>JAGQAX010000003.1:19764398-20364398 GCA_019142605.1 Cephalopholis sonnerati
TGGCAGTTCTCGCTCCTTGATCGATTCAGGCTCGGCTGTGACGTTGGGCTTTCCACCGAGAGCAACTGGAGGCGGCATCTCCTCCTCATTGACTGGTTTTCCTTTCCTGACAGATGTCAACATGGACTGCAGTGTCTAGGGGTTAAAGAAGACCAAAAATCTTGAATATATGTTTTTATCAAGTACATTTAGACATTTGAAAAAAAAAAGTTAATAACAACAAGTTGTAGAGATCAACTTGTACTGAGGTTGTGTGTGATGTTTTTTTTATTCTTTTTTTCCGTTACCTTTAACCCACGGTCATATCTTCGACCTTTGCTAGTCTCTCCCGCAGCTTTGGCATTGGAAATGGCTGTCTTATACATTTCTATGCGCTCCAATAGGCGAGACTCGACCCCAGATGCACCACTGGGAGCCGCAGGAGGAGAAGAGTGGGATGTGACGCTCGCTTTGGGAGCAGTCGGTGTGACGGCAGGAGGGGTGGGAGCAGGAGCTTGTTCCTCATCATCCTCTAAAACCTCATTTAGTTCTGCCTGTGTCAGAGATACGGAAATGTACACAGTTAAAAAACAGATATTTAAAGCAAGTTAACAGCTAAGATTCATCACCATATTGTAAGTGTGATTGAAGATTAGGAAGGCAACAAACCATATTTTAACATACTATTTTCTTTATTAGTCAAGTAATGTACATGTTTAGCCCAAAACCCAAATATATTTAGTTTACTATCATCATATAACAACGAAAAGCAGCAAATTCAGCACACTGGAGAGACTGGGACCAGTCAATAGCCACCTTTTTTGCTTGAAAAAATGCCTGATACAATAAATCCATTATGAAAATACTTTTAAGATACTTTTAAAATTGCTTCAGCTCTGGGAAAGAAAGGGGAAAGGGACAAAAACGGTTTGTGTTACCAGCAGATCGTCATCATCCTCCAAATCGTCATCCCCCATGTCCTCATCATCCAGGTCTTTCATACAAAGAGCTGCCATTCGCTCTATATCAGCCATGGGAACAGGAGCTGTACGTACACAAATACATCACAAGCAGCATGAAATCATACCTGGCATATCAAAATTGAAACACTAGCACATGAATGACACAGAGAGAGAAAACTGTACTTTACCCTTGTAGATGTCTATGAGTTAGATCTAGGGAAAAAATGACTTTTCTCACCTCTGCCTTCACCTTTCTTCCCTTGTGATCTCCCCCCACCTCCTCCCACCAGATTCAGCAGCTCTGCCTCCAGCTCTTCATCGTTTCCATCATCATCCATCCCTCCGTCCGGGGACAGGTCAAGGAGCAGCCCCATCTGAGACAGGGTGAGACAGACACAAGGACAGGCAGGGAGAGATGTGCTGAATCATACCTGTTGTTGACATACTAACAGTAGATATTAATCACACATGACATTATCATACATGAGGGGTGTTACCTGTTTGGCTCGGGCTGCCCCTTGACCCCGAGCAGGGGGGTTCCGACTGCGACTCATGGACAGACCTGAAAGTTAAGGAGGGGTTAAATTAATTGAACCAATGGAGAGAAGGGGAAAGGCGATGAACATGTCGATGACTGACTATCCACTGCTAATACACCTGTACAGAGTCGACTTCACCAGCTGCCACTTTGTATAAAAGTCCAAACTGTTCCAACTGTCTTATATCAAGTTAGCTTCTGAGCTCATGTTAGCTAACAGCTAGCACAACATACATGTTTTTACAAAGCTAATGACATGCAAGCTACTTACCTTGTCGGTTTCACGGAGCGTGACGTTAGTGTTGCAGCTAGTCGGGTCGGTTATTTAGGATAAAAACTGCTCAGAGACGATAGGAGAAAAATTCAGAGCATATACGAGCAGACAGATGTAATTTAACGTTTACTTTGGGCTGTCAAAACAAGAACGGTAAGCTGTGGAATTTACTTCCGCCATTGCGTCTCCAGTGGCAACGCACATCGCGCTTTACGGCAAGACGAAGCACACCCATTACTGACGTAAAGCACCAACGAAGTAACGTTACACCTGCAGTCCACGGTTCAGGTGGGTGGTTTTATTACCGTGGGAAAAAATACACCGCAGCGTTTTGCCAATGTTTATCTATCGTCACTGGGTATGAATCAGCATAAAATAGTTTTAAACATCAATAATTTCACTCAGTATCCATGTCATATCTACAACTTTATTTATTAAGTCAGTTTAACTTTGTTGATGTTAGCTAGCTTCCGCTCAACTACATTAACTATTAGTTAGCTATAAGCTAACCATCAAGATATAAGTGTAAATTAACAATGGGAATTATTCATGGTAGTTAAGGGCTATTTTTTCCTACTATATTGTTATGTCTTTGTCACTGAGTTTATTTCTCTTATCCTGTAGGGAGAGGAGATGACCAAAGGAAAGCCAAAGATGAGTAGCAGTGGTAAATGAAATGCTATTATCACATATCATGGGCTAACTTTGATGTTAACAGAGACAATATATGATTATCTGATTTTTTAAAGACCTATATTTTGAAACTAAATGATAATTACAATTTGATTTACACCAAACAGCCAAAACACCGAAACCACTGGCGAGTGAAGTGAATAACATTGATCATCTAGTTACAATGCAATGTTCTGTTGGGAAAGTTTGGGTCCTGACATTTATGTGGATGCCACTTGACATACTCCACCCACCCAAACACTTCTCATGGCAATGGCTCTCCCTGATGGCAGTGGCCCTCCCAGCAGAACAAAGCATCTTGCCACTCCACAAAAGCTGCTCAGGACTGGTCTGGGGAATGTGACAAAGATCTCAAGGAGTCGACCTGGCCTCAAAATCCCCTAGATCCCAATCTAAGTATCCGCTGGACATGTCGATACAGCAGAGGTAACCTCGATCTATGGTGGGGCCCCTTGGATCGAAATTGGTTCTGAACTGTTGATGCATGGACACAGGACCTCTGCAGGTGTCCTGTGGTGTCTGGCACCAGGGCATTGGCAGTAGATCCTTCAGGTCCTGTAGGTTTTGATGTGGGGTAGCAGCACGTCCCACGGATGCTCACTCAGATTAGGATCTGGGGAATTAGTAAACAAGGTCAACATCTTGAGCTCTTTGTCAAGTTCCCTGGGCAAGTCTTGAACAGTTTTTGCAGCGTGGCATGGTGTATTGTCCTACCGGGGGGGATGAAGCATTTCAGGTGGCATCCACACAAAGGCCAGGACCCAAGGTTTTCCAGCAGAACATTGCATTGTAATTAAATGATCAATGTTATTCACTTCACCCACCTGTGTTTTTATTGTTTTGGCTCATCTGTGTACAGTTGCTTTACTTTATCATGGGTAGGCTAATTTGAAGTGCTTATCAATCAGTGATGGCGGACGTATTCAGATCCTTTACTAAAGTAAAAGTACTAATACCACACTGTAAAAATACTTGGTTAAAAGTAAAGGTCCTGCATTGAAAATGGTGCTTAAGTAAAAGAATGTAAGTACAATTGGGAGACATGTAGCTGGAAACATTTTCTCACATGTAAAATGACTAAAACCTTCAAAATAGTTCTGTCAGTGATTAGTTGGCTTATCATTTTACCTGTACTTGTAGGCTTATACATTCTTAGGTAGTTTAATTTATAACAAACCATCATATTTTATAAATGTTTTATATGTTATGTGTGCAGAAATCTTAATTTGCACTTGAGTAAATGTACTTAGTTACATTTCACCACTGTAATCAGCTACAGTGATTGTTTTAACTGAGCTGGTCCTTATCTGTTAAGTCACCTCAGCTCCACCTCAGCCTCGGTCACTCAGGTCCAGGAAGAGGGAATGCCCAAGTGATGAAACCTCAGAGACCAATGATGCTCAGGCTGCTCTCCATCATCAGGTAATTTAAGTGATTGAAACAGGACGTACATTTACATCTTATCAAGCCAAGTTTTTTGACAAGTTTTTTTTTTTTAAGGACACTGAAGGAAATAATACAGCAGCAAATGAAACACTGCTACAGTGCCACCAGTCCCCTCTGCAGGAGTCTACAATGATTTCAGCTCAGCAGCATGAAGCAGCAGAACAGGCCTGTCTCAGCAAACAGGATCCTGACACGGAAGGAAAACATGTAGAAACAACAAATGTTAACATTAAAAATGGGACGACTAAAACTTTGGAAGAGCAAGAACAGTCAACAGTCACCAATCCAAACAATGATTCTCAGCTGGAGGTCTTTAGAGTACCTGCTGATAATGATGCCGACAAGAGTGAAAAGGACAAGGAGGAAATGACTGCAGACAAATGTAACAGATCACCATCTCAGACATGCACTGATCAACTCCAAGTCTTCTTACCAATCTCTGAAAAGGGTGATGGAACTGCTTTGGAGGAGCAACTCGTTGCAAAGGAGAACTCTCTGTGTAATTTGGAAAGCAACCAAGAAGAACCCAGCAATGTGTACGTGGCTGATGTCAAGGAAATCCCAAAGGAAGCAGCAGTCGTGTTACCAGCCAAAAAGAAGAGAAGGATGGGTATGTGTGGTCTGACAGAGAGGGAGCGGAGTCACTTTCTACAGACGCAAAAACGTGAAAAGGGGCAGAACAGACCGGAAACAGTTGAGAAGCAGATTTGCAATAACACAGCTGACCTTCAGCCTCAGGAAGAGATTATATCTTCACCCCCATCATCCTCACTATCCATCCCAGTGGGCAGTGTCACAGAGCAGAGGGAAGCAGGGATAAAACTTCAATCAAGTCATTGTGGAGGGGATGACAGGTCAGAATAATTTCATGAGGAACTTGTACTCTATTATGGAAGCATTTTAAGTCATATACACTGCTTCAATAAAATTTAAGTGAAATCCCTAAAAATACCCGTTATACACAAATAGATAGTTAAGGCGTAAATGTAATTTTTAATTTCCCACTTGATAACATTGTTTGTTCACATACAGGGCAGAAACTGAGGTTCACATTGCTACCTCAGATGTCACCGAAGCTGTGTGTGATCCAGGTTGCTCAAAGGGAAACAGCTGTGAGGTTGAAGGAAGTGTAGAGTCTGGCCCAGAGCAAACTGGTGACACAAAGTCACATCCACCTGTGGAGGAGGAAAACGAGGAGCTTCTGGGCAATCAGGAGCAGCAGGAACTTGAGGGACGCACAGCTGAGACTGTGGCTGCAAAACCTCAGGGACAAATGACAGAAGACGGGCCAGCAGTCGTAAACCAAAGTCCTGCCATCACTTTTTACCCTAATCTGACTCAAAATGAGGAGACTGAAAATCTGGGTGCATCCGTGGCAGCCCCTCTGTCCATGAATGGTGTGACTGGGACAACAGGTGAGAGCAAGGAAGAGTTGACAGGTGATGCTGGGGACAGTGATGGAGCTGTAGCAGGTGCTTCGTCCACAGACATGCGCTCAGGAGGATTCGAGGCTGTGGAGCTCTGCAAGGCTGCAGCGACACCCAGAGGCTCAGAGAGGAAACACAATGTGAGTGGTGGGACAAAGGTACAAAATATCAGTTTAGTTAAGCTTTTAATGTCAAGTTTTTGTTGAGACTGTCAGAGGTGTAGTTTAAGTAAAAGGTCATTTTGATGTTGTGTGTTAAGCAGATAGTTTTTCTGTGTTTTGCTTATAGTGTCAAGCCTTTGCAGCATCTCATAATTGTGTTTCTGACTAAAGCACCAGTGACAAAAGTTCTGTAAATTAGTGCTCAAACAATCAGTCCGGTGATCAACAGACAGTTAATCATCAACCGGACTAAATAATTGTTTAAGTTATTTATCAGGATAAAATCCCAAATACTAGCTGGTTGCAGCTTTTCAAATGTGAAGATTTGTTGCTCTTCTCTGATATATCATCATAAATTGAATAATCACATCTGATAATCACCTGATAAATGACAAAGTATTTTAAGGTACAGTGTGTAAGATTTAGTGGGATTTTGTGGCATCTGACAGTGAGGATTGCAGATTGCAACCAGGTGAAACTTCTCCAGGTTATAATTCCTTCAGTGTTCATTTTTCAGGAGGTTGCGGGAACAGTATTTAAACACTCAATCAAGCAGTTTCACGACATGAATCAGTGGTTTTCTGATGCTGTTTGCTGCTTATCAGAGACAGGCTGCCAGCACAGCACCTACTACTGTGTGTTCACCTTTTGTGTCTGATAACATAAGATCCAGACTATCAGGAGTTTTTAACTGGGAGCCAAATTATCTGCAGAGGTCTCTTGCTCTCCACAACAAATGCTCAAGTTGATCTTCCAATACTGCTCATTTCGGAGGGGCTGTTTACTACAGTGGTCGATGCATAACTGCGAATGGCCTTATCTGGAGCCAGTGTTTACTTTGTCTATTCTGAGCGACTGTAGAAACATGGCTTAGGGGTCGCTCCCTATGTAGATATAAACGGCTCATTCTGAGGTAACGAAAACACAACAGTTCTTATTTTCAGGTGATCATACACTAAAGAAAACATGCTTATGACATTATACTTAATTTCTGCCAGCATGTCCCCTTAAACACTACACACTGAACCTTTAAAGGAAAGAATGTGGACACTAAACAAACATGAACTTCATCAAAGTGATATTTAATGGAGATATTTTACTTTTTATCTTTATCTAACTTTACAGAGCTGGCTGATTTGTTTTTGTTGTATACAGTGTGTTTCTGATTTTGAACCCGGTGCTGGTCCTTCTACTGTGAACGCTGAGCCCCCTGAGACCCAGGACACCTCTGACCCGTTTGGATCTGGGTGCTTGGATTACGTGTCAGACTCGCAGCTGAACACCATCGTTCTGACGTAAGGAAGAACTTACTTACAACTTACTAACTGACAGGTTGTAAAAAAACAAACATTGTTAGCACTATCATAAAGTATGTAAGAGCTCTTTCGACACCCAAAAGATTGTAAACGACAGGGGAAGGTATTACATTAAAACAACAAAAAAGAAATGCGATTGACATGCAGTGATTTCAGCTGGACATGTTTAATTTGGTTTAATCTCTTATCCTGAAGAAGATAACATTTTTAACAAAGAAAATTTCTATATCAACATACCTACACATTTTCATACTCTTGCGAAATAAAAATAACCTTAAATTTAGGATACAAGGTTATAAGCCACTTGTTTTTGATTAATCCAGCTTTTCCCCTTCTCTCCATCCAGTCAGGAGGAGGTGATGGAGAGGGAGGAAGAGCCTGGACCTCCAGACTGTCATGAAGATGCTACAGAGCTGATCTGTGGACTCATCAGAGAACTCTCCTCTCTAAAGTTAGTAAATGCTGAATTATGTATTCTATCCAATCTGTTTTTTTATCATCTTGTCTCCTTTTTGGCCACTTTTATCTTTTTTTTCTAACCTCCCTCTGCCTTCACTTCCTGCTCCTCTCGCTTGCCAGCTGAACTTTTGACCTGTAATGCCATTGGCCAGTTTCATCCTCACCTCTGTGCTCTAATTGGCTGGAGTGTGTAATCAGCTCTGTCAGCTGTAGACTGCTTGGCACCTTTTTGCAAGGGCCACCAAGAGTTCAAGCTTTTAATGTGGGCGGATGGTATACTGAGGGAAGCTCTGGGCAACAAATCAAACTGATACACTATTATGGGTTTAATAGAAGCCAAAAGACATCTTGTACACCCAGGAGCAACAAATGTAAAACAAACAAATACAGATTTACATGAGGAGAAATTCATAGGTGTCAGATAGACTGAGACATTTTAATGATCTGACGGGCTGACAGCAAAAAAACAATACAAGTGGAAGTAATTTTTTTTCCTTTGTCAGTCATTTATCCTCAAAGGTCCAATGTGTGGGATTTATGGGGATGTACTGGCAGAAATAAATATAATAGGTATGTTTTCTTTAGTGCATTATCACCTGTAATTAAAAATTGTTGTGTTTTTGCTACCTTTGAATGAGCCATTAATATCTACGTAGGCTGTGTGTCCTCATTTATGGAGGTAGCTCAGAGTGGACAAACCAGACACTAGGCCTTTGTGTTTTTGCCTTAGCCACTGTAGCTAGCAGCCTCTCACCAACAAGCAGCATTGGAAAAACACAGATTTTTTTTTTCGTGAAACTGCTTTATTTAGTGTTTGTAGCAGTTCAAGTAACTGAGTCCATTTGTTGTGGAGAGGAAGAGACCTCTGTTGATTATTTGGCTATTGGTAAAAGCCTTCCTAACATCTGGATCAGAAAAAGGTGAACACACATCAAAGACAGACCAAACAGTGTCAGAGGAACTTTATTAAATGTTTTGACTGGTTTAAAATTATCAGGTCCATTTGTTTTGGAGAGAATGAAACCTCTGCAGACCTCCTGAGCAATGAACATTGAAGGAATCCAAACTGTGAGAAGTTTTGCAATCCTCACCACTAGATGCTAATAAATCCCCCTAAATCTTACACACTGTTCCTCAGCCAGCCTAAATCTGGGTGTTTCTCATAGTCAAGGAAGGATCCTTAAATGGCTGAATTTCAAGGATGCTACATCATCAAATCCTGCATAAGGACTGTTCCAATGTCAAGGGTAGTGCTGGGCGGTATACCGGTTCATACCGAATACCCATATATATATATTTTTTTTTTTTTAATGATGTGAATTTTTCATATACCCTAATACCGGTGAGTATGTAGCGTACACAATGTTTGGAAAGCCGAGCAGCGGAACGTAGCGCCGCGGGACATTGTTTGGGAGGGGACTGTTTTGCAGTTGCACTAAGCAAGGTGATGTGACGGCACAGCGGTGAGCTGTTGAGTTAAGAAAATGGATAAAAACAGTGAAAGTTCCGAAACTAAAGTTACAGAACGAGTAGAAAATGACACAGAAGAACTGGTACTGAAAAGAGGAGCCGTGTCTGTTGTTTGAAAGTTCTTCGGCTTTAAAAAATCCGACGTCGATCAAACAACAATTCTCTGCAAATGTTGTTGGGCTAAAGTTGTAGCCGCAGGAGGCAACACAGCAATATGCTTCATCACCTCAGGCACAAACATGTCTTGGAATATCAAGAATGCATGAAACTAAGATCTGCGTCCTCCACGTCTGCAGATAACATTGGCAGTGGCACTACAAGAGAAAAGACGAGTCAGATGTCACTCAGAGACGCGTTTGTATTGATTCCTTCACTTCATTAGAATCATGAGTGCCACCTCTTTGTAAACAGCATTATTTTGTAGGGCCATGCAAACCTGTATCAATACTAGTGTGGACATAAATGTTTTTCTACAATATTCACTCCTCATGACAGTAAAATAGGCCATTCTAAGCCAATTTACTGCAGTAATTCCTCTCTAAATCATTAAAAAATGTGGTTAACACCCAGTCGTGCATGAAAAAAAATACCGTCATACACTGTGAAACCGATATAAGTTTTAAAAATACTGTGATATAAATTTTTGGTCATACCGCCCAGCACTAGTCAAGGGTACTTTAAATTCTACCGAGAACATTGTTCTTCTTTCAGAGAAATTTCAAGGATGCATGTATGTATCCTCAGTGGGTATAAAGTACCCATAATTCTTTGCACACAATTTGCTGGAAGGCGGGGCCTCTTTAATGAGATCTGCGCCAGTGGAGCTCAACAGGATTTAGATAAATATGTCATTTATTTGGATTAATATCTGCAGGAGTTTATCATACAAGCATAAAAAAATTGACAGAAACTTTACACTTTCCAATCTGTCCACTGACAAATAGCTTTTTAAAATAGTGTGATATAGATAGACTAAAACATAACGGTTTTTAAATGAACTATTTATAACAGTGGTGCCCACACTGTAGCAGACTTCTAAAACTGCTATTACAAAAGTTTGATTTAGCCCCCAAGTATAATCCAGAAATGCATTCTCCTTAAAAGTTACATGACTCTGAAAAAACTGCTTACATTTGTTCAAATTGTCCAACAACATTAGAGAGTGCCAAAGTGATCACAGTAGCCTGAAACTCCCTCAGTCTGCTAAGGGTTAATGACACACACCTTGGGACACTTGTTAGCCTGTTCCAATGTGTGTTCACTAAAGGCTATGAAGACACTTGCCTTTCCTCTGTTAGGATCCTTACCTAGAAGGACCTGTCCTACCAAGCAAGGATCCTTGACTTTGAGAAACACCATCTGTCTTACTTTTTTCATCAAATGCAAATCTGGTAGAGAAAAAAATGACTGAAATGACAATTAGCATTTTTCCTCTGGTTGCTTCCTTCTAGTCGTAAAGTCATGGCCGCTCACAGAGAGCTGAAGAACCTGCGCTGTAGCAGTAAAAGTTCAAGGAGCTCCATACGTTGAGGATTTGTTTCAAGTCCCTGCCACGCTGGTCTTACTGTTGCCCTAATGGTTTGTGGGTAATGAAGGTATTTATGCCATTGTACAAATGTTTTAATATGTGACTATACAACTATTTTCTCTCTTCTTGTAGTATTGACTGCTGGCTGGCATGTTGAGTTTATTGGCTTAGCTGTTCTGTATCTCCCCAAATAAAGCTGGGTGTTAATTAAGTAAGCAATCTGAGTGTTATTCTGGAAGTATTTAGTGATACAGCCAGAGGTAAATGTGCCCCACATGGCCTGTTTAAAAGGTCCACTGTGCAGGATTTAGGGACATCTACTGGCAGAAGTTGTGTATAATATTCACAACTATGTTTTCATTAGTGTAAAACCACCTGAAACTAAAGGAGGGGATCCTCGCCCATGAAGTCCACCATGTTGTTCTACAGTAGCCCAGAGCAGACAAAATCGAACACTAGCTCAAGATAGGGCCGTTTGTGTTGTTGCATCTTCTGCAACCTCACTGCTAGATGCCACAAAATCCTACACACTGGATCTTTACAATCTGTCTAATTATTTCAAAGAACAGAGCGTGATAAACAATGCACACACACACACTGATGTTTTAACTTTAGATATGTATATTCTGGCATACAGTAATATTCACACACTTATTCACACATATTTCTTTTCTCAAGAAAAGAGAGTGAGAAGAGCTGAAACGGCATTTTAGAGGAGCCACATTTACAATATTGAAAATAAAACAAACATGCCTCAGGAACAGGTACAGAACAAGAACACCTCACTCATGTTTTAATTAAAATAATCATTTTAAAATGCTGACATGGTCACTCGATGTTTATATGCTGTATTAAAGTTATTACTGATGATGACTGTATGTCTTAATAGAAAGATGTGATGATCCTTTAATGCATTGGCAGGAGGTTTGAAGCTGGACATTAAGTGGCCATGTTAAAAAATGTTTAATTTAAAAATAAATCTTACATTTTCCTTTCTTTTATCCTCCCAAACATATCTGGCAGTCGTTATTGAAAGAACAATACAAAATGAAAACACCAAAGGGACGCTGTTAGAGAAGGCAAGGCCGTCAAAAAGACCAGCTGGGAAATAACTCCTGTCAGCTTTACAAGAAGGCTACACGGCAAACGTGCCAAAGCATGCAAATAAAAACCAAACTACACACACACACGTGATAATAAACAAAACCACACTCAATAAAAAAGGAAGTTTCAGTCTTTTTGCTACCTGCCTCCTGCTGTTTCAGCGTCTGGACTTGGCGTACACGGAGCTGTACGCGCTGTCCACCTTCGGACAGAAGCGCTTGGTGTGAGCTTTGGCCCCCGTGGCTCCGCACAGAGGACACACATACTGCCGCAGATAGGGACACAGGACATCCCCGGCCTGGTTCTTCAGCCGGTGGGATCGACACACCAAGTCGGACTCCCCGTTGTGCTTACAGAAGCTGCAGAACACGCGCTCAGGTGACGCGGGTAACAACGGCGGTTCCGGTGTTTTGAAACGAGTGCTCTTCTTGCGGTCTTTTGGTTCACGCGAGCCCGTCGGTCTTGGCACTGGCTTCAAATCCATCGCGTCTGGTGGATCAGCAAGGAAGGGGTCTGTAGCGTACCACAAACCATCAGGTGGACGTTGATGAGCCACAGAGCCCTGCGGCGTAGCTCTACCGAGGAGATCTGGCGCACAGTCTGCCCCGAGGGCGCCGCTTTGGCACACCGCGTTAATGCGCACGGACATCAGGGCCCCACACAGGTCATCAGATTCTGGGTGCGGAGCTTTGGGGGCCGGCAGTGAGGACTCAGTGGCCGTGTGCCGGCCCGAGATCTCTCTGATTGTGTCCGACAGTCCGATGTAGTCTCTCCAGGGCTGGAAACTTTTATCCGACTCCATGAAGCGCGGCAGGTGATCAAAGAGCCCCCAAATCATGCCGTTTATTCTAGCACCTTCTCTGCCAAATGCTTTCCTCTTGTCTGCCAGACTCCCTTTCAGGGACAGGATGGAGTTGTTGACTTTGTAGTAACGGTGTAAAGGACAGGAGATACACGGCGCTTGGCGCGTAACAAAGTTTTGAAGTTGGTAATTGGTAATTGAGTACAAGTGGTGAGAGGCGGCAGCTAATCACGTGAGCTCATGCACCTCGTGTGCAGGTCATTTAACTTCTCGATTGACTCCAGTCCAGGTGGAGTGATGTCATTCTGTCCCCTCATACACACGTGTCTTGCGCGCGCACAAAGAAGCCACATGGTTTTAATTTTCTTGAGTTTTGTTTCTAATATTAAAGTTTTTCATAGATGGTTGGTGTATGGAGTGACAGCACAATGTCCATATTTTCATAAGATACTATTACAGATATGACCAGGTCGTTGTTTTGCAAGTCACAAATAAGTCTCAAGTCTGTGCAACCAAGTCAAAACTGACAAATCCCGATCAAGTCCCAAGTCCTAAACTCCTCACCAAATGTAATGTGGTTTCAATAGATTAATACATTAATTTGACAAATATCATTACCACTTTTTAAAGTTTAAACACTTTACTGGTTTGAACAGATTAGGTTATAGAAAATGTGTCAAGCAAATATAGTATGTCAAGTAACAACTGCGTTTTATATCCTGCTGCAGTCTTTAAAAAACAATCTTGGATTTTTAAGTCAATGATAAAGTGCCCAGAGCAGCAGAGCAGCAGTCATAATTGACCTCTATTACAGAACATTTTATTGGCTGGGCCAGATTACAACAGCGTAAAATATATTTTCATTGCATAGCATTATGGAGGAAAATAACACAGATTAAAAATATGATCAGCTTTTATTGATTATTGTAAAAAGTGGATTTAAGGTATAATATGTATTAAAATGACCAGTCTAAGTGAGGAGCCTGTTGCACATGCTCCATCCTGTCCGCTCGGCTGTCCCATGTCTCTGACTGGTGATCGGGCTCTGTGGTTCTGAGGGAGAAGAAAGGAATGAGTCATTAAAAACCAGCGGTAATGGACAGAAATTAATATATACATATCTTGAAAGATGCCCTTTCCTCATGAGCTAATGTCAGCCACCTTTTTCTGCAGAGGGCTGTACTTTGTGTAAGAAAAAGGGGGAAAACCAAAAATATTAGTTGCATGTTTTTTCTGCATCAGCACCACACAAGGCCTGACTTAACTCGTCCAAAGCAGTGACGCTGCAGTAAACTACCGCTATGAAAGCAGGACTGTCACTTGACCAACCTGCAGCTGTATGGCAGATTGAGGGCAGAGTAGAGCTCAGGAGTGGTGGGGGTTTGAACTCTTCCCCGATGAGATACGGAAACAGCAGTTGTCCCTGACTTGGTGGAAGATGGTGTGATGGGAAGACAGCCAGATATGCCCATGGGCCCCAAACTTGAGAAATCTGGAGTCACATACAGGTAATGGGTTTAGGACTTATGTAGTAAAATCAGTCTCCCATCACTACAACCTGTAACATGAAAGCGTACTCACTGAGAACACTGCTCTCTGTCCTGCTGTTTCTTGGTGCTTCTTTACCAGACAGAGGTGAGTCACACAGGTACTGCTGCTTCAGCAGGGAGGCCTTTTGTTGCTCAAAATCACGACGCTGTAGACACAAAAGATATCATTTGTAACAAGCAGCCTTTAAAGGCAGCATGCAGTGCTCTTTGGTATGAGGAAACTAAATGTACACTAAGGAATTCCTCCTCTGTTTGCTCTTCCTAAAGTTTCTTCCACTTTTTCCACATTAAAGAGTTTTCCTTTATCCAAATCAAGGATCTAAGAACAGAGGCTGTTGCACACGGTACAGACTGTAAAGCCCCTTGAGGTAAATTTGCCAACAAAACAACCTGTTTCATTCCTCTCCCACCTCATGGCTCAGTCGGATCACAGCATCAGTGAAGGACTGCCTCTCCTTTTCAAAAGTCCGCCTCTGATGATCGAGCGCTGCCCAGCGCACCTGGAGACGTTCCCACTCTTCCAAAAAGTAGGAATCAGCCAGTTCAGATGGGACAGGTACAGCAAGGCTGTCCTGCAGTTAGAATAGGATTTCTAAATCTGACTCTTGCAAAAGTTCATATGAGAAAGTGTGTGTATGTGATAGCCAGTCATACCTGCAGCAGCTGCTGTTGTAATCTGACAAGCTGTTGACTCTCCTTCAGTTCAGTTTCCAGTCGAGCCAGGAGCTTGTCGTGGTCGGTACCAACACCAGTTTGGCCTACGCAGTCAGCAAAGACCACATGTTGTATCCTTATAGTGCCTCTCAATCATTGGTTTGGCAAAAATTAATTAAAACTGGAAAGTGTAAATTCTTGCTATAGTCTTTAAGATTGATCTTTAAAGATTGTTTGACCAGGTGTTTACCTTCAGATGGGACGTCACCCAGTCTCCTCTGCACCTGCCTCCAACTCTGAACCACACCTCCCGTCACATGATCACCAAGTGCTCTCTCAGCTTGATCCAGCCTCTTGTCTTCAGCTTGGCCCTCGTCCTGAACATCCACCGTGTCTGACAAAGTCTTGAAAAAAAAGGCATTCAGCATTATAACTTCAAGTTCATTCTTCACCTTGAAAGCAGTACTTGAGAAAACAGTATCATCACAAGGTCATTTTAGCAGCCGTTCTGGAGCTTTTGATAGGTTTACATGATCTTCCTCAGCAGATAGTTTTGCCACATGTCTGGAATTGCAGATGTTTAAATTTCCTTTTTTTCTGAGCACTTTAAGGATATGGTTTCGTCAAATAACATTTATAAAAAGAGCAGTGTGTAGAATTTAGTGGCATGCAGCGGTGACGATTGCAACCAGCTGAACCTTCTCCCATGTTCCAAGCGTCAACTCCTGGTTGGGATTCCTTCAGTATTCATTGTTCAGGAGGTTTTTACCAGGAGCCAAATTATCCACAGAGGTCTCTTCCTCTCCAAAACAAGCAGACCAGGGGTCTCATTTATAAAATAGTGCATGGGATCCACACTAAAAGTGTACGTACAGACAAAAGCCAAAAATGGTGTGCACC
This sequence comes from Cephalopholis sonnerati, assembly GCA_019142605.1. Classification (NCBI taxonomy): domain Eukaryota; kingdom Metazoa; phylum Chordata; class Actinopteri; order Perciformes; family Serranidae; genus Cephalopholis; species Cephalopholis sonnerati. The sequence continues at coordinate 19,779,662 of JAGQAX010000003.1, forward strand.
AAAAAATATGACAATATCAACAATCAGGCTTCCAACTCACCATCTGTGTCACCAATTTCCTGTCTTCAAAATGTTGGTAAGCGTGGGTCGAGCTTCTCTTATCAAGTCTGTTTTTATAGATAACTTTTGCGTGATGCCTCTTTCAGACCTTGTTTTGTGCATAAGCAATGTTTATAAATGGGACCCCAGGTGACGCTGAATACAGCAGTTTCACGTTAAACATGAATGGCCCTGTCTAGAGTCAGTGTTTGGTTTGTCCATTTTGGGGCACGGTAGAAACATGGCGGTGCAACATGGTGGACTTTGTAGAAGACAGAACATACTTATTGGATTTATTCTGTTAATATATCCCCCTAAAACCCCCACACTGGACATTTAGGTCGTCCTTTTTGATAGGTTCACCCAGCATATAATGATTGTCTCTGGGGCCCAATGCTTGTAACGGACCAGCACCGGCCTTACTTAAAAAGCCTCTCTTCTTTTACTCACATGCTCCATGTCGACTCTGAGTGCATGGAGTAAAGTGGTGAGGCTGTGGCGCAGCTTCATCGCCTCCCTGAGCTCTGCTTCCCTGCGCTCCAGCATCAGACGCAATGCTGCCTCTTCTCTTCTACAAGGTGAAGACAGCAAGTGAGGATTAGGAAAAGGTGCAGAACGCACTTGAAGGCTATAATCAGACATTGATGACGATACTGATCAACTCACTTTGCAGTAGACCTGAATGATTTGATTGGCTGCTCTCTTCTGCTTCGACTTCCAGGTGGAAAGTTCAACACCTCTATGGCTGAATAAGATTTTAAAAAGTTGCTTGGTTTCAGTGAATATATCACATATAATCAAACAGCTGTGTTGGAACTATTGTGTTAATTTAGCTGTAACAGGACTCACAGGGTCCTTTCCCTCTGAGTCTGTCAGTCAGCTGAGACAGCCGCTCCTTCAGTCTGTTAGTTTGCTGCTCTCGAAGCCTCAGCTCTGCCTCCTGCTGGTTACAGTGCAGCTGAAGATGAGTACACTGAAATGAGATGATTTTAAGAAGGGGTATTAGTGTAAAGGATTCACATAGTAACATATTCCACAATGTCTGTCGCTCATGCTGCAACTTACCTTGGCCCGTTCACATCTCAGCATGTCCTGCAGCCTGGCCACATGCTCATCCATCTCTTTAAGTTGCTCCTACAAGGTAGAGGTTTAGTTCCCCCAGCATTATGAGTGTTAATCTATTTCATTCAAGTCTTTCACCCACCCTGAGGGAGTCTCCTTGTTCTCTGTGCTCCTCCCTGTCAGCCCACCAGGAGGTGCTGTCAGAGAGCTCATTCAGAGGGCTGGGCTCCCTAAGCAGACAGGAGTCTGTAGAGGACAGATTAGATGATAAGTGGTGGGGACTGGTGGTGGCACGCATGGTTTGATGCTTTTGGCTCATGTCTATATTTCAGGTAAATGTAACAGTGTTACCAGAGTACTCCAAATGCCTTCCAGTTCTCTTCTGGCCAAACCTGGAAGCCATCTTGGTGCCATATTCACAGCAACAAGGAGATTTTACTTATGTATAAATGTAGCTGCTGTGCATCACAACAGGATCAAGACAACATGTACACATACTTAAGTGCTGTAAATGACAAGTAAATGCTGCTATATTACCATGGTAACGATGGATCAGCCTTACCTGAGCAGAAAAGTAAAAGCTCCTCAGACAGGCGCTGCCTCTTTTATTTCCAGGTGACGGCGCTTCTGCTGATTACAATTGACGACAGGCTAGAACATGAAAGGATTTCAAATGATTAAGCCCAGCTGCTTCCTACCAAACTTTACCTTGTGCACATGGTTTTAAAATATTAACTTTTTACACAAGGAGCCCACATTCAAAGAAACATCCATGATGGGCGAAGCAAGCCTGATAACATCTGAGACACACCCAGTGTTTCACGTCCAGCTGGTTGAGGTTCAAGCCCCAAATTTCACATCACGTGAGCATGTAGTGTCACCTGTCAAGTGAATTTGCATGTATTTGCATGTATTACCAACATTTTTAGTTCTTTATTTCTGTACAAATATATTAGAAATAACAATAATTCTGTCTTGGGAATCTTCCAGGATCATGTCTCTATATAAAACAACATCCCCAGAGTTGACACCTGAGCTGCCTGTCAAGTGTTATCCTGTACATTTATGACTGTGTGGCCACATGTCCACTGAAGTCATTATTTGACCAAGTAATCTCAGCCCAGTCCAGCAGTTCACTGGCCTACAAAACAACCACCTCTTTCTATTTCCTATGACCACATTTGGGTGACTAAAACCCAATAAACTCACAAAGGCAGCAAGCTCTGTGTAACATCTTCTTTGACCCGTTCATGTGTTTAAGTAGAATCAATAAAGTAAAAGCTTGCGAGTTATGATGGCTTATAAACAATTTCAGGAATATGCCACCCACAAAATGACCATTAGTAAGTCAGTCATGTCGTGCTACCTTGAATTTGTGAAGAAAACTTTTTCTCTCATGCTTCCACGGAAAACAGTGAACATACTGATTGAGTGGAGATCAAGTTTAACGGCAAAACTATATCAAAGCGTCAGTTCACAAACTCTCACACAGCTCATGCAGTAGGAACCAGGTCTCATTTATCCAGTTGTATGCTGAGTACTTCTCAAACACACGCATTTTCACTAAAAACACCTTAATATAGGAGTCTGGCTTGCACATGGGAGAAGTTTTCCTTGTACGCTTCCTCCAAGAAAGCCCTTTCTGACAGAAATCTTTTCCCTTAAACAAGAGATCCCCTCAAGGAATTTTTTTTCCCAGCTGCAGTTTGACTCTGAAAAAAGCATAGACAAGTGTCACTTTCAGTTCAGTTTTAAATGGAGAGGTTTTAGCAAAATTACGTGTTTGAGACTTGTATTATATTGCATGAAGTGTGTGAGAGTTTGTGAATGGATGTTTTGATATAATTTTGCTGTTGTTAAACATGGTTCTAAATTAATATGTTAGCCGATGTTTAGTGGGGCGGGATGCGAGAAAAAAAAGTTGTCTTGACAAATTTAAGATAGCTCATGCTGAGTTCTTGATACACAAATGGTCATTTAAAGATTTCATAAAGACACTATAAAAGAATAATTTCACATACAGCAATCAGTCAGTGTCCGAAAAAGTAGTTTAATTTTAAAAAGGTTGCCCACAGTAGCAAAGTTAAGAAAGATACAGGCTAACAGTAGTAAAAGTTTTGGTTGATTGGAATACGATTCCAGTGTGATAAACAATTAATGCAACAAGTCACTGCAGCATGATTCATTTAATACAAACAATATTTGGAAGTTTTGAACAGATATATTAACATTTGCTGCTTGGCCTTTGTGTATCTAAAGTGATTTATATTAAATTTGCTACCAAGTTTCACTATCCAAACAGTGTAAGGCCTTAATGTGTTTTTTAAATTAAAGACAGGAACACATATGCTAACAAAAGCAACCTCAACAGGCTGTTAAATATATACAGAAAAAGACCAGATGAAAGGACAATTGCATGCGCTGCACTTAGAGTCTGTACCATGTTGCTGTACCTTAAGATTAGCAGGAACACCTTTACCATTGCCACAAATACATGGATCGTTTGAGACACCAATCAATTTAGCCCAAAAGCTACCAGTATGTCTGATGGCCACATACACAGTTAGTGTTTTGTAAAGACACACAGTACATTTCAGTGTATATAACACAACATGTTCTGATTGTTTAACAGCACCTGGTTTAAATTAATATTTGACCTGCCACACTAAATACAAGAGGAAGTTGCGCTTTCAGAAGCCAGTCACATGGGCTGAATTTCACCAAATGGACACAGACACCATTAGGTCAGGAAATTGAGACCGGACATGTTAAGTACAAGGTAAACCAAGAACGGCTTAATCATTAGTCAAGTTAGTGTCAGCAACATTTTTTTGAACATGTAGAGTTTGGCCCTGCTGTAATGTAACAGATGGGAGTTATGATACCACTAAATTTGGCAAACAATAGGAGCAGTTCCCTCCCCCGAACCCATCAGTCCCATGTTGCATCATCCCAAGAGGAGCTGCTGGTCGATCTACAGCAACATCAAGTAGAAGTGAAGAAAGCCTTCGACGGGTAAATTCAGAAATCCTCCAACTTTCTTCCTGCTGTGGACAGACAAAGAAAATTAGAAAATAAACTGATGATTTAAAATGAATAAATAAAAATCTACTGTAGGACTGTTTCATTGAAAACATTTGGACTTGACATAGTAGTAGAAATACAGGTGTAAATAATAAATATAATGACTGAATTACATTTATCTGCTTCAGTTTCAAGGTCCTGGTATTGTGGATGATGGCTCACTGACTATATTTACATGCACAAAATATTCCAGTTTCAGCCTTTGTTTAAAAAACCCTACAATATTTCAACTAAGCTGTTTACATGGCTTATGAAAAAATTAATATTCCACTAATTTATACTCTGCGCCCTTACATGTTGTTAATCAAGTCAAAATATAGAGAAGTGGAGCAGCTGCAGCTGATTGTGTCATTTTACTTTTTTGCATCAAAATGGGATTTTTTTTCTTCTGTTTCCACTTTATACTACTGCCACGGTTTGGTTAACTTTGGAAACCCCAATAAAAAGAGTTTTCCATCTGTGGCAGACTTGTTCAACCGTGCAAACACAGACTTACTTTCTCATTCTTTCAACCATCTTTTAAAAAGGTCAGCATTGTGATATTTGCTTACATCAAAAAACCTGTTGATACCAAGTCTGTTGAAATCTTTAAAAGTTGGGGCGTTTCTCCTTTTGACCAAAGATGTGGGCTTTTTTTTTTTTCTTTGGGCATGCAATTCTACACCAGTCTTGCAAAATGTTGGCATGTTGGTTTGTGTACAACGTATCCATGACAACGCACAGAGCTGACCAAAAACAGATCAGAGGCTGTGTTTTGCAACCCCAACTGAGACACATACTCTGAATGCGCTGTACACATGTCCAAAGAATGCTTTAAAAACCCAAGTAATAAAGGCATATCCTGTGTGTCTTAACTGGAAATGTTAAGGCCTAATTCAGAACATCCAAACAGAACATGACCTGTATCAAATTCAGAATACTGTCACAATCAGAATAATAGTGGAAGATTACTGTGCATGTAAATCAATCAGAGCTGAGGAGTCTTTAACGCAGCTGTAAATCATGTCAATCACTGCTTGTTAAACTGCAGTCAAACCAGGCAGTGCTGATCAAACATGGATCAAGCTGCTGTAGCTGCATTGTCTATTTCTCACCTCAGATATTTTCAGAAACATATTTTACTGAGTACTGTTTAGCTGTAAATTAATGTGTTAACCGCAGTTTAAAGTAGTGATTGGCAGCTGTGTTGGAGACTCGGTGTGCTGCAGTGGATTATAGAAACCATTAGGAGCAGTAGGAAGACTATCTCTCACAGCTCCAGCAAATATGATGAAAAGTTATTTTCATAAGAGTCACCAAATGTAGTTTTACATGTGACTGATATAATACCTAAGTGTATCTTACAATTAAGCATTATATTCATAAATTATTCAATAAGGTGAAGAGAGACTGAGACAGGAGATGCTGACTAAAGGAGAGATGTTTAGTGGTGAAATGTAACTTAGAAAATTTACTCAAGTACTGTACTAAAGTACAAATCAGAGGAACTTTTACTTTACTTGAACATTTTAATCTCATGCCACTTTCTCCTATTGGTCGACTACACTTCAAGAAGATATGGTACTTTTTACTACACTACTCTTATTCTATAACTTTAGTTACTACTAACTTCATAAATTAAGATTTTTGCAAATTAACATTATGAAAAATATACAAGAGTGGTTTAAAGAATTAGTTGATTGATTAGATTTATTTATTAAATTCATTTAAACTTTTCTGCATTGAGTACTTTTACTTTTAATGCATAAATACATTTCCCTGATTGTATTAATATATTTTTACTTAAGTAACATTTCTAATGTGGACCTTTTACTATCAACAGAGTGTTTTTACAGTGTGGTGTTAGTACTTCATGTAAAGGATCTGAATACTTCCTCCACCACTGGAAAGTCAATGGACTGTTCAGTGTTTCCTGTTTAAAGACAAAGGTTCCATTAAATTACAGCTCTGTAATTTTTTCACTGCACTTTGTTCATGGTTTTGGCGATATAAATTTACCCCCATTAGCCTGCTGACCATGGCAATAATGTAATCTGAACTAGGGTGTTTGTTTTAGATTTCCAGGGGCTTAGTGACAGGAGTAATTCTCATAAAACTGAGTGGTAAAACAACAAATATTTCTGTTACTTTGGGCCATGATAAACCTTAATGCATGTCACTAAAATATGTTTTATAACAACAAAGAGCACAGAGTGTTGGACAGCAGCCATGTCTGATAAGACTAATGACTACTGAAGGAAAAGCACCAATCTCAGAGAAGCTGGAGCCTCAAATGTTTGGTGCTTTTGCTTAAAAATGACTGAAGCAATTAGACGACTTGTAAAAGAGTTTGCCAATTGTCAATTGATCTTCTGATTGATTAGTTAATTGATTTAGCTTTATTTTTTACTTAAGTACGACTTAGATTTAGATTTGAACTTTGGTATAATTCGATTCCTCAGCCGTGGAAATTTGCTTCCGGCTTCACAAGCATGGTAAAACATTAAGTACAGTAGAGTACAAAGCATAGTACAGCATAATAAAATTAAGAGGCACAGAATCAGCAGCCTTTAACATAACTGAAGCTGAAACAATGAGTCAATTATTGCAATCACAAAAAATAAACTGCACGATTGTATTGTATAAACGTTTTTTTGTATCATTTTTCAAGCAAAAATGGCAAACGTGCTTGTTCTAGCTCCTCCACCGTCAGACTTTTCTGCCTTTCTCTACTTTATATAAGTGTAAATGTAATATATTTAGTTTGTGAACTGTTGGTCGGGCAAAACAAGCAATCTGAAGATATTACCTTGGTAAATGTAACGGCCATTTTCAGACATTTGATAGACAAAACATTTAATCAAGACAATAATTTGCAGATTAGAGTATGATACAAATAGTCTTTTGGAGCCCCAAATTTGCATGCAGGTTTAGTGAAATATTCAAAATCAATCTAGAGTTCAAGTGAAGTCACGCCATGTGAAATGTTAGACCTTTTACAACTCCTTCGTGGCTCTTGGGGTTTTCCAGCGCTTGCATTTAGATTGATTTCAGTGTAAACAGCATGTGAAGCTGTAATTAATTTCTTCCCTTGTGAAATGAATGACACAGCTTAACTCCCCAGCTGAAGGCTGAGTGAAGGAAAAAGCGGGCCCACCTCAGAACAGGGAGCAGGACTTGGGGGGTCTGAAGGGATTATCACTGGAGGGGACCCCGACCAGGAGGGGGTCCTTGGAGGCATTTTGCAGACAGAAGTTCCTGAGCTCAGCAGCAGCCTGGGACACCTGCAGAGCCAGACATATGATGATGACGAGAGGAAACATAAACAGCCTCTTATCACATGTGCAGTATTTGCCCTGCTCCAGCTGGCCTGCTGTCACACTCACACACCCCGGCAGCCTCTCATTTACATACACTGACTAACTGCCACTTCTTTTTTTACATAATGATTTGCAAGCAACGGCGCAATACACGCACGGGTGTGTCTACTGAGTAACATTTGCAGGGATCCCGTCAGCTGTTTCCTTTAGATAATGAACACCAACAGATTTAACTTTGATAAACGTGTCACTTCTCTCGAGACTTTGACACTTTGAAGTGGTGACGCTTCTTCCAAACAGCCAGTACAAACTACACTGACAGCCGCTGAAACACGGAAGAAACTGTTTTCATTAATGTAGCTGCGGTGTGGTAAACCAGAAACCAGTTTATGTGTCGTGTGTGTAACTTTAAAGCCCACTTTGTTGAGCCTGTGATGTAAGAGTCCACTGTGTGTTATTTCTGCAACAGTTTGTCTCCGCCATTCAGCGGCTCAGTCTTCCGTGTTGGTGTGTCAGTGTTGAGGGGTTCCTACCTTGATCCTCCGGATACTGGCCTCTAACCGGAGCTGCTTCACGGCCCTTTGAGCGATTATTAAGTTGTTGCTGGCGTTGTTGTTGGACATGGCGACGGCTGTCGGCTGAGGAAAAGTTGAGGGCTACTTATTCTTCACAGCCACCAACGAGCGGAAATTAGCCCCAACTGCTCTAAACCCTGAACCCTAGTGGGAAACGTTGGTCACTCGATGCCCCGCCCCCTCTGTGCCAGCGAGCCATTCTATTGGACGCTACCCCTGTCAATCAAAAGTGAAACGAAACGCCCCCTGCATACACTGACCATTATTATTGTTTCCTAGAGAGCAGAGCAGTGTATACTGTGACCTTCAGCTGGAGGGTGAACCACCACAACACAGTGGTTAATCACCACTTCATTTGGCTTACACCAGTTGGTTACTAACAGGGTACATTTTTGTGCTGGTATTCGGCACTTACAACCACCAGACCAGCGAGCTATTAAGAGCTGGGGTGGTCAGTAGCTTACCAAGTAAGTTGGCAGTGATGGAAGAGGTATTAAGATCTTTTGTGTAAGTAACAGTAGCAATACCACAGTGTAAACATACTCAGTTACAGGTCAATGTCAATGTCAACTTTATTTATATAGCACATTTAAAAAGCCTGTGGCCAACCAAAGTGCTTTACAGTAAAATAATCATCAACAGTAAGAGACAATAAAAGCAAAGCAATAACACAGTGAATAAAACAGATAAAAGATCCAATAGAGGTGACTCTGCTCAGCCAAATGCCAGGGTGAACAAGTGGGTCTTGAGACGTGTTTTAAAAGTGGGGAGGCTATTCGCAGACCGCACAGAAAGGGGCAAAGCGTTCCACAGCATGGGAGCCGCAACTGCAAAGGCTCGATCTCCTCTGGTTTTCCGGAGGGATCGAGGAACGTCCAGGACCATCTGGTCAGCTGACCTAAGGGCTCTGGAGGGTTGATGCACCTTAACAAGGTCAGATAAATACTCTGGGGCCAGTCCATTCAGAGACTTAAAAACAAATAAAAGAATCTTAAAATCAATCCTGTACCTAACTGGAAGCCAGTGAAGCGAGGAAAGCATCGGCGTTATGTGCTCGCATTTCTTTGTCCCGGTTAGGAGACAAGCTGCTGCATTTTGAACAAGCTGCAGACGGTTAAGTTCTGACTGACCAATGCCGATGTACAGGGAGTTACAATAATCTAAACGTGAGGTAATAAAAGCATGGATAACTTTTTCGAGATCGGCCCGCCTTAGATAGGGCTTGACTTTGGCTAGAAGCCGAAGCTGAAAGAAGCTAGCCTTGACCACTGAGGGGACCTGCTTGTGCAATTTAAACTCCCCATCAATAATGACACCTATATTCCTAGCCTGGGATCCTATATAAGGTGCTAGTGGGCCAAGGGAGCTGGCAAGGACCTGGACCAGGTCGGGGCGACCAAACAGGACAATCTCAGTTTCATTTTCATTTAATCTTAAGAAATTTAAGTCCATCCATGTTTTAATATCCCTCATGCAATTAAAAACAGCAGTAAAAGTCTTGCATCGAAAATGGTACTAAGTAAAAGTATGTACAGCGGGTAAATTAAAAAAAGTATTGAACACGCTTACTGAAATGTATTTAACACTTCATGCAAAAGCCTTTGTTGGTAATGACAGCTTCAAGACGCTTCCTGTATGGAGAAGCTGGTTGCATGCATTGCGCAGGTGTGATTTTGGTCCATTCGTCCACACAAACAGTCTTCAAACCTTGAAGGTTCTGTGTGTCTCTTCTATGAACTCAGATCTTTAGCTCTTCCCATAGATTTTCAACTGGGAGAGTTTTCTTGGCTGTGCGTTCGGGATCATTGTCTTGCTGAAATGTCCACCCTTGTTTCACCTTCATCATCCTGTTAAATGTCTCGGTGCATTTTCTATTCATCCTTCCTTCAATTATATGAAGTTTGCCAGTGCCATAGCCCCACACCATGATGTTCCCACCTCCAAACTTCACTGTTGGTATGGTGTTTTTGGGGTGATGTGCAGTGCCATCTGTCCTCCAAACATGGTGTATTTTATGGCATCCAAAGAGTTCAATTTTGCTCTCATCTGACCAGACTATATTCTCCCACTATTTCACAGGCTTGTTCAAATGTTGTGCAGCAAACTGTAAACAAGCTTCAACATGCTTTTTCTTCAGCAATGGAGTCAGCAATGAGCAAGCTTGAACTCTTCTGATAATTATTTTCACTCCTCTGTCAGAAATCTTGTGAGGAGCACCTAGTCGTGGCCAGTTTATGGTAAAATGACGTTCTTTGCCCTTCCAGATTATGGCCCCAACAGTGCTCACTGGAACATTCAGAAGTTTAGAAATCCTTCTGTAGCCAATGCCATCAGTATGTTTTGCAACAATAAGGTTGCGAAGGTCTTGAGAGAGCTCTTTGCTTCTACCAATCATGAGATGTTTCTTGTGTGACACCTTGGTAATGAGACAAGGGGCAGGATTGCTTTCTAATTACTGATAGCTTTCAACTTGGCTCTCCATGCCTTTTGCACCTCCCTTTCTTCATGTGTTCAATACTTTTTCCTTGTGTCATTTCACATTATTACACGTAACTTAATTTCTGAACTTATTTGTTTTGGTCTGGTTAGTATGTATGGATTACTTGGGTTGTTACCAACGTCTGGAGAAAATTTTATGTCAATAGCGCCTTTAAAAATATGTTTGCTAAAAGAGATGGTGACGTGTTCAATACTTATTTTTCCCGCTGTAAGTATAATTGGGAAACATGTACTTGCAGAAAAATCCTCACACTTGAGCTGTCATTTTTTTTACATGGAAAATAACTGAAACAATCAAAATAGTTCTGTCAATTAACTGGCTGATCATTTCAGCTGTGCTCGTGGGCTTACATATTCTTAGGTAGTTTGATTTATAACAAACCATCATATTTTATAAACCCTTCATATGTTATGTGTGCAAAAATCTTTATTTGTAAAGTAACTAGTGACAAAAGCTGTCAGATAAATGTAGTTGAGTAAAAAGTACAATGTTTCCATCTAAATTGCAATGGAATAGAGGTAAAAAGTAGCATGAAAAACAAGACTTAAGTAAAGTACAATCACTTTATATTTGTACTTAAAGGTCCTGTGTGTAGGATTTAGGGGCATCTATTAGCAGAAATGGTATAAAACATTCATAATTGTTTTCACTGTGTATAATTACCTGAAAATAAGATTTTTTTTTCATTACCTTAGAATGACCTGTTTATATCTACATACAGAGCTAGTTGTCTCCCACAGCGTCTGCCATGTTGTTCTACAGTAGCCCAGAATTGACAAACGCTGGCTCTAGACAGGGCCATTCACGTTTTTGCATCAGCCACTGCAGTTCTCCTACATGCTTGGGACATGAGAAGCTCCAGTTCTGCAACCTCATCAGTAGATGCCACTAAATCCTACATACTGGTCCTTTACGTACAACACAAGAGTGAATGTAATTAGTTACATTCCACCACTGTAATCAGCTACAGTGATTGTTGTAATTGAGTTGGTCCTTATCTGTTAAGTCACCTCAGCTCCACCTCAGCCTCGGTCACTCAGGTCCAGGAAGAGGGAATGCCCAAGTGATGAAACCTCAGAGACTGATGATGCTCAGGCTGCTCTCCTTCATCAGGTAATTTAGGTGATTGAAACAGGACGTACATTTACATCTTATCAAGCCAAATTTTTTGGCAAGTTTGGGTTTTTTAAAAGGACACTGACGGAAATAATACAGCAGCAAATGAAATACTACTACAGTGCCACCAGTCCCCTCTGCAGGAGTCCACCATGATTCTAGCTCAACAGCATGAAGCAGCAGAACAGGCCTGTCTCACCAAACAGGATCCTGACATAGAGGGAAAACAAGCAGAAGCAAAAAATGTTAACTTTAAAAATGTGATCAATTATTTGCATAAATCACAGAACTCAACAGGCTTATATTAGGGACAGGCATCGATATGGGGCAGGCCTTTAATTCCTTTCACACAAAACTGTTTGTCAGCAAAGATGGGAAATATGATCAAATTGTTTATTTGAACCAGTATGAATATTACTTGTATGAAAACCAGGCTTAGAATAACATCAATTATGTGTTGTGTTATGTTATGACACTTGTAACAGCACCCGGCATACCAACATAACACCACTTTGTCCTGTTAAAATAATATTCATAACATTCATTCTGGGATTAATTTTATGAAAACCACTTTTGATTCTTTTAATTGGTGGACCCTCACAGACTAAAGGAATATCAATAACTTAGCGGGCACTCTAAGAGTGGACACATATTCTGACTTTATGACAGCATCAGAGGAAGGGAGTCACCACTTGTTCTTTCGTCATGCTGGTAATTGCAAATTGCAAACAATGCAACACATCTAAAAGCCTTGTGATTCTTTTTTTTTTTTTTTTTTGCTCTCTAAGTTAAGCATAATGTAGTGTAAAGTGAAGCAAACCCGAAATGCATGTCCTCATATGAGGACCCAGCATTGCAGCAGGTTCAAGGTTCAGTGTGTGGGTTAGGGGCATCTACTGGCAAGAATGGTATAAAATATTCATGTTTTCGATACTGTGTTTTCGTTAGTGTACTATCACCTGAAAATAAGAATTGTTGGGTTTTTGTTACCTTAAAATGAGTCGTTTATATTGACATACTCCTGTTGTTTCTTCTGTAGCCCAGAACGGACAAACCAAACACTGGCTCTAGATCGGACCATTCGTATTTCATGTCGGCCACAGGAGTTCTCCTTCACTCTTAGCACACAGAAGAAGTTTCAGTCCTGCAACCTCACCCCTAAATGCCACTAAATCCTACACACTAGACCTTTAAGTTAAAGTTATGAGGTATGATTAATTAAAATTGTATTAATTAAATTAAAATAAATTTAATCTTTCTTAATTTTAAGCTAGTTTTGAAGTGTGGTGCAACAGAGTTTAATATTAATCTGTGATTTAATCAGGTTTAAAAGTTAATCTTGGTGGTGCAATTCAGCCTTAAAGTACGAAAAGTAAAAGTAGGTTAATCAACATGCAGAATTTAAGAATAATATATCATGTTACTGAATTATAATTAGTGATATATATTCATGTGTACACACTCTTGCTGCAGCTGATAAAGGTCAAGCTTATTTCAGCTACTTTGTATACTATCGGGTAGTTATCATTCTTCTTCTTCTTCTTCTTCTTATTATTATTATTATTATTATTATTATTATTATAAACATATAAAGTAATTTGTAACTATAGATGTCAAATGATGTTGTGAAATAAAAAGTACAAGATTTTTCTCTAAAATGTGATGGAGTACAAATAGTAAGTTGCATAAAAAGGAAATACCCAAGAAAAGTACAAATATCTCAAAACTGTGCTTAAGTACATTACACCACTGCAGTTTGGTTCTGACCTGATACCAAGGTCAGGAGCCACAAGAAAAACAAGAAAAAGGGAAAATGACAGCTTAAACATAAGAAAAAACTAATAGGAACAGGAGATCACCTTTCAGAATGAGTAACTGACAAAGAAAAAAGAAAAAATCCCTCAGGATAAATATAAAGAGGAAACTTTTTTTTAAAATCATAAAGTATACAAACATGTACATAAATATGTGTACCATATATATGCACATTTGTAGTAACTGAACCAAGAAAAGATCATGAGTGATTTACAGTGGAAAAAGGCATGTTGTATTATAAGCAAATATTTTAATATTAATAAAGTTAAATATTTCATATTAAACTTATCCAACTAAAGAAGTATTAAAATAATTAAAGATTATACATGTATTTTTTGTTTGTTTGTTTGTTATTCAGCCACAGAAACAATATTTCATTTGTATTTAACTGTGATTATCAAGTTTATTTTGGACAGAGCAAAACAATAGGACAATAGGCTCCGACGTACAGAATAATGTGTTTGATGTCACGTTATATTTTGTGTTCTATGAGACGGATAGCAATATTACCTAGTTTATTAAGCTTCTTGTTAAATTCCATATTAACATATGGAAATGGTGTCTGACCCCAAACTCTACTTTCGTTGGTTTATTGTTAACCTCAAGCCGTATGACACCTTACTAGAAGATGAAGAACCAAAAGCTTTAAAAGACTTTCATTGTTTTAAAGGAAGCACGATTACTTTGAACTCTGGAAGGACGTCATATGAATGAATTTATGACCCCTCTGGCTTGTTGTTTTTTGGTATGCAAATTATTGTTGTTACCTCTTTGATATGAATAAAGTTTGTTTGAAAAAAAAATGCTCTTAATAAATATGAAATTGCGTCACTGGTGCTCCTTCAACAGTCGTTGGTTACATCATCCTGCAGACACCTGGGAACCTGAAGTGCAGAAAGTCCCTTATGCTGCATTCAAGAACTTTACATATGGAAAGTCCCTCATGCTGCGTTCAAGAGACAAAGAGGGAACCAGCTGTGACAATTTGACTTCAGGTCCAGATTGGGTTTTAATCCGCTTTTGACCTCTGAATTAACATTTCTGAAGATTATCAACTGTTTAATGATTTCCCCACTCTTTCTTGAATGTTTCCTCACTATTGATCATGTATTGATTATAGAGTTGATAGTCATGTTTTCTGGCTGTTTGTTCAGCTCTTTGTTGAGCTCCATGTGGCTGGAAATTGTCCTCTGCTTTGTCAGTAGAAATCATGTGGCACCATCACTCACAAAATACCATACATCACTGCTTCTCAAAGTCAAGGAAGGATTCTTAAATGGGTGAATTTCAAGAATTCTCCTTCTGAGGGATTGTTCCAATGTCAAGGATCCTTTGAATTTTACCAATGACTGAGTCCTTCCCTCAGAGAATTTTCGAAGATGGATGTTTGTATCCTCAGCATAAATGAAGTACACATAATTCTTTGCGCATGATTTGCTGTAATTTAAAGCAGGGCCTCTTCAATGACGCACCTCTGGGCACTTGCTAGCCTGGTCCAATGTGTGTCCACCAAATGCAAGCGAGGTCTTGCCAAGCCTCTGTAGGACCTGACTTGGAAGGACCCATCCTATCAAGAAAGCATCCTTAAGTTTGAGAAGCACTGACTGATAACAGTGATAGTCAACAACATCTTACTTTGAAAGTCTGCTCCTGTTACCGCCCTTCCTGCCTGTCCTGCTGTTATTCAGGGTGGAGCTCTGATTTCATTCCAGGAAACAGCTCACCTGAGTCAAAGCTATTTCTCTCTGGGCGTACAGACAAAATCATCCTCTTCAACAGTTTGGATTGTTTGAAGAAACTGTAAGTTGGCTTTGTTTAATACTATACAGGCTACTTTGATACTGGTACTTTGATACTACTAACACATTTGCCTTTAGTCTCTTTAGGGTTTAATTCATGCTCTGTAATGTTTGGGGTAGTTGTGCACTTCTTGTTTAATCAGAGAAAGGTCAGAAAACAAAACACTACACTGATGTTTCCTCTGGAGCCTTTCAAAATAAAATGAAGTGAGCTGAAACATGATTTTTAGTTGTGTTATTAAGTTATGTGTTGTGACAAAATCTCTTTGATTGTGCACGTTATCCACTTCTATTGTTGTTTAGTAGCTGATACTGATATGTGTCACAGTTTTGCAGTGTTGTTCACTGCTCTTTTCTGCAGTTACTCAGCCCTCAGTCAACGATTTTCCACTCATCCCACCTCTCTACTGCTTCTACCTGCCAACCAATTACCTGTCTATACTTTTCCTGCCCTTGCCTGTCCACCACATCCACCTCATCGAGCCAACTCAGTTCAACTGTTCCTCATTACTCTCGGCATGTACATGCACCCCAGCTTCTCAGTCATTGCCAGATTGTTCTTTGCCACTCATAGAAGACTCTCCAGCACTTTATTCCAGACTGATTTCCCATTGCTGACCCTGTCTGCCTCTGACCTGCCTGCTTCGTCTGATTCCCGGTAAATGCCTCAGCCTTCTGTCCCTGACCATGAGACCCTGACCGTGTCCTTGGATCCTGTTTGCCTGTGGCTGCCTGGTGTTTTCACTTGATGAAGACAACTACAGTGTGAGTATTCCAGTCAGCTTACCTGTGGTTTCCTGTGGTCTAGAGATTTTCACCATGTTGCCTCACTAGACATTGTGTGTGCATCCTGTGAGTACTTACCTGCTGGCTTCTCAACCCTCCACCTGGCCTCAACCTGCCTTTTGTCTGCTCCCTGCTAGTTTGTCTGTTTGGACTGTGGGTTTACCTGGTGCAGGATTTTCTGGTATTTTCGGGCATCTGGTTAGAATACCTCCAGAGCATCTCTTGTTAGAGGTGTTACGGGCACATCCCACTGGGAGGTTGGAGGAATTACATATCGCATCTGGCCTGGGAACACATTTGGGTCCCCCAGGGGAACCGGAAAGCATCGCTGGGGAGAGGGGCATTTGGGGTGCTTTGCTTGGCCTGCTGCCCCCATGACCCAGCCCCGGATAAGCAGATGAAAATGGATGGATTTATGGATGGATGGATGGAAGTATTTGACTACATCCCCTGCCTGTTCATCCACAGTACCTTTGCTGCAATTTAACTGGCCTCTTGGCCTCTGCCAAACCAGCCAGGCTGACAAAGACTTTGTGGGGAGACTTTGCTGGAGTGTATAATGTGCTGTAAACTTGCCCTGTGCTCTACCTGCTGAACTGTCCCAGTAAACACCATTACAAACTGTTACTGTTATTGGTTTGCTGCAATTGGGTTCAAACACTACCTGTTATAATATGAAAGAAAAAATAACAGCTGATGTGCAGATGAATGATTTGTGTATCCTCTTCAGATGAAAGTGTGTGTGAGTTGAGCAACATGAATCGGTGTGAGGACAGAGAGGATGGATCCCCTCCCTCTAAAATCACTCTGTGTGGGGAGCATAACAGCCAGACCAAAGCTCATAGGTGAGATGAAGATTTCTAACTGTCCATGACTTTTCTCCATGCCGGAGCTCAAACCACTCAGCACTCAAACCTTTGTGTGTGTTGTGTTAAAGCCCAGAGCAGCAGCTCACACCAGACTCTCCTGAACCTGGACCTGGACCCAGCTCTGTGTCTGTGAGGAGTGACTGGTCTATCGATGATGATATTAATTTAAGGTGAGCTGTTATTAACAGGATAATATTAGTCATTTATTATTTAATTGTTGTTTATTCAGTTTCTTTAGAGCTCTAAGTTTATTTTCAGCATTGTTCTAATTTTGACTCTGTGTTTTAGCCCAGGTTCAATCTGAAGTTCAACTTTGTCTAGTCGTGGTTTTGTCCAGTATCTTTGGGCGGTTTTTCAGTCCTGGCTTTTACAAAATAACTGATGCACAGATTGAAATAATTCAGTGTGAGGATCTTTTATTGTTTAGTTTATTTAACTTTTTTGTGTTAGTCTTGTCTCGGCAATTGCTGCTCGTGTCTCAAGCAGCTTCTGTGTTTGAAGTTTAAAAAGTGAATTTTCCTCTCTGGTGGACTTCCTCCCTGTCTAACAGGATCCTTCAGAGATCAGACTGTCCTGGATATCCACCCAGCTGCATGTCCTTCAAGAGTGACTGGTCCATGGAGCCGCCCATATTTTTCAAAGGACGTTTCCCAATGGCAGAGTAAGTTAACATCAGTTACTTTACAATATCAGTCCCATTACAAAACATTTGAAGGAACAAACTCCTCCTGAAGAGCTGTAACTTCTTAGTAGAAACGCTACTCCTAAACTTCAATAACACTAAAGTAGAAAAGTGTCGTCCAACTTTTGACAAGACAGAAAAGTTTCTGTTATACATGGTGTACTCAGATCTAGGCCCGCATCCCTCCTGATTCTTACATTGGATCCTTGGCTCCACGTAGAGGAGAGAAAGAAGTTTGATTACATCAGTCCTGGAGTCTTTACATTGTTCCTGTTCACCCAAAAAGACAATGATGAGCAGAGAGAACAGAAATCATTCAATGAAGAACTTGAGACTTTATTTTGCTGTTGATATCCTCTAGTTTCTCCAGCAGCTTTTGTGTTTGAAAACTATAAAGTGAATTTCCATTTCTGGTGGACTTCCTATCTGACTAACAGGATCCTTCAGAGATCAGACTCTTACCCACCCAGCTGTGTTTCCTACAAGAGTGACTGGTCCATGGAGCCGCCCATATTTTTCAAAGGACAACGTTACCCAATGGCAGAGTAAGTCAACATCAGTTACTTTAGCATATCAGTCCCATTACAAAACATTTGAAGGAACAAACCCCTCCTGAAGAGCTGTAACATCCTCATTAAGTAGAAACTGGATGAGGAGGGGGCGGTGGATGGGTCCAACAATCACCCAAGAGAGCGGTGTTTGCATCACGTACAATTCCAAAGCCAAACCCTGTTCTTTTTTACTAAACCTAACCACGTGTTTTTGTTGCCTAAACCCAACCATGGGTGTTTGTTGTTGAAGGAAAAAAAACATCAATTCACGGTGTTGTACTAACGTAGTGCATTTATATTGAAAGAGACTGTGTGTAAACATTAAATTTCCTGTGAAAACAGAAGTGTATCTCGAAAGAAGACAATTCATGTAACAGGCAGAACTTGACACAGTGTGCCAGACCATCAACAACCAACGCACCCAGGGTACCTTGCATGTCGTATCTGAACACGAAAAGTCAATGACCAAATGTCAATATGTGATGAAGTCGGAGTGAGAATGTGTTGGGTGTGCACAGATCCAGGCCCGGGTCCCCCAATATGGGCCTCCTGATTCTTATATTAGATCCTTGGCTCCACGTAGAGGAGAGAAAGAAGTTTGATTACATCAGTCCTGGAGTCCTTAGAATGTTCCTGTTCTCCCAAAAAGACAATGATGAGCAGAGAGAACAGAAATCATTCAGTGAAGAACTTGAGACTTTATTTTTCTGTTGATATCCTCTAGTTTCTCCAGCAGCTTTTGTGTTTGAAAACTATAAAGTGAATTTCCCTCTCTGGTGGACTTCCTTTCTGACTAACAGGATCCTTCAGAGATCAGACTCTCCTGGATATCCATCCAGCTGTGTGTCCTTCAAGAGTGACTGGTCATGGAGCCGCCCATATTTTTCAAAGGACAGCGTTTCCCAATTGCAGAGTAAGTTAACATCAGTTACTTTATAATGTCAGCAACATAACAAAACATTTGAAGGAACAAACTCTTTCTAAAGAGCTATAGCACCTTATTAAAGTAGAAACTCCACTCATTCACTTCATTAACACTAAAGTAGAAAAGTGTCGTCCAACATGCCACAGGACAGAAGTTTCTGTTTATACATGGTGTACTCAGATCTAGGCCCGGATCCCCCAATATGGACCTCCTGATTCTTATATTCCATCCTTGGCTCCAATTAGAGGAGAGAAAGAAGTTAAATTTTCTTAGTCCTGGAGTCCTTACATTGTTCCTGTTCTCCCAAAAAGACAATGATGAGCAGAGCAAACATATCATTCAATGAAGAGCTTCAGACTTTTTTTTTTTTCGGTTTTATATCCTCAAAATTTTCTAGCAGCTTTTGTGTTTGAAGTTTAAAAAGTGAATTTCCCTCTCTGGTGGACTTGCTCTCTGTCTAACAGGATTCTTCAGACATCAGACTCTCCTGGATACCCACCCAGCTGTGTGTCCTTCAAGAGTGACTGGTCCATGGAGCCGCCCATATTTTTCAAAGGAGAACATTTCCCAATGGCAGAGTAAGTCAACATCAGTTACTTTATATGGTTTACTTGTAAAGCAGCTCTGCTGGTGTGGCATTACTGATGCTTTGAAACTTGTCTCCAAGCTTCCTAAAAGATGGAGAATTTTCTCTTCACTCAGAGAACCAAGATTACAATTTAACTAGACGTTCTCTGTTGTATCAAGACAATCCTTCCACTCTGTTACATAATCCATGGCTGAACCAACTCTGTACGACATCCTGTGAGGAGGCTGTGCAGCCCACAAGACAAATTCACAAACAGGCACATAACAAATAAACTGTAGCCTATTAATGTAAACTATTTACATACCAACCTGATTATGGGCCAGTAAGAAGCAAAAAACAAACCTGAGGGGCTGCTCAAATAAATCTGCAACACTCATGAAACAGAGTGGCCATCTAGATCAGCCAACCAGCCGATATGCTACCCAAGGAAGATAATGGCACAAGAGGCCTGTATCCCACTTTTTAATGTAGCAAGGTCGAAGGTACTTGTTTAGCCCCCCTAAGATCCAAAATAGGACAGAACACGAAAACAGTGCCTCATTCCACTTGAGTACCTAAAAGTCATAAGAAAAAGCACCTTGCGATTCCTTTGCTTCACTTCCCTGTGCAGCTTAGCAAGCAGGCCACACATTATCCTATTCTAGGGCAGGTGGCCTTGACATAAATGGAACTGGAGAGTCATTGGTAAGATGCAGATCACCTGTGTGGCTGCTGGCAAATCAAAGAGGCTGCACACCAGGTCTTCAAAATCAGACAGGATTCTGCACTGGTGTGAGGTGCACCTCCTCAAACTAACTGAGGTGTGCAGTAAGGCTCCCCACTTCACAGGCACTGTCCCCAACTTCACAAGACACTGACGAGGTGTATCAGCCATGATAGCCCAACAGTGTTCAGAGCCTTCAGCATATTAGAGCGAATCTCATTCACACCTGGTGCTTTGCTGCAAATGATTTTTTAACTACCTCAGAGACCTCTGCCAGGGATATAGTTGAGGCTTTCCTGATTCTTCAAACTTTGCCTCCTTCACAAAGGACATGTTGGTTGAGTTCAGAAGATCCCCACAGTGCTCTTTCCAACACTCCACAATAACGGGTGCGGGTCTGCAGTTCTCCTCCACTGCTGGACACAGCCTGAGCCAAGCCCTACATTTCTTTCCTGAGTCGGTTTGCTTGAACTTCCTTGCGACCAACTGAAGGTCATTCTTCGTAGCCTTGCTGAACTCCTACCACATCTGGGTTTTTCTTTTGGCAACCATCAAAGCAGTGGCCCCTCTGGCCTCCGGCACCTGTCTGCTGCTTCAGGAGATCCCTTGGCCAACCAAGCCCAAAAGGCATCCTTCTTTAGTTGATGGGACAACTTTCAACCCCCCAACCCTCAGCCTTCCAACATAACTCCTAGGAGCCACCTCCACAATGAGGTCCAAGACGTATGCCTGATCTGATGTTATGACCACAAAGTTGATTTGTTGATGTTTGGCCTAGGGTGTTCTGGTAACAAGTATACTTGTGAATCACTCTGTGTTTGAAGATAGTGTTTCCTATGGCCAATCCATGACTAGCATAGAAGTCCAAAAACATAACACCAAGAAAGCACATAAATAATATCAGAGACTTCCTCCCAGAGACTGGCAGTTGCATAGAAGCAACCCTATCATTCCTTGAGGAGAACTCCAACTCTGTGGTGCACAGTCGGAGGCTTGTAAGTATACCCACACCTGCCCGACTCCTCTCACCCTTGGGAACTCTGGAGAGGGGAGAGTCCAGCCCCTCTTCAGGAGCTTGGTTCCAGAACCAAATACACATTTGACATACAATTCAATGTGAAGTAAAAAAAACCCTTTAGTTTTGGTTTGATGCAGTATTCTCTGGTTCTATTTTGGCTTTCCTGATGTTTCTCTCACCTTACCTGCTACGTTAATTATGAGTCACTTCTAATTTGTGCTGGACAGGTAACATTAACCTTATACTGAACTGGTGATGTCAAGGGCCACATGCCACAGTGACCAATGGTGAGGAAAGAATGGCCAGAGTTTTCAAAGTTCAAGGTGTGTGTTGCTGTCTGCAGTATTATAGAGGTCAATTAGAGCTGGAGGGACTAAACCAGGTAAGATGACAAACCAACACAGTAAACTGAAAGCGGAACAGAAATGCAGACTGGACTATTGATTCACAGTGGGATCGGCAGTACAACCAACACTTCAAAGTCATGGGAAACTGTTTGATTCAATGTTGTAATCTTCACTTTAACGCTAAGTACCTTTACCTTGTTTTTGTCTTTGTGTGTACAAACACAATGTAAGCTAATTCTTAATGATTTCTCCACAGATTGGACCAGGAAAGCTTAGAGGTTCCCAGTAGTCAGTCTGGCCAGCAGCATCAAACACACCTGTTCTCCGTATTTAGGGTCTGTACATGAACAACTTTTAACCTACTTTTTACATCTATTTTGTTCACAGTCATCTCCATGCTGCACTTTTCAGTCTGTGTATCCAACACATTGGTTCCATCATTTTAGTTTGATTGTGTGAATCATGTAATTTTCTCTTTCAGGTGCTGGAGGAGAACATCAACACTTTTGTGAAGAACGAGCTGAAAAAGTTCCAGAAGGTTCTGACTTCAGATTACCTAGATTGCTTAGAGAGTCAGATGGATGATGAGGAGGTGTTGGATGATGAAGATAAAAAGCAGAGGAGGAGCAGCAGAGAGGCATTTCTGAAAATCACACTGCACTTCCTGAGGAGAATGAAGCAGGATGAGCTGGCTGACTGTCTGGAGAGAAGTAAGAGGATTTCACTAAAGATTTAGTGTCATGGATAAATGGGACATTGACCAATGTCTCAAGAGATGGACAGAAATATGTATATATATGCATTCTTTGAGGAAATGAAATGTTAAAATATTTTCTTTGATCTATTTTTTGTGTTCATTCAGAAAGTCCTTCTGGAGTTTGTCAGCGTAAACTCAAGTCTAACCTACAGAAGAAGTTCCAGTGTGTGTTCGAGGGGATTGCTAAAGCAGGAAACCCAACCCTTCTGAATCAGATCTACACAGAGCTCTACATCACAGAGGGAGGGACCGCAGAGGTCAATAATGAACATGAGATCAGACAGATTGAAACAGCATCCAGGAAACAAGACAGACCAGAAACAACAATCAGACAAGAGGACATCTTTAAAGCCTCACCTGGAAGAGATGAACCAATCAGAACAGTGATGACAAAGGGAGTGGCTGGCATTGGGAAAACAGTCTTAACACAGAAGTTCACTCTGGACTGGGCTGAAGACAAAACCAACCAGCACATACAGTTCACATTTCCATTCACTTTCAGAGAGCTGAATGTACTGAAAGAGAAAAAGTACAGCTTGGTAGAACTTGTTCATCATTTCTTTGCTGAAATCAAAGAAGCAGGAATCTGCAAGTTTGAAGAGTTCCAGGTTGTGTTCATCTTTGACGGTCTGGATGAGTGTAGACTTCCTCTGGACTTCCATAACAATGAGTTCCTGACAGATGTTACGAAGTCCACCTCAGTGGATGTGCTGCTGACAAACCTCATCAGGGGGAAGCTGCTTCCCTCGGCTCGCCTCTGGATAACCACACGACCTGCAGCAGCCAATCTGATTCCTCCTGAGTGTGTTGACATGGTGACAGAGATCAGAGGGTTCACTGACCCACAGAAGGTGGAGTACTTCAGGAAGAGATTCAGACATGAGGAGCAGGCCAGCAGAATCATCTCCCATATCAAGACTTCACGAAGCCTCCATATCATGTGCCACATTCCGGTCTTTTGCTGGATCACTGCTACAGTTCTGGAGGATGCGTTGAAAACCAGAGAGAGAGGAGAGCTGCCTGAGACCCTAACTGAAATGTACATCCACTTCCTGGTGGTTCAGTCTAAAGTGAAGAACATCAAGTATGATGGAGGAGCCGAGACAGATCCACACTGGAGTCCAGACAGTAGGAAGATGATTGAGTCTCTGGGAAAACTGGCCTTTGAGCAGCTGCAGAAAGGCAACCTGATCTTCTATGAATCAGACCTGACAGAGTGTGGCATTGATATCACAGCAGCCTCGGTTTATTCAGGAATGTTCACACAGATCTTTAAAGAGGAGAGAGGGCTTTACCAGGACAAGGTGTTCTGCTTCATCCATCTCAGTGTTCAGGAGTTTCTGGCCGCTCTTCATGTCCACCTGACATTTATCAAATCAGGAGTTAATCTGCTGTCAAAAAAACAGTCAACTTCCCGCAAATCTGTAACAAGGAAACACAAACCTGAACTAAAACATCTCCACCAAAGTGCTGTGGACAATGCCTTACAGAGTTCAAATGGACACCTGGACTTGTTCCTCCGCTTCCTCCTGGGTCTTTCACTGCAGACCAATCAGAAACACCTACTAGGTCTGCTGAGACAGACAGGAAGTAGTTCACAGACCAGCCAGGAAACAATTCACTACATCAAGAAGAAGATTGAAAAGACTATCTCTGCAGAGGAAAGCATCAATCTGTTCCACTGTCTGAATGAACTGAACGATTGTTCTCTAATGGAGGAGATCCAGCAGTCACTGAGTTCAGGAAGACTCTACACAGATTTCCTCTCTCCTGCTCAGTGGTCAGCTCTGGTCTTCATCTTGCTGTCATCACAAGAAGATCTCAACGTGTTTGACCTCAAGAAATACTCTGCTTCAGAGGAGGCTCTTCTTAGGCTGCTGCCAGTGGTCAAAGCCTCCAATAAAGCTCTGTAAGTGAGATTTATTTATCAATAAATACTGCTGCTATCTTTCAACAAGAGAAAAAAGACAGTAATTCATGACTTTGTTTACTGTTGTCCCTTCAGACTGAGTGGCTGTGACCTCACAGAGAGAAGCTGTGAAGCTCTGTCCTCAGTTCTCAGCTCCCAATCCTCTAGTCTGAGAGAGCTGGACCTGAGTAACAATGACCTCAAGGATTCGGGAGTGAAGCTGCTGTCTGTCGGACTAGGGAGTCCACACTGTAAACTGGAAACACTCAGGTCAGGATTCATTTGGCTATTCAACTGATGACCATTAAAAATTTAAATTTACATTAGTGGATAAATAGCTAACATGTAGAATTGTATCTGAAAATATGATTTGTGAAAGGACCTGTGACTAAACTTTGTCAGTAGTTTCTAGACTCAGAGAATTACTTTCCATGAGGACTTTTCATTATTTTTGGGGGACAAGGGAGAATGTAATGCATGTCGTCCACTGTTGACAAGGTTGAATGTTCAATACCCACCTCCTCTGCCGTTGATGTGTTAGGGTGTGTGTGAATGAGCAGCCTAAACCTTGTGGTGCTTTGGATAAAATCACTGTGGATAAATGCATTATATGAATATAGCTGTTTTACCATTTTTTGGAGCAAAATGTGCTTGACCAAAAAAAAACAAACATATAGCCAAATATTCACAGAGGGTTTCCTCAAGCACTGGTTGCAGGCTGAAGAGCTATAAACTAAATTGTAAACGTTGTTTTCTGAGTGACAAGACTATCTCTCCTCTTGGCTAATTCCATATGTATGAGGTCTCTATAACAGTGGTTCCCAACTGGTGGGTCATGGTCCAAAAGTGGGTCATGGGTCCATTTTGAATGGACCGCAAGTGACTCGCAAACGTGTCAAATTTATTTAAAAAAAACACTCTTTGTAAGTGCAGTGAATTTCCAGCAAAGAGTTTTTATTTTAAATGCTGTTTCCTGCTGCAGAGTGAGTGACTAAAGGATAACTACTTGACAGAGACAGGAAACTAGCTCAACAACATGGCCAAACGCAAGTATGATGTTGAATTTATTAAACAGTTTGGACCTTGAACCACTGAGCAAGGAGAAAACTGGACCTCATGGCTGGATCAGTTGGGGACCACTGCTCTATAAGACACCTCGTGAAGAAGAGAAGCCATCTCAGAATCCTGAAACCATCACCAATGCATTACCAACATACACAACCCCACCAGTGGGGGCAAGAAATCGAAGACCTTGTCCTCACAGGCTGTAACAGTAAAAATAGAAATATAACTAACTAATAGCCTTAGCAGTGAGCATCAGGCAGGACCATGGCAGCAGATGCAACCATGACCCACAATACAGGTGCATGCTCAGGGAAGAAGCCAAATAAGTAACATGCATTAATGAGACATGAATGTTTGCAAATGGAGAGAGGGAGAAGGAGAGAAAAGCTCAGTGTATCATAGGAAGTCCCCTGGCAGACCAGACCTGTATCAGCCTAACTAGGGGCTGGTCCAAGGCAAGCCTGAGCCAGCCCTAACTATGAGAGCCAGTCCTAACTATATTCTTGGAGCGCAGTGTTTTGGTGAGATAATAGGGTAGCATGAGCTCTCTAAGCTATGATGGAGCCTGATCATTTAGAACTTTGTTAGTGAGGAGGATTTACAGGGAGCCAGAGCAGAGAAGCTAAAACAGGAGAATTATTATCTGTTTTCTTAGTTACCATCAGTACACATGCCGCAGCATTCTGGATCGGCTGAAGGGTCTTTTAAGACTTTTTGGAGCAACCTGATTCTAAAGAATTACAATAATCCAGCCTAGAAGTGACAAATGTGTGAACTAGTTTTTCTGCATCTTTTTGAGACAGGACATGCCTGATTTTTCCCATATCATGCAGGTGAAAAAGGCAATCCTTGAAGTTTGTTTTATATGGGAGTCAAAGGACATATGGTGATCAAAGATTACTCCAAGATTCCTTATGGTGGTGCTGGAGGCCAGGGCAATGCGATCTAGAGAAACTGTATCCTTAGATAGAGAATTTCAGAGGTGCTTGGGGCCAAGTACAGTAATGTCAGTTTTGTCTGATGTGTGTTGTTTTGTGTGTTGGCAGTCTGTCAGTGTGTCTAATCTCAGAGAAAGGCTGTGCCTCTCTGGCCTCAGCTCTGAGCTCCAACCCCTCCCATCTGAGAGAGCTGGACCTGAGATACAATCATCCAGGAGACTCAGGAGTGAAGCAACTGTCTGCTCGACTGAAGGATCCACACTGCAGACTGGACACTCTCAGGTATGAACACTGGTTGAACATAAAAATGAAATATTTGTGTAGGGGGTCTCCAAGGAGAACATCTCTAGGAGAGCTAGAGAGCTAGGTCCAGGGCATGTTTAGCCTAGCTTAGCACAAAGACTGGAAGCAAGGGAAAACTGCTAGCCAAGCCCCATCTCTAAAGAAATGACACTAAGTTAAAACTGAACCTTGAACCTGACAACCTCAGGACAAGACTTTTGAGATGCTGCCCTCAAGTGTATTTCTCAAACTCTGGACTGTTTCCTTATCAGTGTACAACAATATTTGTATAAGAGACACGTCATGTCCATGTTTGCATGTTTTTATTTTTTATTTGACCTTTATTTAACCAGAAAAACCTCATTGAGATTAAAAATCTCTTTTCCGAGAGTGTCCTGGCCAAGACAGCAGCACATTCAACAGTTTTAGACAAACACACACAGTCATAATACCTATGACTGAAATATGAGCATATGTTGAAAGAGGATGTGCTGCTCTGACCCTTTCCTCCTTTCAGGGTGGAGCCTGGCGGAGCCCGATGGTTGAAACCAGGTCTGGGGAAGTGTAAGTGTTTTTAATTTGATTAATGAAAACAGAGCATCTTCAAACTGTGAAATCACTTATTCAAATATCTGATTTCATCATCAAAGTGTCAATAAATGAACAGATGATAGATTAATAACTGCAGCTGTGTTGTGTCTTGTTGTCTCCATCAGATTCCTGTGAACTTGCATTCAACACAAACACAGTACACAGAAACCTCAAACTGTCTGACAACAACAGGAAGGTGATATATGTGGGTGAGGATCAGTCATATCCTGATCATCCAGACAGATTTGACTTCTGGCCTCAGCTGCTGTGTAGCACTGGTCTGACTGGTCGTTGTTACTGGGAAGTCGAGTGCAGACCACCACTTTCCATAGCAGTGAGTTACAAAGGAATCAAAAGGAAAGGATTTACAGAAACTGACTTTGGAGACAATGATCAGTCCTGGAGTCTGTACTGCGATGTTGATGATAGTTACTCTGTCTGTCACAATCACAGACCAACAGACCTCCGTCGCTTCCCCATCTCATCCTCTTCCTCCTCCTCCTCTGGCTCCTATAGAATAGCAGTGTATCTGGACCATCCTGCTGGCACTCTGTCCTTTTACAGAGTCTTCTCTGAAACAATGTTCCACCTCCACACCTTCAACACCACATTCACTGAACCTCTTTATCCTGGGTTTAGGCTGTGGTCTTGGACACCTTCTTCCTCAGTGTCTCTGTGTTCTCTGTAGGTCTGAGAGTCTCCTGCTGTTAGAGAAACTCTCTGCTGATCCGTTGAGTCTGTACGGGATCACAGTTACTTTAATTAAGAACGTTTGAAAAGATTCCTCATTGACATTGTAAACTTCTTCCACTTCCAGTACTTTAAAGACTGAAGCTATGATCATTTTGTTGTTGAAATGCAGTTGACTTGTAACTTCTGTATTTTTTTTTTGGTTTTGAATTCTGTTTCCTGTCACAATAAAAGCATTAAGTTACATTAAGTGTGTTTGTTATGTTTCTCAGATCAATATTACAGAGACGAATCAGCCGAGAGATACAGTATTATTACTCTGAATCCTCCGGTTGTCATTTTTACAGTGTTTACCCTGGTGAAATACATTAACATAAACTGTGGTAGTCCCTGGTCATTTTTTACAGTCTCTACCCAGTTTTTAGTGTATACACTGGTAATCACTATAGATGTCATTATCTGTATTTGTTCAACCAACAAAATTATCTAAAGCCACGTTAAACAATTTCCCTGGTCAGGGTATCTAAGCCAATATAGCCTACATTAAAAAAAGGTTCCCAGATTTTAGAGCAAACACCCTCTGAGTGTGATAAGGCATGGTCTCATGTCTGTAATCAGATTAAACAAAATACATTTTCTTGTCCAAAAGGTTTCCTCTGTGCTTATCTGCATCTCACACATTAAGTAGTAAGATAATGGACTCAACATGAACACCCAAGATTTTGCTTTATAGTGTAGAGTGAGACTTCTTGTGGTAGCACCAGAGGAAGAGTCAGGGGCTCAGTTATTCATTACAATTCATCCTCTGGGCACCGTGGGGCTGGGGCCTATTTTAGCTAACATTGGGTGAGAGGCAGGGTACACACTGGACTGGTGGCCAGACTATCACAGGGCTGACACATAGAGACAGACAACCATTCACACTCAATCACACCTACAGGCAATTTAGAGTCACCAATTAACCTGCATGTCTTTGGACTGTGGGAGGAAGCTGGAGTACCCAGAGAAAACCCATGTTGACACGGGGAGAACATGCAAACTCCACACAGAAGGGCTCTACCCCCTAATTGTTCAAACAGGGAACTTCTTGCTGCGACAATGTTGCCAAAAAGGGCATGGCACTTCAGTAAAAATGAATGACTGAATGAGTGAATGAATGAATGAATGTTACCATTACATATTCCAACAAGGAGATTTTATACCACTCATATCAGTTGCACACTTTACGCTATCATATGGAATTTTTTTTGTCACTGGATTGAAAGAATAATCACTGCTTTTGTTTTGAAATGTATTCTTAGCCCAAGAAACAGAGAGACCGCAACATACAAATGCAAAAAATCTTTAATAAAAATATGTATATAAAGTCATATACATACAATATATTCACAACAGGGCTGTGCTAATAATAGACACAAAGAAGAAGAAAAGTATTTGTACCTTCATTTCATTATAACCACCGGAGTTTCTTTTTTGTTGTTATTCAATAAGACAACGATTACAAAGCTAATAGAACTGAGGACTGATACAAAGTGTGATAAAAATGTATTACAAACTGTTACGCCAGTTTTAAAATCTTATGTCTTGTGAATAAAAAAAAAATTAAACAAAAATAATATCACAAAATGTTAAGTGTTTGTATTGTTATTGTATGTTAGCAGCTCACTTAGGTGACTCGTCCCCTGCAGATGAATGAGAAAAAGAGAGAAAACAAACATGGTTAATTTTGTATAGTTCATTGTGTTGTGACATCAGCTGTGACACCAAACTGTTGCTCATACTCACAAATGATCGGTCCAATGGTGAGGGTGCTCAGAGGATCAGAGTCGGAGACAGAGCGAGCAGTCCTGCGTGTGCAAGGCTGGGTGGTGGGAGAGGGTGGAAAAAATATCATCAAAACACTGTGTTTAAGCAGCACTGATTAGTGATTGATTTTATGGTTAAAATCTGTGTATGACTTACTGGAACACAAGAGGAGCCCCTCTGTTCACACAGGCTGAGGCTGCAATGAAGGTAAACGTCTCTGTATTCGTTTTGTAGCAGGAAGAACAGGGAAGAGAAACGAGCCCGGAGGGACGAGCCGCTCTCAATCACTGACACCTGCCTGCGGTCAATGGGACACCTGGGACAGAGGACAGAGTGCATCACTATAGATTAAACATTTTCCCTATTACACTAAACAAACCACCTGCTGAGGCTTAGGAGGGACACTTACTTGTTCAGGATAAGAGGGTACTGCCTGGGGTCATCAGGGTTTGATGAGTGAGTGGCGTAGCAGTCCTCCAGAACAACTGCAAAGCTTGGATCTCTCTCCTCCACAGAGACGCCCACGTACAATGGCGAGCCCACTGGCAGGGTGACCCGGCCAGATGGATAAGTCTCAGTGTAGTTGGAGTTGCGGAACAGAGACATGACGGCTCTGGCTTTGTTACCTGACCCTGAAATGCCACCTGCCAGCCTGTTGAGAAAAATATGATTTGTTTTGTTATGGCAAGTCTTATTTCCAAGTTTTTTCTTTATCTTGTTACTGTTATATTCCTGTATATAGTTCATTCATATACAAACAACAGGCAGCAACACAAAAATGATGTTTAGACTGTATACCAGCCAGATAGGAGTCAAGTAAAGCCATCAGTCAGGCTGCTTCAGTTACACCCATTATTATTTTACACCATTCAGTAAAAGGCTACTTACGACAGGAATGGTCTGATCGCCACATTCAGCGTGCTGTCTGTGTCCAGGGGGTACGCACAGGAGAAGGGAATACTCACAGGAAGGACGAAGGATACGTTGTTTATTGGGTATATAAATAAGCTATTGGAGTAGATGGCATGTGTGCCGTTAGTCTAAAAGACAGAATGATCAGATTATTAGTGAGTTGAATGATTATGTCAGCATGAGATGTGCTACAGGCAGCAGCATGAGCAAGTGTTCAGAGATATTGTCCTTCAGGTGATGGACCTGATCAGGATTACTGCAAAAAGACAATAGTTACCATCAGTGTGTTTCCACAGGCACCTGCTGTGGCCTCCACTTCGTACCACACTACATCATCACGCACTCTGACCCAGGAACAGTTGCGAGTTGCCAGGTTGCCAGAGAATGGGTTCAAACCAGAGGATGTAAAGCCAGGCAAATCTAGCCCCACATGGAGTTTATTAGGGCCACAAATAAGCTGTGAAGGCTGAGGAGGAGGGCGCTGGACTGAAGAAAAAGATAGAAGGTCATCAAATAAAAGTGTGAGAGAAAGCAGATGAGATGGGGAATACTATGACCAGATGAGACCAAGGTGAGAACCTCGATAAACCTTTACCACAGTATGTATTTTTTTACTGTATAATATCAAAAGATTTCAAATTATACAAGAAAACTTACATTCACAAACAACACTGGCATCTTCAACATGACGGCAGTTGTGGACTCCAAATCCTGGATGTCTGCAGTCTGTTATCGATGGTTCATTTCCAAAACAACTGACATCGTCCAGCCAGATGGGTCCGCTGCCCTGTCCAAAAGCTGCATTTTGTAGTGCTGAACGAGCAGTGCCACAGCCCAGCTGCCTGCACACCACATTGGCATCCTTCAGGTCCCAGCCATCATCACACACCGTCCCCCACAGTCCATCATGGTAGACCTCCACTCTGCCAGAGCAGCGGTTGTCGGAGTTGACCAGCCTCACTGGTGAAAGAGCTGACAGAAAAACATGACATAAAATATTGTTAATATCAGACACAGATGAAGAATGGACTTAACAAAAATGATGAATAATTTAGCTTATATAGGTAATAGCTTATTATCTGAAATGGACAAAAGCTAATAAAGGCTGCAGATATTTCGTTTTACTGCAACAGGAGGTTACTAAAATCCTCTCTATTTACCTTCACAGACGACACCAGCATCCTCGTTGTGACCACAGTTGTGAGATCCAAACCCTCTGTGTCTGCACTCACTGAGCTTTGATTCGCTCCCTGTGCACATGACATCATCCAGCCAGATGGGCCCTCTGCCCTGTCCAAAGCGTGCACCTTGTGGTGCTGACAGCACCCTGCCACAGCCCAGCTGTCTGCACACCACCTGAGCATCAAGCAGGTCCCAGGCATCGTCACACACCGTCCCCCACTGTCCACTGTGGAAGATCTCTACTCTGCCAGAGCAGGAGCTGTTTCCTCCGTTAACCAGGCGGACCTCCCCCTCAACTCCTGTGCTGTTGTCCACTGTTGGTGCGGTAGTGGTATTAGCTGTCACTTGAGCTGTTGGACCAGGTGTGGTAGGTAAAGCTGTGGTGTTGGGTCCTGGTTGAACTGAAAGAAAAGTTTCTGTGAGGTCACGGAGCATCTACAGCCTGCACTGCCATCAGAGATCATGAAGAAAAGCTCCCTTTCCATGTAATAGATATAACTGAAAATAACTGGGCACAAAACTCTCTTCATGTTCTTGATAAACTTAAGTTTTACTGTGTATTTGACTTCTTGTGCTGCAAATCAGTATCTGTTGTGTATGAAGCATATTGATGAGGCCATTTTTGTAGTTAAATGTGAGCAAAGAGAAATAAAGTGTACCTAAAGGATGTAAAAAAAATGTACCTTCACAGATGATGCTGGCGTCTTCAACATGACCGCAGTTGTGGACTCCAAACCCTGGATGTCTGCAGTCTGTTATCGATGGCTCATTTCCAAAACAACTGACATCATCCAGCCAGATGGGTCCGCTGCCCTGTCCAAAAGCTGCACTTTGTAGCGCTGAACGAGCAGTGCCACAGCCCAGCTGTCTGCACACCACATTGGCATCGTTCAGGTCCCAGCCATCATCACACACCGTCCCCCACAGTCCATCATGGTAGACCTCCACTCTGCCAGAGCAGCGGTTGTCAGAGTTGACCAGCCTCACTGGTGAAAGAGCTGACAGAAAAACATGACACATCATGTTATTTGTCATGTTGTAATGATATCTTTGAAAAACTACAAATACAACAGCTTCCTGTTTAGAAATGACAAGAGTAGTGGTCGCACATATTTCATATAAAATCCTCTCATCATAGACAGCATGTTACACAGTGACACTTTACTGTCTTTAGCTGCACAAAATTGTATTTACCTTCACAGACGACACCAGCATCCTCGTTGTGACCACAGTTGTGAGATCCAAACCCTCTGTGTCTGCACTCACTGAGCTCTGATTCGCTCCCTGTGCACATGACATCATCCAACCAGATGGGCCCTCTGCCCTGTCCAAAGTGTGCACCTTGTGGTGCTGACAGCACCCTGCCACAGCCCAGCTGTCTGCACACCACCTGAGCATCAAGCAGGTCCCAGGCATCGTCACACACCGTCCCCCACTGTCCACTGTGGAAGATCTCTACTCTGCCAGAGCAGGAGCTGTTTCCTCCAATGACCAGGCGGACCTCCCCCTCAACTCCTGTGCTGTTGTCCACTGTTGGTGGTGCTGAGGTGAGAGGGACTGGCTGGCTTTCAACAGGTGTGTGTGGATCAGGTGTGGTTGGTGGAACTGCAGGGCTGGTGCTATTCACCTCTGTTACAGTGAAAAAGCTGTGAGATACTGGTGCTAAACCAATGATATTTTTGTTTCATAAACTGTACATTCACTTTAAGAACAAGAGGACAACAGTGACATGGCTCCTCTAAAACACCTCAATGAATTAGGTGAAAAAACTATTTGTTGATACAATTGTTTTCTAACTGCTCATCATTCTGAAACCATAACCCAAATGTAAATCATCTGGTGTGACTATGATTAAAGTCCCCACCCCGCTCCGCCTCTGGTCATTACCTGCACAGTATGCAAGGGCACATGTAGATGGCTCCACAAGTTTGTAGACGTAGTAGTTTCCATAGCAGAGCTTGACATGGATGGTGTTTGAGCTGAAATAGCAGCAGCTGCCGCCCCAAGCATTACAAACAGTGCGAGGTACAATTTCACCTGGCTGTGTGGGATTCGGTTGTGTTATCCACATAGGAGCATGGGTTCCACACCTGTTTTCTTCAACACACCTATCTGGAATATGAGCACTGGTTTGCCCCAGGAAGAAGCGATACCAGCCTCGCCAGTTAACATCTCGGTCACAGTGTAAGATATCATTTGATGTGTTATTTGTCCAACGCCAGTCATCATTCAGTACAGTGTAGTGGTCACAGGGGTCAGCGCAGCGCTGAGTCCCATTATTGCTGATGCAGTCCATACCTTGAGGACAAACAGTGTTTCCACAGCTGAACTGGACAGATTGGGAAGAGTTTCCCAATCTGGTTCTGGAAGAGGGCTTCAGGCACTCATAAGAGCCTGGTGTGTTTTGGCAAACCTGAGGTGGGGTGCAGGGAGGGTCTCGGAGGGAGCACTCATCAGTCTCCACGCAGCCCCTGTCTGGTGACCAGTGATAACCTCGGCGACAGCAAGAGGAGTCACTGCAGAGTTTTGTATCGTAGCAGGTGAGGCCATCTCCCACAAAGCCATCTTTGCAGACACAAGACACCGCCTGGCTGGTGAAAGAGTCGCCTCGTTCTCGTGACTCCATGCAGGTGGCTTCATCATGACATGAGTCACAGCTGGAGACAAGTGTCCCTGTGAAAAGTATGAGGAGAGTTTGATACATGATGTCGCTCATTTTTCCAAATGAAAAGGTGAACATGAAGGTTATTACATGCGATGGACATAAATGAACTAAGCTCTTCTGATTCTGAATCATTTGTATTGAAGTATTCAGTGAGTACAATTACACAGAAAAAACAAGTTTAAATCTCATCTCAACAGAGAGATACCTGTAGAATTACACAGAGGCATGGTGAAGTCAGGTAATATGGGGCACTTTTTGGCTGATTACAAAGAAAACCAACTACAATTCAGTGTTACTTTTAGATCTTGTTATGTATCTCTGCTGTTTTTTCGATTAAGAAAATATGCTGCCAAGAAAAATACTTGAGAAATGTTTTTTAAATGGTTAAATCAGCTGATCACCTCAGTCATTAATTCGTTAAATCATTAAGGTAATCTAACTCAGCATTAAAAAGATCCTCAAACTTTTCTGCCGTGCTCTCCCTGTTCTTCTGCTGCCTGTTTTCTTGTCTACAGTGGACGTGCGTGTGTGTGCTTGCACGCTTGTAATAATGACAGCTAATTCTGGACGACTGTGGTTAACATGGACTCACTGCATTTTTAAGTGACAAAAATAATAAGAATGTCTGTAATATTACAGGGTGGCACACAACAGCATAAGTCATGAATTTGTGGTATCTAGTCATCCAAAAACATGCTGGTTAAACTTCAGGAAAATGTCCCATTCTATGTTAATGTTTTGTCCCTTTTTACCTGAATGCAAGAGAAAATCATCATGCCAGTGATTTTTTAAATCTTTGTTCTGTCCATCCTAGACATCTCAGACTAATCAAAATGATTGTTTCATGTAAAGCACAGACGTAGTAAAAATGCAATAACATGTTTGGTGACTGGCTGGTAATATTTAAAGATATCCTAAGATATAAAGCCTTGTTTGTTTCATTTTACCTGATGTCATATGTTACCTGACTTCACCCTACAAGTGTGTGATATTTTATATGTCTGCCTTTTAACAAAATCACCATATTTTACTGTATATTCATTTTTTCTTTTATTTATTTCCAAGGGCATAATTAAAATCATCACCAAGTCAGATCATCAGTACAAAGGCATGTTCAATAGCAAAGCATCACTCAGACGCACAGGACTTTCTTTTAAGTCCAGTTAAACCAGGAAGTTTTTAAAATAAATATCTACAAATTATATAATGATAATAATATTTTGATATTATAGTAAAGTAAGTGTTAAATTATGTGCAAGACATTCAAAATTTTTTATTTGACGTAATGGTGCAGTCATAAAAATGGCATCTTAATGCTTAATATTCATTAAATATAAGAATGATAATTCTAGAATGAGGTGATGCAACATCGATAGAGCCAAAGATCTACTCAAGGATAAATTTCAGGGTACAGTTTTATTAGTCTGTTACTTGCAGCCAATCCAAATGTGAGACAAGAAAAAAAATATCCACAGAAAATTAAATTAATTTATCAAAAAGGAAAGTACAACTACACAGTAAATATGTGTCATAATGTCTAACCCAAGATCAAAAGATATCAGATGGTTTACCTGAAGTGCTTCCTGTAAAAACCTGCAAAATTAGGAGCAGTAACAGCCCCCCAGGCACCCCCATTATGGACCACAGCCACGACACAAACTTGCTGAAAAAGACAAAAGAGACGTCTCAAAACAATATTTTTTAATTATGCTGCCTTGCAGAAAATTCATCACAATGCCATCCTTTGTACTCACCTTTAGAGAGACTGTGTGGGAATCCAGGAGATGGCGAAGAATTGTAAATCTCCCAGCGAGTGAGAGCGTGAGTATTTATAGGCCTGGGTGTATGTGTTCAAAGGACCAATGAAGCAGTGATTGGTAAAACACATAAATGGGTCAGTGACAGCAATGATTCATACAACATGAAAAGAGTTACTTATTAATCAAAATAAGACAAAATTAAGATAAAATTCAAACAGAACTGGCACGCAAACAAAGTCCTGAGTCAATACATTTTATGGTACTACAATCAGTCTCAGGTCAGTGTTGAAACATAATGGAGACCTCTTGGTCCTCATAAGTTTGCACATTCCAGCGTTAATGCATCGACCGACTAGCCCCTCTATAAACACCTTTTGTCAACAGCAGTGGCTAAAATATCTGAGAGTACATCAAGTTCCTGACCATTTAAAATAAAGTTTGACCAGATAATCATTTAAGACTTTACTCAGTTTGACTGAGCAAGCCCCACTGGCATTTTTTGGAAATTGTGAGTTATTAATAAAGGTTATTGTGTCAAATAAAAGTCCAAGGAACAAGTATGGACATCAGTGCCGGACCCAGCACATTTGGCACCCTGGACAATATTTCATGAAACCCCCCTATTTGTCGTATTTATTATAAACAACAACAAGAGCTAATGAGAAATCAACACATATAAACAACTTAGCTAACAACTCATTAGAATAAAGGACAAGCAATAAAGAATACAGTAGGTGCAAATTTGCAAATTGTGTCTTCTTCTTTTTTCTCATTTTGTACTGCTATGTGGCTGGCTTTTGCTTTTTCATTTTCTCTTACATCAGACATTTACATCATTTGTTTCATGTCACACAGGTGGAGAGGAGCAGCTTTTCTTCAAGTAGGTGTAACTGCAGATGAGCAGCTACATGACTTGCCCACCATACCTACATGTCGGTCCAGGATCCGCCCCTTTCGCGCCTTTGCCCGGAAGCGGAAGTCCCCATGAAATTCTTAAGTTAGCAATTAGCTAGCTATGAAGTATTATGATGACAGAGATGTGGTTAAGGTAAGGATAAGGGTAATGGGAAGGGTTATATCTTGTTACTTATAA
Source organism: Cephalopholis sonnerati (assembly GCA_019142605.1). Classification (NCBI taxonomy): domain Eukaryota; kingdom Metazoa; phylum Chordata; class Actinopteri; order Perciformes; family Serranidae; genus Cephalopholis; species Cephalopholis sonnerati. Next base: position 19,817,071 of record JAGQAX010000003.1, read on the forward strand.
AATGAATCACATCTTCATCCATCCATGTATTTTCATCCGCTTATCTGAGGCAGGTCTGACTTTCTGTTGTCTCATTCAGCCACTTGTTTTTAAGACACACAAAAGCTTCAAAGTTCAGGAGTGGGGTATTTACTGATGTATTTTAGGTTGTAGAGCAAAACGTGAAAGTCTCTCCAGCTTGTGTTAACCACAGACCTTATTTCAGGCATCTAACCAAAACCCATTCAAAGAGCCCATTGTCTTTGAGACGTGGGAACCGCAAATGGTAAAATACTGACATATTTCAAGGTTGTAAGATAAGATAAGATAGGATAAACTTTATTGATCTCACACTGGGGACTTTTGCACGTCACAGCAGCTCAAGAGTACAGTCAGAAGTGACAAAAGTACTTCTAAAAATAAAATAACGTGTGATTTGCTATACCTGCCCCAGAACTGACACCAAAGTCTGACTCCTCGAACGCTGTCTCTGACATATGACCTTTCCGTCTTTTATAGATTCCTTGGTTTTGGGACTCATCCCTGGACTACTCTATAGCAGCTTCACTCGATTACAATGGATGCTCTCTGACCCATGTATTTTGGACGTTACTCTAATGCTTTCCACATACACTCCCTAAAGTCTGAATTTTTTTTTCATTTCAAAAAAGAAAGAAAAAAACAACTTTTTTGGATTTTGGTGGGGTTGCCTATGTTGCTGTTGTTGATGGTTCCCTTGATAAAGTAACACCAGGTGAATCTCCTGCATGAATTAAACTGGCAGAGCACATCTCATAAGCGATCATTGCTGCTCAGCATGTTCATGTTGGACCCCATCTTATGTGTTTAACTGTCTGGCTTTGACAAGGTCTTTTTTTCTAATCAATCCAGTTCAAGCCTGGAAAACATTAGATCACTACTGAGTGGATGACCTTTCTCAGATTGTCAGTCTGATTTATTATGGTTTTTATGGTATTTATGAGTCACTTCTTATCATTATTTACTGGAAACACTGGCGGCCTTACTGTAATGTTTTTGTCAATCATGTTTCCAAACTCACTTCCCTTTAGTGTTATATTTAAGTAAATAGTTCACCCAGTGCTTTGTTCTATCAGACAAGAGTGCTGATAATATTTTTAACGACACTTTATGCTGGTAAGTACCTGTGTGCAATAGTAATTCAAACACTTCCTTGAAAAGAGAAAGCTTAACTCAAATACAACACAAGCAGAAACATTCATCAAAACCAATTATGTTTGTGTACCTCTCAGGATGTGTTTGAATACACTAGGTCAAACACTTTTACCAATGAGATGTCAAATAATCAGATCCAAAAGTATAGAAAGCATCATTGTGACAGAGTTACATTGGACTTGGTGGGTGTTTTGATCTTGGTCATAAATAAGTATGTTTCCACAGTGATGGCATATTTAACAGTGACAGGTGTGAAAAGAAAACATCTTAACATTCCCTCACTAACTTTGCTCAGTCGTCATCACATGATGTAAGTCTGGAACTTCACTGAAGCTTATAATAGTTATCTTTGTTCAAAGATGTAGCCATGGAGTCAACAGTGGGGGGACCAAATGTGCCGGGGTCACCATCCCCCTGAAATTTTCTATTACAGATAGATAGTACTTTATTTATCCCAAACTTGGAATTCTTGGATTATATTTTTGGATTATATTATTGACCATAACCATGTACAGCTATGCAGTAAACCATACAGATATGCAATGCATGAGAGCTACTAGTGTTTACATAATAACACATGCAGCGCAACATAAATGATCGACAGTTTGTATTACATTTTAGTTTTTTACTTTTAATACATTTAAAAGTAATGAAATTGAGACAGTACAGCGTTTAACACTGATTGTTGCTGCCCACAGCAGTCGAGCAATGGCTTCTGCTGAAGTATGACAACGTCACGTGCACAAACCACGCGCAGAACTGCAGTACACAGTAACACAGTAGAGCTAATAATGGCAGTTTATGATGATTTATGATTACATTTGCTTGCTAATGATTTTTTTGGACAGCACTGCATGGTCGCCTGTCTTGGAATACTTTTTTTCCCCTTTAACTTATATCTTTTATCGATGTAAACTATAATTACGACCTCGCTCTGGTGTCTGGTGTGACTGTCCCCCTTGATGTTTCTCTGTCCGTCCACTGACTCCTGGCTGACCCCTTCCCGCTCCATGTGTCCACTGTGTTGTTCTGGTGTTGACAGACAAGCAGCTGACATCTGTTTCCAGTGTCCTCAGCCTCTTGGTCAGGGTCCTCACACCCACCCAGGGTCTCTTTTTTCTGGCCATTTACAGTACACCCATGTTTCAGTCAAAAAGCCATGGACTATATAAGTACACCTATTTCCCCCCAATAACCTGTCCATCTACCTAGCAGTCGACCCTTCAACTACCACTACACCACTGGTCATGCACCACTCCAGTCTTTCCCTTGGGGCGCTGACTAACAGAAGTCTTACAGTGCCCAAAAGCTTAGTTATATGTTGTTAATTTTAAGTATTTCTTGTATGTAAATATTATATAATTCATAATACTAAATGAGCAACGATGAAAGTGCTTCACCAGGACTGTTTGAGTGTGATCTGATCAGACTCGGTTGACAGCTCTGATTACATAAACAAACAAGACTAAGAGTCTGTGACGCCATGCTTTGGCACAGCTTTGACAAGAGAGCAGGCAAATACAACAGCAAATTATTTTGTAGTCCAGATTACCTTTTTGCCCCTAAAAGATTGTTTTCTGTTGAGATGGATCAATCTATTTGTTGACACCTGACATCATGCAAACATGCTTGGGATGACAATGCTAACATGGCTGACCTCATGGCTGCTCTATCAGTTTGCTCGTAGCAGTTTCCATTAAAATTGATTATTAATGCTTCACTTAGTCAATGTTTAGCTGCCAATATGGGAGATTCAAGAGTGCTGTCAAGATTATCATACACAACTGATGGGAGTCCTGACAGGGAACTGAATGTAAGAAACCTAAAAATCCAGATCTTTATATTTTCACCGGCCTCTGATCAGGAACCTTTCCTGGTGATGCAACAGCCTGGTTAATAAGTACTAACCCTGGTCATAGACAATGGATCACAGGGTCAAGATGATGGATGAAGAGGACAGACTCAGCTGCCCTGAAGTACACAAACACTTCATTCTTCTGTAAATGTGAAACCAGCTCATGGTCGTCTGAAGGGCTGGACTTTTGGACTTTACCGTCAACATACAGGTGTGGTAAAACTACTTACATAAGTTAAATTTTGCATATTTGGTGTTGAATACTGTATGGTGTTTACTTAAGGCTGACACAGTGTAGGCTTGTAAAGAGAATCTAGTGATTTATGCCCTTTATGCTTTCATAAAAGCAACAGTTTCCTTTGTGATTATGCAGTGCCCATGAAGTATTCACCCCCTTGGAAGTTTCATTATTTCACTGCACTGAGTCAAAGATGTTATTTGTTTTTAAATAGATGAAAACTGATCTTTGTGAGGTAATCTAGTTTGATTGAAGATATAATACAAAGACAACCTCACGTCTGTCGGGTGTCTGAGGTTGATTTTCAGCTTGAAAATACTGCAGCAAAGCACTGTTCAGACCATGGACTGGTAGATGCTGCCAGTTTTGTAAAGGTCTTGTCACAGATTTTACATTAGAGTGGATGTACTCAGTGTTTATGCTTATATTAAATCGTGTGGATGTATAGTTTGTGATGTGAAACCACCGGAAAATCAGTCAGTTTTGACACTGATGCTGATCATGAATGACTCCCTCTTAATGTTTGGCATGAGAGTCCCTCCATGATGACACCTATTTGTGGTAAACAGTGCTGAGACGAATTAACAAGTCCATACTTGACTGCTTTATCACACAAACACACTCATATAAACTGTAAATGTAAACTTTTTATTCAGTAAAAAAAAATCCTCATACAGGTGAGGTGTTTTGGGTCAGTAATGTAATTCAATCATTATTAATGTGATAAGTTAATTAAATCTATTTTTCCACTGCCTCGGCAACATTTCTTTACAGACATAAAAGCAAAAGAAACCATAATGTCACCTTTCCTTTTACATAGATAAATAAAACGACTCACAATGACAGGTAGCACATGTGTCAGCTTTTCTGTTCACACCCGTCTTAACTATTCATATAGTGTAAATTCAGACTTGGTCTCTTAAAGCCCACCTATCACCTTCAGTTCTAAAATATAACAGAGAAGGTTCTCTGTTTCTAAAAATATGTCAAAGTAATATGATTTTTCTCATTATCTCCTCATTCATATAAAAAGCACACTGTCCCTCAAAGTTTATAAAAAGCTATAAAACACAGTATTATTTGTCCAATGTTGTTGTGCAATGGTTACATAGTGCTGTAATCTCAGAGATCCCACGATGACTTCTGAAGTCAAGTTTAGCTGTGCGTCTGCCAGCCAGTGAATCAGTTGTTGGAGGTAGTTCATCACTTTTCAACTTCATAACAGCTCAATGTTCCCAGATCAGAAGTGTCACTGATCAGTGACGGCGGCGTGCATCAAGCATCTCCTCTCCAGTCTGTGATTGAACAGTGTTAGTGTTAGTCATTGAGGATGCTCTCCGCTTCCATCTGCAGCGCCGCCTCCACACTGTGTGTATACCTGAAGCCCTGCAGGTCAGCTGTTAGGAGGACCTCCAGAACAGAGGGCTACAGGCGGGAGGAAGACAGAGACAGTGTGCGTGAAAGAGATAAAAACAGGAGGAGGAACAGATATTTTGTTTTGTTGTGTTGACATAAGAGCTGACTTACCTGTAATCTGGCAAAGACCAGTAGCACTTCTCGTAGTTTGAACTGCCTCAGCAGGTCCCTAAACTCGCTGATGACTGTGTAATCTATGATGCTGACATGATGGCAATCGAGAACCACTGACCGCGGAGGAGACGCTGGGAGAGAAACATCAAGTGGGGAAAGAGAGGAAAGGAAATGAGAGGAAAAACCTAAAAAGAGGTTTACAAGACAAAGACCACCACACATTACTGTGAGGTTGTTTTCACACTCGGTGCTTTTAAGCCCTCTAAATGGACTCTTTTTTTGCACATATGTACTCAGTATGGTTCACTTCAAGCTTAACCTGTGCCTTGTGAACACAAAGCATTCCAGGTTCACTTTGCTCCTTGCCATTGCATTCAGCCCTCTAGATCACATGCTATTGCACTGGGACACTTGAAAAAACATACGAAACCACGTCAGCATGCAACGCTTGCAAGGATGCAGGACGAAGAGTAGTCTGGTTCACGGAAGATACTGCACGTCTCCAGATGTGGAATGTAGAATACATCAAACAGGAACAGTCTACAGCACACAAACACACTGTTTCCCTCCAACTTGAACTTAATCCGAAAGCGAGGAGCTTCATAACTGCACTGCCACATCAAAGTAAAAACAAAACTATATTAATATATATTATGTATAGTGTAAACAGAGAGAGGACTGAGGCCCCATCAGAGCCGGAAGAAAACTGAATCCTCTCTCAAATGAACTGACAATGTGACCACAAAAAGAACAGAGTTTGGTTTGTTTGAAAAGGACTATATGTGAAAACACCCTAAATGTCCTCTGGACAAAGATAGACCATCAAACAAATCCTTACCCTGCAGAGCATGAGTGTGTATGAAGTGGCTGAGATACTCTGTGGCCGGAAAGCTGAGTCCACTGCCCAGCTCCAACACCAGCGCACCTTGATCAGACACCTGCACATCAGGAGCACGTTGTTAACACAAACAACCTTTTACTCTTGTACCGTCAGATACCATAATTTTAGGGTGTTCAACACACTTTTTGTCTTTCACACCTATCCTCAAAGTTCCTGTCAATAATAACGAAACTGGTACGGGGGCGTAGCTCTGCCTCTTCTGAGAATTCTAAAAATAATCATAACAATAAAATACTAAAAATAAACATTATTTATTGGTGCCTTTCATGGCAGGTCAAGGTCACCTTACATCACATATGATCAGTAATAAAATATACGAGACGCACCAGTGATAAAACATCAAATAAATCAACAATAAAACACACATTTTGCAACAGAACAATGCGTCACGTTAATAAAAACAGCCCTTGCTCAAGACACCAAAGTAATAATAAACGTAATAAACACTGATCTTTTAGATAGATGATCATATTTCTCTGAACTCTGCTGTGCTACACTCAAAATATCACCATATGACCATCAACTGAAGTTGAGGATATGGATAAAATAACATCAAAATATCATTTATATTGTGACATCAGTGGATATTATGGTAATTACACTGAGAAACTGTTGTCTGTTTTTGGTTTATTCGAGTGAAATAAATCCCTGAAAAGCACCTACTGTGCCTCAACAGAAAACTAACAAAGCAACATTTGTTTGTTGGCTTGAACAGCTGAGAATGTTTCTCCTCCTTAAAGTGTCAGACTCACTCACACACAGTCCTGTACAGAATATTAGGGTACCTTTATCTGTGGTCTAGCTGCGTTGTACAGCAGCAGGGCTCCAGATACAGCTACACCTGCTATTATGCCGTACTGCACCTGCCAGAAACTCATCAGGAACGTCACAACAAAAGGCAGCAGGTCCAACTCTGTGGGAGACACGAGAGCATGAGATCACAGTTAAACATGTGAGACACACTAGAGGAAAAAAAACCAAAAAAAAAACCAGAGATGACACCTACTGCGTATCCTCCACATTTTAGCCACGATGCGGAAATCAAACATGGGAGCTACCGCACAGATGATAACAGCAGCTAGAGAAGCTTTGGGGATGTAGTAGAAGGCTGGCATGAGGAACGCCAGGGAGAGCAACACTATCACACCTGAGAAACAGGGAGAGAGGAATTCATCATTTCCAAATCAAGAAACACACACGCACGCACGCACGCACGCACGCTCGCACACACACACACACACACACACACACACCTACACACACACACACACACACACACACACACACACACACACACACTGACAAGACCAGGTTGTTGTTGAAGTCACAAAACCCAGAAAAAACAAATTTTACCTGCGTGATCTTGAAGTGAACCAGAAAAACTAAATATACAAATCTGAGATCTTTAACGAACTACTTATTATGTTGTCTTAATTAACTTTTGGAGCATGCCCACACAAAGTCCTCCTGCTAATCTCTGACTCATCGATCAATGACCACATAGTCAGAGTGATGTACATATTCTTGGTTTGATCCAAAGGTCCCTCCTGTTCTTTCTTTACTTCAGGGGTTTTCAATGTTTTTAAGGCCAAGGGCCCCTCAGCTGAAAGTGAGACTGAGTGGGCAGGGACCCTCTACTACAATGTATAAAATTGAGCTGCATATTAAACTGGGCCTACAATAATCTTTGGGCAACCTAAAGTGCCATGTTTACTGTTTACTGCTAAAGCCAGTTCTTGATGTTTCCTTTTACTCTTCTACCTCTGACCACCATGACAGCACTCAGACATCTCACCAGAGGAGACAGAGAGGAAAAGGAGCAAAGAAATGAGAAGTGTGGATACTAGATGATAACACAGATGACCACAAGAGGGCGGAAGAGACACAGTGAGATTTGAAAGTGTCAGGACTCACTGGTGATGATCCCTCCTGCTGGAGTGCACACACCAGTCTGAGAGTTCACCGCTGTCCTGGATGTGAGGAGAAAACATGACACTGTAAATATCAGACATCTGAGCTCTCTCTGTTGCTATCTCTCTCTCTCTCTCTCTCTCTGTCCGACATGCACACACACACCTCCCAAAGCTGCCAGTGACAGGGTAGGCCGACACAAAGGAGCCCATGATGTTGGTCACACCAATTGCCAGCAGCTCCTGATTGGCATCAATTCTGTAGTCGTTCTGACTGGCTGAGGAGAAACAAGGAAGTTAAAATCAGATGAACAGTCTGATTAAACACTCATTCCTTAGCTGCCTTAAATGTCTAACTCTGGTGTGATGTGTAACAGTATAACGTGTAACATGACATGTTTTATAAAGTGTTTTTATAAAGTCTACAATTCTAATAAATGGGTTTGCATTAACTCATTATGACTTCTTGAAGGAGGTGAAAAGTCTACAGCCATGCTGGCAGCTCAGCGAGGCTTTACTTTGGAACAGGGTGCTAACATCAGCATACTAACATGTTCACAATGACGATGCTAACATGCAGATGTTTAGCAGGTACAATGTTTAGCATGTTCCAAATGTTAGTTGGTAGTTAGCACAAAACACAGGCACAGCGGGGCTGATGGGTATCGGTGTCACAAACTCAAGTGTTGGACACTGGTGGAAAAGTTAAGATCATTGCAGTTATTACAGGGTCATTTTGAGAGGGAAATGTGTGTCTGTAATGTCTGTCGAGACATTTAACTCAAAACCACAAGTGTCAGTCTCACTGTGGAGCTGCAGGAAAAGTCAGTGGATCAACCAGGATTCATCCTCTGGAGAATATGAATGTCTGAGCTAAATTTCATGCCAATCCATCTGACAGTTGTTAAGATATTTCAGTCGGGACCAAAGTGGTGAACGGACCCACCAACACATCGACATAGTCATCCCTGCAGCCATGCTGCTGGCGTGACTAAAAGCACTCACCAAAAGCTTTAGCAATAGCAATGCTCTCCAACAGACCCATGAGGGGAATCACAGCAAGCCCTCCTCCAAAGCCCTGCACAAAACACACACACACAGAGGTGGACTGGCTAGTCAGCTGCTCTTTTTATGAACTGGAAAGATTTTGGGAGGTGAAAATTGCAACTCATTCTACAAAAAGCTTCACTGCCTTCTCACTGCAGCCGGCCTCGTCTCTCTGCTTCTTACCTCTACAATCTCTCCAAAGGAGACGACGGTGCCGTTGGCAGTGGTGTCTGAGGTGGGTGGGGGCCTGAACGGTGGGAGCCCCTGGGTAGTTTCCCCAGTGACTGTAAACACGGGATGACCGTAAGCATTCCAGGAAAATGCTACGAAGGATGCAGCCACGACCACCAGAGCGTTACGCACTGACCAAGACAGAAGAAATGATGGAAATGGTCAAAGACGACACCATCACTCACAAATCCTGGAACACCATTTATCAATGGTAACTGAAATAATAACAGACATGCAGTATATCTTCACGAGCTATAACTCAAGTTTTTGGCTATTATTTTTTTCAGATCCTTTGTAAAACACTGTCATTGTCACAGACTCAGTCACAACCACACAGGTACTTACTGGTAGCAACAGTCCACACTAGTTTCCTGGCGACTCTGGAGCAGGTGGGAGCGTCGTCAGAGCCCAGACTGGTCTTCATAAACAACAGCATGACCAGCAGAGCGAGACAGAGCAGACCCAGTACCACATCACCTATCTTGGCTTCTGGGATCTTGTAGAAAGTGTAGTAAACCTCCAGGAAGAACTCATGGGGAACGTCCTGGAGTCCCAGAATATTCTAGACACAGAAACAACACAACAGCCATCAGCTAAAACCACAGACGCTGAGAGGAGCTGTAGATCTAGTCTCTCACTTTGCCTCTTCGATTGAAACAGTAACTGCAAAATGAATTTGCACACACAAACAAAATCAAATGCTCTCTTGTTTCTATATAGTTTGACATTGGAGAGTAAATCTTTACCCTTTACAGATTAAAACTGTTGATGCAGCAGTAGATAAAAACAGAATGGTTTGGGAGACCTGCAAGAATGTCACAAGGCCTGTCAACATGTCGTTGAGCTAGCTTGTTGTCCCTTAGTCGCTCACTGCTGTAGAATAATGACACCATCTGCGTTCAGAGTGGTTCCCTCTGCCACTGTGTATGATAAAATCATAAACTCTGCCCCCAGAACTCTGTGACCTGCAGCATTAAACCACACTTGCTGTGTTACCATCAGTCACTACAGGTGTCGCCAAATCAACCAGAACTAAAAGACTGCCACTTTAACACATAAAAACAGCACTTTCTTAAAGAATCTCTTTTTCTTTAATGAATTGTGAATAATACATTGTCACTGAGCGAGACATGCTCCAGCTGAAACATAAAATGGTGCTTACTGTCGGACAAACTCATAGAGACACTGTTTCTGAATTACCTCAAACATATATTTGACATTTCTGTTAATGAGTACAGGAGTTGGTAACTTGGTGGTTTTGTATATGTGTCACTGTTTCTGTTGCTGTATGTGTGTGTGTGTGCATGTGGCGACAAGTGTGTGCACGTGTTCCACTCTCACCTTGACCTGGCCGAAGCCAATGGTTACTGCAGCAGCACAAGTGAAGCCCTTTATTACAGGGTAAGAGATGAAGTCCAGCAGGAAACCTGCAGAAGACAAGCGAAGCGATGAATGATTTACAGAGCCGCGACACTGACTTTGATGGTTCAGATCCACAGGTTTCACAGAAACACTGTGTGTGGTTAAGCTGAGGAAGTCGTAGATATGGTGGTAGGAAGTGGCTCTTCTGCACTCACAATCTGATCTCCTGTTCCCTGACAGTCTCTGCAGTTTGTCCCTTCACATTTATCTCTCTCTCTTTTCTACACAATTCATTTTTAATATTGTAATACTGTTATATCAGGTTTTTGATACACAGCACACCCTAAATTTCACAGACTGGAAGATGTCATCACTTTCAGGTGAAAACAATGTGTTACATTGTGATAAAAACTCACTTTTATTTTGCTAAAAACTGCCTTTTGGAATTACCACTTGGCTCACGAGTGTCGACTAAAAAATATCCCAAAACTGGTATCACAAGTTTTCCGCATGACCTCAGCAGCCCTCCCCTAATCACCTAATCTCAGTAATGCCATTACAGCTTGGATGAGTCCACAGAGGAGGCTGAGGAGCACGGCTCGGTGTGGCTGCCCCCCGACCACGGAGAAACACAGGAGGGACATGATGGCCGTGGGACCCAGTGTCACATCCTTAGAGGTCCCCAGGAGGGTGTAGATGAACCCCCCCATGAAGGCAGAGTAGAGTCCGTACTGTGGAGAGAGACGCTTTTAGATTACATTTCAGATTTATTTTCATAATTAAAAATGTGTTTTTTGTTCTTGCTGCTTCACAGTTTGACATGAAAGAGCTTTTTTGCCGAAGAGGTGGAAATCAATCATGGTTCAATATGCAACTGACACAACTGTGATGTGAAAGCCTGAAAATTCCAGTGCATATCCACTGACTATGGACTTTACCGTGAAGTAGGAGACATTCATTGATTAACTGTGGATCACGTTTAACAACAAAACATCCGTTAACAAACTCTCACACTTCCCAAACACATGTATTTTCACTACAATAAACTAAGTATTGGAGTCTGGCTTTGAGGAGAGCACAGTTCAGTTTTAAATAGTAAGGTTTTAGCAAAAAGCATATGTTTGAGAGTACCGAGGATATGACGGAATAAATGAGACTTGTAGTTTACTGATCGGGCTGTGTGAGAGTTTGTAAACAGATGTTTTGATATAGTTTTGCTGTTGGTAAACATGGTCCCAATCAATCCATAAATCAATATGCTGACAATTTTCTGTGGAGGCATGTGAGAAAAATAAAGTTTTATTCACAAATTCAAGATAACACGGCATGACTCGCTGATATACAAATGGCCATTTTGTGGGTGAGGTTTTCCTTTAAAGTCTTGAAATTAAAAATACTCATAGATTCAGGACTTTTTTAATGATGGAGAAGGAATAAATGTAATTTAAAGAGTATTTCTAGACGTCTTAATACATGCCTGGAAGGTATCTTTAGCCTTGGGAAATTTCTCAATTAATCAATTACTCATTAGGTCGATAAAATGTCAGGAAAATATTGAAAAATACCCTCATTATTTCCCAGAACCCAAACTGACATCTTCTAATGTCTTGTTTTGTACAATAAACTGTTCACAACTGACAGATATTCAATTTGCAATGATAAAGACAGAAGAAAGGCAGCACGTCCTCACATTTGAGAATATGTGTGTTTGAATTATGACACTTGATTGACTTCCAAAACAGCTTTCAATTCATATTCTGTCTATAAACTAATAGTCTCAGCTGTAATGGTAGATAAATAAAGATGATGCTTAAAATGAGGGCAAAAGCATCAGTAAAATTGCACCAGTATGATGCAGGATATTCAGCCTATAAGGAAATGGAGGTCCAAATAAAATGTACTGGAACAAGATGATTTTAGCATCTTGATGACTGAACACAGCCTGTCTGAAATATCTGGAGAGAACTGAACATGATTCACCTGCACAGGAAGGCCGGCAACTTCAGCGTAAGCCAGCGCCTGCGGTACAGTTGTCAGCCCGACGGTGAGGCCTGCGAGCAGGTCCATCTGAAGCCACTTCAGCTTGTACCTGGGCAGCCAGGAGAGGATCGGCAGCCAGGCTTTCAGGGTGCTGTAGGAGCAGCAGCCCCGTGCTGACACTTGGCCCAGCAGAGGCCGGTCCATCGTAACAAGGATTAGAGGTGATGAAGGAGAACCTGGAGAGGAGGATGACAACGAAAAGGATGAAGAGACAGCAGCAAGGTTCACAAAGTTAAAGTGATGTTTTACATATTTAAATGAGTGCATGAGAAGTCTGATTACAGAACAAAAGCCACTTACACAAAGCGATTAAGTTTCCTCCTCTAAATGTCACTCATCGGCTGGGAGTGCCGCTCGGTTTCTCTGTCTTTGGTGTGCCTTGTCTTTCCTCACAGGCACAGCATTCAGGGAAACACAACAAAGATGTGCTCTGTGTGCACGCATGTGTCAGTTTGTCTGTGTTTTTTTCTGGACAAACACACAGCATGTCAAAGAAAGTTGACGCCATGTCTTCAGATGCATGCTGTGATCTGTGTGTCATAGGAAAAAAAAAAAGCGAACAATCTTCAGTCAACTAACTTGCAGGTTGTCAGATCACCTGAGAACAGATATTCCATGTGTCTTTGTGTGACCCTTGACCTTAATGAGCTTTAAGGTCTTTTTAATCATATGATGGTCATATGACAGGTAAGTGCATATGCGTCGCTAACCACGCATCGTTTTATAACCCCCTCAACTTTTTCTGCACAATCGTCTCCTGCACAAACCATAAAACTCCCTGACAAAGAAATATACCTGCAGATAATCCTCAGTTTAATGTGAGTTATCAGTAGCTTCATATTACAGTATGGTGTTTTATTTATCTCTTATTGTGTCCTATAATGTATTAATGTAACATAGGCTGTAATATTCCACTAAAAATGATTACAAAAATGAGAAAATGTTGCATTGACAAGGTGGGAAAGCAGCGATAATTCAAACTAGATAGCACAGTTACAGTATCAAACAGAGTGTGCTAAATTAAAATAAGATAGAGGAAAATAAAATAGAACAAGAGACACCACAATAAAAGTGACTAGAATAGAAAAACTAATGGAAAAATAATAGAGCAGAATACAGTGGAGTGTAAAAGAAAAGAAAAAGACACAACAGAACAACACAATAAAACAAACAGAATAAAGCAGAGCAAAAGAGCAATAGAATGAAACTGGAAGACAATAAAATAGTTTACAGCAGAAAAAGCAACACAATAGAACAAAATAGAAAACACCACACAGTAGAATAAAACAGAAAAGCAATGCAATAAACTGAATAGAAAATCAACAAAATAGATTAATTCAGAAAAAATGCAGCACAGCAGAATAAAATAGAAAGCAAAGCAGAATAGAAGAGAACAGAATAGAGTAGAAAAGCAATGCAATAATATAAAACAGAAAAACAACAAAACAGAATAGATTAGAGCGATAAAGGCAACACAACAGAATACAACAGACGAACGACACAGTCGAAAACAGTACAAAGCACAACATAATAAAATAGAAATAAACAGAGAAGAAAAACAATAGAATAGAATATGACAACAAGACAATAGATTATAATAGAAACTCTTACTAACTGTGATGTCTTCTTCGTCTTTATTATTCCGGGGTTTAGCTGAGATTTTCAGGCTCTTCTCTTTAAATGTGTCGCTGTGTCACTCTCGCTAAAAACCCACTTCCCAATACTTGTCATTTTGCTGATGAAGCGCGAGACACAGGTTCCTGTTTTGTGCCTTCATGTGATCGCTGTCATGTGACCACAGGTGGGCGGGGCTTAAGTTGTTTCAGGAAGACATGATAACAGATTGAACAGCTTCGTTTATTGACGGTGATGCAGCGCACAGCTTCACCAGGAGACACTTTATGCACTTTATATATCACTTTTGAGGACTTAATTTGTTTCATTTATTGAATTTACTCACATTTAATCTTTCAAAGCCAAACCAGAAGTCATTTTTAAAGGTAGTAATGTGAGTCGATATTTATGAGTAACAGAGAGGAGAGCTAACCACCATCATCATCATGCTGCTTGAGTTATTTTTTCTCATTGTGGCATCATGTGACACCGGAGAGTCAAAGACAAGAAATGTCCTTCTAATAATTGGTGAGTAAACTCTTTTTGTCATGTCTTTTGAACTCTGACTAAAGTGAATGTAGTGGTCCTCTGCAGTACCTGAACTATTTGAACTCCTGTTAATAGCCAAAACATTTAAACCACTGACAGGTGAAGTGAATAGCTTTGATTATTTTGTTCCAATGCATTGTTCTGCTGGGAAACCTTTGGTTCTGGCAGTCATGTGGACGCCACCTGGCATGTTCCACCCACTCAAACACCATTGCAGACCAATTACACCCCCTCATGGCAACAGTACTCCCCAATGGCAGTGGCCCCCCAGCAGGCTAATGCACCATGCCACACTGCAAACATTGCTCAGGAATGGCCCAAAGAATTTGACAAAGATCTCAAAGTCTCAATCTGGCCTCCAAAGACCCCAGAGCCCAATCTGAATGAGCATCTGTGGCATGTGCCATTAACCCACCTCACAACCCACTGGACTAAATGGATCTGCTGCCGATGCACTGGTGTCAGACACCACAGGACACCAGAGATCCTGTGTCCATGCCTCGACAGGTCAGAGCCAAGTCCGATCCAAGGAGGCCCCGCCTTGGATTAGGAGTACATCTGGAGTGCTGGCACATCACAAGAATCCTTGAGCAGATTGGGACCTGGGAAATTTAGAAGCCAGGTTGACAACTTGACCTTTTTGTCACGCTCCACAGGCCATTTCTTAACAATTTTTGCACTGTGGCATGATGCATTAGCCTGCTGGGGGGCCACTGGGGAGTACTGTTGCCACGAGAGGGGGTACTTGGTCTGCAAACATGTTTGAGTGGGTGGAACATGTCAGGTGGCATCCACATGAATGCCAGAACAGAGAAGCCTCTTTTTTGGTTTATTTTACTTTATTACGTATCATTTATTAATTCTATTATTGTTGTTTGCATTTTGTTATCTTTAAAATGTCTGACATGTGAGGGAAGACTTAATTTTGTTGTTGGATAATAATCTCTGCTTTCAATATTCTTCTGGATGAGAACACAGTTGCCTCCTAGTTCTTATAAGATATTTGAAAATTAATAAAGATACTGCTGGGAAAAAAAAGAATTATAATGTTGATATACATTCAATTGCCAGTTTATTAGGTACACCTAGTTAAAACTAATGCAGTCTAATATAACAGGTGTTTCTGTTATTCAGCCTTCCCTCGATGATATAAATTGGGTGAACAAAATAATAGATATACCTTTATATTATGATATACATTATGTGGTCAAAAGTATGTGGACACGCCTATCCACATGCTTCTGGATCAGGGGTGTCGAACTCATTTAAGTCATGGGCCACATAAAGTTTGATCTCAAGTGGGCGGGACCTGTAAAACGATGGCACAACAACCTGTAAATAATAACACCTCCAAATTTTTCCCTTCTTTTGCTGTAAAGAAACACAAGTGCGTTTTGAAAATGTTTATCCATGTACAAAGCAGATACTAAGATGTCTCCATTTTCACCACATCAGTCAGTCTCCAACTCATGGTCATTACGTGTGCTTTTTTCCATACATTTCCACTCCTGTGTGGTAACGCCAGCATCACCACACCAAACTGAAGAGGTTCAGGTTGTGTGTTTCACACCCCTGCTCAATGTATTTCATTTAAGGGAAATCTTAATGCTAAAGCACACAATGACAACAGCGTGCCGTAAAACTTTGTAGCAACAGCTTGAGGAAGGTGCTTTCCTGTTTCAACTTAAAAATTCAACCAAACACAAAGTCAGAACCATAAACCAATGTTTTTCTTAGTTTGGTGTTAAAGAACTTGATTGCACAGAGCTCTGCGTTCAACGCCATCCAACACCTTTTGGATAAACTGACAGCAATTCTCATCATACAGCATCAGTGGGTGACAAATGCTCTTGTGGCTGAATGAGTACAAATCCTTGTAGCCAGGTTCCAAAATGTTGTCCACATACCTTCGGCTATGTAGTGTAAGAGCTAAGAACGTTGTCTTTTTCCTCCTCCAGCTGATGATGCAGGTTTTGAGACGGAGGTGTATAACAACTCTGTGGTCCACACCCCCCATCTGCGATCTCTGGCCCAGCGTAGTCTAGTGTTCAGCAACGCTTTCACCTCTGTCAGCAGCTGCTCCCCTAGCCGCTCCACCATCCTCACTGGCCTGCCGCAGGTAAAAGAAAAACACACACACATGGATGCCTTTCATTTGTGAATTAAGGCACAGTATTTAGGTCTGTTTGATGTGTTTTCAGCACCAGAATGGCATGTATGGGCTTCATCAAGGTGTTCACCACTTCAACTCGTTTGACGGAGTTCAAAGTCTGCCGCTGCTCCTCAGCAAAGCCAACATACACACAGGTGAGCAACAATGAGACCAGTTTATATTAAGTCTACTCTCACACACACACACACTCACCTCTCATCACCATTTCTCTCTCTTTGCGCTCTCACTCCCACAGGTATAATTGGGAAGAAACACGTCGGCCCTGGATCTGTTTACCCTTTTGATTATGCCTACACAGAGGAGAACAACTCTGTCCTCCAGGTGGGGAGGAACATCACCCGCATCAAACTCCTGGTCCGCAAGTTTTTCCAGACCCATAAAGAGGAAGCCTTTGAACGAAGCCGAAAGAAAGATGAGAATAAAGACAGTTTAAAAGATGAAGAGAGGCCGTTTTTCCTGTATGTTGCCTTTCATGACACCCACCGATGTGGACACTCGCAGCCCCAGTACGGAGCTTTCTGTGAGAAGTTTGGGAATGGTGAAATGGGGATGGGCAGAATACCCGACTGGACACCAGAATATTACACACCAGAACAAGTAAAGGTCAGTGACATACAGATTTTCAAATGTAGAAACACAGAGATTAATCTAACGAGACTTTTTCGCGTTTGTTTCATATGTATAGCAGCAGTCAAAAGTTTGGACACACCTTCTTATTCAGTGTTTTTTCTTTATTTTTACTATTTTCTACATCATAGGTTAATACTAAGACATCAAAACTATTAAATAACACTTGTAGAATTAAGTTGTGAACAAAAAGAGTGTAAACAAAGCAAAATATGACATATTTTTTAGATTCTTTAAAGTAGCCACCTTTTGCTTTGATGTCAGCTTCATGGCAGCTATATAAACACACCTATAAAATACTTTTTTCAAAAAATGTTATTATGTATTTCTTGTATCAAAGCATACTTCTGTGTGGTTGCTCATCAGGTTTAAACATGTACATTTTGTATTCACCTCATGTTCACCCTTCTACTGCTGCTGTTAGACTGATATTAAACAAACAAAATCATGTCTTACTGATTATTGTAATAAAATACATCTGAAAGACACTCAGACTCAAAAGTTCTATCCTGATCTCATGTACTTCAGGTTCCTCCTTTTGTGCCAGACACACCTGCAGCACGAGCCGACTTAGCTGCACAGTACACCACAGTTAGCAGACTGGACCAAGGTATGTAACAACACTACTACGTGCACAACGTAAAGATGATGGAGAAAAGCTATTCTTGTAAAACACTAAGCTTTAATGGTGCAAATTTCCTCTGCAGGCATCGGTTTGGTTCTTCAGGAGCTCAGAGATGCTGGTTACGAGAACGACACTCTCGTCATCTACAGCTCAGATAACGGCATCCCCTTCCCAAACGGCAGAACCAACCTGTATCACTCCGGGACAGCAGAGCCCATGCTGGTGTCCTCTCCAGAGCACAGGGAGCGATGGGGAGACACCAGCCAGGCCTACGTCAGCCTGCTGGGTAAGAGATGGATGGCAGAAAGAGGGTGGGAAGGCTTTTTAAATGTAGAACATGAAGTGTAGCAGGCACTCGCTGTGAGCACAGTGTTAGTGCTCAGACTAGTGGCTCCCAACCTTTTTGGGCCTGTGACTTCTTAAAACGAAGCAACATCTACTTCTGTGTGACACCTAATCACAGGTTATAGCCTTAATGAGAAATGAGTTAAGAGCAGTTCAACCAAAGGGGGATTTTCCTCATTTTTCTCAGACTACTAAAGGCTAGAAAACATGAAGGTATTTCAGGTAGGTGGTAGCGCTGTCGCCTCACAGCAAGAGGGTTCTGGGTTTAAACAGGGGCCCATGTTAGAGTGGCTCCAAATTTCTCCAACAGTCCAAAGAGATGCAGAGCAGGTTAACTGTTGACTCTAAATTTGGATGTAAATGTGAATGTAGTATGACTGTAGATGGTTGTCTGTCTCAATGCTGTAAAGGGTAAGCAGTTAAAGATAATGTGTGGATTTCACGAAAAAAAGAAAAAAAAATCATGATAAAATAACACAGACTGCTGAGATTTATGTTGGGACCCCTTGGTGTACTGCTACGTTGGCTTACATAAATGAACTAAGTCAGTGTGTTCATCTGATGTGCTCAACCAGCCACAAGGGGGAGACTTAACGATGCATCAGCAGCAGATGTCAGATAAAATGAACTGAAAATGATCCCATCAGGAGGTAATGATTAAATGTAAATATGAAAATAACAGATGTGATATAAATGTCTGCAGAAGATAATTACAACACATTGACAAAACTTTAAATATGACAAATATTTAATTACATAACTGGTAGGTGTAATGAACATTAAGTATGTGAGAGATAAATACTATCATGTGAAAAACATACATCTCCATGATGTCAGCAGTTTGCAGTGTTTTTTTAAATGGTTTATTTAGTTGGGGGACATTTTTCTCAGCCTGTACAGGAACACTTTATCCTTCAGTTCATTTGAAAAATTAAAAATCTCCAAATTTAGAGATGTTATAATATATATAGATATAAATTTAGTTCATTTATTTCATTGGACAGTGACACAAAAACATAAAGATGTTTGCGGTCTAAAATAATAGCAGCACTGTACTAATTATGAGTACATGTGCAGTATTTAAGAATTCATACGATCATTATAATAATAATAGTAATAATAATAATAATAATAATAATAATAATAATAATACAACCGATTTATATACCACTTTTCAGGACACTCAAAGACGCTTTACAGTGCAGAAAAATAAAAATAAAAATAAAAATTTAAAAAATGAAACATTACTGTTAGAAACTAGGGAAATGCCAGTTTGAACAGATGGGTTTTTAACAGTGATTTGAAAGTCTGTAGGGAGTCTGCATTTCTGATGTTGAGTGAGAGGGTTCCAGAGGGTTGGGGCAGCGGCGGCGAAGGCTCGGTCCCCCAAGGTTCGGTACTTGGTTCTAGTGATGGGGGTCAGGAGGTTGGAGTCAGTAGAGCGAAGTTGGTGGGTGGGGGAATGGTGGTTGAGGAGGTCATTATATTAATATGTCTGTATGTGACATTTACTGCATTAGTATAGCAGCAAGCCACTCTTTGCTTCTATAAGATACAGTGGAGTAATGCCGTCCTGAGCAGAGAACAAAGTCACACTCCCTCCCTGTGTCTTGTAATCCGAGCTACTCTGTTCGTTGTTGTGGTAGACCAGAGGTGTCAAACTCATTTTAGTTCAGGGGCCACACACAGCCCAATTTGATCTCAAGTGGGGCGGACCACTGAAACCACTGCATAATAATTATCAACCCTTTCAGTTTTTTTCTTTCATTCTGAAAACGGTCATCCATTTACCAAACAGAGAAGAAAGAAAAATTATTTGCAAATTCAACAGTACTGTAGGTTAAGTCATCCCCTGTCGTCTTACAATCTGAAGTGTTGTCAGTGCCTCTGCAAGAGGGTTTGACTAATATTGTTTTAAGACATAAGTCTGATACAGACTCTTATGTTCTGAAGCTGCTGGTTGACAATACTTTGCACAATGTTCAATATCTTTATATATGACCATAGAAAGTACTTACTGTTATTCCAGAGAGCTGAATTCTGGTCAGAGTGGAAAAGCCTCTAAGGCAGTGTTTTACATGAAGTATCAGGTGTGCAAGTCATCTAGAGGACCAGATGGGACCCTTTGGTGGGCCAGATCTGTAGGTTTGACACCTCTGTGGTCCAGCCGCATGCGGATGTGAGTCCCTTTGTGTGTATCCCACTGGCCAGCTAATCCTCCAGTTCACTCCGAGGTTAACAGTGTTAGCTCTGTCAGCACTCGTGCTGTTGTTAGCACTGTTAGTGCTTTTAGCACCATTAGCGGCTAGCAGCAGCCACCTCCATGTTGAGAGCCATGTTGTGTAGGTAATCCTCTGAATCACAGACAAAATTAGATGCTCAGACTCTGGATGTCATGTACAGCCAAATGTATGACACCAGATGAGCATCTGGTTTGTCTTATTTTCTCACTGTCTTTTCTCTTCTCTCATTTTTTTGCAGACATCACTCCCACCATTCTGGACTGGTTCTCCATACCCTACCCATCCTACAGCCTCCCCGGCAGTCCCAGCGCCCCGGTTCACCTCACTGGTCGCTCCTTACTACCTGCTCTGGTCACTGAGCCCAGCAACTGGCACACGGTCTACGCCAGCCAGTCCCTCCACGAGGTCTGTAAGCACCGCAGGTTTCAGACAGGATGTCATCGTCACTTTCACAAATAGAAGGAGTCAAACACAAGCTGTCATTCTGATTACAGGTGACCATGTACTACCCAACCCGCTCTGTCCACCAGGGGACGTTTCACCTTCTCCACAACCTACACTACCGTATGCCCTTCCCAATCGACCAGGACCTTTACGTGTCACCCACCTTCCAGGACCTGCTGAACCGTACGAGGCTTAGAGAGCCTACGCACTGGTTCAAAAGCCTGGAGCAGTATTACTACAGGGAGCGCTGGGAGCTGTTCGACTCCAGGTCTGTTACAGCTCATGTTGTTCAAGTGTTCATCACGTTAACAGCTTAGGAGCAGAAGCACTTTCTCTACAATAATTCACAGATGAAGATTTATCACATTTGGTAAATGGGTTTGGAGATTAAAGCCCTAAGCAGAGTGATTGCAATACTTGACTGAACATGACTGGTGGATGACTGAAGTTCTGATCTTATTTAAACGAGGTACACCTGCCATGTTTAATAGTTTGGTGATTCAGTGATAAGACAATGATCAGAAACAGCCGCTGTAAAGAGAGAAAAGGTACTAAAACAAATTTAAATTAAATATTCATAAGATGAGACAGGTGCACTTCTCCTGCACTGAACTTCAGTTTTATTCTCTCGCTCAAAAAAATACAAAACTGCAACATCTAGGTTTGCCAAGAACAAGGTGAAAAAAAGCAGCATCGTCTGTGTTGATCTTTATGGTGAATTTTATTCACAGTCAATGTGCTGATAAACTATGATATTGGCAGTCCATGATTAATGTAAACTGTCAATATATTGAATTGTTGTCAGTTAAACATGTCTGCTATATGACTATAAATGCCTGAAATTTGAATTCCTATCATAAGGACTCTTAAAAGCCTCCAAACACTGATATATTTTAATTTAACTTCACACCCTCTGAGAATCTCCTCACTACTGACCTCCAGAGGTTTAACTTCTCAGCCCTCTGCAGTGATGTACAGGTGTACCGCAGGACCCCTCTCACAGCCCATTCTACTTCCCAGGGCGTTGAGGACAGCAGCTCAGTCAGGTGCCATCGGTGTCTGATTTCAAAGCACAAGGCACCCTTAACAGCTGGATGAGCGACCCAGTCACCAGCAAAATTGTTGGCATTCATTGTTTTTGCACACCAGGGATACGTTACATTTGCACATTATTATGTAGCAGATACAGTGAAACTTTACATTTCAGGAATGATGTGGTTAACGTGGTTATGTTAAGGCACAGAACCCACTTGGTTATGGTTAGGAAAAGATCATGTTTTGGCTTAAGTTAGTTTGGGGGTACAACCCCGTCTGGAAACACAGCAATGACTCGCTAAATCACAACAGGTTTTGTTATTTGTCGGTCTCAAACAGTGGTCTGCAGCTTGGCAGGTGTCTCCACCATCCCCTCCACCTCCACATGACAAAGTCAGCTCATTCACTTCACCTCAGTAAAGATTCTCAGTCATCCAGGTCATGGCAATCCTAAGTGCTTTATTGTAGGCAACTGGACCTGCTTGCATTTCTTGAAAACGTTTCGCCTCTCATTCAAGAAGCTTCTTCAGTTCTGAATCATATACTAAATACTTCATACATTCACCATCTTAGAAACGTTATATGATATGTATGAAGCATGCAAATGCAATGTATTCGTGATTTGCAGAAACATACAATGCCAACATTTTCTTCTGGCAGTTAGGCTGGTGGCAAGAAGTAGTTCGAAGAGCAAGACAGTCCAAGTAGGTTTAGTTAGGAGGGAGGGACACAGGACTTTCACCCAGGAGACTGGTGTTTGTGTCCCCTGTGAAAACATTTGTTACTTTCCACCATAGAGAGCAGCAAAACACTGCTTTTCAGCCTGGTGTTAAGTTACACTTTAAACTACTTTTATGTACTGGTTTATCTGTCAGTCATGTATTGATTGTATTTTTAAAGCACAGTGTAAAGCGAGGAGGCTGCTGGTAAACAATTACATTGTCTTTTTTTATGGTTAGTTTCTCCTTAAAACCAAACACTGGCGTTTCCCTTCTTCCTTTAACTTTTGAATACATGTGCATGTGTCATTTTGTGCATTAATAACAAGTCACTAAAAAGAGTTCCTGTAGATGGTTGCCTGTTTAGGTCCTGTCAGTCCCAGAGTCGAGTCCTGCCAGGATTCCTGCCCCATGTCCTCGCTCCTGTATGTCCCTGGGGCTGTGAAAGGACTGTGCACTGAGTTGCTAAAGCAAGAATTGGATGTTTAGTGCTGAAATGATTAGTCAGCTAGTTGATCCACGATAACGAAATTTTGCTGAATCACTACATAAGTCCAGTTCCACCGCCTCAAATATGAGGATTTGCTGCTTTCCCTTTTTAACGTCACTGTAAATCAAATGTCTCTGAGTTTTAGGGAGTCGGTTGGAGAAATCAAGTCATTTGAAGAAATTTCAATGGCCATTTTTCACTGTTTATGGATATTTTTATGGACTAGTGTTAATGACTAAAAAATGTCATCGTATTAATTTAAAATGGGAAATAATTATCTATTGCAGCCCTGCTTCCTTTGCCTGACTGTGACCTGATGCAACCAAGGAGCATGAACATTGTCTCTGTGGTGAAGAGCTGAGCGTAAAAAATGAGTCAGATCTTTGTGAAGAGCGATCAGGGATGCTTGCACGTCTCTGCTTTTTCTGCATTTGTGTGTTTAGACTGAATTAGGATTAGGATTGAAACTGATTGCTTATATTGCGTTCAAATCGTAAATACATTTTGAAAATCCATTTGTCTTGTGAATTAAACATGTCTTCAACCATTAGCATTCATCACAGTTAGGTAGATTTCTTTATAATTCATATTAAAAGGCTTGCTTTGGGTTTCTGGACTGTTCAGAGATGTAGCTGCCACTGAGGAGAAGTCATGTTGTCTGTATTTGATTATGGGAATTTAGGGGATTCACATGGTGGGTATGGTTTAGGCTAATTATTATGATTTAGGGGCACTGCAGAGGTGCCCTTGAGCAAGGCTTGAACCCCAGAAAGAAATATGTAATCTGATACAATGACCTGAGTACAAGAAAACTAAATCTTGTTCTCTCTACTCATGATGTTTAAATTTGAACAAATGCTTCACCAACACAGGACAGACCCACTGGAGACGACGAACCTGGTATCAGACCCGGTCTACAGTGCCGTGCTGGAGAGCCTGAGGCAGAGTTTGCAGAAGTGGCAGTGGGAGACAGGCGACCCCTGGGTCTGTGGACCCGACTATGTCCTGGAGGACAAACTGGAGCCGCACTGCAGACCACTCTACAATGGACTCTGATGGACTCTAATGGTACTCTTACTCATCCTGATTGACATGACATCTGCGCACATGAACACATTCCTCTTATGAAATAAATGACATTTATTTGTAGTTTTATTTTTGTACATTAGTGCTGCCTTTAATGCTCAAAAAATAAACAAAAGCCTTAATTCCTAACATTGTTTTCTGTATCACTCTTCATTATGTAACCACATAATTTCATCATTCAAGTGAGTGGTCCTTCTTATCTGTCTCTATACATTTAAGGTACATTTTATCCATCATCCAGACCCCCTCATTACCCTGCTTCATGGAGAGCCAACATGGTTACACACTGTTTAACTGTTTTTGTTATTATTATTTTAACCAATGTAGATGCATCCGTCTTTGTTTGAAGTCTCCATCACTGTTGCTCTCCTGCTGATCTGCTGATACATAGGTGGTGGAGTTCATAACGCATGACCGGTGAGGTCGGCAGATCAATGGGGAAAAGGGTTTGTATTGATTCCTCAGAGCTCCAGTTTGAAGTAAGACTGATTTTAGGTCTGTCTTTGTGGAAAGCTTTGGAACGGAACACAATTTGGATCCGTCGATTATTCACTCATGTTTATTGATCTGTTTTTTTTTTTGCTCCAATAGTAATCTTTCCATTTCCACTCTTGTTGTTTCGTTTACACCATGCACACTGATTTTGCTTTGTTGTGCACCTTTTGTTGCACGCAGTGGGTCAGTGCTTACTCCCTACCACTGACCCAATTTAACAGCTTTTAATGTGTGATTATTCTCCAGATTAATTTACTCTAAATCCAGAAATTTACCAGCTGACTTTTCATCGGTGTTTGAAAGTGGATCTAGAAATGAGTCGGGAAGGAACGCCACCTAAATTAAGAATTCCAAGATGTTATATCCTTTGTCTAGGAAAGTTGAACCCATATTTTTGAACATGAGCTTCTCTCTCTCAAAGCTAGAAACCAGAGACGTAAGTCTCAAACTTGACTCTGGAGCTGCTTCACAGGCAATGCATGGGAGACTGATTTTGTGGACCAACAGAATGTTTGTTTTCTTTGTTTATATATCCAAATGAGCTTTATTCTGTTGTTGTGTCTCAGTTCTGACACAGAAAATGTTCCCATATACTCAGAACACTCCCCTGGGTGCTCTCAGTGTCATCTAAAAACAGCATTCCTAATTCATTGTCTATGGAGCAGCTCCAGACTTTATATTTCATGCCATCACAAATTTGAGTTTTAGCACTCTGGTTTATGGATTTGAGAGAGAGTTTTTTATATTTACTGATATTTTTTGACAGTCAGACCATAGAAATAACCTGAAAATGGGCGTAGTTCCCCAGTAAGAATATAAAATGTGTTGATGCTTTTAGACATTCAAGAAATTTTAAACCCAACAATTAGTTTGTCTTATTAGTGACATAAAAGCCCCTCCTCATTAACTTTAAAGTTAAGTGGACATCTTTCAGTTTTGACCACTTACGTCATTACGACATCTACAAGCGTCAGAGAATGGCTGACGTCCCTATACATCTCCAACCCCCTCATATACCATACCACACACACACACACACACACACACACACACACACACACACACTTAACCATCAAAAAACTGATCAATCTGGATTGGTCTTTTTTCCCCTTCTCCTGCATTAAGACGGATCATCATCCGCCCACCTCAATTCTGATTTGACGAACGTCCTGGGTCACGATAACGTCGCCCAGTCAGCCTATATAAGCAGCAGAAAGTTTTCCAAACACCCAGCAAAACCTAAAGTCGGCCTCTGATCAACAACAGACGACAAAAGCACCGTCTTCCTTTTGCTTATAAACTGCCGAGAGGTTTCCAGACATGGAGAGGTCAGTCAGGTTTGCCGTGGTGTGCGTCAGTGTGTCTCTGCTCATCTCCTGCCATCCAGTCGAAGCCTGGTACAAGCAGTCGACCGGGCCCAGTTACTACTCGGTGGGTCGTGCCTCCGGTTTGCTGTCCGGTATCAGGAGGTCGCCTTACGTCCGGAGGTCCGAGTCCGAAGAGACGCTGATGGAGAGCGGGGAGACGGCAGGTAACAACGTGATCCCAGAGACTAACAGGCAGATCTCCATACTGAAAAGCATGGTAAGTACAGTTCAGTTACTATAATAACTATATTTCTGTTTGTGGGGGTTCTGTTGATTTTGCGCTGATGATTAAACGAAGAGACGTGCGTAAAAGTTGCTTTCCTTTCAGCACCATAGGAGCCACATTTTAGCGACACTTAGATATTTATGGAAGCAAGGATAATACATGTGCTTTCTTATTTCTCACTATCCTTTATTTACTTATTATATTTGTAACTTTAAAGACGACTAAACAAACTTTAAGGGTCAAAATCGTATACTAAAAGTTTAACAACTTGTGCGTAAAGGCGCAAACCAGCGAGCGCTGCAGGTCAAACCGCAGCCAGAAGCATTGAAACACTGTGACCAAATGGTGATGGACAAGATAACTAAAGAGATCTTTTGAATTTTAAGTCATTATTACATAAGGACAGCACCAATTTAAAGGCAAAAATGTAGGAGGGTGAAAATATGAGATTTGTCTGGTAAGCGACTGTTGCGCAACATCTGTATTATTACGGCATTAGTCTGCTCTCATTGCTGCAAAACGTAACAGTCCCACTTGATGTTAAAGGTAAATGATTACAAGCCAATAAGGTTAGTTTGAGAAGACTTAGTCCCGCAGAAATATGTCAGAACAGCTCATTGTACCGGTTTTTCCTTTAACTTTATTTTTTTCTCATCGCTTATTTTCACCTTCCGCAGGCCATCTGCGTAAAGGACATCTCTCCAAACCTGAAGAGCTGCGAGCTGCTGCGGGACGGGACGGGCACCTTCCAGTGCAAGGCGGACGTCTTCCTCACCTTGGACTCCCTGGACTGCCTGTCCGCGTGAGTCCCGGTCGGACCGGCGGAGACGGTTCCTGGTCCTCCGCCGAGCCCCGGGAGCGCTTCTCTGGAAACGAAAAATGAATGAAAGGAATGGGAGGTGGATGAGTGTGTGGGGGGTGACGGCGCAAAGGAAAACCCGATCACTGTCGATGATGGACCGCTGCAGACTCTGAATGTCCTCTTATTAAAAAAAACTCATTGTTCAGTTTTGCTTTGGTTGTGTAGACAGGAGTATAAAAGAAAAAAAACAGTGAGAGATGTTAGTTGAAACCACCTTCTTTCCAGATGACTTCCTGTCTTTACTGTTTAACCCCTGACATGTACCCTCCGTTGCCAAAATGTATTAAATGTCCAGACAGTTGACTGCAGAGCAGATTTCCTGGAAAGTACTTTTATTTATTTTATCTATTAAAATGAACAAACACTGGTAACCTGTTGTGTGGCTTAAATTTGTCTGTAAATATTCAACCAGTGGGGGGATGAACAGGGAAAATAAGTGATCCACCACCTCCTTGATTTGCTCCCCTCATCAGTCTACATGGTGTTCTTTAAAGAAAATTAAATATGATGTAAAAATACAGTCATCAGCCTATCACATTTATTTTGTATTGCAGGTTTGGTACAATACACAGTACAAACCCTAAAATAAGAGTCTGAGAACATCAGCTATGAGATTTAAAGAGTTAAGATACAGTATGAAATACAAAGCATCATCCTGAAAGTGGAAAAAAAAAAACAAGGAGGGAAAATTGACATTTCATACACGTACTGCAGGAAGCTTTTAAATTCCACGACAGCAAAAGCACTTCATCATAAGGCACTTGGGGGTGTTTTTCTCTTTTCTTTCACCTTCAGTATGCATATCAGAGCGTATCAGTCATTACCAGATCTTGTTTATTACTGGAGTCAGAGAGGAGCTGGTGTGATCGCACCATCACTTGCTCAGGGGAGCCTTCAGAGACCCCAGCGGAGTTAATGCCACACAAATCACATATAGGAGGCATCATCCTGGTCGACAAATCAGGGTTTATGAGTTTATGTGCGTGTGTCAGAGAATAAAACAATAATCATCAGAGGCTGAAGGAAGGAAATGAAACACAAGTTGGAGGCTTCAGGGATGTTTCTCCACATACATTTTCACTGCTTCCTAATAAGAAGTAGCATCATCGCTGACTGGAGCGAGTCAGGGGAACGAGCTCAGAACAGGAGTGTGGGTGATTTCAGCTCAGGACGAGTAAACATAACAGAGGTGCTTTTACAGTGATCACCGCCTCATTAGGAGGGTGTGACGCACTCAGGATGTGCACAGACATGGTGATGGATGAGAGGAGAAAACACACCGTGGTATGCATGAGTGAACCCCTGCACAGAGGAAGTAACGGACAAACAGTAAATCCTGACTCCCTCTGTTTCCTGCCCACACACAGCGGAAGAGATGGGCAAATAAACGGCATGTGTATTCATCAAGTCCTGAAAAAGGTAACCTCACCTTTCATAGTCTGATTTTATAGTACAGTACAAAAATATAAATGCCCACAACTCTCAACACAAGGTTTCAAAAGTCAACATTTTAGGGCTCAACCCCCGAGACAAAGGATCAACCAAGTGGTCCTTCTCCTTTACTGATGTTTGAAAGAGTTTCAAACCTACATGAAATCAAGCATCACAGAGGATGCAATGCACCAGCGGAGCTCCCAGGCTGCACCTTCAGAGAGCAGGCGGTCTTCGTGTCTTTTAAACTGACTCATCCAAAGGTTGACAGCAGCGACTGTCCGGTGAAGTCTCTGACCTCCGCTGGCAGTTAAAGGAGCGACACAGCTTCAAGGTTCTCTTTGATGATTGTGTCCATGACCACCTGGAAGACGACCTGGATGTTGGAGGTGTCGGTCGCCGTGGTGAAGTGGTGGTAGATGAGTTTGCTAGGAGTGGTGTTGAGTGAGACGAAGGTGGCGGCGATGAAGCGGGCAGATGCGTCCACATCGCAGTCTGCACCTGGAGGAGAGATGAGGAGGGGGATAAATCAGACACGACAGTGAAACATCTGCCTCCTTTCCACAGAAAACTGAAAAGGTCTGTTTCTAAGATGTCTATTAGACGTATGAATCCCAGCCTTGTACACTAGGAAATATTATGAGGCAGCTCAGCTAGCTCGACAAAATAGTAATTTTGATTCACCTTTTTGAGAAAGATCCCCATTTTCAGATACTATCTCGTTATTTTGAGTCAGTATTTTGAAAAAGTTTTTTATTATGTTGCCATACGAAGTCATTATTCTGAGAATGTTTCTCATTTATTAGATGTAGTATCTAATGAATGAGTATTTTGTTATATTAAGACATTATTTTGAGACAATCATTATTTTAGGATACTAACATTGTTGCGATACTACGTCTTTATTTTGAGACACTGAGACAGTTATTTGTGATACCATGTCATTATGTCAAGACACCAGAGTCATAATGTTGGAAAAGTTCCTCATTTTTGGAGATATGTCATTTTGAGATGCTCATAGTTGCATCACTGTTTTGAAAAAGTTTTATTATATCAAGATACTAAGTCAATATTTTTTAAGAACGTTTGTTATTATAATGAGATACTAAGTCATTATTTAAAGATAACTGAGTCATTGTTCTGAAAATATTTCTCATTATATCGAGATACCAAGTCATGATTCCAAGACACCATGTCAATATTATAAGATACTACATCAATACTAAATCATTATTCTGAGATACTAAGTCATTATTAAGTCATTATTTGGAAAAAAAATCTCATTATGTTGTGACATTAAGTCATTAATTTAAGTCTTTCTTTTGAGCTAATTGAGTCATAATTTTAAAAAAGTTTCTCACGGTCCAAATATAAAGTCACAATTCCGAGATACAAAGTCATCATTTTGAGATACCAATATTATGTTGTGCCAGTCAGTCAGTATTTTGAGATACGCAAGTCACTGTTTTGAAAAAGTTTTTCATTATAATGACGCACAGAATCTTTTCATCACATTTTAGGCGTCTGCAGTTAATGCTGATGTACAATGCATACATAACATTTCACTGTTGAAGCTGATGAAGGTGGAGCTAGTTTATTTACTGAAGATACACTTAAGTACTTAATTCCAGCGGTTTACTGTAGTCTTTGTTTGCTGTGAAATATTGGACAGTTTTGGGTTAATATACGCTCTTTGATAGAACTGCTAACTCATAGACATCTGAATATGACGAGGTCTCAGCTACATATAGTACTTGAGTAAATGTTCTTAGTTTCAACCACTGATTTTGAGCAAGCAGAGGAGGTTAAATGAAACCCAAAAGTAACAGATAAATGGTTCAACTTCTGCCGCTGCAAGTGATAGTGGTAGTTAATGGGAAAGCAAATCTGAGCAAAAGCACTGAAAAAAGAAAACAGTCCATTTTTATGATCATCTTGTTTTAAAAATTTGTTGAAAAATATCCACTTTTATATTATAAAGAGTATTATATATCACCCAGTTTAACATAAATGCATGTGAACAAAGTGAGAACATGACAGGCTGGTGTAGTGAAGGTGTACACGAGCTCATCTGATAGAGCCGTGGGGGAACATCAAATGACAAAGGTCGGGAGCTGATGAATTAGACGAGTCATCGTATCTGAAGTCGGTATGAAATAGACGCTTGCTCTGCTGGCTGACTCCAATCCCAAGAGTTTTAGCATTTATATTGACATTTGCATGAGAGCAGAGAGGGCACAGCCCCTGTTGAGCCCGCTGAGACGTGGGGAGCGAAACACTGAGCGGATACAAAAATCCAAAAATAAAATAATAGTAATAACACAGTCAGTATGAGCCCCTAGACTGGGCACATTGCTCCTTTCTTTTAATGTAGCTGACGTGGTAATTTATTTTTCAAATTTAATAACCACCAGGATATTGTAGCTTCATAGTATCTCTGGGTGTTGTAAACAGTCACATCTTTAACTGGGTCAGTTTGCAAAGACGTATCTGGATCTTTGTTTTGTATGATTCATTAATTAATTTATCTTTTTTTGATCAGGTTATAGTGTCGTGTTCAAGATGCTCAGATTAAATGGTTCATTGTGTATAAAGAAATCTGTTGATGTTTGGTGCAAACCTAAATTATTACTGGCTTAAACTGTCTCATGAAGGTGAAAGACGAGACTGAAGATAAAGTCTATTTCATGATTTATTGTTCATTACATGATGATTTAACGGCTACACCTTTTGGTAAAATGTCCTCTCCTGAGGAGTTCCTCTGGATGGATAATTATGATTATTATAACCTTTGTTTTAAGAGAAAAACCTTTTTTGTGGCAGAAGAAAAAACTCATTTGATTGCAATATACATTCCCTGGTCACTTTATTAGGTACACCTATACAATTGAATGCAATCCAAATACAACAGATCTGCCATAGATTCTACATTTGGGAAGAATATAATGTTAAGCTTGATTTACAACTTTCAGAGGGGTGTTAATTAAAGTACGTTTATTAAAGTGGTCGTAGTTAGTGGTGGTATTGCACTGATGTACATGACTGTGTATTTAATAATCTTCCTCCTTGTGTTTGTAAATATAATAATATACTATAGAATATAATACCATCATATAATATATTCATTCATTCATTTCTGTAACCACTAATCCTGTTGGGGGTCGCGGGCGGGGGGCTGGAGCCTATCCCAGCTGACACTAGGCGAGAGGTGGGGTACACCCTGGACACCCTCTCTATCTATCTATCTATCTATCTATCTATCTATCTATCTATACCTTTCAGTTCAACACCATTAAATATAGTAAACATACAGTTAAATTTAAATTTTATTAGATTTTACATATGTACCTTAAAAAGTGTCCACTGAGTACAATTTTATATTTAAGAGGTTACATTCATGTCTGACGTTTGTTTCTCCAGGTGGGCACTTGTATGTGGAGGGCACATAGAGTACCTAGTTAACTAAAAGGGCACTCAGAGACCTCCGCTGAGGCCAACAGTCCAGTCTTCAATGATATGCAACCTGCAACACAACCTCTATATATGTCTGAATATTTTCAAAACTGTAAGAATGATGTCAAAATGTGTTTGTCCCGGCTGAAGCCTCATCATCTCAGCTGATCATTGATCATTTACTTCTAAACTGGAGTCAGTATTACTGCTTGTCCTCATGGGATGCAAAGTCCAATCATTGTCCATTAATATCTCTGGTGAATTTATTGCAGTTTGTATCTGAATGTGAGTAAAAGCACAATTAGCTGGATGGTATGTGTGTATTTACGTTTCCATGGTTACACAAAAAAATGTGGCTGAATGTGGCAGTGTTACAATTGTACCAGTATTCCCATTAAATCACTGAGTGCTCCTTAACGACTGTTCTCTGTATTAAGTCTGAGTGACTACATGTGTAGGCTGCCACGGAGGATTACTGTACCTGTGAATGTGGAGTCGTCATATTTCTACAATTGGCTACATTCTTCATATTGAACTTTACTGTCGTATATTGGAGTTTATCTAATTTTTTATATAATTCAATTCATTATTGATTTTGGTTAGGGTGGTACATGATGGTTCTAGATGTCAAATGAGACATCCAATCTTGACTGACAAAAATAATACAAACAGGATAATAGAGATCTGTACAAGAGGGAGTACAGCACCAGTCTCAATCCACCAAAAACAATCAAAATAATCAAATTACATTTGAATAAATAAACACATAAAAATTGACAGTGAAAATACTATATATAAAATAAAGAATGAATACAAAACAAAACACTGGCAGGCCAAGACAAAGCAAAAATCAGACTTTCAGGCCCCAGGCCCCAGGCCATCCAAAATAATTCCAAAATCCAGTCAATCTAGTCAACATAGATTCATAAGAGGAAGTTTTCATCATGTAGTTGACACATATATTGACATATACTGGATTTTAAAGTGTATGGCATTTCTCACACTGTTTACCAACGTAAAAAATAATTTATGTATATGCCCTGTTATTGTGATTTGCTCCACAGTGTTATGGGTTCTTACTTGGCCCGTGCTACACTCCAGACACCAAGTTTCATAAATATATGGTTATTAGTTTTTTTAGTCATCCTGCAAACACACTGAACTGAAAACAAAACCTTCCTACCTTTATACTGAGGCATGTATAACCGCAGATGTCTCCCAGAGTGTAAAATCTTGTCTTGAAAAAGGTCTATCTTGTTCATGAATAAAATCTGCAATAAAAACACACAAAAACCATCAGCTGAGAGCACGAGAAGCTCATCACAAGTCACAGGCTTCGTCTCCTGTGGAAAGGGAAAATCAATCTTTAAGATATTAAGACAAAAGAAAACGCTGATTTGATTTGTTGACAGCAATAACTAACCAAACAATGAAAGTAATACATCAGTTTTTAGAGTCACATTTATTGTCACTTTACAGATATTTACGTAAAATGTAAAAATCAATAGCTGTGTTGATACCAGCATGTGGTGATGATGGCAGATCAATGACCTCCCTCTTCTCATCAGTGTGCAATCAATCACTCACATAGTCTCCAGTGCCGACGCTCAACAAGCTCAACTGCTGCTTTCATAAATCTCTGTCTTTCTTTCTTTTTTATTTACTACCTCTAATCTCAACTTGTGCGCTCCTGCCGCCGCGTTTCACACACACTTCTGGCTTTGTAGTCGACCAATTAAAACTACGACCAAGTTTTAAGCTCGCATAAAACAAACACGCAAAAAGAGATAATAACGAGGGAAGGATGGATGGTGGAGCAGATTTTCAATGAACAGGACACGGAGCGACACCTGGGTGTGTAATTATCACTGACCAGCCGCAGTGAGGAGTTAATTGAGGTGGAGGTTACAAATTTCCCTCCCACGTTAAAAAGGTATCATTAAACACTTTTGTTTAATGAGCCTGTTGGCCATGATAACGTGCAGGCCCACACACAACCCTGCACATAAACACGTCACACACATTTAATTGCCCATTTGGCTCTAATGAAGCCTTAAATAAAAAAGCTTTGTGGTTATAAATAAAGAATCATTTACTAAAAGAGATACTTTGCTGTAACTGCGACTCTCTTGTTAAGATCTTTGAGATTTATTAGTGTCTGTGACGAAACACCAACTGTAAATGACTCATCCTCACTATCTCAATATATCGAGAGTGAAACCTTGTGCCTTTGTTTGCTCGGACATCAGAGTTTTCTTTCTATACAGGCTCATCACAAGTGTTCAGGGTGACAGCCTTCTGGAAAAGTTGCAGAAAACACTGCAGACTAAACAGCAGGTGACTCTCACGTCAACATGCAGTGACTTGTGTTTTAAGTGGTCTTTAAATGCGAGTTAAGTGGAATAAATTGAACAAGCTCGTTACATGCTCGTTTTAATGCGATCATTTACCGGAAACGAGAATGGAAAAACACAGAGAGGGGGAAAATGTCGCCTCGCCAAAGCTCACCCTAATTACAACTCCCGGTTTAATTACGAGTGACAGAGGACTCAGAGACAAAGGGCCGGGGCCGGGGCCCTGTGTGTGTGTGTGGAAACTGCATTTATCAAACACATTAGTGTTATTCTTGTCTCATGGTGTCATAGAGAACAAATAGCGAGCTACAAAGAGAGTTTGCTTGCGTCGCCTCCACTCATCCATGTTTTCCGTCCACAAACTGAATTGTCAGGCTGAACTGTGGTTCCCTCCCACTTCAGCGGGACCCTTTTTGTCTTGTGACTTTTAAATATAGCTTTAGCCACATCTCAGGGTGAGTGGTGGGTAATTCAACTATGGCAGAAGTTTGCACTTAGAAACAACTAGTCTGTATTTCACAGAATGGTTTAGAAGATAAAAAAAAGACAGATCAAAAAGGCTTTGAGGGTCGTGACACGCCAAGCTGATCGTCGGCCAATGTTGGGCCATCGGTGAGTGTCTGTCGCCCTGGTTTCTGCAGGCTTTCCTGCACCGTTGGCACTAGTCGGCCCTTGTTGGCTTTTTTCTCGGCCTATTTGGCAATTTGAATCGCTGTTGCAGATTGAAATCACTCTGTTTAGTGGTTCAGCCCAAGGAGAGAACAAGAGGAACGCAAACAAAATACTGAAGTCAAGAGGGTATGAGATTTTTGGATGACAAATACAGACTTTGCCTAGGCCTTGTTTTTGTGTGCCATGAACTGTGTTATAACCCCCCACCAAATTATTTTCTAACCACAGAGAATAGTGGTTCCTAACATGAGAGTTAATTTTGAGGGGTCAACACAGTCAGTAATGGAAAGGCAAACTAAGACCTGCACTGAAAACTCACGGAGCAGCAGCAAAGTACGGTCTGTGGCGAGCTGCCATGCAATGTCTATGGAAAGCTGGGCAACCGTTTTAAACTGCAGCAGTTTGATTGGGCTCAACTTGAGGATAGTTTAACTTCTGGCAGCGACATTTCGACTCGAGAATACCCACAGCCAATCAGTAAACTTGTGACTCCTGTGACACGTTGACCTATGTTACAAAGAATTTCTTCCTGCCACTGTTGGTCAGTCCCTGCAGTCCAGACTGAAAAATCTCAACAACCATATGAGGCTCTGCAAAGATATTTTGCATTCATGGCCTAACCTTTTCCTCTAGCACCACCATGAGGTTGACATTTGCTGTTTTGAGTGACATATCTTAATAACTTTTAGATGGATTGCAGTGGAATTCGGCACAATCATTCATGTTGCCCCAGAATCAGTTGTAATCATCATGGATGTATAAAGAGAACTGGATACAGTGTTGAAGGTGAAGCCCCATTTATTCCTGTGAGAGTTGATTAGTGGCACATGAAGTCAAAAAAGTTTGACTTCCATGTGTAAAACTGCCCAGTCTACTACATCATGGAGCAGGTGTACTGGAGACATTCACCAGCAAAGCAGCAAATCTCTGGTTTAGTGCTCTGCAACTTGAATGGGGATAAAATGGTTTAACTGTGCAGCTTTTCTAGACTTTCAAAATGTTATTGGACTGAATGGATCAGATCTCAGTGTAAATGCAATGAGTCATTTCCTTTACAGACATCACTTTAACAATGTAAGTCTACGGGGAAAAGTCTCACTGATCCACGTGGCATCATGACAGACTTAGCGTGTAATTCTATGTTTGTCCACTGTGTCGAATTGGCTTCAAAGCCCGGCACAAGTAGTCTCCTGACTCTTCCTTCTAGCACCATCACCAGGTCCAAACATTAATCTGTGCAATCTTTTTGATTATGACTAAATACCCTGATAAACTAATGTAAGTCCCGTCAGCATTAGCTGTATTTTTGTCCAGTGCTTACTGGCAAATTAGCAGCCTAACACAGGGTGGTAAATGAAATAAACTCTTACAGCTTTGGTGCAGATTGAAAAAATATCAGCCTGGTGAGGCACCAGTGGAAGTTAGAAATGATTGAAAGGAGCGTGCATGGATACACACACATACACACATATAAACATAATTGTTGCACTTTCACAACCACTTTGTGATTCCTCCATTAACAAATGCTCCCATGAAACTGCACATTTAGGAATAAATGATCTTTTATAGTGTCACTTATTGTGACTTAGGAAACCATTTTTCTGCAAATTACCAGGAGGCAACTCTCTGAGTGTTAAAGTTCTCTTAGATTACATTTGTTTTACTGCATCTTTTCTCTCCTGAGGAAGAGGAGAGGTGACTGATGAATTTCTCACCATGGATGTGCTGCGGAAGAAAATGTTGTTGCAGATGGAGGAGAAGAGCTTCATGCTCTCCTGAAGACGATTCTGCAGAGAGAGGACAATGACACCATCAGACAGCTGCAGAGGAGCAAACACTTTTATCATTTTTAAGACTTGGTCTGTGAGGACGGAGCGGAATCTGATTGGCTGAGACTTAACAAGTTGTCTCTAGTTGTTTTGTCTGGAGACATGAACATTTGTGAGGGGGTGACTGAGTGCAGCCTGTACCACAGAGGGATCTTCAACCAGAGTCATGTCGTAACCGCTGAGTGACACCACAAACAGCACGGCCCTGACGTCCTCGAAACAACCAATCCACTTCCTCCGCTCAGTTCTTTGGCCTCCAACGTCGTACATCCTACACACAGAGAGACGAGAGAACAAGAAAGTTTGACGAGTGCCCACAGACAGAAGAAAGGTGGACAAGTGAGGAATTAAAGGTGTGTGTGTGTGTGTGTGTGTGTAGGGAAGTGCATTGGCAAGAATCTAACGATATGATATGTGCCACAGTACACGTGTGACGATTCAATATATTGTGATATGTTGCATTTTATAAAGTCTAATTTTGAAAACCGTCAATGCTAGCAGTG
The DNA here is from genome assembly GCA_019142605.1 of Cephalopholis sonnerati. Lineage (NCBI taxonomy): Eukaryota > Metazoa > Chordata > Actinopteri > Perciformes > Serranidae > Cephalopholis > Cephalopholis sonnerati. The sequence continues at coordinate 19,854,500 of JAGQAX010000003.1, forward strand.
TGCCCCTGTTTCATACACCTGAAATGACGAGTGAAATGACCGAAGATAGATCACAACACTGAAGGATCTAGCAGTTTGGGGTGTAAACCAGGGATGTATAAAGTGAACCATGTTTATTTCTGAAGCCAAAAAAAGTTTCCGGTTATAAAAATAACCAGATCTTCCACACCCAAAGGCCCATAGAGCCGGCCAAGCGTCTAACTTCAAGTTTAGCACCCCGCTAACTCAAATGGGGACAAAATAATTTAATTATGTGGCTCTTTTAGACTTTCACAGAAGTTGTGACGCCCAGAAAAACATCATAAAAAACATATCCACTGATTTACAGGTATATCTTTCATAATGTAAGTCCATAGGTAAAAGTCTTTTTGGGCCCTATGACATCACGTGGCTGTTCACGTGATGTCATACAACTATCAGGAAGTTGCGCCCAGCGCTGTTCCTGGCTGCTTTATTTACACACAACATAAAATGAACCACTGCATGTTACTTTGCATGTAAACTAGTAATAACAAAGCTATACTGATACATTATCACAAAATATTGCATTGCGATACTCTAGTTTATTGATATTTTCTTACAGCCCTTATCAAAATGCAAAGAAGGGAAGAGAAAAATTTGCAAAACAAAACAAAAAAAGAAAAAAAAAATTTTCTTTTTCTTTTTTTTTTTGCCCCCACTAGCTCCACCTGGTGGAGCAGATGCCCCATTTACAAAGGCTGTGTCCTTGCTGCAGCGGCCATTGTTTCGATTCCATCCCTCGGCCCTTTGCTGCATGTCATCCCCCTCTCTCTCCCACCTTCACGCTATATATGTCCTATCAAATTAAAGCAAAATGCCCCCCCAAAATACCTTTTTTAAAAAAAGAAATAGATAACATGTTAAACAACACAAAGACAAGCAGAACTCTTTGCAACGTTCTCTGGTGGTGATGCTTACAGTACATCATCTTTTTTACTGAAGTATTTATCAATTTTTTATTTTTTTTTTGCTGGAGTAATGAAGTTGATACAGCTTGTAGCGTACGTTAGCAAATAGTTGACCATTTACACATCCAGCAGGCACAGAGCAACTTTTGCATTCATTCAGAGCAGTGAATTGAGATTTTGTTCACTCATCAGTCATTGATAATTTGTGTAATCACTGACAGCTGCAGAGTCGCACCAATGTCATTTTCACATTTATCAAATGGGACACATTTGATTGTGGGATTGCTCGTACGAAATAGTGTACATGCAATGGGCACAATTTTTAAGAGCATTACATAGTCCATAACTTTCATACTAAGACACTTCATACTTTGGGCTTTAAAATACAGTACACTGCAGAGAAAATAGGAAGCATCTTTGAACGCAGCCTTGTATTAGTCTTCTTATAAGTGCACAGAGTTTGATGGCCTCATGAAACATCCAGCACATCTGCTCCCAACATCGACCTGAGCACGGTAACTGAAAACACCAGTGCGAGTGTGCAGTGCCGTTACATGTTTGCCTCTGATAAGTTGTCCTAGCCAGCTCACAGGTGACATTTTGTAATGTCACTGCAGAAAAATCAAAGGTAACAACAATGATGGCTGATTCCTATGTAGGTGTGCCACATTCAGCGCCTTGTACTGTGTATACTGGCTCAGTGGTCTGACTTACTGGGACACTTGGAAAGAACTGAGCTACTGTTAATGTCATTAACTGCACCTGTGCTTTTACGGCTACGACAAGTCTAAATGTCGGCTTTGAAACAGGGCTCAGTGTTGTGAACGCTGCCTGTGACAAAAATGGGAGATGGATATGTAATGCCAAAGGAATTTGAATTACTAATTTGTCGAACAAACTAAAACAAATATTCAAGATGTCGAGAGGAAGAGTCGAGTCACAACAGAGACTGTACATGTGCAGAGGAATTAGAGAGATCCACACTGTGATTCTGGGCCCAGGTGCTATTGATTTAGCAGGGTGACACACTCCAATCAGAGACCTTCAAGAGAGTAAACACACACACACACACACACACACACACACACACACACACACACACAGCAGTGACTCACACCACAGAGAAGTCATTTTGTCCATTTGCTCTTATATATGACAATGTCTGACCTCCTCTTGCTACTCAGATAGCAACACAGCAGAAGATGTGCTTTTCTCTTATTTTGAAGAGTGAAGAGTGTTATATTATTACATGTGTATGACGTAAAACTATAAAGACATCATCCCCTAATTCACGAGTACGAGGGAGAATCATTCATCAGACAGTGAAGACAGCACTGTATTCGTGTGTGGTGTGTGTCAGTATGTGACATGAAATCTCATTGTGACTGACATGTCCTTTATCAGGATTCAATTTCCAGTGGCAAAGTGTACGTCTGTGCTCTCTGTGTGTTCATGACCTTCCATACTGATGGTACAGCCCACTCTGGCACTGACGGGTACCTCTAATCAATGACAGATTGTATTGGTTTTGGATAAGGTCAGATATTCCTAAAATATGCCATTTTCAATCCCTCACTCTCTCTCTCTCTCACACACACAAAGAGGAGTGTGCCGCACGTCTCCGCAGACCGGGCTCCCTCCTTTTTCAATTTTCACCAAGACAATCACAACATTTTCGCCGAGACAATCACAACACGGCAGCACAGAAAGCGTAAAGGTCAACGTTCTCCAAAAGTACGAGAGAGAAAACACAACAGGAATAAGAGCAGAGAAACACAGAGAGTAACACAGATCAGTTCGTCTCACTTCACACATTTTCAAAGCCAGATGTGCCATCTCCCACCTTCCATTTGAGCATCCATCGAGTTGATGCAGCTCTTTATTGAGGGGAAATGAACAAGTGGAAACACAGACACGCAAAAAGTGAAACAAACGGCAGAGGCAAAGTAAAGACGAGGTGAGATTTCCAACAGAAATTTTCCATGGGAATTGAACATGTCAGTAAAGCCAAGGCTTTATTTGACAATACACATATAGATACGCACTGACCACAACCAACCCATGATGTAAGCTCATCATACTGAGTCACAGTCTGCCTTTAAATGAGCAATAAAGGACAGAAATGCTCCTGAGAAACTGACAAAATACAGTGACTGAAGGCCGAGGTGTGTACTGCAGTCACATGACTTTGGCTGGAGGACTTCAGACTGCACGAAACTCAGCAAGACTAAATTCTTTGCACACCAAGTCCACATTTTCAATCCGTTATTTGGTAAAAATCATGGCACAGTGAGTCCCATGTGTTTTATTGTTCTATATGTGGGAAAAATCTGACAAAATGGAGTCGTCAACCTGTAATCCTGACACTTCCAATCCTGAGAGGGCATTCAGAGCAAGGAGAGTTCAACCTCCTGATAAAGGAGCAGCAGAATTACCCTGATCATGTCCAGGTCTACTTTGGGATAACAGTGATCCAGTTGGATACGCTGCTAGATATACTGGAATCACACATTAAATGAAGGCCCAGGGATCCAACTGATCCTGAGCAGCAGCTGGCAGTATGTCTAAAGTAGAAACATACACACAGACAGATGCAAAAAAACGCAGCAAATCAAAAGTGTTCTGAAACTTTAATAGTGTACGAAAGTTTCAGAAACAGTAGGTTAACATAACTGAGTCGACATTAGGCCATAGTTATCTTTAAAGGTGCAACAATTTCAGATGAAAAGCACAGACTTAATGTGAGTCTATGATGCCATGTTTCACTATCTTAGTTTGGCATACATCTGCTAATTAATGGCATTTGCTTTGTTTTGTTTAACGTTCAGAAGATGTCACCGTTACAAGTCCACCTGGCACATCTTTTCACTAGGAAAGATGTGCTTCAAAGGTCCAGAAAAAGCTAAATGAATCTTGAGTTAAGATTTTTTTCATCTTAATTGTTGCTAAGATGTGACCGGAGTAAACAGGAGGGATTTAATTTGAATTACAATTTCTAAATGAGTGTTTACAATTTAATTAGCATAACTTTGTGTTGGGAAGTGATTATGACTAAAAGTGAAGGACTATAGTCTGGCTATGGTGCACGTTCTGAATTCTCAAAGTCAGCTTCCGGCCTGTTATTGCTATGGGGGAAAGATCACTTCAAGTAATGTTCATTTTCTTTGTGACAGCCATACGCCAACATGCCAAAGAGCTGCTGAGTGACTGGCTGTACGACTGACAAGACTGTATAAATCTAAGTCTCCAGTTAAAGAAACACGAAGGAAAAAGTGGCCGGCGGTCATCAAGAAGGCTCACATAAACACCCACAGGAGTGTCTCCCAAACAGACCCTGATCCCATGAATCTCATCACACTTATGTCAGCTCTACACATTTCATGACAGGTGAGAATAACAAACAAATCTCATACTAATAAGTCTAAGCCCACGTGTTTAGTCTTGCATTACAGTGGTCATTACAGGCTCAGGCTTGGTCAGTTTAAAGTGCTTTTAAAGTCCTTTTATTTTCCTCCCATATCTCGCCTTACACACCCCCTTTCCCCCCAAAAAAAGACCACAGCGATCTCATGATGTCACGTTGACCTAGGTGATATTTTATTATTCTCTAAATGAGAAGTGATTAAGCTGCTAACTGCACCTTATAGGGAGAGTAAACATGTTCCAAACTTTGATCTCATCTGTAGAAAGGAACTCTTTTCTTCATCACACCTTGTCTTCATCCTCTCCTCCTCTCCTCTCCTCTCCTCCCTCCTCACCCGCCCTTCTTGCCCTATAATGTTCACCCTCATCTGCAGTGTTGTAATTGTAATTATCAGAGCAGTTGATGTTAATGATGCAGGAAAAGATCCAGATCGTTATTACACCGAGGGTTCAGAGGTCAAACAGGACGTCTGTATGCAAACTAGACCGTGTCTGGGTGTAAAGTTATGAGACTGTGCACTTTTACACACACACACGCACACACACATACACACACACTTCTCATTTGCATGCAAATGCACACACATGCAAGCCTGCACACACAGACACAGGGAAGATGATGGTTTGATGTCATCCGTTGCTCTGCTGATTAAGTGTTTGAATAACGAGATACTGAGACCCGCAGTTTTGTTAATTTACAGATGATTCAGGGTGTGGAGTTTTGTCGATGTGCGCAGAGCTACATCGGTTCCTTTTTCAAAGAATTCATATCAATCAAAATTTAAACTACATGATTTTTTCTCACAGGGGTTTAGCCGAATTGCCTGAGCGTATGTGCTTTAAATTGCACTTTTTCGTCTTTCCAACAGAGAATGACGATTGATGATCAGTCAGACCCTCATTCACTGATTTTACAGCTCGTCCCACGCAGTGAACATGCACATGCACAAAGCACATGTGACGGCAAAGATGAAAAGAAGAGGAGATATAAGAGAGTAGCAAAGAGAGAGTCATTTTAGTGGTTTGATTATTGTCAACAAATCATTTAGCGCACACCTTCCTGCGCCTTCCATCCTACGAGAAAAGTTGTCGTGAAATACACATATTCTGAATGTTGATGAGAAGATTGATACCACTCTCACATGTGAGATCAAAGTGCAGGTAAGGGAGGTGTGGGTGAAGCCAGCAGTCGTCTTTTTTGTGCAGCAGGATTGCGGAAGACAACTGATATGACAACATGGTAAAGTGTGGGATCATTACATTTGACTGTAGATCATAGTTAACGTGAAAAATGCAAATTTGGTCACATTTGTTGTAACGAAGATATTTTGTAGTTGAATTACAATTACCACCTCACGAACCAGTCAATTTGCAGCTACACTTTACATCCATGTCTGTTCAGACATATATGCACCCATGACAGATGATAATGTTTCAAACATACTAAAACGTAGATGGTTCACACATCTTCAATCCAATAGTACCGAAGATCTATGCAAGCCTGACCGTAAGATGCAAACCCAAGATTAGTGTCATCAATTCAATATCTGACCAAATGTCTTCTGTTCCTGAGTTATGACACTGAGTAATGGCCAAGTGTTTTTGCAGAACATTATGATGTCACAGTGAAGTTGACCTTTGACCTTTTGGATATAAAATGTCATCACTTCATCATTTTATTCTATTAGACCAGTGGTTTTCAAACTTTTTCTGCCCAAGGCACACCAAAGGGCAAGCCAAAATCTCAAGGCACACCTGTATCTGTGCACAATAGCTTCTATAATGTGTGTTATCACTCTTATCATGACATAAGACAATAAAAATAAGAAAAAGTAAGACAGGTAGCTTTCGTGATACTGTCTACTGACTGGTTTTTAACTCTTTTCTTTCAGTCGTAGGTTGCCTTCGCTGGTGTTTTGTTGTAATTTGCTCCAAACAGTAAAGCGATCCGTTGTTCCACTCACAGCTTTCTCCTTCTAAATGTTATCATCCCTCACACTGGCTGCCAGTCAGGGCTTTTCATGTGTCACACACTTACAATTCCCACATGTAAATGGTGGTAAATAGATTCCCCGTAAAGTTTTTTTTTTTTTTTCATTAAATTCAATTAAATTACATTTTTTTTAGCTAGAATTTCCCTCTGGGGGTGCACAACATGCTGAATACAGTCAAATTAAAATTTTGTTCATAACTTCTTGTGCAGGCCCAGTTGAATATTGCAACAATTATGTGTGGTTATGACAAAATCCCACAGGCACACTTAGATTGGCATCTTGGGACACCAGTGTGCCACGGCACACCATTTGAGAACCACTGGATTAGATAATTGTGTCAAGTTTTGTCATAATTAGCTTATGAATTCTTAAGTTATGGCCAAAACATGTTTTGTGAGGTCACAATGATGTTGACCTTTGACCAACGAATTCAAATCAGTTCATTCTTAAATCCGAGGGGATGTTTGTTCCAAATTTGAAGAAATTCCCTCAAGGCGTTCTTGAGATATCAACTTGAAGATCAAGTTAATTTTATTTTCTATATAGCTCCAGATCACAACAGAAGTCATTTAAGGTTACCTTTCCTATAGAACAGGTCTATACTTTGTCCTTTTAGTAAACAAATTAAATAGCCTTATGTTATTTATCTTACTTACACAAGCACATTTCTGTCTCTACATGGTGGCACCTTTACAATTCTCCTCTGCTCTCTGTATCACGCACACACACACACACACACACACACACACACACACACACACACACACACACACAAACACACACACACACAGGCATGGGTGCACACACAGGTGAGCACACTAGAGCGTGGCTCGGGAGTCAGAGACAATTATAAGTGAGCCCGACCCGAACCCGACGCAGTTTGTTACCGTAGTAATAGACATAGTTTTTGTTATGTCAGTGTGTAAATGACCATCAAACGACTGCACAGCAGCGCAGCACAGCACTGTACACACACTCAGTTGGAGCGGAGCCTGTGTTGCGTTCAGGCGTTGTCACATAAATAACAAATTCCAGCACTTAAATAGGCCATAGCATTTTATGTACTGATATATCTGACATAAGCTAAATTCAGTCAGTCTAGCACATGCACCTTTATTGTTTGAGAAAATTCCCCTTCCTTCAAGTTTCACAATTCTCCTTCAAAACTCATTGGAGTTTAGGGAAGTGCTTATTTTACAAGGGCCTAATGTCCTATTAATTTCCAAGAAGTTTCCTGGAAAATAATGATTACATTTGGCAGAAATTTGAGGCCAAAGAGGGATGTCCTTGGAAGAAAAGTTCCCTTGCCTGTAGATAAATATCTCATTGAGCTGACCTGATGCACGCTGACAAAAGATCTAACAAAAGGTCGCAGGCCAGAGTTAACCTGGGAACGTTAAAAACACATGGCCTGCACTTTTAACTTCCTGTAATTTGTGGCTTGAAATTTGTAGATTCAGCAGAGCAAACACTTCCTGCAACAATACTGAAAGTAAAAGAATCGCTTAAACAGTGAAGTCCAACATAAAACAATTCTTAAATAACAAAGGTAGGAACGCAGGGCGCAGATGCTGGCTCAGATGAGAAACCTGACTATCACCCAACAAGTGAGAGACAGTCATTGAACCAAGGGAGGCAGTTTGGCATTGTGCTCGCTACAAGTGCAGCCTCAATATTTAGAAAATGAGACCGAGCCGGAGCAGAGATCTCAATTTCCATATTAACTCCGCAGCCTCTGCTGTGTTTTTAAACCTCTGCTGAATGAATTCCAGAAATCTAGTGTCTCTACTTATAATTGAGGAAATGATTTGTTAATTTATTACTTAGTAAAACTACGTCTGTCCATGTCTGAATGGAAAAAACTCACGGTCGTTCTTTCTGAGAAACACAAACTATCTACTTTTCCAAATCCCTTTAAGATCCTTTTTGTTGCTAAGTTTGAAATAATTACATCGACTTATGCTAAGCTCTTCATCAACCCCAAGGGCTTGATCTCTCCAAGTCCCAGGCATGAACCTACACACACACACACACACACACACACACACACACACACACACACACACACACACACTCGCACTGTGTGTCAATTAACAATTACTTATCTGCTAAAGAATTCAGGCAGATAAGAGAGAGGGTGTGTGAGGGCGGGGCGGCTGGGCTCCGTCCTGCAGCATCACCTGGTACTCTGCTCTCAGGTCTGACACTGTCACCTTGTGGTGACGTCATCATCACAATGTTTCACAGGGGGAAAAAACTCACATAATTAAAAAAAAAAAAAAAGAAAGTAAAAACAAATAAGCTTCTGAGTCACTCAACAGTGACGCAAACAGTGAGACTGCGAGGAAAAATGAGCATTTATCTGCACAGGACAACAGATATGGTTATCATCAAAGCGTTTCTCTGCTGCTGAAACTTTTCTTGATGTGAAATATTTAAACCGTCAAATCCAGTCAAATGTGTGAATGTCATTAGAAGCTAAAACACACACAAGTCGGCGGCATCCAGAGACGCACAAGAAGCATTCAGATGCGACACAAATGCCCCAGACTGAAGTCATCTGCTGACAAACTGACTCACTCTACAAAGTTTATATGCTAAACAGAGACCTTATGAGAAGCTTATTATAATTCCATATGAGACGTAGGAGAGGAGGTGCTCCTCAGGTAGACATTACTAAGAAAGAGGAAGAAAGTAATCTGATTTTGTGGAAGTGATACATGTAGACACACACAATGAAATGTATCCTTGTTAACCCTCCACGGACCATCACTCCACCAATAAAACCAAACTGTGGAAAATCACCCACAATCCCTCAGGCTGCTGCTGCGAGCCAAAACTGACGTCTTGATTTTTAATTTTACGCACCACAAATGTTCAAATGTGTCAATTTGTCCAATCATTTGGTTTATGACTAAGTACCTGCAGAAGTAACGACCTCCCCACCAGCCTCAGCTGTACTTTGTATTTAGTGCTTATTAGCAAATGTTAGTATGCTAACGTTAAACTCATGTGACAACCTGAACGCAAGTGCGAAAAAACTGCAGTTCCTCAAATGGCCACTTGATGCTGGCTTCCTATAGGTCCCCATGTTAAAATGCCCAACTTTACAGCAGAAATAAACATGTTACAGGTCTGGTGTAAGAAACAGTTTAGGTCTCTACAACTGTTCTGGGGTTGAGTTTTTGTATAACTCATCCTGTTTACATTTTATTGAGGCTGAATTATTAAGTTATGTATAATTAAGAGCATGGCCGCTTTAAGTGACAGGCTGTCTGTGAGTCGTCACCACAGTCTATAAGTCAGATCCACCCCTCGCTTCTCCACAGCTCCAACCTCTCATCCAAATATGGTCACTTCTGGTCCAAAAAACCCAGCTGGCGATGGCCGATATGCCAAACTACAGGCTTCAAAACAGAAATCCACAAACCAGTAAGTGATGAAGAGACAACAATCTTATTTCACCTGCCCCTCTTTCAAAACCCAGATAACCATAAAAAATAGATGGTAACTAAAACTTACAGTAACTTCAGAAAAAAAACATAAAGCAGTAAATAAACAAGAAGCTATACACAATGTCCCCTTTAACAAGGGAACAGCTTCTACACAACAACTCCATATAGTCAAATTGTGTTCTTTTAGGGCGGCTATGGCTCCACGAGTGGGTCGTCCACCAATCAAAATATCAGCAGTTCGACCTGGCTCCTCCAGTCTGCATGTCGAAGTATCCTTGAGCAGGATACTGAACCTAAAATTGCTCCCGATGATGCTTCCATTGGTGTGTGAGTGTGTTCAAAACTGAGTAGCAGGTGACCCCTTGTATGGTAGCCTCGACCACCAGTGTGTGAATGTGTGTGTGAATGGGTGAATGTGACTCGTAGTGTAAAAAGCGCTTTGAGTGGTCGGATGACTAGAAAGGTGCTATACAAATGCAGGTCCATTTATACATGTTCTTAAACTGAGAAATAGAGAAATTTCTCTGAGAAATTTAAACAACCCTTTAAATCATTCTGTTAACAACGCCACAGTTTAACGTCCACCACTGAAATACACATCTGTTTTACTGTAGTCCACTCAAACTGGTGCTTAAAGTGAAATTATTAAATTATTATTTATACAGTTTATGATTAAAATGGAGAACATGGTAAACATCAGCATGTTCACATGATCATACCGAGCATGTGAGCATGCTGATGTTTTTAGTTCAAAGCTTCACTGAAGCCAAGTTTACTGTTGTGTAGCCTGCATGACTGTAACTACTTTGTGTAATTATTAGAATTAAATACCTTGATTTTTTTTCCAGGGTTTTAAATGACTGAAACAGCCACAGACATTTAAAAGTTTCTAAACTGTTTTTTCAGAGAATGCACTGTATCACCCTACATTCACTTCTTTTTTTAAATTCTTTTTTGTTGTTGTTGTTTCCAGTTTCTTCAAATCTACTTGTACTTCAGTTAGTTCAGTGATTTATTTCATTTTTAATAATGTAAAGTGTGTTTTAATGGCAAGAAACACCAGAGCAGTTTTTCAAACACAGTCATTTTTCCCAGCAGATGTCAAAACCTGCCACTAACCAGCAATGTTTAATTAGGGCTGCGCCATTTTTCAATAAATTATCTAAATCACAATATGGCCAAATGTTTGATAAAGGTTCAATATGTCACAACATACCATTATAAATGAACCACTGTGGTACTGCAGCAATGATCCTGTCTACAGATCATAATCCAGATATAAGGGAACATGGTTGTTTCGTACAGAGCCCACCAAAAATCAAATCATCATCATTTTATTTTTTAATTTTTAAGTGGGAATGAAATGCAAAAATAACTATTCCCACTAAAGTTGTGAGTCAGATTGCAGTATCTGTCAGAATAATCACAAAATTACTTTTTTGCATATTGTGCCGCTCTTTGTTTAATAGCTTCATATTTTTTTCTAACACCCAATTACCAAAGTTAGCGGTGAATGTTTGGGCTGATAGTTGTCTTGTTTATTTCCTCATGAGATATGGCCTGATGTAGATGTAATTTTGTGAATTTAATGCTGTAATTTTATGTTAATTTTGTGCAGTATGTACAACCCTCACCTTGGAACAATAATGAAACTTCCTCAGCTCTTCTAACTCTCTCAGCTTCCACTGTCTACACTACTGCAGCTGCTTTCAGTGTCACTACAGGTGACACTTGTTTGTTTTATTTTAACCACTTCAACTAACACATCCAGCTCAACTTATCACAGACACTTCGACCGAATCCTTAAATCCTTTCAGTGCTGAAACTTCAAATGAATTTGTTTTTACTTACTTAAGTATCATTTGCCAAAGTTGTGGGTTTGATGATGCTGGTAGCGATATTGAAAGTATTTGAACTAATACCATAGCTGTTACGTTGTCAGCATTTAAAGGGACAGTTCACCCCAAAACCAAAAATACATATTTTTCCTCTTACCTGTAGTGCTATTTATTGATCTAGATTGTTTTGGCATGAGTTGCTGAGTGTTGGAGATATCGACCAAACTGCACCCACCAAACGTATCACTGAGGAAGCTGCGCTTTCATGAGTAGATGCACACTTCCTTCTGTGTGGTGGTTCAGTTGGCGTGTGTAGTTCGGCAGAAAGAAAATAGTTCCTACATTAAACTGCTCACAACAAGGTCTGTGGATCATCTTCAGAAACAGGGTCATAGTTTCTGGAAAGAGACATTGTTGTAGAGTTTTTAAAATTTATTTTTTTGGCATTTTGAGCACCCCATGCCGAGCGCCATCTAGTTCCATTATATTTAAGAGAAGACAGACATCTCTGCAGCCGATATCTCCGACACTCAGCAACTCACACCAAAACAATTTAGATTGGTGAATAGCACCAAAGGTTAGAGGAAAATATGTATTTTTGATTTAGGGTTGACATGTCCCTTTAACCAAACATCCACTGGTGTAAACAAACAAACAAAACGCTTCCAAACAACAAAATGAGCCTCTTACAACATCGGTAACATCAGTTATTAACATTTTTTAACATGTTTTAGTGTGGGGTTTTTCTTTCTCTGATGCTGCTTTGTTCTGCATCAGTCACACTGCAGAGAAATGAAGTTCATTAATATCTATCACCCTGTCATGACCATCGGCGGCTTCAGGAAATGAGTTCAGCCATTGGAGGATGATAAAGAAGTTGGTATTATGTGTCACCGGCTCATTGATCCGAGATGAATATGGTCATCTGACATTTGCCTCAGGAGCTCAGAAACCTGCCCTCTGCTTCTCCACTGATAAGACCGAGACACTGATGCTTTTAAATGTGTGTGTGTGTGCGGCCAACAGATGAGTGTAAAGCCAAATGATGGGTGCCATATCGACATATTGAATGAAGCCACTCATCTCCACCTCACATCTCTTGGGCCTATCACATATGGCTGTAGACAGAGATTAAAGTGTCACAGCTAAAGAAGTTGGTGCGACAGGCGCCTCTGGAGAAGTCACCTGCAGCAGCTCTGACTGAGGCGGTGGTTAGAAACATCGTTATTCTGCAGTATTACGTCTTGGTCAAGAGTGAAAGGCATCTACCTGAAAATGAGATGGTTGACTTTGAACTGGGTCTCTATCACGCCTGTCGTCCTCAGTCGTACTCGCAGAACGTCTGTCTCTGTGGGCACGTATTCTGGAGACGTGATGCGGGTCATGTTCTCAAAGAAACTACGAAACGAGGAGGAGAGAGGGGTGAAAGACAGAGGAGACATGAGGGTGACAAGACAGAGAAGGGGGAAAGGAAATTAAATAACCTGCAGACAAACTTGAGATCAAAAGAGAATAAAATCAGGTATCAGTTGCGGGTGTGTAGACTCGTACATTGTGTGTGTGTGTGTGTGTGTGTTGGGGCCATCAGCTGCCAGGTGGTGGGGAGGGTGTGCAGTGATAAGGCTGGGGCCCCAGGGGGCGCAGCGGCTCATCATGATGAATATTCACACTGTGGTTTACCATAATAACACACTGAGGCTAAGCTTTCACACACAGATTAGCTATTAACACAGCTAGTGTAATCAACTGTATCATGTGTGTGTGCTCAGTCAGATGTGATCTTTTTACACACACACACACACACACACACACACACACACACACACACACACACACACACACACACACACACACAGACAGTGACGTCTCCACCTACCTGAACTGACTGTGACATTCTCAACTAGTCATCCTGAATCAGTTTCTTGGACAGCGATACACATCCTGCTGCTTAAAAAAAAGCACGCTGCCTGCCGGATGCTGCACAGCGCAGACTACACGCGAGTGTCTGTTTAGCACTTCTGTCTTTGTGAGGACCACTCTGAGTTTTAGAGAAAGGATTTTTTAAATGTAAGTACATTTTGGCCTGTCTGCAAGTATTAAATTACTTCTGGGCACCCACAGTGATGATCACACAGAGAATAATCACCTGAATTTGCAGCTCCTCTTGGATTTACAGCTTTATAGTGAGTTCAGCTCATTCTTTAACAGACTGGCTCTAATTTTAAGGCTCTGGCTCACTTTCAGTGCTTTCATAGCGTCATTTTTCAGCCTCAGCAGGCAGCTGTTTTCAGTGAAAAGAGCTCTATAAACCCACTGCACACTGTCTGCTCAGCAACGAACAACAGACAAACAAGTTAAGCAACAAGCTGGTGAACATCAACTCATCCTCGACATGGTTTGTATGACTTAGTGTCCCGACAGGTTAGGTTTAGATAAAGAATCATGGTCGAGCATGACTTTTGCCACTGCTTTCAAAATAGCCGTCAAAATAAAAGTTCTATGCCGGAAATTCGCTGTACTTAAAAATAAAGTGGATTTTTTTTTTTTTTTTTTACAAATTTGACATGTTTGCAGGTCATTTGTGGTCCATTCAGAATGGACCTGCAGTCCAGAAGTGTTGGGAGCCATCTGTATAAAGAGTATAAGGATGCGTATGCATCACAGCTCCACCCTCTCGTCTGATGATGGTCACTTCTGGCTCCAGAAAAAGAAGATGGTGACAGCCAAAATGCCAAACCTGAGACTTCAAAATGGAAGTCCACAAACTACTGGGTGATGTCACGGTGGCTTTGTTCACTTCTTATATATAGTGTCTATACTGGGTACTAAAAACTACAATAAATAAGGTAAGCAAAATAATTTACAAACTCAGATATAAGTTTGACCAACATGATGGTTTGTTCAACTCTTTTTCATCACTGATGAAGCCTTAGTACAAAAAAAACATCCATGTTGTACGAAACTGAAATTTCCCTTTAATGTTAAGGTAAGGGTCTGGCAAATGCATTAAGTCGATAAGGGTCCTCACAGGTATAGAAGCATGAACATGTGTGGTGTGTGTGCCTGAGGAGAGCGGAGGGTGATGGTGATGTACAGAGGTTCTCAGTGGGAACCAAGGGGCCTGTCAGTGTAGATAACACCAGAGCCGCGGCCTCTCGCTGGGGTCGAGAATGAGAACAGACGGCCTCCTGGTGGGTCCCAGCTCTGTCTTACTCCTGCATCACACACGCCATCCCCTCTACACTCTTTTCTCATTTTCATCTTCATCCTCACTTCTTTACTTCATTACTGCGTCTGCACATTTGACTTCTTTTTTAATACAGACATTTTAAAATATTCTCTGTAATCATATCATTTATACTTAAAACTTTGAGCATTTTTGTCTCATTGCTTTGCTCTTACACGTACACAACCAAAACCAATACATAATTATTTTATTACAGTATTTTAAAGATGTCATACGGACGTATGTAATAGCTGTGTATCCCTCCCTCTTTCCTTTCCACCCTGCAGACTCTGATTCCCAGTGACAGCAAGCACATGGTCGAGCATCAGCTGCTTAGTCCAGCTAATTAGACCCCTGCATCTCCAGCACAGTGTGTGCTACAGTGTGAGTACTCACTACAGTGCCGAGTCATTGAGCTCGTATTCGTATCCCCTGGCCGCCGCCGCCCTCACCCCCTGGTCAGCCAGCAGACAGGACAGGGCGTGGCTAAGGAAAGGAAACAGCACCTGATCTTCGTCAAAACACCGCCCACACGACAGGACAGAATGGGCGTGGACCTGCAAGCAGAGACGGGGACAGATATGTGGATGGATGGACGGCTGGTCAGGGAGGAGCGGAGGCCAGATGGAAAAAAGGATGTGAGTCTAAATGACAGAAAAGTTTAGGAGGCTGTCTCTGCTCCCCAGACTAAGTAATTACTACAGATGCACAAATGAATGGATATACACACAAACACACACACATACACGCCCTGGTGACATTTAATAGAGGAAATACTTTGGCTATCATCTCTCGGAAAACACGCACTGAGTGGGTGGATACTGGAGCTCTGAAAACTTTGACAATAAAGTTCAAATCAAATTGAACCTCACAATCAAACCACCCACCCGCTCTGACTCTCTGCGCTCTGTCATGCAAACAAACTGTTGCTGTATGTGTGTGTGTGTGTGTGCGTGCTTGTGTGTGTGTGTGTGTGTGTGTGTGTGTGTGTATGGTGGCAGATGCAGCAGCTGTGGCTGCAGTGCTGCGATGCTGCTCTCTAGTGGACATCAGGGTGTAGTGCAGGGAAACCAGCAGCATAACACTTAGATAAATTTGAACCAAAGAGGAGCAGTAAGACAAAGAGAAAGACAAAGATAGGGATGAGACAGACAGATCAGGGAGATAAATAATGATAAAAATGAAAAACACAAAATCTAAAAATGCCAGACATGCAGACAGACTACCTTGTTCCTGCTGTTAGCCAGGTTGATGCGGAGGACGCCCATGCCATGGAGGACAAACTTCATGGAGGTGAGGAGGTTATCCAGCACTGCAGGCTGCCAAACATGAAGGTCATAGGTCAAGTTCATGAATCACAAAGCAACAACAGCAAACAAAAATTTAGAGGAAAGCCTGGTTTATCACATAGCATCAAAAAACCTATTAAACTTAAAAAAAAAAAAATAACTGCAGTGTTTTTATATATTTATTTTTACCTTGAGTCACAGAGAGATCATACTTTATAACAGCACGGGGTGTTGTTATCATCACTTCAGTTTGTCTAATGATTACATTTCCCCCCAGAGTACACTGTGAGTTTTCTGGTTGATTGCCTTTATTCTGCCAAACACGAGCACATTAACTGTTTAAACATACAAATACAGTTCCACATTTTTTGAAGTACGCTTATTCACGTTTTGTAGCTGAGTGGGATGAGAGAGTTGATACCACCTATGAAGCTACAGCCAGCAGCCTGTTAGCGTAGCTTAGCCTAAAGACTGAAACAAGGGGAAACAGCTGGCCTGACTCTGTCCAGAGGGCACAAACTTAGCCTCCCAGCTCCTCTGAAGCTCACTAATTAACACATTACATCATGTTTGATTAATCTGTACAAAAACAGACACATAAAATTGACACATAAGGGTTTTACGGGTGATTATGACCCAAGGTCAATCATGATCCTTTGTAGCTTAAAGGGACAGTACACCCAAAGATCAAAAATCTTCTCTAGCTCACCTAGCACCACTGAGCTAGCCAACATTACAGCTTAGCCGAGGAGGACGCCATTAATGTTTACATCCCGCACTGTCACGAGCACAAGCCTCTCGTCCGTGATGCACGCTTCCATCTGCACAGTGATACGGTTGGCAGGTGTAGTTTGGTAGAGAGAAAATAGTTCCCACATGAAACTGCTCACAATGAGGTCTGTGGATTATCTTGAGAAAATGCATCATGATTTCTGAAAAGTGAGTGAACTGTCCCTTAAAGCGTTTATGGTTGTTGTAATGTGGACATTAACACAAGATTATTCTGTAAAAAAGGAAAAACTGCCAAATGAGAAACTGATGATTCCACTGTCTGGCCTTGAACGCACCACCAACACAGAGTTCTACTTGTCCTTCACTGCTGCACGTTCTGTGCACATTGTGCATATAAATGCATACGTGTGGGGAACAGTGTGTGTGTTTGTTTTGCATCTATCACACCCCATGGATCAGCTATCAACTCCTACTGAGAGCGCAGGAGAGTAAAAGTGCCGTGTAACTCACATAAATTAAACTCATATTTTTGTTTTAGTGGTTGGAAACCTTGAGACTTAAGGGACTGAGCAGAGTGACTCCTGCAGAGAGCTGGAAAGTGTGTGTGTGTGTGTCATACTCTCCTGCCAGCTAAAGATAAGCGTCACATTCCATCACGATTCTATCACGGTCTGGTCGCTCCCCTCTCCGTGTGTTTCGGCGTCCAGATTGAGATGTGTTGCTCTCCCAGTGAAATGTGCGAGGTGAGATAAGTCAGTGAGGTGACAGGGATTCATCTTATGAGGAGAGCCGGGCTGAGGGCTGCTGACACCACGGCATTAGGGACAAATTAGTCTCTTTGAGGAGAACCTTGGCTGACAGCGCCGCATTGATTTGTGTCAGAAATAAGCTGCTCTGTGAATTTGTCTCCCTCATCATCACTGTCATCTGCTCAGATATACAATTTAATACAACACTAGATTTGTTACATCATAATAGCACTTTTTTATAGCCTTATGAACAACAAATACTGACTTTTCACGGTGTAGTTTCTACGCTTTATGACCATTAACATCACGACAAACCAGGCAGATGGTGACATAGGGGTAGTGGCAGTCTTGAAGTTTGAGAAGTACAGATGTGACTCAACTTTAGCTTTAACTGATCTGACAAACTCTGGCTACATTAAGTGTCATGAAGTGGGCTTTGCTTTGGTAAGGTGGCTTACTGAACAATGTAGGAAGGCTAACAGAGGCTTTCAAGTAGGTGCAACTGCATGAGAAGAAGTAAGATACTACTGAGTAAAAGAACAAAGAGCCTGCAGCCATGGTAGCAGCTCTAAAAAGCTGGAGTGTTTTTAAAGTTAAATGCTGACGTCAGCATGCTAACATGCTCACAATGACAACAAACAGGCTGATGGTAGGCAGGTGTGATGTTTATCATGTTCGCCTTCTTAGTTTGGCGTGTTAGTGTGTTCTTAATTCGCACTGAACATAAAGTACAGCTGAGGATGATGGGAATGTTGTTGCATTTGCAAATATTTGGTTACGAACCCTGGTATTGGACGTGTAATTTTGACCCGATGATGACACCAGATCAAAAGTCAAGGGATCACCCTAGTTATTACATATCATCCTTTTTGGTTCACAGGCACATCAACCAACCGAGATCAGGCTCGTTCAAGATGAACTGCGTCTCGCCTGACAGTGGACGAGATCAGGGGGCAGCATCAGAGGACATCAGCTGGCATCAGCTTGAGACTGCTAAGGGACTGTGCAGTTCAGCTCTGTCAGGTGGTTCTGCACATCTTCAACCTCAGCCTCAGTCTGGAGAAGGTTCCTGTCCTGTGGAAGAGCCATCTCTGCTCAGGGGGGACCTGGAAGGAGCTGGAGTCGACCGTCACCTGGCTGTGTGGACCATCGACTACCTCACCAGCAGACCGCAGTATGTGAGGCTTGGTGACTGTGTGTCTGATGTGGTAGTCTGTAGCACGGGGGCTCCACAGGGGACAGCCCTCACCACCTTCCTCTTCACCCTGTACACATCAGACTTCAGACACAACACGGACAGCTGCCACCTCCAGAAGTTCTCTGATGATACAGCCATTGTTGGATGCGTGTCAGAGGGGAATGATCAGGAGTACAGGGGGGTCATCACGGACTTTGTCAACTGGTGTGAGATCAACCACCTTCACATCAACGCCAGCAAGACAAAGGAGTTAATGACTGACTTCCGTAGGAAAGTGCCCGTAGGAAAGGACAATGACAAAAAGCCACAGTCAAGTCCAACAGTTTCCTTCAGTCTGTACAGGAAGTCACAAAAAACCACACATCCTGTTAGATGTGATTGAATGAATGTGATTTATTAAAATGTTATCAGACCCATAAATCGGTTTATCCGCAGCCTCCAATCACTATTTTAGAGAGATTATTTATGGGTTTTTTGCCTTTATTAGATAGGACAGGTTGAGTGTGAAATGGGAAGAGAGAGGGGACGAGAAGAATAAAACTTGTAGAAAAGACTCCAGCACACTGTCTAACTTCCTGTCCCTCTCCAATGCATCGTTTGAAAATAGATGTGTGAAGTATTCCTTCATAGAGAGAGGGGACAACATGCAGCAAAGGGCCACAGGTTGGAATTTAAGCCACGGCCGCTGGGATGCCTGCTCTACCGCGTGAGCTACTGGGCGCCCCTGCAGCCTCCACTTGTTTTAATGATGACAGAGTAGCCTATTAAAATGCTTTACAGGCTGTCTGTAATTTCTGTTCATGGCTCAACCTCCATTTTACATGAATTCTCATGTAAACCAGCATCATATCAGTTTGTTACTGTTTATAAACCACCTGAAAACATTAGCCTTGTAGTAAAACACAGAGGAAAGAAATGCAAGACAGCTTTCATTAAAGATGCTGATGAAATAAAAGCCTGGCACGTGCTTGTGGCTTTTCCAAGTGCTTATACAGCTTGTTGAGTATAAAAAGCGTCCTCCATACCTTTCCCTGCCTGGGAAGCAAACTGCAGTGGATCAATTTTTCTCAAAGATCTTCATACTTAATGATGTAAGTGCAACTGGTCTAACATCATTAAGTTGCTGAGGGACGGCGTTCTTCGGAACAGGAAGTACAGTAGAAGATATCCATACTGCAGGGATCTGATTACAGTCAAGTGACGTTTGAAAGATTTGATGGAGGACGCCACTAAGTTGATCAGCACAGTATCGTTATATGCGCCCACAAATGTGGTCTGGACCGGGGGCCTTTCTGACATTCACACGTTTCAGGAGATCTCTAACACATTCCTGGCTGATAACAATGTCACATTTAGAAGAGATCTATCTAAGGAGAGAGAGAGAGAGAGAGTTTCAAAACAAGAGATCAGTGTTATCAAGTCCCTCAGTTCTAACAGGTTTTCTGTCATTGTCATTGTTTATATGAGTAACTGAGGACATTGATTTGATACGTCTACAGGCGGCCTGCAGATCACCGCTACTGTACTTATGTTCCACCTTATCCTTATAGGATCTTTTAGCTTTCCATATCTCATTCCTAACTTCCTAGTTTGTTTGTATCACCCATCAGGATGCACATGCATGAGTAAAAGCTAAATTTATACTCTGTGATTGACAGTTGCAGTTATGGGCCAACAAACAGCAATGTGCCAACGGAGGTACCAAGAAAGTACCTTCTTGTACTAGTAAGTACAAGTAAGGAAAGTAAGGAAATACGCTCGATGTGTAAGATCTCTGCGACGCTGGGGATCAGCGCGGGAGCACGCCTCAAGCGAGGGAGTTCAAGTATCTCGGGGTCTTGTTCATGAGTTAGGGCAGAATGGAGCCAGACATGGACCGGCAGTTTGGTGCGGCTTCTGCAGTGATGCGGTGGTCTGTCGTGGTGAAGAGGGAGCAGAGCTGGAAGGCGAAGCTTTCGATTTACTGGTCCATCTATGTCCCAACCCTCACCTATGGTCATGAGCTCTGGGTAGTGACCGAAAGAATGAGGTTGCGGATAAAAGCAGCTGAAATGAGTTTCCTCCATGAGGTGGCTGGGCTCAGCCTTAGAGATAGGGAGAGGAGCTCGGACATCGGGAGGGAGCTCAGAGTATAGCCGCTGCTCCTTCAAGTCAGTCAGTTGAGGTGGTTGTAATACTTGCAGACCAAGTATTACACAGCACATACATGTACACAACCCTAAAATTTACCCTCAAGTTGAATTAATATTTTTTAACAAACTGAGGCAGCATTTGTTGGATTTAAGTGCTTTTCATTACAGAGGTGTTGTTGCTAATCCGTCCACCTCCTGGACTTACAGGAAATCAAGTTACTGCCCCTCTCATGTTACTGATCCAGTTGTTGTACCCTCATCTCTCCCTAGTTGGTTCATTCTTCCTTCCTTCCTTCCCTCCACCTTCGTCCTGGTCATCAATTGTTTTCAAGTTCCTCCCTCTCTGACTCAAGGCTTACTTTAGTTCTGTGTTGACAGTAAAGGTGGGAGGCACAGAGGAAGGAGGGAGGCCATGGATAAACCCCCCCCCGAACATCAGACTCGTGTGTGTGTGTGTGTGTGTGTGTGTGTGTGTGTGTGTGTGTGTAGATTGAGTCTTTGTTCCTCTAAATGATAAACCGTATGTGCAGGAAACTGACAATCAGCTTGTACCTGCTGTGGCAACTTAACGCACCTAATCAGACATACACCATGCCATTCTTTCATTTTCACTAACCAGTGCATGCCTTCACGCGCGCACACGCACACACACACACACACACACACACACACACACACACACACACACACACACACACACACACACACACACACACACACACACACACACACACACACAAACACACACACACACACACAGAGCCTGGGGCCACAGGTGTGTCGTATGGTAATTTGAATCCACCATCATTTATACGTCACTTCTCTGGAAAAGTATAGGGTAAACAGACACCGTGTTTTCACCGGTGTGTGTGTGTGTGTGTGTGTGTGTGTGTGTGTGTGTACATTAGTTTACAAGGAAGTCCAACAGACAGATATCTCTCACTGCGTTTCCTGCTGGCTATTAACGCTCCTACCTCCGCCACAGTTTAAAGCATTGTGGGAACTTTATGGCACACCGTGGAGACATTACAACAGTGTAATCTCTAAATCCATCCACATACACTGAACTATTGTTCCTGTCCAGCTTACTGTTTGGATCGGCTCCCCGAACGCAGAAAACTAAGAGCCGTTAGCAGTTGTCTTGTGTCTGAGCTATTGCTACAAAAACACAACAACGAAGAATGTGGCTGAACTGGCGGCGGCCTGACATTTAATCATTAACCACAGACTGTTGTGCTAACAATGAAGAACTAAGTAAGTGTGTGTGTTTGTAGGTTTTAGGCTCTGTTGATTTCACAAGCCAGAACCTCACAGCCGTTCCAAGTGAGAAGGCTTCATCGCATTTTTCAAGAAACTTACCCTTGACACAAACACCTGAATCAACAAAGAGACTGAAAAGTACAAATTTAGCTCAGATATGTTATCCACTGTCATATCAACATGTGCGCACACACACACACACACACACACACACACACACACACACACACACACACACACACACACACACACACACACAGCGCATCACTTTCGTTGACACAGAGTTGTGTGTGCTGGAGGAGAATAAAGGAAAAACTCAGCCTCTCCAGAGTAAAAACAACACCATGGCCTCGGGCTGCAAATAAAGGAGGGATGAGACAAAGAGGAGCCCCCTTCCTACCTCCTACCTTTCCTCCCCTTGCTCCTCTCCAACAGGCTGCCCTGTCATGCTCCTAATGCAATACAAACCTGGCTGGCAGCGCCACAAAAAGACCAGACAGACAAATAAAGAGATGGGGTTTTGTTGCTCTGCCTTAAGGGGAAATATGAGAGAGCAGCTAGCATGGAGCGGGGATAACCTGTCCAGTTCACAGCAGGGTCCAGATGTGTACTACTGGTGGACACACAGACGCATGTTGGAGACAGATAGCAGGTAGGGCGCCACAGATAATGTGGAACAACATGCACACAGGCCTGATAAAGAACGATGAGCTCATATAAATGTGAGTGTATGTGTGTGTGTGTGTGTGTGTGTGTGTGCAGGGGAGGGTGTGTCTGTCTGTTTGCTGTGGGAGGCTGGGACAGTCATGCAGGGGAAAGGCAAGTTTGTGGGTTGGTGTCATTTTTCCAAAGTAAGGGCGTCACCTGAGAACAGAGGAAAACCAAACTGACAGCAGGGACGACAAAAGAGATTTGACTACTGTTACCAAACACGTGTTGATGCATGTTTGTATTCACACAAATGCTAAATATCTCTGTGTACTGATTACATAGTTGTGTAAATGCAACACAGGGAGGTTCAGGAAGCTGCCGCACATAGATTTTTTACTTGGTTAGATTATTTTTCTCGATGTAACTATTTTAAATAGATGCAGGAAATCATCTGTGTCACTCCCTGGTGCTTTTTAAGAAGCTTTTTGAACAATGAAAATGTGTAGTAACTCAAACTAGTGGCTGGGTATCACTACAGGATTCCTACACCTTACGACAATTTAAACTTAAGACTTATTACAGTTTTTTTTTTAATGGCGCTGAGATTGAAATTTAAGACCAGTTTTACAGTAACCAAAAATTTAAGGAAAAAAACACAAAGCAACACCAATTACTTTGGGTTAGGGCCGATTTTGTCCAAATGCTGTCACATAAATATGACATTTTTTGATGATTTAATTTGAATGCTGAGAAAAAAAATAAACTTTTTAGAGAGGATAAAGCTTGTTCATTTACCATTTGATTGGATGTGGATCATGAACGTGTGTGTTGTTGGTCCCTCTTTCCTGATCTGAATGACGTTAATGCGAGAGACATTCAGTAAATTATTTTAAAAATAAATATCACTAATTCTTCTCCTACTATCTGCAGTCCTTCTTCCCATGTCTGAGCATTTTTAAGACTTTTGAAATATTGAAATAAGACATTTTAATACCAACTAAGGCCTTACTTTTTAGATTATTTAATTTAGAGCTTTTTAAGACTTTTTAAGGACCCACTGGATCCACTGTCATTTAAAACTTGCAGCCATGCTTTCAGCCATTTTTGTTTGTTTGTGAAATGTCTCAACAACTATTGAACAGCTGGTTGTGAAATCTGTTACATAAATTCATGTCCCTCTCAGGATGAATGCATGCTAATGTGCTTAACTAAGATGGTGAACGTACTGAACACTGGGGCCGTCCCAAATATGCTTCAGTGAGAAGTATCTGTGATTAATTGAAGCTTCATCTGAGGTTGGGGGGTTAAATGAGACACAAGGACATGAGTTGATGCACCTTAAATAACATGACAGTTCGCCACTTTGTTAGCGTGCAGGTCACATGAGTCATAACTAGCAAAGCTAAAAAAATACTTAGAAAGACGGCTAAGTTGTAACTACAGTTTTCAGGTAATTTGTGAAGCTCATTGTAGATTCGAAACATACCAGTTTCCTCTGGTGTCTGTCACCTTAAAACTAGGGCTGCAACTAACGATTATTTTCATTGTCGACTAATCTGTCGATTATTTCTTTGATTAGTCCACTAGTCATTTTATCGAAAAATGAGTTAAAATGCTGAAAAATGTCGGTCTGTCTCTCCCAAACCCCAAAATTATGTCATCTAATGTCTTGTTTCGTACTCACGCCAAAGGGTTTTAGTTCACCGTCATGGGAGAGTGTGAAAAGCTGCCAATATTTGAACGTAAGAAGCTGCAATAAGAATATTTTGGGGTACTTTTATAGTACTTTTCTGTAAAAAATGACTCAAACCGATTAGTCGACTACTAAAATAGTCGCAATTATTTTTATAGTCTATTAGTCATCGATTAGTCGACAATTCGTTGCAGCCCTACTTAAAACATTTTGAAACTATTTCAGATGCTTGATGTCTTCAACATCCTGCTAGTTTATCTGTAAGCCTGTCGCATGTGGTCAGACTGTCCCAGTTTCAGTAGTGCTGGACTGCTGGTGACTGACATTAGGTGAGAGCAAGTCAGAGTCACAACACTGCCATAAAACTTCAGTTAGTACCCCGGGCTATTTTTTGCTTAAATCACTGAACTCAACAGCTCTATATCTGGGATGGGCATCTATAGGGGACAGGCCTTTAATGCCTTTTACACAAAACTGTTGCTCAGCAAAATGGGACACATGATCAAAATGTTTATTTGAACTGGTATGAATATTACTTGTATAAAAATTAGGCTTTGAATAACATACCAATTATAAATCATTAATTTGATCTAGCTGTATCTGTATCAGATAAGTGTTGAGGTTTGATATGCAGCTATATTCAAACTGATAAAAGTATAAACGGACCTCTTTCTTTCTCTGGCACAGTCCAATAACAGAAAGCATGATGGTCGTGTTGACAGGATCGAGCTGCAGACAAGGTGACTGTTATGAGACATGAGAGGCAGCAGAAGGAGAGAGGGAGCTGAAGGCGTCTTTAATATCTAGGAATGCATTCAAACATCCCAGCTGCCTGCACAAACAACTGGGACCTTCATATGTCAGATAAGTGTGTGTGAGCGCATAACGCTGGCCAATGAGCAGTTGCCAAAGTTTTGACAAGGTCTGACAGTGTTTTGGACAGAAGATGGTCCCACACACAAACAATAACAATCTGTCCACATCTCACTCTGATCTCAGTTTTATAATCTGTCTCACAAATTAACAGGAGTATGAAATGAGTGTAGGTGAGTTTAAACTCCATCATCTTCATCTCTGAAGTTTGCCCTGTCAGTCTATTCCAGTGACAGCACTGTTATTATAGCGCAGGTATCTGCTGTCATCACATGCTCATTACCACAGAAAGGAGGAGGCAGGGAGAGGAGACAAGGGTACGATACGGAGCAGTAAAGGGGAGAGGGAGGAGAGAAGAAGGAGAGTAAAAATATGGTAGAGGTTAAAAAAGGGGGGATGTGGAAGAAGATAAGCCTTCAATAAAAACAAGCTGATGGGCTGAGGCTGGTGTCTGTGTGTGTGTGTTGAACCGTTTCCATTCTCCCCACCCCGTCCCAACCCCTAGTACACTGGAGGAATTTGGCTTCCAGTTGCTCACACACACAGAAGAAGGAGCAGATGTGAGCCAAACCACTGCATACCAACTTGGGTCTGACCCTGGGTATCATGAGAAATCTCAGTCCCACACAGGAAGCAAACATCGCCTCGTTCTCCATCTAATCTCTGGTCATTGCCTCCCCGTGTTTTAATTTCATTTCACTGTGTTGCTGTGTCTGAAGCCAGAGGTGCATCGCCAGCGGACACAAACCAGGTAAATGTTTGGGGCCCCCCAATGAGCACTTACGTTGGCACATTTTCCTATGACAGCTATAAACCCCTTTAAACCTCCCATACAGGCGCTACACAGAGCTCTGCAGCTGCCCAAAAAACTCATTCAGTGGGGCCTTAGTGACGCAGAGGTCTCAATGGAGCAGGTGAAACTAAACTATGATGATAAACAAATGACATATTGATCAGTTTTGTGCTACTTCCCATTAGAAGATTTGAGGTAAACGTGCTTGTTATCCAGCTCTCTTCCTCTGGAAACATGATAAAACACCAAGCCCACTGTTTGCTAACAGACTGTTATGTGATAAAGACATCAGGCAGGGTGAACCTGTCTCATCAAGTGTGTGTGTTTCTCACCTTGAAGCTGATGAGCTCTTGTTTGGTGAATCCATTACTGTGGATGATCTTCATCTGTTTGACCAAAGTGCTTTTACCGCTCTCCGCTGCACCTAGAGGAGAATCATTGTCAATAATGGTTACACTGGTACTTTTTAAAAGGGAGACTCTACAGGTGAATGAGGAAAAACTTTTAACCAGTAGAAATCACCATGAAACTTCCCTACTTGATTACTAACATTAAGATCATTGTTTTTTTGTATTACAAGTTTTCTGACTTATGTTTAATTGTGCTTTTTTTTTAATTTATCTTATTTCATTTTATTTTACTTTATTTTATTTCATGTCTACTTTAATATCACTGTATTATTGTTGATGAGTGGAAGTGTGGTTGTTGCTTTTTATGAGGTACTGGACATCTATCTATCTATCTATCTAAATTAGGCATTAACCTAGTAAATCTGCACTAATTTGAATTCATTTCCAAAACAGAAGTCTGAACTTGAATCTTGTTGACATATTAGAGTCAAAGACTTTTAACAAGAGGGTTTTTAAATATCTCTTTTTATCACTCTATAACTTTGAAAACACTGTGATACACATCAGGCTATGAATGATATATAAACGACCCCTTTGTAAAAACCTTTAGGATATAGTAGGAATAAAACTGGAAAGTTTGGAGTGTGTAAGTGCTACTGAAGTGGAGATTTCTGGCCCAGGTCACATGGCCTTTAAAGTTATGTATTGTAAAATCCCATACTTTTTTAGACCAAAAATCAAACTCTACGGGTGAGTAGGATAAGAAAAATAACATACAGATATTACCACGAAACTTCCCCAGTTGATTACATATATTAAGACAATGATTTTTTTGTATTCTTATATTTAATGTTTAAATGTGCAAATGAGGGATTATCTAGCTCTATGTGCTTTTTGCAGACATTTCCAGAACACAAATTTGAACTAAAATTACACACCTTAATGTGAATTTTGTACGTTTTCTTTTAACTAGTATGAAAGAAGACCTGTTAGGGAAGCAAAACATCTCACAAACTTAAGCTTTGGGTCACCTGCAGTGTCTCCACTTTAAAATTGGTACTGGTAAACCATAATAACTTTATATCTTCATCTGTGGTCAGGGTTTATCACTGAATCTGTAATGGTTTAAGTTTAACAGTGGCTCCTAGATGTTAGGCAGAATAAAGTGACTGTATTCTTCCAGCCTGATGACTCTGATGACTTTACAAAACAACCATTGAAAAATATGCAGCTGCAGGTTTCCAGCACTTCATATACTGTACGGTACATGGGCACAGATATCTACCAGGTGAGTTTCAGGTGAGTTCTTATCAGATGTGCAACAGTGAGTCTCACCTAGTAGGAGGATTTTAACCACATTCATCTCCCGCTTGGCATACTCGTACAGGTCTCTGTCTATCTTGGCACTGTGTATCCTCGCCTTCTTCTCCTCCTCTGTAACTTCGGTACCGAGGCACAGTCCCATCCCGAGCACTCATCTCCTCCCCGGACCCCCGGCCTGAGAGGAAAAACTAAAGTCCACAGTGGGAATCAGCCCGAGTTAGTTTCTCCGAGCTGCATGCTGCTGCTGCTGCTGCCGCTCCGCAAACTCTGGAAACAAGGAAAAAAGTTCAGGCCATGTCCGAAATATCCTTTAAACCCGCAAGAGTCGTGGCTCACATCAGATTTTACGCATCGCTCCAGGTCTTCTTTTCCTCGTCAGATTTTAATGGGTGGTAACTTTACTGTCCCGAGCAGTGAAAACAGGGAACTGTTATGTCACTGTGCGCCACTGCGGTTCAAAAATCTGCCCTACCGCCTTGGCAGAGAGCCCAGATTATCCTGAAAGTGCCTCCTCCCACTGCAGCCTGCCGCACAGATGGAAAAGTTTTGGACTTCCCTCTGGAAGTGACGTGCCGAGACAAACTGCTGAGTGCGCAGTTTCACCTGCAGGCTGAGAGCAGAGTGGACTACATCACCGGTAGGACTACCTGCATGCTGGAGGGGCAGTGGCAGGGTTACTGTGATTATACTCACTAAACACATTCTTTATTTATGTAATAACATGATGCAGTTTTATAGATAAGAGCCACTTGATTCCCACGCAGGTGTTTCAGTTACTGTGGCTGATGATCTGCTCAGGTCACAGCTGTGCAAAGTGACAGTATTTACTGTGTGTGATGGCAGCCAAAAGTATTATTGTACATATATATTAAAGGAAGCCAGTGAAGCTGCTGGAGAACAGGAGGGATATGATCTATGGAGGGAACTCTAGTGATAACAGGCGGCTGAATTCTGGACCAACTGGAGTTCATGACAACACTTGTTGTACGCCTCTGTGAAGCAGTCAAGTTACAGTTTACACCCATGTCTGTCAGACTCATACGTCGCCATGACAGTAGACAGTTCTTCAAATATGGATGTTGCTGCAAAATTGCTACAAATTCCAAAACGTGGATGCGTTACACACCTGGCAGCACAGAAGACCTGTACAGTCTGCACAGATTCAAAGTGAACACCCTAAATTAGGTTTACCTATTCTGTATTCAAGTGTTTTGACAGAATATTATAACATCACAGTGAAGCTGACCTTTGACCTTTTGGATACTAAATGTCATAACTTCATTGTTTTATCCTGTTAGACATTTGTGTGTGAAACTGTGTCATAATTAGCACACCAACTCTTGAGTTATGGCCAAACATGTGCTTTGTGATGTCACAGATCATCATGGAGTCCATGTGGATGTTTGTGCCAAAACTGAGGATGTTCCCTTATGGTGTTTTTGAGATATCACGCTCGAGAGAAAGGGACAGTCAGATGGAAGAAAAAACAACCTGAAAACATAGTGCCTCATGCAATGGCTGTCGTTGGCATGGAGGGAAATTAGAGAAAAGTAAAAACACAAACAAACCAAAAAAACTAAATAAAAGAAACAAAACAAAAGAACACAAGACAAAGCAAACAAAAAAAGGAACTTTCTGTGATAGATTTTTCTTTCTTATCCCTTTTATCCTCTGTTGGCCCTGTATCTGAGGACTCCCTGCAGTTTACCCTTACCAAAATTAAAATTAAATTAAATTTCATTATGCTGGTCATTTATCCCCTAACTCGTGCAGCTGAATGCCCAAACCCACAGTTGTTAGCCCAATAAAGAAGCACACAAAAATTAAAAACTCTACCAGCTATGTCCACCTCCTGCAGTGGTTGGCAGACGGGTCTCCTATTGGCTCTGTGGAAAAAATTTTTCATTCACTAAAAGGCAGCAAATTGTTAAAAACAACAAAACTAAACTAAACATAACAGCTGCTCCGACCAGATAAATGTGTAGAGTGAGATCTTGATATGTCAGTATCTGTGCAGGGCTCTGTTGTGTCCCTCAGCTGAGTGACAGGATCCTTCCTGCAGAAGCTCCTCCGGGCGCTCGGGCCGCAGGATTAAAGGCTCTTTGTGTCTGTAATGAGGTGACGGTTTGCAGTTTTTGTTCAAATCTGAGAGCGGCGTGAATGGGACGGGAGCAGTCGGATTTAGCAGTTTTCTGAGCGGCTGTGGCCTCATTTCACAGACTCAGTGAACCGCGACGATGTGCTGATTCAACAGAGATCGCTGTCGTCAGGCTGCACACAACGCTAACTACTGTAAAACAGACATCAGATGACACTCTGCATCATTATTACCAATTTATTTATTAAAAGGGAAATTTACACGTTGCAATATAGTGATTGAAAGGTTGTGAAAATTCCCGTCTAATATGTAGAAACTCATATATTCATCAGCCTGCTACCATCCCACCTTCCAACCCACAGACACACGTTAAAAACACACATTGTTGTACCATTAATAATTTACCTCAGAGTTATGCCCGATATAACGACAGGAAAAGCAACAGATTCTAACCTTCGACAATCCACGTTTGCAGCAGTTTATGCGAGATACTGGGTCCCAAGTTTTTATCTTCGTTTTCTAAAACACATTTCTTGAAAGTAGAATGAAGAGAGAAGGACAACGTTACTGACAGCTGTAGAGACACTCTGGTAGTTTAGACGTTTTCATACAGTTCACAGCCCTTACTTAGTTATAGCTTTAGGAATGAGGCACGACATTTCTGTCATTTACAGCGCACACACAGTCACTCACTGACCTCGCTCAACTCACTCTCTCACTCGCTCACACACACACACACACACACACACACCATCGGTGCAAAATCAGGTAGTTAAAATCCACAGTTAAAATTAGAAGACTACTTCACAGATCATTCAACATAACAATAATGTTTTTTAAGGTGGATAAAAACATAGTGACTGATATAAATTAAAAGAGATCTGTTTTCTCAGTGTGATAAAAAGTGACTACATTCAACATTACTGATGACACGTCTAAGACTGATGATTAAAAACTAATATGGTTTAAAATCTAAAAACATAGCTGATTATTTCATTAACATTTTAAATTATGGCTTATTGCAAACTTAATATACCACTTCTACGCCTGTACAGGAACACGTAGTGTGTGATTTCATGGACAAAAACAACACATGACAGACGACAATATTAAAAAGCTCTCTGTGGAGGACCACAGGTTTAAAGGGATTTCTGCAGGTTGGATCGTAGCACGTGTTTGGATTCTTTGTGTTCTTGTCTAATTGCGTTAGGCTGGAGTAGTCTGTATAGATGGAGGCTGAGAGAAGTTAACCATGCAGTGTTCAAGTCACACTGCTTCACCCAATATTAAAGCAAGATTCTGCACCCAGTGGATGAGTGGAGATCGACTGGCCCTTCAAGGGTCGATTCACCCAGCCACGTCCAGTTCAGGAAAACATGGACTGTCCGTCTGGGTCGGTTGAGTCCACCCTCTTTAGCTCAGTGTACCAGGATGATAAGATCAGACAGAGAACCATGTTGGAGGTCTCACTAGAGAGCGGCCTGGGCTGCACCTTCAGTCTGCTCCTGCTGCTCTCTCCTCTTCATTGCCTCGATCACCGCCATCTCCTTGGCCTCCTTCTTCTGGTTCCTGGCTTCATACTGCAGCCTGGGAGACACAAGGTGACGTGAATAAACTTGAGATAAAAACAAACACTGTAAAGAGTCAAAATAATTTCTACAGTGAGAACTGAAGTGCACATGAAGACGATAATGAAGCGTCCATCTGCGTTCTTTTCTGGGTTTTTCAAAGGGAAACGCCCACTCAGCTGTCAGCAACAAGCAGAGACCTAGGTTAGAGCTGCGACTGCTGATAGAAAAATTACATTAAGTAGGGCTGTATGAGGTACTTAACCATATTCAGTGTAATGTTTTTTTACAGCTCTACCTTGCTATCAGACAGCCCTTTCTGATGAGGAACTGGGGCCATCATATAGCTCTCTTCAAAGCCACCAGACTTCTTTGACAAAAGCATAAACTCAACTGGCAGAAAGAGGGAGTTACTTGGGGTTTATCTGCAGTAATTTCATTACGCAGAAACCTACACTAGATCACGTGGGAAATCGTTTTTCAGTAGGGCTGCCCCTTGAAAGTTCGAATCGTCAGTCAGGGATACCTCAGTCGACTGAAATTGCTTCAAGTCAAGCAGTCGTTTTTTGGGTTGGTTTTGTTTTATGCTGGTCACTGTGCTGTACAGTGCACCTCTGGGGATGTTCTGGTCCCCAGATTTTGCTGCAGAGTGAGCAGTCTTGACTTTCTCACTACTCTTTGGTACAGGGAGCTGCAGACTTGATACAGCTGCACAGAGGAGGAGAAAGTTTCCGTTGTAAGGCTCCGAAATAACATTATCTTCTCTCTTCTGCTTGGAAATGGTGAGTTTGCAGCTCACAGACAATTATAATAACACAGTCACTGACTTTTGTTTGATATCTGGTGTTGGTAAAATATGCTGTTGCACATTTTCGATCCATCTTTAGCGCTGTTAAGTTGTTCACTATATTACATAAATGCTGCTGTCATACTGAACTTCCCGCTGAGCCCTGTTCAAACTTTAAAACTTCATATGGAAAACAAAACAAACAAAAAAACCCAAATTGTGAAATATTTCTATTAAACAGCCCAAACTGATTCAACTGACAATGCTGAGCTGGGTACAGCCCCAATGTTTAGAGAGGCTTGGGAAAATAGCATTTTGATGCTAAAAGACACATAATTCAAACAAAATTTGAAAGTTCTGATTCAAATACATCAGGAATACTACTGAGAAGAAATAGAAACAAAAGGCCTGCCCCTTGAGTTAAGAACAATGATCAGTGACTAACCTGTTTGCAATGATCCTCTGGACAATGTCATCAGTGGTGAGATTGTTGCCACTATCGATCGTCCTGAATATCCCCCTCTTCTTAGGCTCCTGAGGGCAGAACACAAATGGTTATATCAAACTATTGCATGGCTTCTGTCATCCCCCATGAATGTTGAGCTCCACCCTTTAACTAATTAGAGCAATATGAAAATCTGTAGTGGAGCAATAACACACATCGCTGTGAACATTTAATATATGTGTAACACACCACCATAACACTGGGCCTTTCCCAAACCACCCCCTACACCCTCTCTCTATCCACTCTGTTTCTGTGTTCCAGCAGAGGGTCCGCCACATTAAGTGCTGTCCCAAACCAACTGTCAGATTTGAGTCAATAATGTAGACTCTTCTGATTAAGTCTCAGGCAACGACGTAAGAATTATCAGTGACCAGTTTTTGTAGACATCTAGCTTCCTTTCAAGTTTGAATGCACTTATTATAAATCAGACAAACAAGAGCATCTGCTGATAAAAATTTAACCTCAACTGAGTTTGTGGTGTTTGTCTGCATTATTTCTCCTGTGCTTGTTGCTTTGTGTGTCTGTGTAGGCTACAGGTACACACTCAAAGCACTTAGACAGGAAAGTGATATTCAGTATATATGACAAAGGTGTCCCAGCATAAGAAGACAATGGACAAGGTGAAGGCCTCACAGCATGACCAGAGTGGAAGAGTCGTGAACTCAGAGCAGTAACCATAACGAATACTGGGGGTCCATTTCATATGCTTAAGAACTCCTGCCTTATTGTGAATCAGGCTCTCATATCTAAACTATAAACACATATACAAACACAGTACGATTGCAGGTGTGTTCTGCAGAGACAAGATGAGCCTGTACTCACAGCGTAGGGGTCTGACGTATCCTTGTCTGGAAACACCTCCGTCTTACCATGACACACCAGGTCAACCTGCACAGTTGTTCAAACACATCTGGTTAAACCACCCATCATGTGTACAGATATAAATGACATCCCTCCAGTATGTAAGTTCATCTGCAATATATTCACTGAGAAGTACAGTCACTGAAGAGCCCTACGCTGGCAGACGGCCTGCTCTCTTCTGGCTCTGTCACAGTAACCAGTTCCTAATGACTTTGCATGTAAACTTGTGTCTGCTGTCAGTTTTGCCAAATCAAACGTGTTAACTTTTTCATTAATTCACCTGAGGCTTTTCAAAAGGTGTAACATTTGAAGAAAAAAGGCTGTAATAATGATTTGTCATCTACCGACAAGGTAATCTGACAGATCTATTTCCAAGTTGTTTTTCTTCTGATATTTCAACTGTCCACAGGGGGGCGCCATATGATTCAGTATGAGCCCCTTTTTGAAATTTACAATGTACATAAATTATTTTAGGGAGAATCTTTCAAATGCAGTAACCACACAGTGATATACTGTCCCCCTGGCCTACAAAGTCAAAATATTTTAGTTATCTGTAATCTGTACTTAATCCCATTCCATCAAAACTTTGTGATCTGAAACTACTTTAAATCGCAGTTAGTTTTAAAACCTAAGTTATGTACTTCTTTGAATCCAAGACTGCTAAAAGAGTAACCAATATAATAACTTCTGAAATTTGACGACCCCCCATTGAAGTGCTATCCTTTTTTAAATGCTTTGAGTTCATACTGTACGACCAGCTTAATTAAACTGGGTTTTAACCTACGGAACAAGTCCTGTTTTAATTTTTTTTAGCCAGAAAAAGATGTTGATGTAGCTAAACTCTTTTTCTGGTATGATATTTTGAGGATGAACTACTCTACCAGTTCACTGCATGTGTTGTACTTTCCTTACAACTGCCTTAAAACTAACTAGCAATTTATTTGTACTGTAATTTACATGGCCTCCTCCTTCATTTATAAGGGTATCTTTCAGAAGAAAGAATATCTTTTTGTCAAATTTATGCACACCACTGATGTCAAAGTACAGCCTGCACCCTTTGTAGAGGAGCTCTTCTGTGGGAAACTACATTTGCTTTGGCATAAACTACAAAATGTATAAAGGTACAGACACTTGTCACCTTAAATGTAAATAAAGTCACGGACAGTTTAAGAACTGAAATGGGACAGTATGAATGTTTTAATAATTAGTTCTAGTTTGTGTAAAATAATTAAGCTGCTATTCTGGCCAAGAGCTTTAAAAAAAGGTGCCATCCTGGTTAAATAAAGGTCTAAATAAACAATATAAAAAAAGCATTATCAGAAATCATTAAAAGGCAACTCACCTTAAAATGATCCAGCAGGTCTTTGCCCACTGCGTAGGGAGCACCAATCACCACCTCTGACACATACTATAGAGAAACAGGGGAGAGGATAGCGAGAAAAGAGAAGTTCATAGTAAGAAGTTTATTTTTCTGAGGATTAAACTTTTCATGCCAGTGCCTCACCAGTTAGTGCATTCCTCTTAAAATGCCAAAGATTAACTGGAAGGCATCTTTGGATACGACACAGCTCAAGGGTGAAAGTGCTTTTACTGTTCACTGCCTTAATTCTGGAAAATTGTATAACTGTATATTTCTGTCATCAGGCATTAAGTAAAACTGATGGCGGTTTTAGGATTATGTAACATGTTTGTTTTGTGTAATGTTCTCATAACAAACACACACAGTGCAGATGGAGGTACAGAGACGCATTGTTCTGGACTGATAGCTGACCAGCAGGACTGGAGGGAACAGAGCCAAGTTCAGCCTGCAGCGATGTGAGTATCCAGGGCAGAAATACATCCCACTGTGCTGTACATTTAGAGAGCTCTGTGTGTGTGTGTGTGTGTGTGTGTGTGTGTGTGTGTACTTACCCGACAGGCCAGGACACTCAGTGTCCTCTCGTGAATGTTCATGATGGGATAGTTCTTCCCCTTGTACCGATTCACTTCCTGAAGGGAATGAAGACATCATTTAATACTTTTACATTTTTACATTTTCAATAATTTAGCCAACTCACTTTGATCAAAAGGCCAGGACTGAACTTGTTCTTAATGTTTCTATAGCGTCTTTGCACATGATGTCATACACCAGTGCATTGTCCAGCTGGAGGGCAGGCAACCAGAGGCAAAGATTAACTACACTGCACAAAAACCTATGATTTGCGCTGCTTACGGCATTTTCAATTTATCAAACTGGGGAAAAACAAAGGACACTTTAAGTTAAAAAAATAGTAGGGGAGAAGTTAAAATAAAGTCACAGAGAAACAGCAGCCGATGTGGATCAACAACCTCTGTCTTCAGTCTGGAGGAGAAGAATCAACTAATTTCAAACATATACATTAAAGAATTGTGTTAAATATGCCTCCAGTTGAATGCAATTATATTGGGCTGTGACAACTTCTCTGCGTTTGTAGCCATGACCCCCCCCCCCCCGCTGCCTGCAGGTTCATCCAGTCTTTTTATGGAGCCACTGTCCTCTATGTCTAATTCACACAGTATCTGGATTTATCACCCTCCATCTGAATTTTGTGCATCAGAATAGTCACGTGATTGCAAACAAGCTATTGAAAACTGCTGATAGAGCAGGGAGGGGTTAATGATCTGCTGAGATGTGTGTGTGAGTGCATGTCTGTATTATGTGCACCTGGTCAAAGTGAAGACCCACGATGACATAGGGCTTCTCCGCCTGCTTATAGACCATCTCTAAGAAGTCAACATGGCCGATGTCTGTGAGAAATTTGAGGTCAAGGCAACAACGAAAACAACATGCACCACAGAAATGATTTCTACCAGTGTTTGTAACTCAATTCCAGCTATGTCTGCATGATAAGGATACGGAAGAGGTCAAACGCCCCTGCCACATAGATGATGGTGTCTCCGGGCTGAGGCTCCTTTCCTGAGGCAAACTGGATGATCTTCTGGGACGTCTGGAGGAACTGCGACACCCCTGTCCATGGACTGTGGCCTTTAGGACCCTGGAAAAAAAAAATCATTTCATTTATAATCAGGATTAATTTATGTGATGAAGTTTGACTAAAATAAAAACTATGCTACTCACTTTTCCAAAGTTGTCTGTATGCTGCTGGTAATCTGGGTTATCCTGCAGAAATTATTAGAAGAAAAGATGAGACCTAAAACCAAAATACCAAAACATTGCACATAGACATACAGACACTGAAAGGTGATCTATAGTCGTCGCCACCACAGTTGACATGCACTCCATTTATAAATATAACCACACATCAGGACTAGCACCAAATAGACTGCCATTGCTCTATATTAGGATTGATGACAGAATGTAGAAACAATGACTGTGGGGAATGTAATCCAAGAACAATACGGCCTGGTCACTTTGATACATCAGTCTGCGGAGATGCTATTAATGGGTGAAATCCCACGCTGAACAACCTGCTGCTGTAAAGCCTTAGTGTTTAGTATAAACGCAGATCAACTCACCATGTTACTGTGATGGGCTTTGGTCATGAGCAGCATTCTTCCCACCAGGTCAGTGGTGGAGACACCCTGTGTGCGTCTACATTCCCGGTAACGGCCTTCACGCTTCACCTCTTCATATGTGTCCTTACCATCCACTGTCAGTGTGATGTCATCTGGTAAACACAAACAATCACATTAGTCCATCGTCACATCTGGAGGCTTGTTCATATCGTGGGAAGCAGGATTCAAAGAGCAGAGCTCAGCTGGCTCACCTCCATGCACGCAGAAGTCACAGTTGTACTTATCAAGAGTCTCCAGGGTGGTGACGTAAGGCGCTCCTTCTACGATCTCATCCACCCACTTGATGGCCCGTACCATCTTGTAGCGTTCTTCCTGAGTGAAGACCGGAGGACCCTTGTGCTTGGAAATCTCAGCTTTGGGAGAGAATGGGAGGTAATCTGTCGTTAATGACTGGCACATCAACTACTGCAAACACTCCACACTCCAAAATCATTGACAAGACTGTTTTAACACTCTCTTGGCCCTGAACAACTGTTTTGATGTTTTCCAAGCGGGATTTCGACTACACCACAGCACAGCACAGAAGCTGCTGTTGTTAAGGTCTTGAATGATATCCACTTAAATACGATCAGTGGAAAAGTTTCAGTGTTGGTATTATTAGATCTCAGCGCTGCAGTCAGCACAGTCAACCACAACATATAACTAGATCTGCTGCTGCATTAAGAGGCGAGAAGACCTCTCATATAATCTGAGACAGATCTGCATACTGCTTACTTACTCAGTTCTTTTAAATGACGGCTCAACACTTTGCTGTTTGCCAATGTATTTTATTAAGTTAAACTTACAGCTATTTATTCCTATGTTGCACTGGACTGTAGCTGCACTATAATTTTTTCTACTGCTTGACTTGTCTTATTATTTCTATTTTACGTATCTGACATACTTTGTGATAACCTCACACTTGACTTTTAGTAAATATCTGACCAGTTTTATAATACCAGTATAAAGCAGAGCGTGAAGGACTGCCAGAGCTGATTAGTTCAGTTCTCCTGCACAGCGCCCAGTCACCTGGTCATGTTACTGTCAGAGGGGTCATGGTGATTCATTCCTCCCCTGAACATATTCACTGAGCTTTATTAGTTCATGTTTTTTACTACTGTGTTTCAACTTGGCAAAAAGTAAAGTGTTAAATCTTGATTTAAAATCAGTTTCCTTCAAGCAAAGTAAACAGATCCTCAAGACTGCAGCCATATAAACATTTGCAGCTTGCATCCATGTTTGTGTTATAGAAGTGACATTGGAGAAGTAAACATTTACATCTGACTGCTGCTCAGCCTCTGAAAGATAACCAGAAGTCTCATGCTGTCTGAGAAGCTTACAAGTAATGCTCGAAAATAATGTCATGATTCTAGTGCAGGTTAGCTCAGTCTGTAGTAACCAAGGAGGACTGTGGACTTGTGGCGCAAAGTTGTGTTGGTTCTGGTTTTCAATCAGTGAAATAACAGTTGATTACAAAAAGGTTTCACACAGACATCCATATCAGAGTGTGTGTATGTGTCTTACCATCTGTATGCACTCCAGCTATGAGGTAATCTCCCATGGCTTTGGCCTGACGCAGCTGGTTGGAGTGACCGTAGTGCACCATATCGTAACTGTGGAGACAGAAAGAAGGGACAACACCGTCACTGACAAGGAAAAGTGATAGATACTGTAAGTGCTTAAATGAAACATTACAGAGGACAAAACATACAAACAAACAAGTAAACACACACCAATAAGGGGTGTGGCTTTGACAATAAGCACGCAGCAGCTATAGCTTTTTCACAGCATCATTGTCTTTTAAATGTCTTCCACAGCTGTCCTTGCAGCGATAGCTTTGACTGGTCGGCTCGTCTTGCTTTGTTGTTCAACATTATCTTATCTTTGACCCTTTTTTCATGGTGACCTTGAACAGTAAAGCACACTGTGTGGCCTCTGCCGTGAAAGCATGCTCGCTAAATCAAGCAGATTACATACCAAAACACAGGCAGACATTTAACATGGTGGGTGAAAATGATAAAGGTTAGTGGGAGAAAGGTAACAGGTCAGAGACACTGTGTGTACAATGTGCCAGTGTTTATTTACACTGTGCCATTACCTAACTTCAACAGTGAATGTTTTTTTTGCACTGGCTTGCCTTTTTAAAAAAGATGTTGTGTTAATTCTACTCCCTTATTGCAACATATTTAAAGTCTAAGCTGACTGTAACCAAACGAAAAAAGAGAGTAATCCAAGAAAACTAATATGCTGCTCAGTTCCAGTTAAGTTTGTTTAAGTTTTGATAAAAATGAGCTTTTGTTCAGCACCCTGCAGCTTCACATTCCTATAGTTTCCAAACACTCATATCTCAGGCCTGTCCAGTTCACCAGCAGACTAAGCAGCTCAACAAGGTGGTTACGAGCCTAGGCTGTTAAGGAAATTGTTTTAAATAATTTATTAGCAATGGTGGGTTCATATTACACATTCACATTTGTGCTAATTTAAACTATCTGAAATAAAAGTTTACTAACATGGCTGACTTTAGTGTGGCCAATGACCTCTACTGATCCTCATTTTATAGTGGAACTATAAAAGTTGTAAATAATATAAGAGTTTTTGAGGGAAAGGAAATATTATGTACCCAGTCATTTTCCCTATCCACCAGTCACATTAATTTACAGTTTCATTTCTCTGACCCTCGGACCTTTCTGTTAACACTTATATGTTTGTAGGTTATTTCCAACACATCGGACAGCTTTTAATTTTTTTTTCAACAGCAGTTTACAAAAACATAAAATATGATCAAGTAATTTCACAATTTAAGACTTTGTATTTTTTGAACATTTTGGGAGAGATTAAATGTACATATAAGCGCCATATGTTGGGGAGACTTGAGGAGGGATTAAAGAGACACAAAAAAAAAAAAAAACATCACAGGGCCTTTGTACGATACCTCCACAAAATCGGGTCGTAAGGGTTTTACGGTTTTCACCCACTTTGCCCAGAATTTAATGAACACATTTTTTTGAAGATGAGGAGAAAAAGTAATCCTTTACATAACATAAATATCATTTATGATATCTATCCACTCTTCTATTGTGGGGGGTTCAGGAAGCAACCAACACCTTGTGAGGGCTTCCTTGCAAGCAGATATCAAAATACAAAACATACATTCATCAGAACACTTTGCCAACAAATCGTACAGCTTTAACATAATACCTCATCTGTGACTGTACTTCCAGTGGGCAGACCTGTCTCATAATGACATTACCACAAGCTGTTAGTCTGTATTCTCTTAACAATAATCCCCCGACCTTCTTCACGTCACCTGGCCAGGATCAGTTGAGACACTACGCTCCTAGCTGTAAATATATCTTCTTCAGAGTAATGTATGTGCAGATAAGGTTTTGCTCTTTCAAAATTTTACATTCTTGAGAAACAACTTCATTACATGTGAAGTGCTCCAAGAGAGACAGAGTATATACACTAAGGGGATGATTAAATTTTGCAAGTGTACTGTGAGATTTAAGATGTTTTAAGGCCTTCAAAAAACTGAATTATCTTTAAATTTAATTCAGTGAAGTCAGAAAATGCTACAAAAATGTCTTTTAAAATGTCAATAAATTTACACATACTACATACTTGTGAACATACTTAAGTTAGTCAAGCAAACAATCAACAGAAAATGTCTTTTGGACATACCATCAGTAGTCTCGTCAGTGAAAGCAGTAATTGTTGGTTTGATGTGATGCATCACACAATCTACTTCCGCTTGGCTCAGTCAACATCTTCAAGATTTTTTTCAAGATAAATATTTTGCAGATGCCCTGACTATGTGTCATGGACCACCGCAGTTTCCCTGTATCTGCTACAGACTGCTGGGTAGTTCTTTGGTTTTTTGATACTGATACTAAACTGCTGCAAAATAAACTGTCTGACGATATTTCATCTTTACTCTCCCCCACATCTGCTCCTCTTTCTCTCACTTGTATAGTATGTCTCAGTATGCCCCCTTCGAGCCCCTCTAAAAACAGGGAAACACTGCTTACCACACCATCATGAAGCTTTTGCATCACACTGAACGACATGTTCACTATGCTAGTTATTTATAACCAGCACATGAGATGGGCCATGTCAGACTAGCTATCAGCACTTCCTTGTGCAGCGAGTGAGTCCTGGAGGCAAATTATGCATTGCACAGTCAGAGTCCCTTTGACTCATGAGTTGGCTCCGAGTATCACAACCAACTTTCAGATGTTTGTGTCGGTGACAGACACACAGACAGTAAATCAATGCCCTCGAGTAACATTATTATCCACATCATTTCAGTACCCATTTTTAAGTGGCCCCATTACCCAAACCATCAGACATCAAACCATCAACGCTGCCAAGACTTTTACCTTAGACAACCTTGAAGGTATTTACAGCAGGATTCGAGGCATTAAAAGCAGAACTAACCATATGAGACAGCAGAGTAAAGCGTAAGGTCTGCAAACAGGAGGCATTATTTAGGCGTGTCAGCCATTTTCTCAAGAAATGCATGTCAAAGCAGGCAAAACATTTCCTGTGGGTGAGCTGCAGGAAATTTGGGTGTGATTAAAACTGCTTACAACAACTTATTTGCCTACAACTGACGAGTGTAGGTAAATAAGGCTTCAGTTTTGTTTAGGCATAGATGACACAGACACAAACACATGTCAAAACATCATTCATAACCTCAGTCTTACTGTGAGACTATGAGACTGTGGACTCACAGGACCTTGTCCCTGATTACCCCACACCACAATACCATAAAACTGATGATAAGTGATGTTATAATGTTATATGGCTGCAGCCAGTGTACTCAGGGAACATAGCTTAATTATTTAATTCAGGTTGGGCTGCTATCCATTTAAAATGTGAAAAAAATTATATGAGAAAATACCCACAATTAGTAATTTTGAGAGAAAGTAACGTTAACTGTAACTAACACGGTAGTTAACGTTAAGTTACTGACGTATGACGACACAGTTAAACTCCTGTTGCTACCTTGGTTAACTGCTAATGGAAGTAGCTAGCTAGCATTAGCATGCTACCCCACCTTCAGTCCCTACGTGTTGCATACGGACCGCGTTCAGAACAACTAACAATGGAAAGAGTTAAATAAACCAGCACCGACAGTAACTCAGTACCCAGGGGCACAGAAACTCACCAGCCGTCACACCACAACCGGACCACCCGCTTCCTTTTCTCCGGGCTGCACATTGAACCACCCGGCTTTCTGCGACCGTCGTCATCCCGCTGGTCGTCGGTGGCGTGGTGACCGTTTTTAATCATTTCGACAGGTTCAGGCGAATCACTTGGTGAAAGTACAAATAAAACAAGAGGTAGGCGAAGTTTAAAAGTATTGGACTCCGGTTTCAGTCATAGATTATTTAAAAAAGGGCGTCCTCTTCTCCGTCTCAGGTTCTTCAGAGCACAGAGTGACACTAACCGGCCAACGCCTCCTACGCTACGTCATATCGCACGAACCCTCTCACGCTGACGTACGCATTACATAATCACTCCTGTCACGTGATCAGACACAACCTATAAACAAACCAGGAGTGGAGAGCAGCTAAGTGCATTTACTCAGCCGTGGAGTAACTCTGTTTTCCGAGAAATATTATACACTATACTTGCTTTAATTGTGTGACAGCTTCAGTCAAGGGTTTTTGCATATCATATATTGTTTTAAAAGATAAATTAAACTGTTATAAATTAAGCAAAGATAATAATCTAACTCTCACAGGGACCATTGTGCCGTATAAATACTTTCAAGTGCATTTTGTTGATACCTAATATATTACTTTTGTTTTTCTCAATTATTTTTTTATTAAATAATTTCTGTTTGGAATCTTGAATGCAGCCCTTTACCCACTAATTGAGTAATTCACATTGTGGTTTTGCTACTTTTTAGTTAGGATACTTATAAGTTAATTACTCTTAGTCATACTCAGTGTGTTGTGTATATAATTGATCTTCTCATTTTACGCTTGCGATTTTCATGTTTTTATTTTATTCCTGTATCTTTCTCTTGTATATTTTAAGTTGTAGTACTACTTATTTTTGTATATACACTGCTCACAAAAATTAAAGGAACACTTTTTTTATTGGGCCTGGCATGAAATCAATTAAACCTGTCTGATAATTTTCTGGTTGGTTAAGCAGCTGAGGGCATCGTTAATCACTTTCAGCTGTATTGGTGTTCATGGAATTAACAACAGGTGCACTACAGTGGCAACAATTAGAAAACCCTCAAAACAGGACTGGTTTTACATGTGGAGGTCATTTCAAGTTTCTCCCTCTTGATCTTTTTTGGCTGGTTTTCCACTCATGCTGGTTTTGGCTTGAGTAATTATCTCTACTGGCAGTATGAGACGATTCCTTAACCCTACAGAAGTTGCACAGGTTGTCCAACTTCTCCAGGATGGCACA
Source organism: Cephalopholis sonnerati (assembly GCA_019142605.1). NCBI lineage: Eukaryota > Metazoa > Chordata > Actinopteri > Perciformes > Serranidae > Cephalopholis > Cephalopholis sonnerati. Next base: position 19,898,196 of record JAGQAX010000003.1, read on the forward strand.
TCCACACGTGCTGCAGCAAGAAGGTTTAATGTGTCTCCCAGCACAATCTCCAGAACATGGAGGAGATTTCAGGAGACTGGTGGTTATTCTCGGAGAGCTGATAGGGCTGTAGAAGGTCCTCAACCCATCAGCAGGACCGATACCTGCTCCTTTGTGCAAGGCAGAACAGGCTGAGCACTGCTCGTGCCCTACAGAATGACCTCCAGAGGGCCACTGGTGTGAATGCCTCTACCCAAACAATCAGGAACAGACTTCATGAAGGTGGCCTGAGGGCCCGACGTCCTGTAGTGGGCCCTGTGCTCACTGCCCAGCACCGTGGAGCTCGACTGGCATTTGCTCAAGAACACCAGAATTGGCAAGTCCGCCACTGGCGCCCTGTACTTTTCACAGACGAGAGCAGGTTCACCCTGAGCACCTGTGATAGACGTGAAAGAGTCTGGAGAAGACAAGGAGAACGTTATGCTGCCTGCAACGTCGTTCAACATGACAGGTTTGGTGGTGGGTCAGTGATGGTCTGGGGAGGCATATCCATGGAGGGACGCACAGACCTCTACTGCCTAGGAAATGGTGCTCTGACTGCCATAAGGTATCGAGATGAAATCCTTGAACCCATTGTCAGACCCTACGCTGGTGCAGTAGGTCCTGGTTTCCTCCTAATGCACGACAATGCCCGGCCTCATGTGGCAAGAGTATGCAGGCAGTACCTGGAGGATGAAGGAATTGAAACAATTGAATGGCCTTCACGATCCCCTGACTTAAACCCAATAGAACATCTGTGGGACATTATGTTTCGGTCCATTAGGCGCCGCCAGGTTGCTCCTCAGACTGTACAACAGCTCAGGGATGCCCTCACACAGATCTGGGAGGAAATGCCACAAGACACCATCCGTCATCTCATTAGGAGCATGCCGCGACGTTGTCAAGCATGCATACAAGCTCGTGGGGGCCACACAAGATACTGAAAAGCATTTTGAGTTGCAGAAATTAAGTTTTTGAAAAAATGGACTAGCCTGCCACATCTTCATTTCACTCTGATTTTAGGGTGTCTACACAATTGAGCCCTCTGTAGGCTGAAAACTTTTATTTCCATTAAAAGACTTGCCATCCTTTTGTTCCTAAGACATTGCCCTGTCGTTATTTGTATAGATATCCAACTTCATATTGAGATCTGATGTATCTAATGTGTTTCTTTAAAGTGTTCCTTTAATTTTTGTGAGCAGTGTATTTTATAATTCTGTTCTCATATATTTCATTTTGATCCATCTTTGTCTTCTGGTATTTACATGTATATTATTGTCCACATACTGTTTGATTACTTGCTGCTGTAACACAAGAATTTCCAAGTTTGAGATCTATAAAGTACTATCTATCTATCTATCTTAGGAAATGAGTTGCAGTAGAGCAAGTCAAATAACATAACACAACAGAAGTTAATTCCTAAACACAGCTATTTAAAGCAGGGATGTCAAACATATGGCCCAGGGGCCAGAACGAGACCACCAAAGGGTCTGATCCAGCCCACTGGATGACCTTGCATACCTATAGTGATGCACTTGTGAAGGCTTAGAGGTGCCAGGTTTCAGGAGCAAGTTAAACACTGAGTAGCTTACACAGGGGTGGAAATGTATATAAAAAAAGCACATATAATGACAGTAAGTAGTGGACTGACTGAATGTGGAAAAATTGATAAATATAGTTGACATTGCATTAATTCCTCTGAAGACAACAAATGCTGTTTGTCATCTGTTTTGTAAACATATTAGCGTTTTTAAAATGTTTTATGTTCTTTAAACAAAAAAAGGCAAAAAATTTGGAGGTGTTTGTTATTTATAGGATATTATGCAATAGTTTTACTGGTATGTGGCCCTGCAGACTAAAATGAGTTTGACACCTCTGATTTAAAGGGTTGGTTCTGAGTTTTTGAAGTGTGAGTGTACGGGCTACTACACAGCCAGTGTGTTACCTACAGTAGAAGTCAGCCTGCACGTCCCCAGTTTTGAGAAGCAGGCTGGAATCTGATATGGAGGCTAAGCAATGTGCTGCTGTGGTGGGATCAGCAGTGAAATGTATTTTAGCAACTTAAAAAACTATATCAGTTTAAAGTATATACTATATTAAGAGCATTCCCACTGCTTTACCTTTTCCTCAGACAGCCTGTCTTGACGGGGAAGCCGTGATCGTCTTCAGTTCCCCATCTATGCTCTCGTCAGTCACCAGACTCCATTCAGAAAAACAGTAATTTCAGTCCCGCCTAACACACAAGCTGCTGGTCGACAGCTGCTGTGATCAGTTACTTAGTTAGTGTTATTGTGTGACTTTGGTGTATCCAAACTAACTTTTTTAAACGTTAAAGTCACACAGTAACACACAAAACTGACTGATAGGGGCTGTGGTAGACCAGTAGCTCCTGTGCTCAGCAACGTTAAATCACTGCTTTTCTTGATGGAGTCTGGCTTAGAAGAGAGTGAGAGAATGGCTTCATTTTCCCGTTGAAAATCACTGTCTGACATTAAGGTAAAGCATTAAAAATACTCCCAATATAGCGCACACTGAAACTGATACTGATTTTTTTTAGGTAGTACTATTTTAGGTGGCTAAACTTTATTTTGTTGCTGAACCCTCCACAACAGTAGATTGCTTACTGTAGCTTCCATGTCCGAGTCCAGCCTGCTTCTCCAAACTGAGGGCATGCCGACTGACATCTAATGTTTGTAGTATACTGTTATAGATAAGCACCCTGACAACCCCACCTCAAAAAAAATCTGAACTATTGCTTTAAGTGGACTATGTCATATGCTTCAGTAACACTAGATACAGTACGTTAAGTGTCTTCTGTTTCAAAGTTATCTATTCACAAGTCACCCAGTCTGCATTATAAACAAAAAACATTTAATCAAATAAGTTAAACAGTTAACACAAATAAAAAAACAATTCCAAGCACAGACCGTTAACTCTTGCACAACTCAAAAAATATATATCACATGGCCAATAACAGGTTAAGATAGATCACTGTCAAGTCAAATCTGTCAGTCAAGTGTACATTAATATTATTACCAGGGTGCAAAATGACCTTTTTGTCCACCGGCAAAATGGCTAGTGAAAGTTCAAATTTTACCAGCAACCTGATAGCAAACCTACCTGCCAGCATTTGACGAGTGGATGGGGTTAATTTTGTACCCTGATTATTACTGATATTAGTTCACTGGTAAAGACCGGTACAACAAAAATGCAGATGACCAAGACTTGACTTAAAATAAAGAACACAGTCTCACATCTATAGCATCTTTTTTGTTATAAGAAGTCTTCACATTTCTTTTACAACTAGTTAGACTTTTAGGAATGTTGAACATAAGCTTATGGTGGCCAGTCTGGCCTTCAATAACTTCTGACACTATTCAGGTACAGGGTGAGATTATTAATAACACTGGATCTTCCTGAGACAAATTAATAGACACACACATTTGGATGTTTCCTATCTCTTAAGTAAACAGTAACTTGATAGGACAAACTAACATCTAATCAAAATTTAAGTGAAAATTCAGAAATCAGCTTTCTTTCTTACACTTCTGTAGACAAAGAAGTGACAGCAGCAGAGTCTCTGCATCGTCTGCAGAAACGTTGAGATAAAAATGTAAACATAGGCAAATTCAACTTCAGTGAACTAAGGTACAGTAGTAGCTGTATACCTAGCCTGAAAACCTGAGGATGAATGACAGCAGAACGAATGTTGACTGTGAGTTCAGGAAATAATTTAAGTAAACCAAAAATACCTTTAAAATAAAAAAAACAACCCAAATAAGCTGTTGTTAAAAAATGTACATTCAACAATGCAAGTTTTAAATGTATGAAAAAGACTACAAAAATATCTTACTCTAAGTAATACATGTAGAAAATGTTTGGCCTCCTGAATCTCTTTAAAACTCTTCGCCACAAAAGCTGTGGCAGCACCGAAATTGAAAATTGGCCATTTGTAAGCTGCTGTTATTCTACTGGCATTCATAAACGCCAAGTCATTTGTGTTCCACCGCATGATAACCACTTCCTGTGAGCATTTACATACAGAAACTTCCACTTTAGACACCAGTATTTCAATGTCCATTTACATCTAGCTAATGTTCAAACCAGCGGCATGTTGCACATTTAATTAGTTACTGCAATGCACCAATACCAAGTTGGTAAAAATACAAATATAACTAAGGTTGAAAGTGATACTCCACCAAAAATATTATCTTGAGGATCATTCGCCACATGGAGACGTTACAGGTGGCAGTAAATAACTTAATGCCATTGAAATTATGGGTGTTTGTGATATACTGACCATACAGAGAGACAGCAGAAATAATGCTGCAGGAGTGGGTGCAACACTGTCTTTCATCAGAACGTGTCACTGCTGTATTCACCGTGACTGTCTGGATCAAAGCTGACAGCTTATATTGTGTACCAGTGAGGAAACTTTGTTGCCACTGTTTGAGCCAACAGGGTGTGAAAATAATAGTTTTGTCAAACCTTGTTGTCGTACAGGCTCTGCTGGCTGTACTGGGCTGAGACTCAGCACCACTAACACAGCAAGTGTAGCTTCCATAAATGTAGCATAACCAATGCCACTTTTAGATCTTGCTGTTACTATTAACTGTATGTTTTATAAAATACGTTGGTGCAAATGGCAAAAACTCTAACGTTTCCCCTCTCACACACACAAACACTGCATGTGGCTGCATAATACCAATGCAGCCAAAAGACACAACAGCACCCTAAAGTCCAACTTGTCCTCATTATGGGACTGAAATTGGAATCCCTCATTGGGATTGATCACCTGACCACATCTTATGGGTCAGTAAAGTTCCCTTAGTTATGCAGCTTTTTTCTTCTTCTTCCTTCCTTTGCCATACCCTCGTCCAAACCAGCCGCCCTGCACAGCTGCGGCTTCTTCTGCCTGCTCTCCAGAGTCAGGTAAGCAGTCCTCCTGCCCATCAAAAGGAGCTATGACCTCACGAGTATGGCTCTCGACCTCTTCTGGCTGCAGATGTGTGGCCAGACTGAAGATGGGATCCTCTGCCCTGATGAGACCAAAAGAGGGAAACTGAGGTTAGGGGCAAAAAGTTGGATTCATCTTTCCAGTTTATATGTGTGAGTGTTTGTGAGACATAGCGTATAGTGGGGTTATTCCATATCCAAGTATTATAAAGCATCAATAATGCATTTGAAATTAGTGTATGACCCTTTCCCCATTTTGTTACTTGAATCTCTGAAACATGACATGTTCAAATGCTAATCTTATGGGCTCTGTGTGTATATTGGGTGTGATTACTTCATAAAAAAAAGTCCTTACCTGTCATACACGGGAATCTGGATGTTCAGCTCCTCCATTAGGAGGCTCATGACATCATCACACTTGCCATGAATTTTCAGTACAGCCAGATCATCTTTCGGTGTCCACTAGAACAAAAGCACAGCCACATATTCAGCAACCGAGCACAGACCTTCATTTGCATCTTATTCACCTAAAATATGAAACCAAGAGTACCTGGAGGTTGACAATGTAGAGTTTGGGCCTTTTGCTTGCTGGTCTGTTCATGCACCACAAACAAGCGTATTTCTTCAGCACCTGGAAGAGCGAGGAACAGAGCTCATAAGAGTGAAGATGCTACAAGCAGATAAGTCTATAAATACAAATCATGTTATATATATATATATATATATATATTGTTTTACATGTCAGTGAATGCGTTTACATGATATTCATAATGTTATAAAACGAGTCTCTGAATTCTCAATATAATTAACTTTTTAGATAACAAAATGCATACAGACACTGTTTTTATCAAAGCCTACCTTCAGGCTGGAGCCTAAGCAGAGGATAACATCTGCCCTCTCTGCAGCCTCAGCAGCTCCCTTCCAGTTGAGAGGTTGCTCCAGGGTCCCGCGTTCCCCGAAGTGGACTATGGTGTCCCTGAGTTCTCCACCACAGTGGCTGCATCTACGGCCTGTCCCGTGTCGGTGCAGCGACGTCCGCTCTGTCACGTCAAATAAACGCACGTACTCCCTGACCGGAGAACAGGACGTACACACCTAGAGATGAAACACAGTGTGTCAGAGTAACTTACTTTCCAGTTTTCCGGGACAAAAAAATCCAAAAACATCTCGGTAATGTAGTTTCTTAGGCATGTAACAGCATCGTGTGTCTGTATGTACGGATATCATGTCCATGAAAAATGTCAGTGACACAGAGAAAAACCCAAAGAAGCTCTGCGTGTGTGGCTCATTGATTAAAACTGCTGGCTGCACTCTAAAGTTTATTTACTGTCATTGCTGTGCAGTGCTGAGTATGATGGGATGTTTTTGACAGATGGTGTACCCACAACACTTTATATAGCCAATACTGATCCATCAAAAAAAGCTGTTTCTTATTCAGTCTCGAATCCTGCTGAGATGCTGCATTCTGGAGTCAGCACTTCAAACTGATGTGTTTAAAAATATCTGGACTATATCGTTCCAGGAGGTCCGATTCTCTTATTTTAGACTAATTAGAAAAAACAAGCTAAGGGACAACAGCTGTGTGTGTGAGTCAGCGACTGAAATAAAAGACTGAGGATAAAGATAAATGTGTGTGTGTGTGTATGTGTATGTGTGTGTGTCTCACCTCGATGAACATGTTTCCATGAAGCTCAGACAGGGCATGTCTGGGTAGACCGCTACGCAAGTGAAGTCCATCACAGTTTTGAGAAACAACATGCTGTACCTTTAGAGACAAACACACACAGTATATGTAAATACCTAGCATGTGTAAATAAAACCGAAATATCTACCAGTGTAAGTTCTTTATCGAGGCTTCACATACCAGCTGCTCCTTATGTAGCATCCTTAAGCACATGTGTGTGAGGGTCGGCTCAGCTTTACTCAGGTCAGACGAACTGTTTGTAAGGAGAAACCACAACAATAAAAGCAGTTTGGAGTTTAATTCATTTCAAAACTAAATGCAGCAAAATCAGATTTGTGCAAAGACTACATATCTCACCTGACTGTCCGTCCCTTCTGTAGCTGTGTCCACACCCCATTAGGGCCCCTGTAGTCTGGGATGGAAGCTGCCTGAAAGGAAAGATATCATCAGTCCTGTGAAGGTTTAAAAAAGGAAACTGAAGATGGATAGTTTGGCGTACCGTACTGATACCGGCTCCGGTGTAAACCACCAGGTGTTTTGCTTGTTTGACTGCCACAGCGAGCTGTCTGACTTTACTCTTCAGCTCATCAGCATCATCAAACACCTGCAGACAGTACAGGAAACATAAGATGTTTTAAGTTTCGACCACACACTGCTGCCGCATCAGGCAACAGCCACAGCAACTTTTTGTGATCCTGATTTGTCCGGCTCTCTCAGTCATTGCCCTGGCTCACAACAAACACAAATACATATGGAAACACTATTATATGACTCAATTACTATCAGATGCAACTGCCCCCGGGTCACAGACCCTTATTAGCCACAAAATTCAAACAAAAAAGGGACTTAAAAATGTTGGCTCTTTATTATCATTTAATGTTTTGTGTAGCGTCCCTGTGTCACAAATCGGTTTGACCTCCACTTTAATATTTTGTTCATATTGTAGATTGTTTTGTATTAAAGGGGCAATACACCAATTTTTCCAAAATTCATACATGTTATTCCTCTGGAATGAGACAGTCCAAAAATGTTAGTAAACATAAAAAACTCTCCCAAATCCAAAAGGAGAAGATGTTGTAGCTGAGACTGACAACACCAAGGAGGCTTTTCTGTGTATATGGGTAAATTTTCAGTTTCAGACCTGAGAACACTACAACATAATGAAGCTCATTTGGGTGTAAAAAAGACAACAAACATTGGTTGGGTCCACAAAATCAGTCCCCCATCCATTGTCTACGGAGTGGCTTCAGACTTTATACCCTACGACATCACAAGTTCAAGACTTACTTCTCTCGTTAATGGCTCTATGACAGAGTATCTTAAGTTCACAAATATTGATTGAACTGTCTAGGTCATGGAAAGAACATATTGTAAATCTTACTTAATGTGGTGTTACCCTTTCATTTCAATTTCCAAACTAAGTGATACACAGAGAAGCCAGGGTGGGCCAGGTAACATTAGGTCACAATTCATTTTTTAGCTTGTCCAGGAGAATCCATTGAAATAACATGTCTGGCTTTTGTTGTCTCCTTTCTTTGTTATTGTTATTATTATTATTATTTACATATATCATACACTTTATTTCAGACTCACAAGAGGGTCAACAGCAAAATACAAAAGGAATTAACAAAATATACAAAATAAAAAACACAATTCATCAACTAGTTTTTAAAAATCAAGGCCAATCATATTTGGGCTATCTTGCTCACCCTAGGGCTGGTTAAAGCCTCTATTATGCTGTTCTCTGACTCATTCAAGCGACACAAAACATGTTTATCAGATATCTTAACAGTGCCTCACATGTAGGAACACTAGAGGACACAAACAATTGACTGGCACTGTACCATCTGCCAACTTTAGGCAGCAACCTCATGGCATCTTTCTAAACCTCTGTGAGCTTCTACCTACTGCTTTACCTGTAGTTACAGCAAAGGTGAGCTGTGTACATCAGAGTGCAGAGAGCTTGCGAGGCCACATTTTGGCCTGAGAATACAATTAACAACACTGTCGATAAATATCTGTCATCATACACCATCTTTCTCAGAGCAGGTGACACTCCACCTGTCAGTTAGCTCAGTAGCTAACTCTCAGTGGGCCTGGCTGTCTCACCTCCTCCTGCTTCCTCTTCAGCACATTTCTGCGGACCTGTCTCTTGCACAGCTCCTCCACAGTCTCTCTGTGCAGCTGTAACACAGAGGCCTCCTCCTCAGACCGCTCAGCCTCCGGTTTCTTCAGGACCCGGCCAACCTTCATGTAACAGAAACCCGGTCAGACTCACCGGCTGAGAAACACTACATACACAGAGAACTGCTGTGTTAGCATGTTAGCTTGGTGCAGCCAGCTAGCCGGAAAAACAGGCTTTAAATGAGCCGCTGGCTCGTCTTACCAGCCTGAAGATCTGCCGCTCGCTCTCTCGTTGGAGTATTTTGGCCCTTTCTAACGCTTTCCTCTCGGCCCGCGAAGAAACACCGGTGTCTGCCTCCTCTTCCATCCTGCTTTTAATCAGCTGAGCGGTAGCTTTCTATTCAAAACACTGCTCATAGCGCCAGCGACCAACGACAGCCAGACCGGATGTTGTCCGTGTAACGATGAGCAGACACCCAGCAGCGCCCCCTGCTGCTCGGAGTCTGCTACGTTTCTAATACAGCTTCAGCTTTCACAAACTTCACAGCCACTTTCAAGTGTAAAGAGGCATTTATTACTAACAAAATACAAATAAATAACACACAAACAGGTCCAAAGTTCCCAAGAATACAAAAATCCAAAGGTTTACAAGTGTTTTGGCTGACATGTGATCCCAATACACTAGGAAAGGTATTTAAGGCAACACTTGGGAGTAACATCATTCAAGTATTAGCTGTAACACAAAGATCTGAAGCTGGATAATAACATTTCTATAGGAGCAAACACACTTTCATACAAAAAAAGTATCCTAACAGAGCTCAATATGTGCTAATACATGTGGAGATAGTCTGTTTTTAGTGGCAATGAGCTAGGCACACTTGAAGGCAATGAATACTTCAGAAGTCCACCCTAAAAACAGATTTAATATTGGAGAGCTGGCACGCCAAACAGCTGGACTAAATACCTGGTTAACAGACCCTTTTTGCCAGGAGACATTTTGACATACAGCAGTACGAGCACAGGTGAAGTTTACTTAAACCATGGCTGAATTTCAGTTAGGTGTTTGGATCTGATATTGTGCGTGCTGGCTTATGAGCACAGCTTAGTACATGCTTTCTTTGCAACTTGTCACCCCTTAAAACAAAGCAATGTCCATTTGAAACCCCTAGTTACAGGTCGCATGTCTACAAGTTGTTAACAAAGAGTAATTCTTTCTTAATACATTGATTTATTTGAGTAGTTTTTAGCAGCAGGAGTTAAAATGATGCACCAAAAAAGTCTTATTTTTGTTGCATATGCTGTATTTATTTTTGCCGCTTTCCCATGCTAATCATCTTGCAAGGTCGCCCTTATGACCCCAGGTTGGGAACCACTTACTGGAATATCTAAATTGAATGGAGCTGTCATTAGTGTCATTTGGTACACATGTGCTTTTCCTGCTATGACATGTCACAATGCCTGCTGTGAGTCATAAACTCAGCATCTTTCAGGAAGCGGACCTGGAAAAGGATTTCTATTACTGACAAAGCAGCTGCAGTCATGTTTTATTCCCACCTGAGAACCCACTCAATGTGAAACTACTCTGTGGTGGAAGAGTGGAACTGTCATCACTATATTACACCCCGGTTGAGGGGTGTAAAAAAATTCCACAGCACACGAGATATGAAATTCAATGATATATTCGTCAGCAACAGGCATTGCTTCGTGTCAAATTTGGATTTGGAAACTCTCAAATGATTAGTTGTACAATATTTATGTGATCGCTAGAGGCCTTATTAGGAGACCTCACTGGGGCCAATTAGGAAAGTGTCATCGGGGTCTGGAGGAGTAAGTGCTCTTGGGGACCCTCTGAGGATTTGCTCTGAACTGTCCTCGTTTGGTTTCCAGTGGCTGCTCGGCAGAGAATCCCGTATTGTGTCCAGTCCTCATCATGACTCCCTTGTGCCTTTCTGCTGCCTTTTTCTGGATCCTGGAGGGAAGAGACGACAGGTTTTAGCCACTGACAAAAGTACCGCTTGTTAAAAAAAAAAGATTTCTTGGCCTGTAGAGAGAGATTTTCAATTCATTAAAAGATTTAAGCTGAACAGTGCTTTTTTTTCAGCTGGCTGCATCATTACAGAAAACTTCTGAAAGATGTATGATCGCGTTAAAAAATACATGTGCTAAATCTGCTGATAAATCTTGTTCAGATTTTGAATGTTTTCAAAGGTTTGTTCAAACTGTCCTGTGACTGTGGGATCTGGAGCACACAGTTATAGTAAGGGCTTTTAATCATGTGCGGCATAAAGCATCCCTGCACTCTGAATCGCATACTTTGTCTTTTTACTTTCAGTACGTACTGCAGCTGCTCTGACAATGTATGTAATGTTGCATGGAGTATGCAAGCAATTGGGTTGTGCTACTTTGTCATGATGTTCTGCCTTGAATTTTGACTCTCTGGCCCAGATATCTGTCACAGTCTGTAGCCTGAAAGTACTCATTTAGGTACGCAATTCAGTTCAGTTCAATTTTATTTATATTGCCCAATATCACAAATGACAATTTGCCTCAGAGGGCTTTACAACATATGACACTGCTGGTGAAGACTCTCCAGGTAACTCTAAGTGCTATAGCGTAGGCAACTGGACTTGTCTGAGTTTCTTGAAGATGTTTCACCTCTCATCCAAGAGGCTTCTTCAGTTCTGAACTTTCAGGACTTTCAGAATAGAAGAAGCCTCTTGGATGAGAGGTGAAACATCTTCATGAAACTTAAGCGAGACCAGTGGCTACGACATAGCACTTAGAAAATATATGACACTCTGTCCTTGGACCATCACTGTGGATAAGGAAAAATTCCCCCCAAAAAACAGACAGATGTGCAGTAGCATTCCTGTGTAAAGACACAGTCACTGCAGATTTATGTGACTACTTAACGTCAGGAGTTAGAGCGGGTCGTCCACCAATTGGATAAGATACTGAACCCCAAATTGCTCCCAATGGCCGTTCAATTGGTGTGTGAGTTTGTTAAAAACTGAGTAGCATTAGTATTATATTCAAAAATACAAAGTATTATATTCACAACAATAAAATATGATGTGCATTTCTCTGTCATTATTTTCACACTCATGTCCTTTTGTTGTTACAATTTCTGTCAGCTGTCAATGAGCTGTCATCTGTGTGTGGCTCAGTCAATGTGACATATCTTAAAATGTGATCGGATGCAGTCGAACATCCTGGTCTTTTTGGTGAACTGCATTTGAAATACAATGTACTGGGACACACTAAATCTTTTTCTAAATAGTGTGGCAGTATGGGTACTGGAAAGGCACCGCCAGTCTTGATTAAAGCAGAGACACTGATTTTAACTCTGAGTTGGCTGGTATGCATTATACCTTGATTGTGACTGTATCGAAAGTAACTGTGTCCACATGTGTTACACACAAAAACACTTGACTTATACAGAGATCTAAAGACAACAGGAAGCAATACGGATCCAGTGAAAACTCACATCAGTCCTCTCTTCCTCTCCAGTGATTTCTGTGTTGCAGTTGACAGTGAACTCTTTCTTTTGGGATGGCCTGTGTGCCCACTCTAAACAACCACACACACACAACAACAAAAACACATAACAGATTAGTCTTTGCACCACCCATCAGGTGTATTATAATACCAACCACATGCATCGACAGAAAGGAAGTGTACACTAAGACAGTACAGAATCAATATTTCAGTGCTGTCTGCCTACTTTAAGAAATGAGATCAAAACCATAAGTACTGCACTGGGAAGATAAAGCACCAGTGTTATTATCCACCAGGCTCATCATGAAGCAGTGTGAAGTGTTTATACCCTGAAAGGTCTGGATAGTACTAAAAGCATAATGGTTTTTGAATTTGAATAATCAGAGCTGGACCTGAGTAGCTGTAATTAAATCCTGATATTTCTGCGCAGTGTTTACTTTTGGCCCAGCGGTGCACAATCACAGTTTTACACCTGGCTGCGATGCCAGTGTTTCAATATAACAGTCAGCCCTAACCTTACCACTGCAAGACTTCCCCCACAGCTCACTCCCAGCGTCTGAAAAGGTTACCTGTCGTCTGAGCTCTCTCTCCCTGACCAGCTCTCTGTCCCAGCTGATCAGCTGCATCCTCTCTCCGGCTGACAGGCTGAAGAATATGTCGTGGATCTCGTAACGTGCGGCGCGCAGCTGGAGGGGGAAACAATTACAGAGCAGACGATGGCTTGAATGGATGTGTGTAATCACAGTATCTGTTGTGGTAACTGCTAATGGAGGGTATAATTGCTCAGATGGCAGTGTAGCGGAGAAGAGGAGAAAGGTTAACAGATGTTTACGACACGTGTTTGCTTTAATACCTGCAGAGCGACTCTCTCCTGCAATAAAAGGTCCTGCCTGCTACACAGCTCGCCTCTGCCGGCACTCTGCTGCTGGAGGGCCTGCAGGAACTGATGTGTGTCCTAGATGTCCAAAGACACATACAGCTGTAATATGTGACTGTTTGTGTTCGTTGTATGAAAATAAGAGTGCTGCTAGAGACAGACGTGACACTGCTGTCTCTACTCACCCTGACGGTGCGCACCAGCTGCGCCACTCTCTCCGTCTTCAGCAGCCTGCGAGCTAGAAAACCTTTCGCGGCTGCCAGCAGCAGGGGGCGGTAGCGCTCTGAGAGTGGACTGGAGGGCTGAGGAAGAGGAGGAAGAGGGGAGAACGAGCGATGAGAGGGGTGAATAATGAGGACCAGAGGGGAAGAGAGAGGAGAATGCTAATTCCATCAATGACAACCAATTAATTTCCCACGCAGATTCTCAAGGTCTTTTGGTTGGCATCTGTTTAGCACATCAACGCAAGTGGACTCATCATTATAATAGGGAATAATAAGCAGAATAATAACGTGTCACTCACTTGTTGATTCTGAAGCTGTTGCATTAAAGGGACATGTTTGTTGAACAACTATAGTGTAACTGAAGCTAAGCTGCTGCACTTGAATACATATTAGAGAGCAATAACAGAGGAGAGGGGTTACTGATAAGGATTAAGACATCGAGGGGAGAAGTATTTGTTTCACCTGAGTGTGTCGGCTAACTGGTGATGAATAAAAATACCATGGGTACAAGGATAAGCAGGACAAGCCTTTTCGCATCACTGACTGACATTAGTCAACAAATGTGATGGTGATACCTGAGCGAGAGTAGAAAAGGTCAACGTGTCCCCGAGATGTGAGCTTGACATGGAGCAAGGGAAGGACACGCTCTGGAGGAGACGGTAACGCACTGCCAACGCCTGAGAGAGAGACAGACAGAGAGGGACAGACAGGAGAAAGAGACATTAGGGTGGAGGGAAGGAATAGGAGGAGAAGTGCACGTGTGTGTGTGTGTGTGAGTGTGTGTAGACACGCATGCGTGCATTTGGGAGCAGGCAAGGTTGGAAAATATTGAATTGGAAAGGACAGCAAATGAGGCAGGAGGAAGAAATTAATTGAGGGTAGAGAGAAAGAGACAGAAGGGGAGAGATGGGGCACAGAGGCAAGAGGGATGAGATGAGAGGAGGAGCAGAGGAGGAGGAGGAGAGGGATGACGGGGATGATGAGACAGGAGAGATGGAGAAAATTAATACAGCCAGAGAGTAAAAACGACGTCGGAGGAGGTATGAGACAAAACAAAGAGAGGGATGCGAGGAGAGGAGGAGAAAAAAAAAGAGGAGAAGGGGAAGGGACCATTAGCGGTGGCACTCGACGGGACGATCTGGCACTTAACCACAGACGCTCATGAATTAAACAAATTATCCTTTCCCTTTCTGTGTCAATTCCCTCGGTCCCCTCCTCCCTCTACCAGAGAGTCCAGCCAGCTCGCTCTCTCATCACACCACAAATGATGGAAGGACAGAGGGGAGTTGAAAAAGAAGTCCTTTTTTTTTTTAAACAGCTTATGTTAATTATATTGTTGTTAAGGATACATAAATTAAACAGAGACTGTGATTAATAGGGCAAGGACAGTGGCCAAGAACAAATACAGACACAAGCTGAAGACACAAGAACTGGCTGCCAGAGAACAGCAGGCGTCCTTGAAGTCTTGCACGTGCACACACATACACGCACTCACACACAGAAACAGGCGACCATGCCAGCTCGCCTCTTAGGGATGTAATGAAACATTTATGGTAGAATCCCTGTGTGTGTGTGGTTTTTTTTTAACTGGGGAGAGTCTGAAGGTCTCTTGTAATGAGCAGATGTCTGTAGTCTGCCCACGACCCTGGTCTCCAGAAGCACGCTCTAACAGGTAGGGCGACAGCATGTGTGTCTGTGTGCCCACATATGGCACAGTGCCAGAGCCTTTTAAAGGTCTGCCTCCAGTTTCGAGAGAACATTTAGGGTCAATGTTATATCACAGCTTAGTGAATTGGTTGGAAACTCTCAAAGTCTATTCTCGTTTTAAAAAGATGGAAACGCATTAATTTTTTTAATTTATCGTAGGTGACTTTGGGTGGAGTCAAAAGCCTCGGTAGAGTGAATTATGGTGGCTGTACGGGAATTACGTAGTGCCAGATCTGTACAGCAATAGGTGATGCAATTTAATGCAAGATGCCGACCAATGAGATGGAGGAAATATCAATGTGACTGAGCTTGAGTCACGTTTAGACTTATAATAAATGTCTCCAAGAAACATGTCATTTCAAGTTTTCTTTTATTTCTTGTGGTTTCTTTGAGACGCTCAGGGTAGGGGACACAACTGCATGACAAGTCAAGAGAAAACTTAAATGACAGAGCTGGTATTACTCTCTATTTTCCTACTGTCAACAAATCTCATGGGGCTCCCTTGTATCTTAGGGATTAAGACGCCGACCAAGAACCGCAACGTTTTCAAATCAACTTTGGCTGGGGACCTTTGTTGCATCTCTCTCTCCCTCATTTCCTGTCATCTCCATCCACACAGCATTCACAGCTGTAAACCTATTATTAAAGTTATTAGTATTAAAAAGGCTAAATAACTTCCTACAACAGCTAGAGACCCTCCTCTTAGCAAACATTACTCATATTGGAGTAAATAGTGTATTTGCTGGGGACTATTTTAAGGATTTCTGTAGAGTTGATCAAATTAAATTTCAACAGTTTCAGACCTTTTCATACCACGCAACATGCAATTTAATAGCTTTTTTAAAAGTCACACCCATCAAAGGATGTAAACAGCAAGGACAAAAAAGGCCTACAGTTACTCATTAAGTATATAAAGTAATTTACATCTACACCACATTTTGTCAGTGCTTCCACCCCTAACAATAATTTTATCATACTTAACTTCTTGCATCCACAATCTACTGTCCCACTTGTAGCTTACAGGTATATAATGTCTACTGACAGCCCACAACTGCATACAAAATTCATAAAATAAAACTAGCAAGCAAGAAGAAAGTATTCAAAACCTTAATAAATAAAATGATTAAATGACGTGCACATACCCTGATTTTCAGCCACAGCTTTGGTGCACAAGTACGTTTTTGCCAGCAAGACAGTAGTGTGGTATTGACTAGTTTTTGGAAAAGAGTGGAGATCTATAGCCCAGATCCTTATCAGCTTTATCAGGCTTTGGCCACAAAGACAATACTTGTTGAGGAGGGATTTCATCATAATAATAAAATATGAAATAAATAAAGTATTGCAATCTTATCCTTTAACAGTAACAAAAATAAGAACTTTTGTGCTCTCTTTGTATGAGATATGATACCATTACCAAAACCTGATAATCATAGCTGCACAATGCAGATTGGCTTTGTGACAAAAGAGAACGGTGTGACATGCTCGATGTCAACTAGTTACGTGTCATATTTTATTATCCTTCTGCAAGACTGTCTTGTAAGCTGCTCTGAGTACAGTACATACTGAAATGTACAAGATTAATTAACACTAATGAGCCTAAAGAGATTAAACTTGTACTATCAGATAAAGCAAAATGCAGCAATAGACACCTGCCACCTGTTTTTTTGGACTTCACGTATCCTGATTTAAATATCTGTCATTTCAATACCACGTAATTATTCACCCAGTTATACCAACAATCTTTCTTTATTGTCTCACCTGCAGTAGTTCTTCCTGTTGTCTCCTGTGCTCGTCTTGCAGGGCTCTGATCTGAGCAGCGTGGGCCTGTTTCAGTTGTTCCTGCTTGTCTTTTTCACTGCCCTGGCCTTCAAACCACCGCACCGCAGCTGAGGGCAGTAAATATGACAATGTGTGGTCACTTAGTGTGTGCCCAAAAACTGTTGGAGAGACAAAATCTGGACTAATGCAGTAGAATGTCCTACCACTAGTTTTATATCCATATGTCATTAAAGGGATACTTTGCTGATTTTCAACCAGTGTTTTATCATAACAGTGTGGGTCGTGTGTGTAAATGAACTGTTGTAAACCTCTATCCTTCTTACCAGCAGCCTCATGTCCCTGCTTATGTCTCAGCTCAAATCCGCTGGATGATGTGAAACACGCCATCTGCTAATTTTCACTGACTTTAGGGCTGTTGCTCGAACTACAAATTGTATTATACATTTTCGTATGCCCGCCACCCGTACACAAAGAGAACAGAAGTAAGTCAAGAGAGAGACGCCCCTCTCCCTCTTTCTCTCTCAAACTCAGATCAAACAGTAAAACTAGACAATGCTGATCAAATATAAACCAAGATTTTGTTACTGTGTGGTTTATTTCTCGCCTAAAATGTCTTCAGAAATATATTTCAGTGCACAGTTTGGCTGTAATATGAGAATCTGCGAAAAATACAGAGCTAAAAGGTAAAACTAAGCTGTGCTGATTCCAAAATTCTGTCACTATGCCTATTTCTCGCATAAAGGCTTTGGCACACTGAGTCCATTTTTTTTTTGGATGCGTTTTTTCAATCCGTTATCCGTTTATTGGTCCTATGTGGCACAGTGCAATCTGGTAGTTGTAGGTTTTCTACCTCATAAGCAAAACCAAACACCACAGTCCTCTTTCACTGTTTTCTTTGGTCATGTAGCAATAATTTCAAGTTCTGCTTCAAGTATGTGTGCCTTTCTACTGTATAGGCAGCCTAGATTTTGTGTGCTGTTATTCATTTATAAATATATATGTTAGGTTTGGGCGATGTGTTAAAATTTTCCAACCAGCCACTGCCAGCCCGACAACCAGCAACTGCTCCTCTATACTGTTGATCTTTTTTTTTTTTTTAAATACTGATTCGGCCTGATCCTGAGAACCAGCTGAGGGCATTTATACTGATCTTAATTTCATGTCTGCTTTTAAGTCATGTTTGTACCACTGAATATATTTCGTTTTCTAAATCTGTTTTCTAACATGTGTACTTCATATCATATCTGACATCTCTGCCCCACTGCTGTCCTGGTCTTACCTCTGGGAGTGCTTGAGTTGGGTCTGACCACAGAGCCCGCTCCTCTGCTGGCGTCTGCACTCCCTTCCCGTGTTTCCTCTGTGAGATGCATGAGCAGCCTCCGTTTGACCTTGGACACTCCGCCCTGATCTTCACCCGCACTCTCTGGGGTCAGATGTTTATCCTGAACAAGATGACCTTTTGAGCCTGTGTCTGACCCCGACCTCTCAAGGAACCACAGGCCAGACGGTGAGTCCACATCATATGACTGGTTGAGAGATGGCGACTGGGTAGAGTTGTGACTTTCTGTTTCATTCTTAGCTTCCACTGGGCGGTTACTGGTATCCGAAAGCACTGAGGTGTTACATGAAGCTGTGGTTGAAGGCGGAACATTTCTGAATACGTCGGGGATTCGCAGGCGCTGTGTTACAGAGAGGTGACATTTAGCTGTGGGTTTTCTACAGCCGCCATGCTGTCCATGACTCTTCGTAAGTCCTTCTTTACATGTCCCTTTTTTCTTCGTTCTCTCTGTTGCTAAGGTTTTAAGTAGCCTGAGCTCGCTTACATTTACTGCCTCAGTTTCCTTTAGCTGCGCTTTGAGAGGAGCATCATTCATGTCACTAATGCTGGGTTCAGGTCCTGTGTCTTCATGCATATTCTTCATATTGTCTGATTGTCTTCTTGGCCACTCTCCGTACCTTTGGTCTTGCTCTGCATCATTACTATCATCATCATCTCCTGGTTTGTCCTCCCAACAATCACTTTGGGCAAGAATGCTTGATGCCTTTAAAAGTGAACTCACTTTGAGTGTTACTCTCAATTTGGCAGTGATTCTTCAAGTTTTCTGCTAGTGTGGACTCCAGATCTGAGATCAGTATTTTCAGACTGCTAAGGTTGGACTCAAGCTGATCTATGTGCTGGGAATTCTTGGCTGAAACGCTTGTTACATCACCTCCAACCATGAGATTCACAGTGGAAGGAACTGCTGTGGGACTGTTTTGAACCTCTTCAACCTTGAGGTCTAAAACTTTCCTCTTTGAGGTCTCAGCCCCATCGAGAGCTTCTTGGATACTGCCTCTGCTTTTGCAGCGCACAGGACTGTTGCAGAAATTGGGTGCTGGGATAGTGTTATATTTTCCGCCTCCGTTATAAAAAGCTGCGGGACAGGTGGTCAGGTAAAAGGCTTCCTGACTAGGTGAGGTCTCTGTCGATGTGGGCTGCTGCTGGGGGACAGCGCTGATATTTTTAGGCTCTGTGAAGACCTCTTGTGATATGTTTAGCTTATTATTTTTGAGGGTTGTTTCCTCCTCAACACAAGTTATTTCCTTCGTATTTCCATCTCCCGTTAAATGTGTGCTTTCAGACTTAGAGTTAGTCTTTTCCCCAAAAATTTCACTCTCAATCATCCTCTCACTTTCCCAGGATTTCTTTGGTGACATTTCCACAGACGGGATAAAGGTGCCTCTCCTCTCTTTAGTTTTCTTCCCCTCTGAGGTCACAGTCCCCTTGTGAGGGAACTCGTCATTCTCTTTATCGGAGAGGCTCTGTTCCTCCGCCCTTGCTCTCTCCTGGATTTTAGGGTTTTTGGCTTGGTTCCTAAGCATCCGCTGGCGCCGCCGATACTCCTGAGATTTCTTAAGCAAGGCCTGAAGGCTCATACGATAGGGCTCCTCTGATGGCTTTGCCTCGTCTTCATGACTGTCCGCTGGTTCTGATTCTGATTCTGTGGGGTCGTGCTGAACGTGCAGCTCTGTAGCTGGACTGTGATGAGTGCTTGATGTCTGTGATAACTCTGGATTGTCTGAAATGGTGCTGTTTTCTGATGAAGAGACGGGGCCCTCAATTCTGTCCAAACTGTGCTCTTCAGCAAGGTCAAGTACTGTGGTAAATGGAAGGTTATCTCCACCCTTTGTGCTGTCTAGATGACTGCTTTCAGATTTCTCTAAATGCTCAAATATGACTGAATCCTCCTGCGAAGTGCAACAAATGTCTTTTGCTATAAAATTATTACAAAACGATGACTCCACTCCACTCCTTTCCAATTCCTCTCCATCTATGGGAGGGTGGTTAATAATATCTGGCATCTTGGCGATTGTGTTTGAGGTGTTGTGAAGGAAAAAGCCACCCATATTATAAGCTTCCTCTGAGGAGCCAAAGTCATGGCTTTCTCTCTCTGCATCAATCCTTCCAGAGACACTGGTGGTGTTTTCAACAATCTCATATGTCACGTAACCTGAAGATACTGACTGGTGGCTTGCACCATTAAGGGAACTTGGCTGTGATTCCTGTTGGCTGTAATGTTGTTCGATAAGGCATTTGTCCTGGAAACTTTGCTGAGGTGTTGCATCAGAGGCGAAAAAGGCACTACATGTAGTTGACGTCAACGGAGGAAAAGAAACACCATCCCTTTTGTTCCTTTCAGGTGGTGGTGAAAGCAAAAGACTATCCTTTGTTTCTGTGAAACAACTGCTTTGTGACACGGATCCACTGCTGGCGTTATGGGAATATGAAGATTTTATGTCCATCTCTGATTCTTGAAGTAACTCCTCCAATGTTGGCGTCTTCCTCAGCTGCAATTCATAACAAATATAATGAAATCAGAAAAAAACGAGTTCTCTCATTTGATTAAAACCAAGTGGGCATGACAAAACATTACATGTGAGCAAATACTCTCTGACAATGACTGTTTATTAAAAAAAAATAGTGTATGTTTCTATAAAACTAAACAGTCTAAGTTATCTCTAAGCAAAACACAAATATGGGAACATATTGGGCTTGTCAAGAGAATAGCTGAAAAGTCAGGACTTATATTACCTGAACACTTTGTAGGATGGTTTGCACGAAGGCCATTCTTGAATCATCCTTCAACTTTCTGTGGACAGCAGCTTCCTGTGCTGCATCTCTGTATCGCTGCATCTCCTCTCTCTGCTCCGCTGAGAGCTGTTATCATCAGAAAGCAGACATGGGGTGTCATGAATGTGGAATAACAGGGGTGGTGCTAATGACTTTTTTCAGTATCAATTATTCTGTTGTTTTATTAATTTATTTCTTGCTTAACTAATTACTTACAGGTCTAAGAAATGTCCAGAAACAGTGACAGGTGTCCTTCTTAAATTTACAGAGCCCTCTTTAAGGGGACTTCTTAGAATTTTTTGTCCAATCGACACTCACAATAACATAATACTAACATTATAATGATAAGGACCAAGGTAAAGCAGCAAACTTAGCATCTGACAAGCTGGAAGAACCTCTGGCGTTTTTTGTTTTTGCTCAATTTTATCAATAATCAATTATCAAACTGTATTACTTCTTTGTGGATTAACTAGTTGTTTCAGCACCAGTCACACCATGACAGCACAGTCCAAACTAGCCTTACGTAACATTATCATACACAACAACTAACCCATAACAAAGATATATATCTATGATTTTGTATTAATACATTGTTAATTATTCATTTATTGATCCTAAAACATTAATTATTTATACATACAGTAGACCCATCACACACAAATACACACGCACACACACACACACACATTCAGTCATAGAACAATTCCTCACTAACACACACAGTAGCACACACATACACTTTCTTAAAAACATGATACCTATAATTTTGTGCAAATATATTATTTTTAATAGTTGTTTATTGATTCTAAATAAATGTACATACTTACACAGCAGACCTATAACACACATGCACACTGCACACACACACGCACGCAGTACAAAAGGTCCTGAAAAAATACCAACCTCTGTAAGTGTTAAACCCTTTGTTGTAACGGTTGAATTGAGCAGGACAGTTTGTTCAGTTATAAATATGTATAATCTTAATCGCTCTGTACCCAAGTATTATTTACTTATTGTAAAATGAGTTTTACTTCTTGGAAATACATCCCTTAAATTCTACGCTTTCATTTTCTTATCACAGGACCACAGGTTCACAAATCTAGTCAAACTTCCTTGTTGTGGATGAGTGCCTGGTGCATTGCTGTGCCATCATCTTGAAAAAATACAGTGTCGTTAACTAATACTTGGGTCCTGTCAAATGCATTCTGCCCAATGTACAGGGGCTAATGTCCATCCTAAGAATCAGCCATTACAGTCCAACATCCTTCCTTGAAAAGACACACACATCAATACACAAAACATGTGTGTTTATAGGTAAACATGAGACATATGAAATATGTATGTGTATATGGATGTCTGAATGTGGACTGTGCGTATATTATTGATTTATCTTTACTAATTCAATTACCTAGTTTACCGTATTGACTCATTTTTCTTGTTGATGTCATCCAGTCTTTTAACTGTAATTGTGCTTTGACAACATGTCAAATGTCATGTCAATAAAGCCTACTACACTGAAACAGCACAATGGAAACTTACTGTATAGCCTTCATCAGTGTTTTTAGAGCATCTGCGTCTTGATAGCTGAGATTTAACCCCCCAGCAATGTTCATTTAATTAGAAATATCCTAACATTGAGCTCATACCAGGGGAGGAAGGATGGGCTGTCCATAGAAGCGGATGAGAGAGGATGCAGGTGGAGGTTTGTTGTGTTTCTCCTCACTTGTCCTCAGACGGGAGAGACGATGCTGCACAAACTTGTCGTAATCCTCCATTGAGTTGCATCAGGATACGGTAGGCTGTAACGTTTGACAGTGTAAGGACTTACTGACGCTGATACATTAATATACATACATCAATATCTTGATTTTTGCTAACGTTAGCGGCTGAGCTGTAACCCTAGCTAGCTAACATGCTAGCTGGTTAGCATTTAATAGCAAACTACCGGTAATGTAATAATATGTAAACCTACTTTATATCTGTCAGTTGAAGGCGAAACAGTTAAAAGACGCAAACGTGCGGTGTTACCTCCGATAAAACAGCGACAAAATAAAGTCTAGCAAGCTACCAAACATCACTAAACTCCATTAGGATGGATGTGTGTTTACATTTTTACCCGCCTCCTCCCGGAGCGACACACGGTGACAGTTTAACCGTCGAAGAGCTGTCAAAACCCGGAGTGGATTTACGTGTATAAACATACCAAATTAAACAACAAATACACCAAAACAAACACAACAGACAACAAACAAAAACAAATAATCTTATTGAATTAATGAAACCTCTTCCTCTGTGTCGATATTGCTTTGACGCTTGTATTAATAAAGATTTAAATGACACTGCGCTCCATGTTTTCTCAGGATCCAGAGCTGCTGGAGACAGAGGCAGCTGGAGCTGATAACTTCATACTGCCACCTACAGGCCTGACTGGCTCAACACAAACATTAGGCTTTATATAGCACATACAGTACAGATTGTGCAGTACATTTCAGCCTCGAGTTGTGGCACCCCACAAAATAATGAGTTATAGGTGTTTTAACATGGGTAAATTCCACATTTTCTTTATCTTTTAAACCATTATTCACACTCAAAATTCATATTTTGCAATGTCAATGTCTTCATGGCAGACATTTTAAGTTGTCACAGCAGAAAAATCACAGGTGAAACCAGTAACATAATGACATATGGCTCTGTTCGCTCCAAGCAGCTACTGCAATGCAGAAACTTACAATGATATTAGTTACACCTGTGTCTAACAAGTCAAAATATCTGCTGTGAATAAGAGACCTTTATGTATCTGGACTGTGACACATGCTTACAAAAATTAACAGGCATATAGGACATACCAGAAATAAAGATTAGATTAAACAGTGCTCTGTCTGGGATTTTTTTACTTTCTTTTGTTGATACAACAGCAGCACAGATTTGAGTGTTAGAGCAAAACATGTGTAAGCTGTAAAAAGGCTGACAGTGGTAAATAGTTTATTCTTTATATTTTTATGCCCAGGAAATGTTGATTAATACAGTGTGACTGATTTAAATCTGTAAAAGACTTAACTGTCCGATATATCTATGATTTAGTGAACAGGTTACATGTGCAACATCAGCAATAATCTGTATTGTGGGGATTTATTTCATGAAAAAAGAAAGACAGAACACAATATGGCCATGATATGGTGTTACCAAAAGTTTTGGTTTATGGATACATATCAATTTTAAATATTTGAAACCATTTCAATACTAATTTTCCACAGTATTGATACATTAACACAACTGCGTTTTCTCGCACTCTCTTATTGTTAATGTTCACAAGCGGAGACGGGGGATGGTTGTAACGATGGGATGATTGTAACAGCCCCACTTTCACCAAGAAGGGATGACTTGTGTGTGATGCAATGCATTTATTGTATGACCTCTTCATTCCTGCAATTTCATAGCTGTGTAAAGCAGTGTGCAGATTTCACAGCAAAAATACTGATTTTTAGGTATGAAAGTATTTTTGGGGCCAAGTCTATATTTTGATTAGTACTGATACTGTTAAAATTAGAATTATGTACCTTGTATTAGATTACAGAATATCTCTTAGGTAAAATGTGAGACATTTACTCTGTTATTATTTCAAACCACCATGCTGCTACAGCTGGCTTAACACTGGCTGACAGGGGTGGGAATGATTGTAACACCTTTTTAAAAAGTGTTACAACTAACCCCAGTGACGACCTAACACATTTTCTCTACCTGTCTTATTCCTTTACTCAACATGTCAGGAGAGCTGGTGAAAAACAAACTGAAAGGGGTATGCTTGAGGCAGGGAAAGTAAGGTCTGTCCCCAAAGAATACTCTATCTGCCATGTGACATTGAGAAGATACTGCAAAAAATAAAAATCAAAATAAATACAAAACATCTTAAAGGGGGATCAACACAGCTGCCCTGTGTGCTATCACAGCAGTCAACAAGTCTTCACTGTGCAGCAGGAGGATGTCCTGACTGGTTATTTAACTGAGGCAGCAGACCTGGATGTTGGACTCACTTCATGTGAGGTACTAAGGATCTGACAGGTACAGGATAGACCTTAGTGGGAATAGGTTATTAGCATATGTATCAGTGTTTTATGTGTATTTCTTCAATTCTCTTATTGTCACAGCTTATCCCAGTAGTGGGGCTGGTTGTAACAGTGGAACTCCTTGCATTTGACATCAGTTAATGGATTATGTGATGTAGTTGGAGAACTTGAAAAAGTTGCTACTTGTAGTCGAGTAATAAGGGTACTTTGGGCTGAAATTTGAGAGCTCTAACACAAAATTTTGGTGAGTTACAGGCGCTGAGACAAAAAGTGTTATAACCAGCCCCGGTCTCCCCCACAGTCATTCTGCATTCTCTGCTACTAACCAAAAAAAGTCATCATCGTCTTGTTATATTTATCTTTTTATTTAAAAAAATGCACATAATTTCCCTGTGGTATCAAAAATGGTATAGAATATCAATATTTTTCAAGATATTGTATCGTGACAACACTACTGTGGTAATTACAGTAATTAAGATAGCAAACCAAAGTGGCTGTCTTTATTAACTTGGAATAAAATTAACTTGCTGCATTAATTTAAATGCATCCTATAGCTATTCTTTATCTATAATTGTGGTATTACTTTCATTTTTAGCTCAGCAATCTAAAAATAATATGCTAAAAAACATTTGTGTTAAAAATATTATTCCTGTACTCCTTAATTAAACAAAACCCACAAAAGTTGTTCCATTTCAAAACATGTTTATTGGTCATATACAAAATAAAGTAAGCTGTTTATCAACAAACATACAGTATATACATCAATAAATTAAAAGATGCATCAGACCGATGATGAAACAGTTAATTTCATGATTACCAATACCTTGTCATCATCACTTACGTATCTACAAATTGCAAAAGAAAGTACAATAATTTAGTTGAAGATAAATACTTACAAAGACTGTCACATTTTAAGTATTTTCCCATAGAAAGTACTGTCGTAGAATAATTTATTACACCCCATACAGAAATATTACAAAACACAGAATTTCCTATTACAAGGGCTTTTCTGAATAGGCTACGCCATATTCACACAAGTCACTACTTTTCTATAGCTTTAAACTGACCATTGTATACTTTTAGAAACACAAAAATATCCCCATGATTAACCTGGCCAAATGCTCACCAGTAGACACATGTGGTTTGATGGAAGAGAAAAACAAAACAAGCATGGTACCAGGAGAGAAATCAGAGCGAGAGACTGTTACAAGTAAAAACAAAATATAAGTTAACGTGATGTGATACCTAAACTCTGGGTAAGATCTGATGTTAGAGGCTGTGCAACTGATAAGGGCAGCAGAGAGAGTAAGAGAGAGCAGCAGAAGAGGGTACAAAACAAACATTATTATTGATGAAAACACCAAACAAACGATCAAAGGAATCCTCGGTTCATTTACTCTCATCGATCGGCATTGGAGGTGGGTGAAAGGGCTTTTAGAGTCCGGTGGCGTGATTCACTAGACAGGAAAACAACCGAATGACTACATACCGATTGGCCAAGCAGCAAGATAAGGAGTTAATGATTTGCATCTTCCAGAAGAATCGGATGCTTTGAAGAAGGGCTCGGCAGCCTGCTGAGTTAACTCGCTAACACTTTGTAAAAAGGGGATGGGATAAGTGGAGTGGGAAATGGTCTTATCAGATGTGTCTCCACCACTCCTTTCTGCCTCTGTAAAATATTTATAGATGCGCTTTAGGAGCTGTTGCTTGGGTTTGTGATGAAATGTCTTTTCATAAGGAGGGTATGACCCCTGTACAGGCAGCGGAAAATAAGGTCAGCGTGTCTTACGAGCTCATAAACTCTGTTATGAAAAGCCACCAAGCTGCCTCGTCCGATCATCGCTAAAGGTCACTAGTTGTCAGCTGATCGGGTCTGCTGAGTGAAAACTAGGAAGAAACTTCAGTAATGTCTCACCTCTGACACCCTGACCTGACACATTGCTTCACATGGAAGAAATACAACAAACCACAATATTCAAGTCTGGAAGACAAGAATAAAGATATTCTATAGTCCGACTGCAGCTACAGTAGATTTTACCTTCTTCTCAATTGAAAATGGATCAAACCTTTCTGATGATTTTATGTTTTCACAGTTGATTGTTAAGTGGCACTCTAACAAAGCGATGTAAGCCACAACACATAAGCCGATTTAAACAGAGACAAACTGGTACTGCCAATATTAACCACATATACTAAACACTCTGTATATAAGCTCTTTAACCTTGTCACATCACACAGGTACCTTGCAATTATAAAACACACAACTTGACAGGACGACTATGAAAGCATCACTGCTCCTGTGTGGCAGGAGGTCTAATTTTGCCCTACACATTTTGCATAATTAGAGATGTCTATTAAACAGCAGCCACCATGTACACTTACACAGTATGCTTCCTTTTTGGACAAGAGGAGCAAACAAATACAGCCTGGGTGGAAACATATTGTTTGACAACAGCACATATACAGTATGTACACTTTGACGAGCACCGGGAAGTTTCATGTTTTGCTTTTGCGTCGTGTTTCTTCCTATTTTACACCATCCTGACCACACACACCACACAGGACATGCCAGCAAAAAAAAAAGAAAAAACATCGTTCAACAAACACAAGAAAAGACAGACAGGAAGCAACAGAGCGACAGAGAGAAATAATGTAAGAAAAAAATGCAGTAGAAAATCAAATATGACCGTACAAAACAGGACACATTTTTTAAAAACAAATACAGAGCACATACTTAAATACACAGAGTGTGATACCTATATTTGCTTGTCACTGAACACCATGTGGTTTATTCCTGTGATAATGAGACGTTAAAAAATGCGCATTAGACATTTAATTTGACATTTGTTGTTCTCTGATTTCACTATGACTGAACGGAAAAATCAGTGTAAAGATTATGGAGAAATAATATTTTTAAAACCCATTTCCCTTCCAATGCCTTTGCTCATTGTTCACCTGTTTGATTTTATATTAATCTAGGGTACAGACACGGACATACCTCGCTAATCTTAATAACTGCACAGCAGTAGGCTGGTTAACCCCTTTTTCTTCACAGTGGAAAAGCAGTGGTTCAGGTAAAAGGCTGCATGTATGTACTGTTCTTTTTATAATGTAAATTGCTTCTATTTTGGTAAATGATTTAACTCAGGTTTTCATCAGTTAAAAAAAAAAACACAATTTGAGGCAATTGTACTTTGTAAAGTAAACCTAACTCTTTGA
This sequence comes from Cephalopholis sonnerati, assembly GCA_019142605.1. NCBI lineage: Eukaryota > Metazoa > Chordata > Actinopteri > Perciformes > Serranidae > Cephalopholis > Cephalopholis sonnerati. Next base: position 19,926,457 of record JAGQAX010000003.1, read on the forward strand.
CAGACAGACCATTAAATAGCAGAATACACTTGTTCACTTCATAAAACACCAAATACATTAACAAATTTGTTTCACTTCCCTGACACTTACAGAACAATCAAAAACAAACAAAACAGGAACATTATATGTACAGAACTATATAAAATGTACACAGCAAAAACAAATATTTTCATCACGCACTACAAAAATAACTTATTGAAGGAGTAGGGGTGATGCAGCCACATAGGCCAAATGTTTAGTTTCCTATGTCTGTTACGTTGCCAGATGACCTGAATACACAATATCACGAAGCTTATGAGGTTAACCATAACACTTCCTCATCTCAGCAGGTCATTTTATCTGCTGTTACAAGCTCTCAAGACTGCGAGAACCAAAATACAGCCAGAGATCGGTTAAAAAATACGTAAAATGGGTCTGCCAAAGTGAAGCTAAAATGTACAAATCATGACTGCAGATTGTGAGCAGATAAACAAACGATCTAACGCGTTCTGCAGTGCTGGAGCTGAGTGACGGGGCCGGGAGGACAAAGATCTTATGATTAGAGAAAGAGTGCAGTTACCCACAGTGTCATCACCCGCTTCGGCCTGAAATCAAACAAGGATCAAAGTCATATCCATGAAATAGTGAACGTTATAGTTACCTCGTCACATACCTACACGGCACACCACACGCTAGTTACACGGTTACACACACGTGCCTAGTCACTAGAGAAAGAACAAAGCTATTCAGTAGTTAAGCCACTTTTGGTACAATTGCAAAATAGAGAGATACTGTATATCAAACAGATTTTGTTATACCTTTTTTTTTTTTTTTACAGGTCGTTACAAACAATGCAAAGATAATTGTCTTTATAAAATTCCAGACTCTACCATACATAGACACAGATTCTTGGAGTATAGAACACCACGTAAGACTACTGTTTATGGTAAAACTCGTGTGAAATGACATCCCATTTGTGTGACTGGAAATTCAGAGAAATATCTTTGCTGTCCTTGCTGGCTGGCTGCATTGTCAGTGATCACGTTTGCACTTTGCAAAGTGAGCTTTGTGGTTAAAAACAAAGAGGAATGCGACAAAAACCACTTCGATTTGAGGCAAGATTGTTGCTGTAGGTGTAATAACCTAGATTTCAGAGTCAGGAGCCAATCAAAATCATAAACATGCAAACCAAGTAATTCACATAAACAGGACTTGTACTCATAACAGAACATTAACTTTACAAAAAGCATGTTCTGTGCAAGAAAAATTAAGCCCCCCCCCTTTTTTTGTAAATGAACTGCCGAGTCACATAAATGGGTGTTATTGATATTAATAATCCTGCTACTACACAACTCATACAACAACGCACAGCCAGAGTTAAATGCTGTCACAACCTGATTCCTGATTGGTCAGTGTTTCACATTAAGCACAGGTATAAGCAAACACCTGCATTGAATCTCCACCGTCCTTCCACAATTCCTCTTGACTTCATCTTGATGCATATCATTAGGAGACCAAGGCACTTGCCCTTCCAATTTTCTTCAATATACTTTTGACAGGAGCTCAAACACACAGAACTTCAGCTCTGGTGTTTAAACGACCATTTCCCTGAAAATTCCTACAAACCGAGATAAAGTCGGTGACGTTCAGTAACTATATCTCCTTTCCTCTATAGTATGTTGTGTTTTTGTTTTTTTTGTAAATATCAGTTGCCTTTCCACCCCTCTGTCTGTTAGATCCAGGAAGTACTGTGTGTTATGATGGAAACCAGTTGGAATTGAAAAATGGAAGGACAGAGAAAGAATAGGTAAGAGAAAGAGAGCTGGACATAGAAAGTGAAGAGACCGTAGAAAAAATACAGCTAACTAAATATAGCAATACCAAAACGAACACGCGCCACAGAATTTCACAGAATTCCTGATATATAACAATCGACACACAAAGAATACACTTTGGACCTCATGTGAATGACAACACAGTACAAAACAGTAGAAATACAGTTACCACCATTGTGTAATATATATTTTTCTATAGTACTTTTCTGAAAAGGTTCTTGGCTAGGTGGAGCATGATGGGACTTCTCTTCAGCCACTGAAATCAGCAGGTCACATGAAATCTCGTGTGTTATTTTGGAACCCATTGAGTCAATTTAATCTAATGTCTTTTCTATAACCAAAACATTAATACCGTCTGTCTGATTCTAACACACATGTAGCGCATGTGTTAGAATAATTTTTCTGTTGTGGCGAATTTAAATGTTCTACATCTCAGTTCAGGCAAACATCTGCTTCAAGTCTAGTGTGCAACTGTGTGATGGGATTATTATGCACTTACAGATATCTAGATCTACCAGCGGTAAAACTTGACACTGAACACTTTGACTGACGCGAATGGCAACTGAACAAAATTGCATGATTTTCCCAAGTGTTTGGGCAATTACATTTCTTTGATTTTTTCCCCTAGCCTGGAATAAAACGAATTCTTTGACTTTTCCAGGCTTTCAGTGACCGTAGGAACCCTGTGTATCTGTCCTGTGCTAAATGATCATGCGCTGACCAAGGACTTGCATCTTTATAGTCTCAATAATCTCCCTCTGCCTCCATCCTTTCCTTCACCTGCACTGCTCTGAGACAGTTGATGGGAACATGCTGAGGCTATGTGATCGAGACTGCCCAGCTGTTTGACGTCAGTGCAGGTGGAGGAGAGGTGGCCAGCGGAGAAGAAGAATTACTCTGTCGCAGCTGAGCTCCATCCCAACACACCCTCATCTATCTTTCCCTCCCTCAAGACCGTGCATCTGTTTTTGACTTCACTATTGTAATCACGCTGGTCGCTGTTGCCATCTTCCCTGGTATGAGCGGGCCAATGACTGATGATGCCACCCCTCCCCCTCCTCCTCCCCCTCCAGCCCTCACCCCGACCCCGACAGTGGGGGCTCCGTGCCACAGTCCTGGCGAAGGTCTGTAACGCCTCGTACTTAGACCTCAGAGCGTCCAGCTCAACCCGCATCGAAGCATTCTCATTGGCCAGTTTGTCCACCTCCTGCTGCAGCTGGGCCTTCTGCTTCTCCAGCTCCTCCTTCTGGGTGACTCGCTTCACCCGGCAGCTGGCGGCGTAGCCCCGGTTCTTCAGGGTGCGCCGCCGTTGTTTCAGTTGCAGGATCTCATCTTTGGTGAGCCCTCTGAGGTGCTGGTTCAGCTCCCGCACTGACATGGTCACCAGCTCCTCGTCTGTGAGGCTGGTGCCATTCTCCCCCGGCTCACGCTTCACCTGGAGGAAACAAGAGGAAGACGGGTTGTGAAACAGAGACAGAGCAATATATCAAATACAGAGAATCCACACACACATGCACTCTCTTACCTTCAAGGCTTTATTTCCTTTGTTAGTCGTCGTCATGCCACAAGAGCCTTGCTCTTCTGAACAGACCTACGGAGATACAGGAAAGTATCAAGCATCGTAAGAGACAGCACGACGCCAGTTAACAGAGTAATAACATTAAAAAGACCACAACTGTGTTTAGGACAATAGCTTATGATCATAAAGACCATACTGTACTAAGTGTGTATCAATACCCACCAGACCCACGGGAGATGCACCACGTTTAAATCTAAAGCTGGAGCACTGTAGTGTGAGCATGTTACAGTACATCATGCATCTGTGTTACAGAGTATGAGTGAAAGTGACACAAACTTTTCTTAGAATTTCCCTGACTTCCTGTTTCCTGGTAGTTACATTGACAGTGCCCACTACCTTTGTGTTGTTGAACTCTTATTGGCTGGCTTCAGGCCAATAGTAATGAAATGAGCATAAAAGAAGAGGAAGTGGTGAAATTTGTGGGAAGGACTCCAGGGGAAAACCAACTGTTAGAGCCCTAACACAAACACAGACACACCTTACTCAAGACTGTAGCAGCAAAGTGGTAAAACAGACACAGACATATACCTAGTCTGGCTCAAAATGAAAGTGAATAAAAAAAAAGATGTATACACATTTGTACGAAAATGGAAACAAGAGACAAAAGGATGGAGACAAGACAGTGTGAATCAGAAGTCAACAAAGAGAGAGCCTGGAAGTGCAAAAGATGAGATCAGTCCTTAGAGCGCACAGCTCCACAGATGAGCATCTCCACAAGCTCTCAATGAGACGCTTTGTATGGTGCGTTGGTCCAGCTCTCATCTCTCAGACCTGTGTGTGTGTGTGCGCGCATGTGTGTGTGTGTGTGTGTTCGATAAAGGGCGGCTATTGTTGCTGCTGCTGAGGGATCATCATGAGACCAGTCATGATGACTCAGCAGATTCCTGATCTCACTCTCTCACCCCTCCCTCTCCTCTCCTCTCCTGCTGTGCAAATTTCTGCTCTCCTCTGTCTCTCTTTTATCCCACCTTCCTCTCTGTTTTTACACCACTTACAACCCTTTAACTCCTTTCCTAAAAGGCGAGGATTTGCCCAAAACGTAGCTGCAGGCACGGGGGTGGTAAATGAGAGAACGTGCTTGCATGTGATTGGCTGCCTAATGGACGGCGAAATGTGGTTGTCATCAAAGCATAAAAACACCTGCTTTTCAGCCAAACCTCCACACCTGACACAGCTGAATGAGAAGTTTAGTTAAACCAATTTGCTGATTTAACACAGTGTGTTGTCTTCTTGTGTGTGTTTATACTCTCCTGTGTATTTTACACCAGGGCCACTTTAAAAAAAAAAGTGAGAAGCAGATTTAGAAATAAGTTTCTTCAGTCATTCACAAGTTGGGTAATTTAAAGAGCTCCTTGTTTAGGGAAGTGATGACATGAGGCAACGCGTCTGTTCTCGTTTCATTCTTATACTTTTCTGTCAAAAGGCAAGGCACTGAGCGTTCCAGTGAACCTCCCCCACAATGCACCTCCGTCTGTCTGTGAGGGTGCGTGAGTGTTTATGCGAGCGCTGCCACAAATCCTACAGTTATAAATAGCTGTAGATCAAAGAAAAACGTACGCTACAAGCACATACAAGCAATCATGCATGCACACAACGTGCGTCAAATGCACAGCAAGTCAAAATTCTGTCAGAAATTCAGAGAAATGATGAAGAATATGGGAAAAGAGAGATGCTACACTTTTCCTCACATAGGAGTTTTACTGTGATGGAGCAACAGCGCTGCTTCATTCAAAGGATTTGACTCCAGCACTTCACATAAATGGGTTAGGATCAGTCAATTAAAATGGTCTTTCATTTAACTGTGTATATGTGGAGCTTTTTTCTCAATAAACAAATGTTTTCCATCTTCATGTTCCACCGCAGCATCGTTGGGATGCAGCCTCCCACAGCTGGAGGTGCATCATCGCACAATGGACGGATCAAAGACATGAAGACTGAGGGTGGCTGATGGGGGGTGGGGGTGGAGAAGAGAGGGAAAACAGAGGGGGCAAAAAGGAGGCTGTTTTCCTGCCAGGCACTCGCTTATTTCCCCTGTGCCCAAACCCCAACCCCCCATAACCCCATCTACATACAAACAAAAAGCATGCCAGCGAGCACACACATTGCCCTGCCGCCATGCCAGTGGGGCACAATAAAACACACACGTAAAACGCTCTGCTGCACAAACGTGCAAATGTGTAGTTATGTTTAAAGTGCTAAACAATACTCGATACGTGCGGAAATTGAGCTTACTGTGCATGCACGGTTCAGAGGTTTTATTCCATACTTGACAACACATAATTAAAATGTCTTAGATAAAAGCAACTCGCAAATGGAATTACTGCAGGTGCACAAAAGGTACTTGTAGTATTCATATCCAAACCAACACAGCTCCTTTGTAATCATTCTTGGTATTTGCAAGTTAGTTTCAGATAGCATGGCTTACTTTTAAGGACATGTCCTTTGCCGTAATTATCATCTATCACTGTCTCTGACTTGTACATTTGAAGAAGAAGAATAATTCTGGTTACAAACGTGCCAGACTTTGGCTATGAACAAAACTACAAGTAACTGATAAATCTGATCATGAGACAATTCAACTAAGTAACTTGATGAGTTAAGAAAAGGATGATTAGGGCGTCCTTGTAGCCAAATAGTTAGGACGCATTCCACACAACCACAACATCATCAGTTACGTTGCAGATGGCTGTTGCATGTGATACTCCTTTCTCTGTTCCCTCCTTTCCTGTCTGTCTCTATTGTATCACCTGTTCAATAAAAACAATGCCCTAAAATGCTCCAAAAAATAAACCTCAACCTCCCAGAGTCTTAAGTAGCACCCTAAAGTTGCTTGTGTTAAGATATTATTGTGTTTAATATCAGAACAGAGTGAGAACAGTGACATCCTTTCACATTTGAGGAGCACGAACTCTGTGATGTTTGGCATTTCTACTTAAAATAATCTGACTCCTTACAGCTATAGTGGTTGTAGTAGTGGTGTTAGTATTATGCACCTGCAGAGCAGGACAGTTTATTATTTTTGGGGCTACTTCATCAAGGTTAGACAACAAAAAACCTGACCTGCACCACAGCATAAAACTGCAATAAACTAGTTTGTGTGAGCATTGTCTGAGAGCTCAGGCCATGTGTAAGTCACCCAGGTTAAGGATCATCTGCTGAGCAAAGGCATCGCCATTCATCTTGGATATATACACACACACACATACACACAAACACAAAGTGCCAGAGGTGTCCTTCCCATAATGCTTGCGGGGTGGTCGCTGCGGTGTGGTCAATGCCACAGCCACTGTTGCTACAACAGACAGCTTTTTTGCTGTGGCAGGCTGTATTTTTATGGAGCAACCGAAAGAACGCTGACAACTCAAGAGCAGAGCTGCTTACGGTTACAGTCGAGAGACAACACACACACACACACACCCTCACAAACACAGAGGACGGGACATGGGGACAGGGATATAAGAAGGAGAGGTGAGACGCGGTGGAGATGAGTAAAATACAACTAGCGGAGAAGAAAAGATAAGAAAGTGAGGAGAAAAGAGGGTGAGGAGTTGGTCGGATACCAAGGTGAAGACAGACTAGGTAAAAAAGGAGGAGGAGGAGGGGGGGGGGCGAGGAGAGGGGGGTGCTGGTGGTGGTGGTGAAGGAGGACTGAAAGAATGCTGACGTCTCCAGAGCTGATTAGCGTTACAGCGGAGACATCACACCCACAGCCGGGAAAAATGCTGAGTATGGAGGGAGGACGGGGTGGGGGGTGCAAATGACAAGGGAGAAAGAAGAGAAGAAAAAGAGAGAGGCAAGTGAGTAGAGAGGAGGAGGAGGAGGAGGGGGAGGAGGGGGACAGAGGTGGGGATGGAGGGGAGAACGCCGATGAGGAGGAACAGGACGGGGGGGAGCAGAGAAGGAGGAAGAAGAGGGGGTGGGAAAGCGTTTGGGTGAAAATGCATCCTCAACACATTTGTAAGAGCTTAGCTGTTGGGTACGGGGGAGGGGGGGTGTAGGGGAAAGAGAGAGATGGAGGGAGAGAGGGAGAGGAGCAGGGAGGGAGGAATGGATGGAGGGGGATTGGGGTCGAAAAAAAACCCTGAACTCAGCAACGACCACGACTAAAACCTCCAATTAGAAAAGTTCTGAAGCTGATCCAGTGCAATGAAACTACTGCTGACCATCTCTCCCTCTCCCCCCAACCTTCTGCTCTCTGTCTCATACACACACACACACACACACACACACACAGATACAAACACACACAAACACAACACAAACACACACACACACACACACACACAGAAAAAGCTTCACATCCTGTCTTCTTGACAAATCAAGTCCTGGAGAAAGGATGAAAACGAGAGTAATAGTGTGGCAGAAGGTGAACACAGCGATCATGGGGTTTATAAAGATAGATTAAAGAGCACAAGACATAAAGCACGACTCCTTTCTCTTCATGTAGTGCAGACGAACAGCATGATGAACTCTGTGTGCGAGTGTGTGTGTGTGTGCGAGTGTGTGTGTGTGTGCGTGCGTGTGTGTGTGTCTGGCTTCAGACGGAGCTCTAATTAATCTTGTTTGAGAGAACCTTTTGCTCCAGCCACTACCGCCACACAGAGAGGAATTTCTTAGAAAGAGACTTCCTACTTAAGGCTGGTGGCATGCTGCACAGACACACACACACACACACACACACACACACACACACACACACACGGAGGAAAATAAATAGCCAGATTAGACGCTTCAAAAACGACCCGGGGGCTGGTGTGTGTGGGTGTACGCGAGCATAAACAAGCTAGCATATAGAGAATGATCAAGAATAGACTGTAAGAGTCACAAGTCGGTTGTGATGCAGTGGCAAGTCTGTCTTTATTGAATAATCCCAACATAACAACTGCCTTAACTGCGCCTCCTCCCTCAGGCAACTCTCTGAGCAATAATGGAGAACACAAAGGATGGCAGCCGAGTGAGGCGGTGAAGACACAGATAGGACACGATGGAAAGACACAAAGAGAGCAAAAAACGTTGGGAGCATGAATTAAAACCTCCGAGTGCCACAAAACTCGGCTTCTGGCTGCAGTCCACCTTGGCTTTGTTAAAAAAAAAAAAAGAAGAAGAGGGAGCAATTCTCATTGATCTAGCGTGGGCCGAGGGTGATGAGGGAGTTGGTAAATAATTAACGATGAGCACTGTGTGGAGGCTAATTGAGAATTAGGAATCAGATCAGCGATAATGGCAACCTGTGTATATAGAGAGGGGGCAGGCTCCACAGCAGAGATACAGGGGGCCGTGGAGAGACGGCGAAGAACTGAAGAGAGCGGGGGAGAAGAGACACCCCAGTTTGAGCCGTGTGTGTGGAGAAGGAGCAGGAGGCTATTAACTGGGAGGTATGCAGAGCGTGAAATAAGCATGATAACACAGACAGAGAGGGGAGCAGAGGAGATGGAGAAAACAGGGGAAGTGAAGGAACTTGCAAAGGAGCAAGAGCCTGGCCCCTCATATGCATATTATAATATATGGAGAGAGAAGAGCGATCACTTTCACACTTTTCTGAGAGTTCAAAAAGGCTATTGTGTGTGTGTTGGTGTGTGTGTGTGTGCGCGCTGGTTAAGTGTGCGCGAGACAGCGTTTGTGCAAGTGTGTTATTAAAGGCAAGAAAAAGTCCTGGCGTCGACACGTTTTTCCCATTCCAGGTAGTAAGTCGGAGTGTGATGACAAATTTCCCAACACAAGCAAAAAAACTGCACTGTCAGGCAATTGAGCTCTGGCTCCCTTTTTTTTTCATAAGTGCTTTTTTTTGTAAGAGGAAAAAAAGCATGTACCGTAGGTTAAGTTGGTTCCCTCTTTGTGTGTATATGTGTGTGTGTGGATAACAAACAGAGGGCTGCGAGGGAGACGGCGATAAGTTAAACGACATGTAACGTTTATTTCCCCCAGACGTTGTACATCCCCAGGTCAGCAGTACTAACTCGAGACAAAGAGAAAGTTTCAGTGCGGCAGCAAAGTAAACATGGTGTGACTGCGGGGATGCATTCTTCATTACCAGTCACATGAATAAGGCATCAGAAACAAACATTGGAGACCAGGAACCAACAAGAGGAGAGGCATGTGTAGCTCATGGAGGTGTCACGGAGAGCGGTGGCCTTTTGCACCGGGACATTCCTGGTGACCATTTTAAGGTTTCACATTTGCTGCCACTCATTTAAGATGGTATGACAGGCATTATGGCTCACAAAAATACACACACAGGACCAAAGTATGAGGGCATGTGCACATTCCACTGCAGTAACAATGTCTCTTTTCCTTCATATACTTAGTTTAGTTTGTCTTTTCACATCATGCCAAACATTAGCTTGACTCACGGGATTGAGACTGTGCGTATGAGTCTGCCAGTGGCTGGAACTCTTCTACCTTTCCACTATCTGCGTGTATCCGTTTTGCAATGGCACTGTCACTGCCACTGCATCCTGGGCTTTGTGCCGCCCAAGACAACTGTGACTCCTTAAAAGAAATACATACAACTCAGGGCAATTTTTTCCCCTTAATGCAGAATTATGGTAGGTTCAACCAGAGCTTTCTCTAGTGCTGGCAATGCTAAAACAAAGAGTAGAGTAGGTCTGGCTTCGTGAGACTAGCCAAATGTTTACTTACAATAACTTGCGGGTAAAAAACCCTTGCTTCATGCACATAAAATGAAACAATACAGAGCAAACACTGTCTCAAATGGTTAGTTTTTAGTCATCTAAAACCTGACAAAAAAAAATCCACATCAGTTTAAGTGTAGGCTATATTAAGAATATTTTCACCACTTAACCTTGCTGTCAGACAGCCTTTACCGACGGGGAATTTAGGCCATTGTATCAAAGCTACCAGACTCTATTGACAAAACCAGCAATTTTACTTACACTGGTACACTGGAACACTGGACTTACTGGTCTACCACAGCCTCAATTAGTTAGTGTTTAAGGTAAAGCAGAGCAACTATTCAAATCAAGCGTACACTTAGACTGATACTGAAGTTTTTAGGTTGGTTAAATATGTTTTGATGCAGCCCCCTGTCCACAGCAGTACACTAGCCTCTGTGCTCGTAGATTTGGTTCAACAAAGATGAGAGCAAGGTAAAAAAGTACATAAAAAAAGCACAGCAGAAACATCAGATAGATCACACCACTGTGTTGAAATATACAATCTTTAAATGTTACAGTTCTGTCTGAAAACGACAACAGACTTCAACAAGTTTGCCGATTTCACGTCTCCGCAATTGAAATCAACTGCCAGTTGTCTACATGGAAGTGTCTGTTGTTGTTAGTGCAACGTCACAGTGATTAGGTTTATAAAGCCATGCCTCGAAAGACAAGAATACTAGGAATTTGAAGTTTACCCTGATAAAAGTTCTTCCCCATTACAAAGGCTTAAATGTTTGTATGTAAATAGTGCTTTGTGCATCGTCCAAATGTATTTCTGTTTTCAATATCACTTAATAAAGTAAAAAGAGAACAGAAATAAAAATGAAGCTCATTCTATACTGTTCCAGTTTTCACCTTCCAGTTTGTCAGTCTTAGAGCTGAAAGAATTCAATAAATTACAATCAATCACATGTCTAATGCAGTTCTGACATGTAACTAAAGTTATTCTTTAAGAAAACAGGACTATAGAAACACAGGTTCCAGCTTCTTCATGTGAATAGTTTCAGGTTTTCTCAGTATTCTGTAATAGTACATTGAATATCTTAGAGTTTTGAAATGTTTGTAGATCACCTTGTGCTGAAAAATTCTGTGTACTCTCTGACATTTTATAGACTAAAACTAATCGATTAAATCAAAAGATTAGTCGGCAGATGAACTGACAGTGAATATAATCATTAGCTGCAGCCCTAGTCAGCTTTGTCTACAAAGGTCAAACGGACATGGATAAAAAGGCTCCTGGGATATTTTAGTTATCAGTACAAAAAAATTGGAAAAGAATCAGCATCCAGAGAAGATCAATATATCTAATGGTTGAAAACTTAAACCTGACTCCAGCCCTCATCACCTGAGTTACATTCGATCACTCTGAAGGTGATTTGATCGAGGTGTTTTAAAGATGCACCCAGTTTGTTTCAGAACATCTCTGATGTGGAGATTAGAAGGTGAGAACTGGTGCTGCACAGAAATAATTTAATGTCACAGGTGAAGGCAAAGAGCAGGTGCCACATTTGAGTCACACACACACACACATATGTCTGTTCCCTCTCTTTGCTCCTTGGCATTGATCCACACACTGTGTGTGTGTATGTGCTTTCTTATTTAAAAGGTTCAGAAATTCATACCACAATTCTGGGATCGTCACACTGCAGTTAAAAAATGCGGCAATTTGGCGCATAGAGATGATGCAACTGGTAGACAACCGCTGGTACGGATACTCCTGTTACCAGGGCCTTGCATCTCCACGGCTACATTCTCAATATCTCGACACTGCATGCAAAACAAAATCATAGCTCTAGTATGGAGTGTGTGTGTGTCTATTTGTGTATGTGTGGGAACGAGTATGTCTCTCCTTTAACTGGAGCCTTCTCAAAAAGCTCCAAAATAAACCCAAAGGTCCACGGAGAGAAAACATGAGAACTTGACGCTGCTGATCATGGAGTGATTATTGATACAGTGCAGAGAAGTGTCTTTGTGATGTTGGTGTTTGAACACATTTCAGGACAGGAGGCTGGATCAGTAATTTGAGACACTTAAACATGTTTCCCATCTCTTAATCCTTTTGACTTCTCGTGTGTGTTGCAATGGGATTTATCTTGGTTTCCTACATTTTTCGGTTCTCGGTGAGGTTATGTAAATAAGGAGTAAAGACACTTGTGGAGGGAGGGTACATTTAACACACACACACATGCATACACACACAAAGTCAAAACAACACAAGGACATGCAGCACACTCACACGGAAGCAGCAAAAACAGTGGAGCACAGCAATGATTATGCACCAGATCTGCTTACACCATATTTCATCATTACTGTGGAGAAAAAACACTCAACTATTGATCTGCCCCACTGCTTCCTTTTCTCTCTGCTTCTCTCTGTCTCCCTCTCTCACCCACTCTCCCATTCCGTCTTTTATTCCTGCTTTTACTTATCTCTTTTTACTTCTCTCCCACTCTCAGAAATTTGCAAACATAACAAGACTTTTCTGAAATGGATCCCAGTAGTAAACAAGATCATAAACATGCAGGCGCCGCTCAGAAATTATCTCCGCAAACACCAAACTCTCTCACACACAAACACACACACACACACACACACACACACACACAGGAGGTGGACACAATATTATGAACACCTGTGCAATCTAATGCAATCCAGCACTATAGTACTGCAATAAAGGCTTTGTGAAGTTTCTTCTTTAACACAATTCCCAGAGCGGGAATGGATACAGCAACAGTACAACAGGAACATGATACAATGTAAGGCTGGGTGTTAGGACCAAAACATCACCTCAAAATAAGTATCACAAACTGTCATCTAGCTCGCTCAGGTTCTTAGTCTTGTTTGCTTATTCTTTAATTTGTTATTTCCTGTGAGACACGACAACTATTCTAACTTCAGACTGTAATTTCTGCAAAGTTTTTCTATGGCTGCGCCGCGTTAAATGAAACACTGATGAATTTTAGACATTTAATCAGTTTTCTGAACAGAACGTTTGCAGAAATCAAATAAAACATTGATCAAGTGTGTGTGCATTAGTAAGTAGCTTACTGTACATCAGGCATTAGGTATCAAAAAGTAACAATGCCCTGCTACTGGCAGTCAGTTAGACAAAAACTGAACAATATGGCAATGATATTATATGGTATTATACTGCATGTTTGTAAGTGACCAGCCCTTATACGCTCCTAATACTACCAGAGCAGACACAATTCATCAAATAATTGATTGTCTGATCAAGATCAATTAGTCCATCAACAAAATTTTACATAAAAACTTATTGTTTTAATTATTTTTTTAAGCAAATACCTAAAAACAATGCCAAAAATTATCTGGTCTCTGCTTCTCGAATAAGAGTATTTGCTGCTTTTCTCTCTCATATATCATTATAAACGAGATATTTAGGCTTTTTGGACCTTTAGGCAAAGAAAACAAAACATCTGAAGACATCACCTTTGTTTTTTTTAAGGTTTCATGACTGAACAACTAATTGATTATTCCAAAAAATTAATCAATAATGCAAATAATAACTGCTTGCAGTCCAAAATAAAACACAAACCTAGACAAAGTTTTTAAGACAATCAATACTAACAATTGCTTTCATAATAATAGACTAGCCTATAAAATGCCAATCTATAGATGCAATCAGACCAACTGTCTAAACCTCAATATATTTTGTTTACTATCATAAGAGGGCAAAAGAACAGTAATATTCTCATTTGAGAAGACTGCACTAGTTATTTTTGTGTTTCTGCAAAAAATAAATTAATTAATTAAGAAAAAAAAAAAGACAAACAATGGTTGCCGATAAATGCTCTAATTGACTAACTGATTAATCAACTAATCTTTTCAGCTCTTAACATGAGTTTAACTCTTCCTCCCGGTAGGATAAAAGGCTCAGAATCTCCTGTCCCATCCTTCCTTCTCCACATACCTAGAGGAGGTTTTACACAGTGTTACATCAACCTGACCTCTGCACATGCAGGGAGTCAAACAAGTTTGTATGAACACTCAACACACAAACACACACTCACACACATGTCTGATGTGGTAAAACAGAGATGATACACTCATTACTTAGGACTTCCTCCTGGAGAAAGAGGCTTCAGGTCAGACGTTGTCAAAGGATGGAAAGGAATCAACTGCCGAGTGCAAAATGTTGTAATGGCCAACTGATAGTAAAAGCACTTCCCTTGCTACATCTTGCAAGTGCACCTAACACACACACACACACACACACACACACTGTTTTTAACCTTGGTGCTTACTGTGTGTATGTCGATGTCTCTCTCACACACACACACACACACACACACACACACACACACACACACACACACACACCGCCTACAGCAACTAGATCTTAGCATCTTATAGGTGTTTTATATCTCCTGCTCCCTCTCTCTCTCTCTCTCTCTCCCTCACACACACACACACACACACATGCACACATGCACACGACAAGGCAAAGAAACTAGCTGTGGTAAGTAACAAGTGAAAACGCCATCTGTCAAGCGAGAGCGCATTTGCTTCGCCTCAGCATTTTCAGGGGAATGCCTTGAAGACAAAAAGGTCCTTGTTCTCAATCTCTCCGCAAATCCCATCTCTCATTCTTCCTCCCTCTTCCTTCATCCCCCTTGCTCCGCGCGCCTTGCCGCTCCGCCACCATCAGCAAAGTTGCACACATAAGCATTGGTCAGCGTTCAATTACCGTGAACACCAGGGAAGGATGGGGAAAGTACTTGACAGAGAAATGCACTTCAAGCACTGATTAAATACTGATACCAAGTATAAAAAAAGTTTAGCCCCTTGGTTGTGTGTGTGTGTGTGTGTGTGTGTGTGTGTGTGTGTGTGTGTGTGTGTGTGTGCGTACATGCAATGAGAAAAAGAAATGGGGGGAAATGTGTGTGTCTATGTGTGTGTGTGTGTGTGTGTAAGAGAGAGAGAAAGACAGTAAGGGGGGGTTGCTCCTCTCTCCAATACTGATACAACTGTTTCATCATTATGACCCTCTATTACAGTACTTGCCAACTTGCTTACTACATACTTTTGATACACTCCGCAGAGTGCTGACTCTAACTAAAGCTGCTGATATGGAGTCATTAGGGGGTGAAGTTTCTGTTTTTCTTGAGCCCACAGAGCTTCCCTAATACTCCTCAGTGTTTAAGAGTCGCAGTGCTCATAGGTTGCTACCAGGCAGCAGATAATGGCCCATCTACTAGAGATCAATCAGAGGATATTCTGTTGCAGCATTATAGCTCATTGAGGTGCTTTCTTTTTTTAGCACACGTCTCTGTGTGGCTTCATGAGCAGTGCACATACACTGACATGGGAATGCCTCCTGCCCCTCATTTGTTTTCATCCAAAATGTATTTAACATGCAGACTTTGAGAGAAGGTGAGTGAGGTCACCGCAAGATATGAAGGACAGCAGGTATCACTGGTTGTGACTGTAAAAATGTTTTATTCAAGTCACAACCCAAAAGTGAAAACAGGTTAATAAACTAGGCCTAAATAATTTACAGCATGATATTTATCATGCCTGTGTGCACACACACCCCCCCCCGCAGCCTGTGCCTTAAATCCACTTTGACTGAAGATGTATTTGATCCCACTGAATCAAACCAAACCTCACTGACAAAAAAATGAACAAATTTAGCACTAATGACATTTTAAACACACACTCCGCAGCCCACGCGAGCCCTAATTATCCCATAAACACGTCAACATCCACTACATGACCGGGCCTATTTATTCCAGAGCCAAACCCCCCAGTATAAACCGAGCTCTTCCTTCCCTCGCGCCAGACCTTTGTCCGCCCGCCTGCCGCCGGTGCCATGTTGCCATGGCTCCCTCATGCCTCCGCTCTGCTCGCGCAAACGTTGAGAAATAACAACGTTGTGATGAATCAGCATCTCTGCCGCGAGCCCAGCCGGCGTACAACCAGGCACGCCAGGAAATAGACTGTTTCTCTGTGTTTAGACCGCCAACACAAGTCACTTTGACATTAAAAATGTATCACCTCATGTTAGTAGATACATGAGCAGCAGGCCTGTCGGAGGAACAGCGTCTGACACACAAAGCAAATGTCAAAACAGTCGCGGGAGCAGAGTCACTGAAGGCTACTCTCCGGAGCTAGCCGCTGGACGGCTGACAGTGACACCACAATGACAGCCGGGGGGTTGTTTGTTGTTTGTTGTTGTCGCCGGCTTTTATTTTAAGGCACATTTTCCACTTCTGTCACACCGCCAACTCAGCAAGCAGGAGAGGTTACCTCGAGAGTCCGTCAAACCGCCCGCAAAACAAATAAAAATGCCGGCACACTTAAGGAACAGCTGACTGCACATCTTACCTGTGAAGGAGCGACAGACGAAGTCAGTTTGTGAAGCGACAGCGGGAGGCTTTGAGTCTGTGTCCGCCGCTGCCGCTTCAGCACCCGGAGGAGAGGACAGCCGGGGAAGCTAGCGTGGAGGTTATGTGTTGTTTTCGAGGGTTTCCGCTGTCCTAAGTTGTTGCTCTGCGTTCAGGCTTGTTCCCTGGCTCTACTTACTTTCACCTTTCTGAATATTTAGCCATTTAGTGGCCACAAAACGAGGGAATCCCCGGCCATACTAACGCCACAGAAAGCCGACTTGCTCCCGTACTCCTCGCACCGCACGGTCCTCTAATTCCGACACATGGCTTCTTTTTTAAGCTTGACAGCCGCACGCAACGTACACCCCCTTTGTCTGTGTTATTATGAAATCGCTGGTCGGTCGGTTAGCGTGGCTGTTCAGCTCGAAACGAGCCGGTCTCGGAACAGCATGTGCGGGTCTGGATGACGACTGGATCGTGATGATTCAGCACTACCAGCCTGCTGCCCTTTAAACGGCAGCGGCGTTGCTGTGAGTTCGGCTGAGCGGGACAGCGGCAGCGGCAGCGGCGAACACCGGGACAAGCGGCAACACAAGCGCGGCGGTTACAGCATGGCAGTGGCGGCGGTGGTGCACACTCAGCAAAACAACACCTCTATATTCAGCACTTTTTAAAAGAGCAATTTCAGTTTTGACTTCGACTAAAGCTGACTCACCAGAAGTCAAACCGGCGCCTTTCGCCCACCGCACCTTCGAAGGTTGGGGTTCGCCGATGGCTGGTCGACCCGGTGTGCAGAGAGACAGCTGGAGAAATGTTTTTTCCGCTCACGCCTTCTCGCAGGTCTACATATATCCACTCCTTCCTCGCTTGTTTTAGTCTATGGTCGGAGGCGCCAGACGTCAAATGATGTTTGGATCACATGGTTTCATTCATGAAGGATCTACGCAACCCGCATTTAAAGAGACAAGAGACGCTACTACTGTGTGATCGACGGTTGTAACAACAGTCAGTGTGGAAAGTGTGACAAGACAGCCCCCCCACCTCTGTGCATATCTCTAAACTTAGAGCTAACATTTGAAGTAGCTTACTGATTGGCTCCAACAATAGTACAGGGAGATGGAATTAAAAAGAAAACATCTGATGCTGTCATTCTTATTGATTACCATCAACTCTGGGGGATTTGAATGTGACACCAGAGCTGAAGATAAACTGGGCTGCATTTTTCCTTATTTGACTTTTGGTGATTAAAAAAAAGCTATTATAAACTTCCAGAAAGTGAAAAAAAGAGAAAGCAAAACACAAACTTTTAACAACACAGAGATGTTAATTATTGCTCTAAGGAAGATTTACAATTTACTTTACAGGTCTTTTTTTAAGGCGATGACCTTCATTACAAAAAAACATCTAACTGACATGTAGATTTATATCAGTGTTGTACTTCCTCTACAAAACGACATGAAATGGCAGTATTAAAAGTGATGAGTTCCTAATTCAGGTTCCACAGAAACCACTTTTCACTTTCACAAAACCTGCACAGTAGATGTTCACCGTTTGTCCCAAGGCCATGACGCTGTAAAGACATTTAGAATATGCATGTAAGAGTGAAACACTGGGGCATCAAACTGTGTTTCTGGTTTTGTATCTAATACTAACTGATGCTGTTTGTTTGAATCAGTAACTGTTTTCTCTGTCTGGCCACCTGACAACTTTAAAATCCCAATTTTCCCAATCTGTTTTTAGTTCAGAAGCTAAATGAAAGCCATAAACCCCCAGTAAACCCGACATACATCATACACTATCCATCCTCAATTACAGTACAATTTAACAACAAAACTATTAGGACCATTGTACAGTAGTTTATCAATACTCCATTTCCATTTCTGGGAAACTAATGACTTTCAATACAAGGCAAGAAAGCACTCAACCAATATTAGCAGCCTATTTCTGGATAATGCCACTCAGTTTATGAAAAATGGCTGGTGTTACATATTCAACAACCGTTATCTCCGCTCGGGCCTTCACAGGCCTTTAGGAAATCAAAGTAAATCTCTGCCAGGCTGCTGAAAGTCGAGCTGCATTTTGAAACACCATTTAATTTGGCGGGGTATTTTTAAGAAATGACTAATAATAATATTTAGCCCAGACGTAATCACGCAGCCTGTTCAGTCACTCTAAGGTGAGGTTAAGAATTGTGATTTCAGGATTAGCAATTTTTCATTCAAAGAAGCTCCAGGCGTTTTATCAGCAAAGACTGGATAAGAGAGGAAGATGTGTTTCTTATTATTTTATGGGGAGACACCCATGCCAACACTACTGATGAATGCAAGCTCCTGAGGAGAGGCAGCACGATGCATAATGAGAAAATACACCAGTATAAATGCTTATTATACTGGTAGCAGGCAGTGGTGGCAAGTAACTAAGTACATTTCACTCATGTATGTTTACTATTAAGGCAAATATTACATGTTCTACACCATCACAGCTTTAGTAACTTGCCACTTTGGAGATTCAGATTAGTAAAGTGCTGTATGTGGCCACTCAATTAAATTAAATGAATTTTATTTATAAAGCTCAATGTCACAAATCACAATTTGCCTTTGAGGGCTTTACAGGTATACAGGACATCTCTCTGTCCTTTGGACCCTCACAGCGAGTAAGGAAAAACTCCCCAAAAACCCTTTAACAGGAAAAAATGGTAGAAGCCTCGGGAAGAGCAACTGAAGGAGGGATCCCTCTTCAAGGACGGACAGACGAGCAATAGATGCCGTACAGAACAGATGAACATAATAAATTTACAGTAATCCATATGACAACATGATACAGACAGAGAGATGCGCAGCAACAACAATAATAACAATAACAACTAAAACAATAATAATAGAAATAATTTATTGTACTGTAATAGTAGCACATGATAGTATATATGTTATATATTAATATATGATAGTATATGTATGTGACAATAATAATTTTAAGTGTATAATAATAGCACATGTATGACTGATAATAATAGCAGTATTAGCAGCAGCGCAACCATGACCCACAATCCAGGCACAACTGTGATTCGTGGACACCTGCGAGAGAAGAGAGCACAAAAGCCCTGTGGAAAAAGCCGCGTCAGTAGCATTAATGGGACATAAATGTTTGCAACTGGAGAGGAAAGGAGAGAGAAGCTGAGAGTCTCACAGGAAGTCTCCCCGCAGACTAGGCCTACATCAAGCCAGGATTGCCTGCACGTGGCTCTCAACATGGAGGTTGGCTAAGCTGGTGGCTAGCAGGAGGCTGCTCTCATGCAATGTTTGTACGTTTTCCTACAAAAAGTAATGCACGAAAATTTGTTTCATATCCCACGTAATGATGAGCCAGTAATCTGTGAATAACCCTGGTATTTTGGAAGGCTGCGATCACGTGACTAATGCGCTGAAGGAGTAAGGAAGGAAGGAGGGTGGATGCCATGCTTCCATGATGGCACCATTTTGCCACTGTGTGTCAGGATGGCATTATCAGCAGCAACTGCTGTATGAGCACAGTGCAGAGTAGTGGCAATAAGCTAGCGAATGGCATACACACACAGGGACTCACATGCACTACTATACACATACAGCTCGTACCTCTACCACAACAAAAAACAGAGAAGCTCACTTCATTCTTTGCTCAGGACGGCATTACTCCACTATATTTCTACATAGCAAACAGCTGTTTGTACTATATTAATGTTCTTAATGTCGTATACAGCAGAATATCATCATGAGGTATTATAATAGATTAAGCTACCCCGCAGTAAATCAAGTAGAATTAACCCCACCTTTACCTGCAACACTGAAAGTGATGCTTACACACAAATGCATCAACATATAATCAGCTATAACACAGTATTATGTTATTCAGAAATAGACCATTCTACATAATGAGCACTTTTACTTCACTCACCAGAGGATCCATGATACGATATTATCACGATATTTAAGATTTTAAATATGTTGCGATATGTTAAGTATTGAGATAAAACATATTGGGATTTATTACCTTTTTTCAACTGTAAATTACGTCCCCAAAGGAAAACTTTGTCACCATCTGTTTTATCTAATGAGGTAAAGTTTTCAGTCTGTTAATCTGACTTCAGCCATGTTTTTGCAGAAGTGAAATGTATCTAGTGGACTAAAAAAGCAACTGATTATATTCTTCTAGTAGGCTGCCTACATTTTATTTATTTAATAAATTATATTATTAAAAAAACAATACTTGGCACTGCGTGACGGTATGATATTATCACACAAAAATATTGCAATACTGTGCAATACGGTGTAGTGGTTAGCACTGTCGCCTCACAGCAAGAGGGTTCCTGGTTCGAAGCCAGGCAGGAGCCCTTTGCATATGTCAGCGTGGGTTTTCTCAGGGTACTCCGGCTTCAAATAGTGACTCTAAATTGTCCGTAGGTGTGAATGTGAGTGTGAATGGTTGTCTGTCTCTATGTGTCTGTGATAGTCCAGGGTGTACCCTGCCTCTCGCCCAATGCCAGCTGGGATAGGCTCCAGCCCACCGTGACCCTCAAAACAATAAGCGGTTACAGAAAGGAATGAATAAATGTGTTCCCCACCCCACTGTAGTAATCTTTTAATTTACTTAACTAATATAATATAGAACATATAAATCTGAGTACTTCTCCCGCCACTAGGAACCCCTGAAAAACTTTTCATGTGTTGTGGGCGGGTCGTCCACCTATCAGAAGATCGGTGGTTAGATCCCCAGCTCCTCCAGCCTATATGTTGGAGTATCCTTGAGAAAGATACTGAACCCTAAATTGCTCCTGCTATTGCATCTGTGTGTGAGTGTGTTAAAAACTGAGTGGCAGGTGGCACCTTGTATGGTAGCCTCGGTCACCAGTGTGTGAATGTGTGTGAATGGGTGAATGTGACTTGTAGTGTAAAAAGTGCTTTGAGTGGTTGGATGACTAGAAAGGAGCTATACAAGTGCAGGTCCATTTATCATTCAATACAGACTCAAGCAATTTACTCAAGCGATGCATTTAAGTAAGATTTCAAAGTAATTTTGAGAATTTTGAGCTGAGTACTTTGGTGTTTACGGTACATTATACTCGTAGTCTGCTACATTTCAGATGAAAATGTACTTTTACTCAAGTACATTTAACCAACAGCTATATTTACATCTTAATATTTAGATTTGAGGAAGAAATTTCTCTTCCAAGCCCTTCTTCAGTTCATAAAGTATATTCCTTTTTCTAAACATGAAACTCCTGATCAACAGTATGTAACGTAGTTCACCTTGAATATATACCCCAATAAAATGCTGCTTTCATGCTAATGCATTAGTAATAATAACAATCAAACAATCACAGTTAGGCAAAAGATCTGAATATGAGAACAGGCGATATTCGCCCACTGCTACACACCTCTGTGCATGTCTGACTCCCAGATAAGCATCAGCAGATCAAAGTGTGTGTTGCCAGGGTTCCTCTGTACATTGCAAGTTGGCAGGAGAGGGAAGCCCATACTGCAGATTCACTGACTGTGTGGTAACTGTCAGAGCTTCCTCTTTCTGCGACCGTTTCACCAGACAGCTGCACCTAACTGATACTGTATCAGCCCCGCAGATCATAGCTTTGTATGGGTCACACACACACACACACACACACACACACACACACACACTACTGACAATACAGTGTTGCACAAGCAGTGAAACAGACGACTATGGAAGACGCCCACGAAAACCTCTTTCCTAGCTTGTCTCTCTAAATTTTTCATTTTAGAAGGGATTAGGTGGATGTTTGGCGGTGGTGCTGATGGAGGAGAAAAAGAAAGAAAAAGCCCTTCCATCTATTCACTCATCTTTGTTTCTGGCACTCCCCCTGGCCTTGATACGATATGCAAACAACCATGTTACTGCAAAGGTCAGTGATTACATTGATTGAATGGAGATGACAGGTAGCATCTGGCCTACCTGTGGATAGAAATCCCATGCTGGGCTGTGGCGCACACACAACACACACACACACATACTCACACACATACACACACACACACACACACACACACAGTCCAAACTTTCCACTCAGGATTATCTGCCATTGAACTGCCATCTTAGCCCCTCTGCCGGTGTCAAGATGATTGACACAAGGCACATCCTCTTCACCTTAGGTGGAAGAGAGGTGCTCAAAGCTGCCTGACCGACGAAAGGTAACAGAAGTCTAATAATGAGAGGCAAATGGAAGTCTCTCCAGGAATGGCTAATCTTAACGGACAGAGGCAGGAGCATGCGGAGAATAACCTTTCACAATAAAAGAGGGATTACCGAGACACTTCAGCGGCGGAGGAAAAACCACTGCACGCACAAATAAACAGCCCGAGTGCACTAAGAGCATGCGGGACGCAATTTAATCAAGGGACACTGGTGTGTGTATTAGTTTAAGGAAAATAAACTAATCCTACAACAGCTACAAATTGTTCAATTATAATGAGGACATGGCTCTTCACAAACCATCACTTTCCTTCCATCATTTTTACTTCGCCATTATGCACCTGTGTGTTGCCTGAATAGACCCACAGGCCTATCTCATTCCCGCACAAAGTGGCATCTGTTAATCCAAAATGTAGCAGCCTGGAGCGTAGGAATGGGCCCAAATATCTAGACTTGAGTACCTCACAGACTTCAAGTCTGCTGCAGCTACTGCAATCTCATAACATACCCAAATGTAACTGCACTTCTGTCCTCTACTATCACACCAACTCAGGACTCATTGATATTTAGTTTCTAAGCTCGCAGCACCGAGTGGTGGATGTAACATTTATTCATGTAATGTACTGAAGCATATCATCCAGATACTTGTATGTTACGTGAGAATTTCAGATTAAGATTTCACATAAAAGACAGACTATGGTAATCTTATATTAAAATGGAAGTGGTCACTGCTAGCTGCAGTTGCTTCAGTTAACAAACACATGACTTATTATTGCTGCCTTGTTAATGCACTGTATTATGTGTTTTGTGTTGTACCTATTGTTGCTGTTGGGATTTGATGTTGTCCTGTGTGTTGGATGTTGTTATGTGACCCTGTCTTGGCCAGGTCTCACTTGTAAAAGAGGTTTTAATCTCAACGTGACTCTAGTTGAGGATATACTATGCAGGAATTTTCTAAAGAAAAAAAAAAGCAATGTAAAGATTCATACAGATGTAATCCAATAATGACTTATGACCCACCAGAAGAGTTTGGTGGCGTTGCTGTCTCTGCCCTCTGCCTGTATTTTCTTATTTCTGTGTTCAGGATGTTAATGGGTGTGTACCCCTACAGTATCCAGGTGAGGGCAGAGCTTTATAAAAAGGCAGCAACCAGGTGCCAGACTGTAAAGAGTGCAGAAAAGTTGCAAATATAGCGAGGTGAAACACCAAAGGAGTGCAGCTGGGGTTGGCTTTTCTATTAACTTTCGCATGTTTACAAACAGTAACTGACAATCCTTCATAGTAAACCTTTAAATTAAGGTTATGGTATATAAAATACAAGCATGCAAGGATTAAAGCAGTGTTTCCCTATCGCTCTGGCTCGTAACCTCCTTCAAAAGCTGTTTTGTCAGCAGTTCCATTAAAGCATCACGATTGCCCCTCTAAATGTCTCAAATGGTTTCATTTAACCCTTAAGCCTGGAGGGACATCACTTTTCTTGTGCTGCCTTTTACAAGTCTCTAAACCTTTGACCCCTGAGCAAATTGTTGTGATGTCTTTCAAAAACATGGGGAAAAACAGACAATGAGCAACCTGGTAAGAAACAACCCACAAATTGAAAAAATAAAAATAAAAGAGTTATTTAAAAACAAAAACTAGGGAAAAAAAGCTGAAGAAAACCTTATTCAGAATCATTATTATTATTATTACATTTTAAAATTGTTACAGAATTATTTTTATTTCTAAGCAGGTAATTTCCTTGTTTTGACCTCTTTTCTTTTCCTTTCTTTAAAAAAAATTCTTGTTTTAATATTCTTTTTTTTTTACCAATTTCTTGCTATTTTTTGGGTCATGTCTTCTTGCTCGTCGCCTTCTTCCATGTTTTTAAAAGAAATCAAGCCACTATGCCTCAGGTTTCAAAGGGTTTAACCCCTTGAGGTTGAGAAAGTAAAAAAAATGCTAAGAAAAAAACCCCTGATACAATTATGTGCAGCAGACCGTTTCCCTTCTCTTATCTCTCATTAATCATCTTAAGACCCCTCAGATCTATCTGGTGACCCTTTGGAGGGGTCCAACCCCTAGCTTGAGTACCACTGGACTTAACTATCAAACTGTAAATAAATTAGTTAAAATTCCACCTCAAGCACCTACAGCAGTAAATTGTTACTTACACTGACACAGACAAAACAGTATTAACAATCCAATAACATCATATACATCAGTCACAGGGGACATTTTACCCCAAAATAAGTACTAGGATCATTCTGTAAATACATTTAGCTGATAATACTAAATGCAGGACTTGATAATGGAGTATGTTTACATTTTGGTATGGGTACTTTTACTTGAAGGAATGCTTCACCCACAAAATGACCATTTGTATATCAATTATTAATGCCATGTCACCTTGAATCTGTCAAGAAAACTTCATTTTTCTCACATCTCCACAGAAAACAACAAAAATGGATATAGTAATTGACTGGGATCAATGTTTATGAAGAGTAAAAACTATATCAAAATATCAATTTACAAACCCTCACACAACTCCTGCAGTATTATCCAAGCCTCATTTACCCAGTCGTGTGCTCAGTACGTCCCAAAAACATGCATTTCACTACAATAACTTAAGTATGGGAGTCTGGCTTTGCAGAGAACATAGACAAGTATCAATTTCTGTTCAGTTTTACATAATAAGGTTTTAGCGAAAAAAGCTTGTTTGGGAAGTGCTGAGCAGGATAAAATGAGATTTAGATTATACTGCACGAGTTGTGAGAGTTTTTTGCTGTTGTCAAAAGGTTCCCCAATCAATCAGTCACTCAGTATCTTTGCCATTTTCCATGGAGGCATGTGAGAAAAACATTTTCTTCACAAATTTGAGTTAACACAGAATGACTAAGTGATTTACAAATGGTCATTTTGTGAGTTAAGTACTCCTTTAATTACAGATTCTCCTTCCACCACTGACAGCAGGCCCCTTGTGTTTCTTAACTTGTTAAGTAATAATTACGTCAACACCAACAGAACAGGAGAAGGCTGGATGTGCAGAGAAATTCACGACCCCTCTCACTGGTCATATGTCCTGCTGACAGAAAGCTTCTAAAATTGGAGTGTTTCCTCTTTGAGCCACCAATCACAATGCACCTCCAGGCCAGTGCAGGAAAAACACATTTAACTCATATTATTTAATACACATACAGATTTTGGGTGGTCAGGAATCTGACTGGGAGGAGACTCAAGCAGCAGTGGCATGCTGGAGCAGACTAAATAGCAATGCTGATGAACATGTAACAGTAGCAGTACAGCTAATGCCTTTACCAATACGTGAGGTGGTGTAGTTATATTTGATGTTGGTCCAGGGTCAATTTTAAGTCACTCTCAACTGGAAGCTATGCGAAGAGGGTAATTTGAGCTTCGTAGACATGTGCAATTTGGTCATGTGATCATAGGGCGCCATCTGCAGGCCAGGGTGCATCTTAATTACTCACTGATGTAGTCTAGTGAGCCCTGACTGTAACATAAAATAAATGCATGCAGTACAGAGCTGGAAAACAGAGTGTGTCTGAGATAATGAAGCAGGACACAAAGGCAACTGAGTAGTCAGAGTAGCAAGAGTGAAACCAGACTCATATTCAATTCAGTGAGCTTTGAAACAAACGCATTTGATTCTGCTGCTTTAATATTGATATTTTTGACTGGCACCAACTCACTGGTTGATAATCCAAACAAAACAATACATAACATGTAACATTATGGGGTTAAAAATATAACAAACAATACAAAACGCACAATAAGGACGGACTGATCTATATGAAAATATCTTCATATATGCTGCTTCTTTGTGTAGATGAATTTCTTGTAGGACTTCCAGGTAACAACATCACACTTCTTAATGAGAGAAAACGTAAAAGGTGCCTACATAATATAAAACATCAGGAGGTACACGATACCAGTTCAAAATTTGGGGTGTATGTCCCATGACATCCTTCACAAACAGGAAATGAAAAAGGGGATCTGAGCAAAACGCATTACTTTTAAAGCTTGAAATGACCTTTACATGCAAGAAATAATCATTCTGTGGGTCCGAAGGGTCGAAGGCAGTGTTCTTATTGTGCTAGACGAAACCCCCATGTGACATTGCAAGAAAGGGGTTTTATCCATGAAGACCATAGTGTTCATATACGACAATCAAAATAACCATAAATAAAAGTTAATCATTGTTTTGTTCAGTCTTTGTTAACAGTGTAATACTGTTGTCCGACATACAATAATTATTAGCACAAACAGAAGAAGGGTACAGGATGATTTACATCATGGCTTCATTTTTGTTTTAAAAGAAACACATTAAAGACAAACATTAAGAGCTTGATGGTATCCCAGCAGCCATCTGCTGCCTGGTGTGTACCAGGATCCCATGATGGCCCGCTGGGTCATTACTGTTTAACAGCCCTAGATAGTCTAGAGCCCAAACAGACAGACAACAGATTGTAAATGCACTTCTGCTCTTCACTGTGTATCTGGATTTGTGTATGTGTAGACAGTAATCCCGCATTACAACATAAGGCTATAACTGTGGGCAACACACCCAGAATGCACCTGTGCTTGTGTGTGTAATGTGGTGGTGACACCAGCAGGTCCACTGTCCTGCATGTAACTCAAGTATGAATAAATATTTTGGCATTTATGTGAGGTGAAATGGATCTGATTTCAGATCAGTCCAGCTGTATACAATGCATGTATGTCCATGTGTGTACACGTGTGTACACTTAAACCTTTGATGTGTGTGTGCTGTGTGTGTGTGTCCTGCCTCTGTGTACTCAGTTCTTCTTCTTGATCCCAGGGCCGCGATTGTTAAACAGGCTGAGCCCTGATCTGCCGTTCCCATTAGCCACTCCGCTGACTGTGACTCCGGGCTGCTGGAGAACCTTGTCCAGTGTCGTTTTCTTAATGGCTGCTGGAGAGATGCGCTCCTGGTCCGCCAGATACTGCAGCTCCCTGTGAGAGGAAGAGAAAGCAGTGTTTAGATATACAGTATAAACACAGGTGCGTGTGTGTGTGTGTGTGTGTCATATTTCCTTCAGTGTTAAAACTACAAAGCATGAAGAGCAACAGACTTTGCATTTGCATTGGACACTGGACGGGTGTGTCTGCTCCCAGACTTTAAACCAGACCAACAAAGCGACTTCTTTAGAAACTTTCTCTTAGATTACGAAGACTCCAAAATGTGTTTCTGAAAACATCTACTGAATCTGTCTTTATTTTAGATCAACAATAGTTACTTTAAAAGTTTTACAGTAGTTTCGGAGGCAGCGGGTCATGGCGGACGCCCCTGATCTGCATTAAGTAACCTCGATTGTACTTCATGCAAATAAGGAATGGACACCCTGTTTCTTGAAACGCAAAGCTGCGCTACCAGAATACATTGCACAGCTGCTTACATAGAAAATTAATGGGAAGTGTAGAAATGACAAATCCTGTGGACCTGTACCACAACAGGGTCAAGAGCGAACTGCAATGCTGAAATATTCATATTTGTTTTTGTATAAAGAATAAATTCTATATCATGCCTTTGCAGCAGGTGTTGATGGTCTTGACAATGGAATATAAAAATATTACGTTTTCAAAATTTGTGCCAAAATAAGTTGGTGATTGATTTATTGACTTGTCAGAAAATAATCCTCAACATCTATCAATGTGATTTATCTGGCAAAATCCCAAAGATGGTTTCATCTTCTTAAAAGGTCTTTGCCATTTTTGATATTGTTATAAAACTGAATGATACACTTGTTTGGCTCTGGGATTTTGTGATGGACCATTGTCACTAAACAATATATGAACTGAACTCAACTCAAATTGTTGGGGGAAATTTTGGGGCCAAAAAGCAGCAAGAGGTGAAAAAGCTGAGAAATCTGGTCTTGGTTTAAATGTGTGATTTGAAGGGACGCACTGATTTATCAGCTGGACATTGGTATCGACCCATATTTGCCTAGTTGACTGCCACCGGCAAATAAGATGATGTTCACTAATGGTAGTGGCTTATATTCTCTTTCAAATCGGTATCTCACTATGGCGTACCCCATCGTGAGATACCTCACTCATGTTATCAGAGAAGCGGGGTTACCTTAGTAACCTAAAGTTTTTCTGTGGTGTGTTCTTAAGAGCAGGGCTTGAGCCTAGTGGCATCCCGGGAGCAATACAAAACGTGTCTGGGACGAACAGAGATCTTCACCAGGAGACCTTTGAGATGAAAGGAGGTAGTAAACTCGCTATCTAAACATCAGGCGACGCGCCCTATTTTTTACTTTGATAATTCTTCATTGTGAGCAACGAATCTGTGTTTAAATCAGCAGGAGGAGAGCTGGTTAGCATTAGCTCTAAGCAGCTAATGGCTGGAACTCACAACTAAGGGGAGGCTGCATTGAGCTATACTATGATGTGTTCAAGCTCCATTCAGTAAAAATGAATATTGGTTGAAGACAATTTGTAATGTTCTCATGATGTGTTCAAATGCAATCTTGTAAAATGTAGTTTTTGGCAAGATACTTTAATTAATTCATATAAAACACACAGAGAAATAATTTGATGTATTGTGTACAGTAAAAAGGCTTTCAAAGCAGTTTTTAAATAGATGTTTTTATATGAATGAAGGTTATTTTAAAGGTTGTTTCATATTTTTGTATGATTGAAATTGTGCTCATTCAAAGGTAGTGTAACAAAGGACTGAACGACTTTAAAACAATCAAGTTTTTCGTGTCCATGGCAAAAAATAAAGTACGACAAAAACATCACTATGGGCCAAATTGTTATTTTAATCATCAATATTGGCCCAGTACTTCATGATCTGGGCCCAATCAGTGCATCCCTTTTGATTTGTATTTGCAGATGCGACTGTCTCACCGTGTCCTGATGCATGAAGCCTCGACTGCATTGATCAGGAGGCTGCGGAAGCCGCCGCTCTCCATGACGTGTAGGGCGTGGATGGTGGCGCCCCCTGGTGAGCACACGTTGTCCTTCAGCTGGCCAGGGTGCTGCTCCGAGTCCAGCAGCATCCTAGCTGCTCCCTGACAAGAAACATGAACAAGAAAGATTTTAAGAAGCGGAAGACGATGCTGTATTGTTAACTTCTACTTGGCCATGGAGTGCTGATGCATCCTCAGCAACAGAAATGCTTTTGTCATCATCATAACGTGAGAGGTGCACATGTGCATTGTACTGTAGAATCAATCACAAATAAAGTCCATCCAAGAAATGAAATCTAGTCTGACGTACAGAAGATTTTTTTTTTTTTTAGTGAGAGATTTTCCAGGCAGCTTGTTGGCTTACAATAGGCGAGTATGACTATGCAGCCACAGTGCCTTTGGAGAGTGTTTCCTGCAGACAAATGTGCAAACAAGAGGAGACACTCAGACCAAGAGCATTTACTGTCTACAACAAATAACAACATCTGAAGAGACTCGTGCAGGGAAAAAAAAAAAAAAAAAAAAAGCACAAAACAGAACATTGCTCATAAAAATGCAGAAAGGAGCTGAGCACACTGAGCAGAAGACGGAGCCTGAAGCAGCTGCCACGACTGCAAAAACAGTTTGAAGTTAATCGTTTCCAGTAATCTATTTTGACAAATTGCCAAACTGGGATCAAAACAGTGTCAGCGTTAACAAATTCAAGCAATATCTATTTTTATTAATCAGGTTCACAACAGCAGCAATTAGAAATTTCTGCTTTCACCAATCACCTGTGTCGACCCTGCAGAAAACAGCTACGTGTTGAAAACTGATCTTTTTAATCTTTTTTCTTTTTTCTTTTTGGGATGTCAGAATATCACACAGAGTTTTATATTTCCAGAGTTTCATCATTTTTTGTGACTGAAGTCAGCAGTTTTAAGACAGTAGAAATATTTGGTGCACTGAAAGCAGCAACTCAATCTCACTGCGTTTTCTGTCTTCAGAAACAGATGACCAGTAGATCAGGGAGGCTTAATACTGAGAACAGGCGCAGTGAAAGAGACACAAATACCGCATACACACACAAAAATAAACACAACGGACCAACAGGGCCTGAGCTCCAAGTCTGACAGCCAGTCTTCTGGGCAGACCCATCTTCACTCCTCCGTCTGCAAGAGCATCAAGGGCTGTGAACGCCTGTTTACACACAAACACACACAGTTATACATGTTTGCCTTTATGCAGTAATGTCATCATATCTTTAACAAATGTACAGAGTAGGGCTGGGCAAAATACTGATACTATATCAATATTGTGATATGAGACGAGATATCGTCTTAGATTTTGGATATTGTTATATCTTAAGTGTTGTCTTTTCTTGGTTTAAAAGGCTGCATTACAATACAGAGATGTAATTTTATTATCTTTACCAGACTGTTCTATTGTTTGCCTTTACCCACTCAATCATTATACACATTACTGACCATTATTGATCAGAAATCTCATTGTATAAATATTTTATAATGGCACCAATAATCAATCCTACAGTACTGTCACAATATCGATACTGAAGTATTAGGTCAAAAATATTGTATATTTGATTTTCTCAGAATCGTCCAGCCCTAGTCCAGACATCATATAAACTAATAGTCTGATTTATCAAGACTTTGAGGCAACAGATTAATGGTTCGTTCAGCTTTCTTTGCTTCATTCTCAGGGCCATCCACACGAAGCCTTGTCAGGGTGAATTCGCCAAAGTTTTTAACCGGTTCGGCCTTTCATCCATACGAAACCAGCGTTTTCGGAGGTCGAAACCGCATCTTTTTGAAGCGTGTTTCCAGAGTGCACAAATCTGAAGATGCCGCCTCTGCGTCTTCGTGTGTGCAGCCAATGTGCGACTTTTGGCCGGCAATGATGTCATAGCCCCACCTACTACAACTGACATGACTCCCAATCACCGTTTTGTTGAAGTTTACTGGCTTTGTAATCCACTGTGACTCGAAGCAGCAGCTCGACTTTGTTGTCAGTCCAAACCAAAGTCTGCGTTTTCCCTCGTGTGTTGGAATTAGTTTTTGCCATTTTCTTCTTGTGCTTGTTCTGGATCTACTTCTTCCGTTTGTATACACCGCCCGTCTTCTTCGGTTCAGAGCTGTGTGCTCCAGTTTTTAGAGGCGTGCCATCTCCAGGCTGGCAGATATACTGCAGCCTTTTTATGCGGTTTCAGTAGCTTGAACCAGCTTCATTTTGACGCATGCATTCTTGAACTCTGTGCCATGTTTACAGAGCACTATTGCAATCCGATCATTTTATTTGGCGGTTTCAAAAAGACACGTCTTCGTGTGGATATACAGTCATTCTTTAGCCTCCAGTCTGCATAGAACAAGTTGACTCTTTAACACTGACATCCCCTTAATTCAAAGTTACCTCACCGCCCACTGTTATGATGGGCAAAAAAGTGCTCAAACCCTTTCAAGCCTATATTTAAAAATACCTGTTTAAAACCTCAAGCTCTATGCAGACAGCAGATAACCCACAGACACAATTCTTAATTTCCTCAACCACTACACACCTTTGCCTGCTAAGCAGGCATGTGACGTGACCATTTTATAAAGCAGGAGTGATCGAGATTTGGAAAACAAGCATGGCAATACAAGCAATTACCACAGCTGGGCTCCCTCGTGTGTTTTCAAAAGGAGACATTCAATAGAGAAAAAAACGTATTCGATACAAAAAAACAACACAAAAAAAACGTTCTGGCATGCATTTGACCTCTTCTTCTGCCACTGCTTTCTATGTGTCTAGACCTACAGCCTTGAAATATCTAAAAAGAATATATCACCAGTCACTGACAGACACAGTGAGCATACAGAGGCTTTAACAGTCAGCACTGACTGCAGTGTATACAGTCAAAATTATCTGCATTTCAGTAATTTATCAAGTAAAACTATTTAATACTTTCTGCTTACAGCTATGACGATTTGATTACTTTTCTCCATATCTTATTATGAATTGAATAAATAGTTTTTGACTTTATCAAATAACACTATCACTTTGAGGGTTTGTTTACTCGCTGTTTTCATTATTTTTTGCCAATTTATAGACTGCATAATTTATCAAAGAATAAGATAATAAAAATACATAATCATTGGTTAAAGCTCTGGCTGCGAAGCCTGACAGTTGAAGATATAGATAACTAATGACAACCAGTCTTCCAAAAACACAGCGCATCAGATTGTTCCCACTTCAATTCAAATAAGTCTCTGTAGCTCTCTGAGTACAAAAAGAAGTTTGGAGAGAATTTGGATAGTTTTGCTGTTTTATATAATGAATCTTATGACTGTTAACATGAAGTTGAAATCACCAACACTGCAGCAGACTCCTGTCTAGTCTATTTTGGGATAAAGGATTACACAGATTATTTCCTCCATAGCAGACCACACAGTGATGGCAGCCTTTTATACACCTTGCCTCACATGCACTGCTTTGTGACAAACACACATCCCTGAAGTTACTTACGTAGGCCGGTCCGCTGCCACTCAGCCCGGTGACAGCATCAATGAGGTCCTCCTCCACCTCTGTGCAGTAACCCACGCTGGCCATCAGCTGCTCCAGTAACTTGCCGTCCTCCACCTGAAAGAAGGTGGACAACATGCCGGTAATGATGTGGAAGAATTATTCAAAGCTAAACCTCTGGTTCAACTTTTCTGTGCAGCTTTTTGATACCTTTATCTGAGACACAATGCAAAAACTGACCTCCTAAAAACATATTTGACTCTTGTATCTACAGTCCCTCCACTTTACCTCTGCATGTGTCCCAGTGGCGTACACTGTAGCTCCTTCTCTCACCACCACCGGAGTATTAGTCATACACCTCATGACTTTAGGAGATTGACGGTACTGAAGCAGCTTCTGTGAAATTACAAGAATGGAAATACAGGAAAGGTGTGTGGAGGTGGCAGGATGCAAAACAATTTCCTTTACATGCTTGGAAGCATGCCAAAACACTTTGATTGAAATTAATTTGAGATAGGCAGGAAGAGAGAGAAAACAAATTAGAAGACAGAAAGGCTTGAGGAGACGAAAAAGGAGACTAGTGTGGCTGGTTTGACAAAAAGTTATATTGTACATTACAGGCGGGCTAAAACAATACCATAAAGTGCAGAGTCACTACATATAGAGTCATCTAAAGCTTGTGAAACTTCAGCAGATTAAATAATCTGGATTACAGAACAAGACAGAGATAGTGATAAAGGCTGACCTTCTCTATGGAGCTGATGGTGACGCCTGCCGCACAGGAGACTATGAGATGACGATCCTCTATATCTGGTCCAATCTCATCCAGAACAAAGGGGATAATGTGGGGTTTCACAGCCAGGAAGAGCACATCACTCTTACTGACCGTCTCTTTGTTGCTAGTCGTCAGGTTCACCCCCATTTTCTACAGAGGAAGAAGAAGAAATGAAAATCGTGGATGTTAAACAGAGAGAGCGTCTTCAGAGAAATGGGGGAATAATAGAGAAGGAGGCAAACAGGTGTTATTACAGCAACACATTATAACCTCTTAGACAAGCCTGTCTTGCACAAATGCACGCTTGCACCATGTTTCTATTTCTCTTCCCATTTCCAAACACCACATAATGAAGCAGAAACATGTCTTCTCACCCTCAGCCCCGACACAGTGGGCAGATCTGTGTCTGGGGAGCTGGCTGTAATCCTCTGTGTAGCAATCACACCTGGAAAGGGAGACAGGAGGAAGTGGAGAGTGAGCTATGAGGATGTAAGATGAGATAGGAAATGACAACTGTAAGATAAGACCTTACTGATCCCCGGGGGGAAAATTCACATGTCTCAGCAGCACATGAAAGTCAGCTTTATTTATTTATATAACACATTTCATACATACCAAAACAGTCTAAGGAGGAAACAGATAAAGAACCACCTAAAACAAGTTAATGAAACTAAAAAATGCAATAAAATATATTAAAAAGCCATAATCAAGAGACGCATCCAACAGTAAGATGACATTCACTGAAGCAGTAGCTGATTACTTCCTGTTGTTTCACATCTATTTTGTGCAGGATGAAAAGCAGAGCTCGACACTAATGTCGTCCTGTCATCCCAGGGACATAAGAAAAGTGTGTGAGACCAACAGTGATCTTTCCTGGGATGCCATCAGGACAAAAGGACGCAGTAAACTCACTACTGTCATATCAAGGAATGCACCTTATTGTTTCCCTGATAATGTTACATTATGAACAACAAATCTGTGCTGACATCAGCAAGAGGAGAGCTAATTGACGTTAGCTGTTGGTAGCCGCCACAAACAGCTAAATGGAGGCTGCATTGAGTTACATGAGTTATGATGTGTTCAAATGTAATCTTGTTAAATGTAGATTTGGGTGAGAAACTTGAATAAATACAGTTGTTTGAAGGAGAAGTTTGTTGGTGTTTTCACAGCAGTATAAAATAGATATTAGAGCGGGAGTTATGATGTTTTATATATATAGTAAAAAGGTTTTTGAAGCAGTTAAAAAATGTTTTGCAGGTGAAAGAAGGCTATTTGATAGTTGTTTCATACATTTGTATGATTGAATTTGTGCCTATTCACAAGGTAGTGTCATGAAGGACTGAATGACTTTTTAAAAAGTTCATTTTTATAATGAAGATTTCTTTGTTTCCCTGGCACAAAAGGGGGAATAAATAATAATAAAAACAAACTGGTATTGACCTAGAATTTCATATTTGGGGCACCTCTACCATTAACATTCAATAAATTACAGTACTAAGGCCATATACATGTGCACAGGTTTGCAAAAAAAAAAAAAGTTAATATGGAAACATGATCTAAATGTAAAACAAAAACCTATCTTTTTAATCTGGCTTTTAATGTGGAGTAACATTACAGTCTTGAATTTTAAGTTTGTTCCATTGGTTTTTACCTTATTTTATCTCTCCTGTTTTATTATTTATTATTCTATAGAGTTTTAATCATCTTTTTGTTAGTTTGTTCTGTTTTGGTTGGTTTGCTTTTTTAATATTTTATTGTCTCATGTCTGTGTCATTCCAGTTTTGCCATGTGAAGCATGCATGTTTGTATGAAAGGTGCTGTATAAATAAAGCTGAGTTGAGTTGATCTGACATCAGTTAACTTGGATTCAGAGCAAGGCAAATATTGCACAATAAAGAAAGTGGCCTCACCTGCAGCCGTGAACCCTTTCACCAGTGCATGAGCCAGCTGGCCCGCTCCAATGAACCCAACACTCATCCTGTGAGATGATGTGGCGTCTCTGACCTGTGAAAACAGTGAGAAAGCTGCTGCTGACCGACATCTATTTCAACTGACCAAATTATGAACAAACCTCCAAAACACCGTCACATACAATATGCCTTTCAAATTTTACTTCTGACTAATTGTGGATCCAGTTTTAACTTATTGAAAAGCAGAGACAGGCTTTGGTGATGATGAAATCTGGAGAAAAATCCTGGAGCAGGTCCATGGAGACTGAATGATGAAACACCATCTCTGACACTTGGCAGTGCACATGGGTGTTTTTACTGTGATATGGGCACATTCACCGGCTCACAGCTATGAGCTCTACATCCAGTTTAATTTGCAGGAAACAAAAACACTTTCTGAACCCAAATTTTCAGTCTTTAGCTCCATGCTATATCATCTGCTAGCATCTTTAGGTCTAATACCTTGATTTGCAGCTGTGTTTGTCACGTTATTGTTCAAAATCACTGTTAACTGTTTTACTATGAAGTTCACCTCGTGGTATTGTCTATTGTTTGCTAATAAGACGTTAATGTATCCGGTGCTAACATTACCGCTCCAGCTGATGCTGAGGGATGATAGCATTACATTGCTAACTGATGACCGCCTCTTCTATGCTAGCCGCTATGTTAGCTAGCTAGCTATCACAACCAGAAATGAATGAGAAATACGACAATTTTACAAAACACGGAGACAGTTACCTTTCCCTAATGTCCCAGCTGAGGTTACAGAGTTGGCGGGTGTAAACTGACGACGTGACGGTTCTGTCCCGGCGTCAGAAAAAAAACAGAAATTACTACTTTTTGTGTCAACGTGGCTTCCTCTTTACTCAGCCCCCATGTGCGCTATAACTGTAACAGACAGCGATACTGACCAATCACGACAGAGACACATTAAGCTTCTGGCCAATTAGAGACTAGATCTCAGCATATGGGCGGGGTTTTGTGGTCCGCCCCGCCCAGTTACATCAGTCTGCTTGGCAGTGAAGCTCCCAGGATAAAAGTAGGTCAGATATATAGGAGCCCTGGGCTGTAAAGTAGGTTATGTTTATGTTGGTCAACGCCTGGCAGTTTCCATTCAGATCATTTATGACTGATTTAACACAGACAGACTGGACTTTCAATGTGTGGGTGGAAAGGAAAGTGCTAATTATAGCATGCTGCACTGAGACAAAAGTAAGTATGCAGTCAATGAAAACTGTCTGTTAACACAAACTCCTTTTGTGGTGTGGGTCATGTTTGCACAACATAAAAATACACACCACCCAGACCAGTTTTAAAATGAATCATCAGTGATGGCAGGGCTCCACCTGGGATTCACTCCTGGGTTATATGAGGCGATGCACTTATTGAGTTTACCCAAGGCCATAGCTATGAAGTCAACATTGGTGGGGGACGAAATCTGCCAGGGGTCTGGCATCAAAAGCAAGTACAGTCATACAGTCTACTATACAAATATGCAGTAAATGAAAGCTGCTGCTGTCCATATGTAGATTACACATGCAGCACAAATATGATGTAGTAATTGATATTAACATTAGTTGACTACAGCTATGAGGACCGTTGTGGGTCGCTGGCAAGCCCGCAGGAATGCTGTTTATTTTTCCCAGTGGCCGCTCATGGTATCTCAGCAAAAAAAAATCCCCTGCAGCCCAAAAAGTTTTTTCCCCCTAGGCCACCATTTTAAAAGAGATGTCTGTAAAACTGTTGACAGGACACTTTGAACTGCAAAAAACTCAGTTATGACTCTTTATACTATGAATTTCTGATCTATGGAGGTTTTATATTCATAAAGCTTTCCTTGAGCAAGGAAAACCCATTTAAAAATCAGTGATGTCATCATAACAAAGTCTCTGAGCCAAGTGGGAGCTCACGGCCAGGGCCAGCAGGAAAAAAGACTTCTGCGAATATTCAGTGGGCCGCATACCACAGAAGTAAATCCAGAACCTAGAGACTTTTTTTGGCATATGAGCCAGGCGAGCAACTTCACTGGTATGAATAGGTGCCATCTTGGGATCTGGTATCTTGGTACAAATCTATGGTCACTGGGTGACTGGCTCACTAACTGCAGGTAACTTAGCTGTGATAGCTAACATTAGTGATGGCTGATTACGCCTGTTTTTACCAAAAAAATGTTTGTTTCCACTCCATGTAATTACTGACACTTTTTTCTCCCCCATTCATGTCCTGTGCGAGGTGTTATTATTTGTATGGTGTTATGATAGTAAGTTTAAACTGATGCAAACAATGGATCCTATCACACAAAGCTTGTGAGTGGAATATGCTTAGATTGTATGTGCTGTTTCCTTGCTGATATCCGGTGTGTTTACTGTTCTGACAGGAATTTAGCACAACACTGTGAGAAGATACCATGCATAAAATGAATGTTTTTGTTAAACTTTACAGGACTATTACAACTGACATTGACATAGCCTTCCCAACACCCACATTACATGCTAGTCTTCCAGTTTTTAATACATATGAAAGTTATGGAAAAAGAGACAGCACAGTGTTTCACATTGATTGTACCTACACACAGCAGTTGAGCAGCGGCTTCTGCTGGGATACGGCAATACCAGTTGCACAAAGGCAAGTCATCTTTATTTATATAGCACATTTCATATATAAGGGCAATTCAAAGTGCTTTACAGAGCAAGAAAACATAATAAAGGATACAGAAAAGAGTAAAGAGATAGGTGAAATTAATTATTAAATGATTTACAACTAAAAAATAAATCACCTTTAAAATAGTGGAAGTGCAGACAAGAGGTGCAAAGATAAAATTATTATTTAAAATGATTCAAAATTTAGTTTTTAAATAAGGTTGTGATCATTACAGGGTGGAGTAGGCAGTGTAAATAGGAATGTTTTTAGCTTTAAAAGTGGTCGGAGTCAGGGCTTGTCTAACATCATCTGGGAGGTTATTCCAGGTTTGTGCTGCATGATAACAAAACGCTGCTTCACCATGTTTTGCTCTGACTCTTAGGACAGTCAATAGGCCAGCCCCAGATGTCCTAAGGATCCTAGGAGATTCATATGTCACAAGCATGTCAGAGATATACAAGACATGAGATATAAATATACAAACTACACACAGGACAGCAATAGACTGTCATACCAGAACTTGCCATAGTTATTTATGCTTATGATTAATTATGATTTGCAAAAATGATTTCAGACAGTGGTGTGTGGTTGCCTTGCAAATTTTATTATTTCTAACTTTTTCCAGTAAACGGGGGGGGGGGGGGGGGCATTTTGAGCTTGTCTTATCATGGCTGCACGGTGGTGTGGTGGCTAGTGGGGGAGCCCTTCTGTGTGGAGTTTGCATGTTGTCCCGTGTCAGCGTGGGTTTCCTGAGGGTACTCCAGCTTCCTCCCATAGTCCAAAGACATGCAGGTTAATTAGTGGGGCAATTTAGAATCACAAATTAACCTGCATGTCTTTGGACTGTGGGACTGTGTTTTTTTATCTTTTGTTATCAAAAATACAAATTTACAATGTATGCATTCGTACATATTAGAAACAATGAAAAAGTTAAGTACAATTATTTCAGAAGATAAACACAAACGAAGAGAAAGGGTTGAGTGAATACAAAAATCATAAAAAAGGAAATGATTTCGAAAATATAATGCAGAAATTAGATTAGCTTAATTTTGATGAAAAGAATGTAATAAAGAAAGACCTATATGAAAGAAAAAATGTGCATTTAAAGAAATAATAATTCAGAAGTTAAATTTTATATTGTTTTTGCAGTCAATACTGCAAAGTTTTGCATTCTCTGCAAACATTGAATTGCATTTGTCTTTGTTGGCATAATATATTATCTTAATATAAGCACTCAAAAAGTTTTTGAACATGATCCAAGGTGTGACCTTTTTTATTTCATACAAAGCATAATTTCGGGTTACGAAAAGAGAGTGCCTTGCAAAGGCCAGGATTAAATTTATATGCACCTTATCTTTATCGCTCATACCAAAAAGAAAAGCCCAATGCCATTCAGTATCTTTCTCAAAATTAACATTGCAAAAAGAGTTCAGCAGATTTCTAATTTTGGTATGAAAGGCTTGTGCATGAGTGCAAAACAAAGAAAGATGTTCGAGAGTTTCGTCCTCTGTATCACACATGCTGCATGTTCTTGAGTATGCATGTTTAGAACTTTGGTGTAGGATGACTCCCGTGAAAATCCTCCTGTGCCCTATTTTGTATTCAGTTGCAAAAATGGGTGGTAATCAGGGCCAGAGTGGGACTCACTTTCAGCCCTGGAATTTCATGCCTCAGACCGGCCCACTTTGGATCACGACCTATTATTATTAAAATCATGTAATTATAACCTTACATGTCTACAATAGTGCACTGTTCTGTAAAGCCTTGTAATTCAGTGTATTTTTCTAAAATATTTCCAATTCAGTGCAAGTAACGGTTGCTTCACAATGTAGATTTATTTCAACGTGAGTGCACATCTCCAACATTATTCTTTACAACACATCCTTTTCAACAATATCAGAATCTATATTCTGTTCAAATACTCTGTTCAAATAAGTGATATCCAAACCTCAAAAATGAAATAAAAGAATAAGTAAAAATATTACATTTAAAAAATAAAATAAAATGTGTTGCACTTTCTAATGACACTATCATCTCTTTTTCCTCTGCAAGGAAACAGTTCCATCACAACTTAGATTTCACAAATATGAGAATCTCCAACATTATTCTTTACATCAGAATGTCCTTTTCTGCAATATCAAATATCAAGCAAATTAGTGTTCACAGATATCTAATCCTTATGAATAAAGAATAAAACAATTATTGCACTGTTCTCTGCAAGTTTGTTATTCACAGTATAACATAACTTTCTAATGATGCCATTATCTTTTTTTCCTCTGCATAAGAGTAGTTTCAAAGAAACATGGCCAACCCTAAAACATTAATAAACGCCTGAGCAGTAAACTGGTCTCTGCAACTTTGTTTATTACAGTATCATTGTCCAAAGACATGAGAATTTCTTTCTCAGTGCACATGAGCAAGTTTCTTCTGGGTCAAAGTGCTCCTGAGTCTGTTTTTTTATGAATTTCACTGTTGAGAAACTTCTCTCACAGGCTACTTGTGTGATGGACAGTGTTAATAGCAACTTGTAGGCCAGTCCAATCACATGGTAGGCATCAGTTAGCAGATTGTACTGAGAGAGGATGAGATGAACACAAATGACACAGTTTTAAAGTAGGGAAAAAGTGTGATAAATATGAGAGGGCTCGGCTGCCGGCTGGGGTAAAAAGTTGGGAAAACGTGCGATAAATACCTGTGGGTGTGGGCCGCCGGCCGGGGATAAACTCGCGAAAAAGTGCGATAATTACTTGCGGGCTCGGGCCACCGGCCGTGGGATAAATTGGGCAAAAAGAGTGATAATAATCACAATTTTTGGCAACATTGTCCCACGGCCGGCGGCCCGAGTCCGCGAGGGATTTTTCGCCCGTTGTAAGCCTTTCACTTCCGGCCACCGCCCACGGGTATTTATCGCATGTTTTTGCCAAGTAAATCCCTCGCGGGCTCTGGCTCCGGCCGCCGGCCGTAGGATAAAGTTGGCAAAAACGTGAGATAATTACGAGCTGGCTCGGGCTGCCGGCCGTGGGATATAGTTGGCAAACATGTGCGATAAATCCCTCGCGGCCTTGGGCTGCCGGCCTAGAGATAAAGTCGGTAAAACGAGCGATAATTACGAACTGGCTCGGGCTGCCGGCCGTGGGATATAGTTGGCAAACATGTGCGATAAATCCCTTGTGGGCTCGGGCTGCCGGTCGTGACGTATAGACAGTGAAACGAGCGATGATTACGAGTGGGCTCTGGCTGCCGGCCGTGGGATAAAGACAGGTGAAACGAGCGATGATTACGAGTGGGCTCTGGCTGCCGGCCGTGGGATATAGTTGGCAAACATGTGCGATAAATCACTCGCGGCCTTTGGTTGCCGGCCTAGAGATAAAGTCGGTAAAACGAGCGATAATTACGAGCGGGCTCGGGCTGCCGGCCGTGGGATAAAAGCGATGATCACGAGTGGGCTCTGGATGCCGGCCGTGGGATATAGTTGGCAAACATGTGCGATAAATCACTCGCGGCCTTTGGCTGCCGGCCTAGAGATAAAGTCGGTAAAACGAGCGATAATTACGAGCTGCCTCGGGCTGCCGGCCGTGGGATATAGTTGGCAAAAACTTGCGATAAATCCGTCGCGGGCTCGGGCCACCAGCCGTGGGATAAGTTGGGCAAAAAGAGTGATAATAATCACAATTTTTGGCAACGTTGTCCCACGGCCGGCAGACTGAGTCCGCGAGGGATTTTTCGCCCGTTGTAAGCCTTTCACTTCCGGCCACCGCCCACGGGTAATTATCGCATGTTTTTGCCAAGTAAATCCCTCGCGGGCTCTGGCTCCGGCCGCCGGCCGTAGGATAAAGTTGGCAAAAACGTGAGATAATTACGAGCTGGCTCGGGCTGCCGGCCGTGGGATATAGTTGGCAAACATGTGCGATAAATGACTCGCGGCCTTTGGTTGCCGGCCTAGAGATAAAGTCGGTAAAACGAGCGATAATTACGCGCTGGCTCGGGCTGCCGGCCGTGGGATATAGTTGGCAAACATGTGCGATGAATCCCTTGTGGGCTCGGGCTGCCGGCCGTGACGTATAGACAGTGAAACGAGCGATGATTACGAGTGGGCTCTGGCTGCCGGCCGTGGGATATAGTTGGCAAACGTGCGATAAATCCCTCGCAGCCTTTGGCTGCCGGCCTAGAGATAAAGTCGGTAAAACGAGCGATAATTACGAGCTGGCTCGGGCTGCTGGCCGTGGGATAAAGACGGTAAAACGAGCGATAATTACGAACGGGCTCGGGCTGCCGGCCGTGGGATAAAGACGGTGAAACGAGCGATGATCACGAGTGGGCTCTGGATGCCGGCCGTGGGATATAGTTGGCAAACATGTGCGATAAATCCCTTGTGGGCTCGGGCTGCCGGCCGTGGGATAAAGACGGTGAAACGAGCGATGATCACGAGTGGGCTCTGGATGCCGGCCGTGGGATATAGTTGGCAAACGTGCGATAAATCCCTCGCTGCCTTTGGCTGCCGGCCTAGAGATAAAGTCGGTAAAACGAGCGATAATTACGAGCTGCCTCGGGCTGCCGGCCGTGGGATATAGTTGGCAAAAACTTGCGATAAATCCGTCGCGGGCTCGGGCCACCAGCCGTGGGATAAGTTGGGCAAAAAGAGTGATAATAATCACAATTTTTGGCAACGTTGTCCCACGGCCGGCAGACTGAGTCCGCGAGGGATTTTTCGCCCGTTGTAAGCCTTTCACTTCCGGCCACCGCCCACGGGTAATTATCGCATGTTTTTGCCAAGTAAATCCCTCGCGGGCTCTGGCTCCGGCCGCCGGCCGTAGGATAAAGTTGGCAAAAACGTGAGATAATTACGAGCTGGCTCGGGCTGCCGGCCGTGGGATATAGTTGGCAAACATGTGCGATAAATGACTCGCGGCCTTTGGTTGCCGGCCTAGAGATAAAGTCGGTAAAACGAGCGATAATTACGCGCTGGCTCGGGCTGCCGGCCGTGGGATATAGTTGGCAAACATGTGCGATGAATCCCTTGTGGGCTCGGGCTGCCGGCCGTGACGTATAGACAGTGAAACGAGCGATGATTACGAGTGGGCTCTGGCTGCCGGCCGTGGGATATAGTTGGCAAACGTGCGATAAATCCCTCGCAGCCTTTGGCTGCCGGCCTAGAGATAAAGTCGGTAAAACGAGCGATAATTACGAGCTGGCTCGGGCTGCTGGCCGTGGGATAAAGACGGTAAAACGAGCGATAATTACGAACGGGCTCGGGCTGCCGGCCGTGGGATAAAGACGGTGAAACGAGCGATGATCACGAGTGGGCTCTGGATGCCGGCCGTGGGATATAGTTGGCAAACATGTGCGATAAATCCCTTGTGGGCTCGGGCTGCCGGCCGTGGGATAAAGACGGTGAAACGAGCGATGATCACGAGTGGGCTCTGGATGCCGGCCGTGGGATATAGTTGGCAAACGTGCGATAAATCCCTCGCTGCCTTTGGCTGCCGGCCTAGAGATAAAGTCGGTAAAACGAGCGATAATTACGAGCTGCCTCGGGCTGCCGGCCGTGGGATATAGTTGGCAAAAACTTGCGATAAATCCGTCGCGGGCTCGGGCCACCAGCCGTGGGATAAGTTGGGCAAAAAGAGTGATAATAATCACAATTTTTGGCAACGTTGTCCCACGGCCGGCAGACTGAGTCCGCGAGGGATTTTTCGCCCGTTGTAAGCCTTTCACTTCCGGCCACCGCCCACGGGTATTTATCGCATGTTTTTGCCAAGTAAATCCCTCGCGGGCTCTGGCTCCGGCCGCCGGCCGTAGGATAAAGTTGGCAAAAACGTGAGATAATTACGAGCTGGCTCGGGCTGCCGGCCGTGGGATATAGTTGGCAAACATGTGCGATAAATGACTCGCGGCCTTTGGTTGCCGGCCTAGAGATAAAGTCGGTAAAACGAGCGATAATTACGCGCTGGCTCGGGCTGCCGGCCGTGGGATATAGTTGGCAAACATGTGCGATGAATCCCTTGTGGGCTCGGGCTGCCGGCCGTGACGTATAGACAGTGAAACGAGCGATGATTACGAGTGGGCTCTGGCTGCCGGCCGTGGGATATAGTTGGCAAACATGTGCGATAAATCACTCGCGGCCTTTGGTTGCCGGCCTAGAGATAAAGTCGGTAAAACGAGCGATAATTACGAGCGGGCTCGGGCTGCCGGCCGTGGGATAAAGACGGTGAAACGAGCGATGATCACGAGTGGGCTCTGGATGCCGGCCGTGGGATATAGTTGGCAAACATGTGCGATAAATCACTCGCGGCCTTTGGCTGCCGGCCTAGAGATAAAGTCGGTAAAACGAGCGATAATTACGAGCTGCCTCGGGCTGCCGGCCGTGGGATATAGTTGGCAAAAACTTGCGATAAAT
The DNA here is from genome assembly GCA_019142605.1 of Cephalopholis sonnerati. NCBI lineage: Eukaryota > Metazoa > Chordata > Actinopteri > Perciformes > Serranidae > Cephalopholis > Cephalopholis sonnerati. The sequence continues at coordinate 19,971,263 of JAGQAX010000003.1, forward strand.
CCGTCGCGGGCTCGGGCCACCAGCCGTGGGATAAGTTGGGCAAAAAGAGTGATAATAATCACAATTTTTGGCAACGTTGTCCCACGGCCGGCAGACTGAGTCCGCGAGGGATTTTTCGCCCGTTGTAAGCCTTTCACTTCCGGCCACCGCCCACGGGTAATTATCGCATGTTTTTGCCAAGTAAATCCCTCGCGGGCTCTGGCTCCGGCCGCCGGCCGTAGGATAAAGTTGGCAAAAACGTGAGATAATTACGAGCTGGCTCGGGCTGCCGGCCGTGGGATATAGTTGGCAAACATGTGCGATAAATGACTCGCGGCCTTTGGTTGCCGGCCTAGAGATAAAGTCGGTAAAACGAGCGATAATTACGCGCTGGCTCGGGCTGCCGGCCGTGGGATATAGTTGGCAAACATGTGCGATGAATCCCTTGTGGGCTCGGGCTGCCGGCCGTGACGTATAGACAGTGAAACGAGCGATGATTACGAGTGGGCTCTGGCTGCCGGCCGTGGGATATAGTTGGCAAACGTGCGATAAATCCCTCGCAGCCTTTGGCTGCCGGCCTAGAGATAAAGTCGGTAAAACGAGCGATAATTACGAGCTGGCTCGGGCTGCTGGCCGTGGGATAAAGACGGTAAAACGAGCGATAATTACGAACGGGCTCGGGCTGCCGGCCGTGGGATAAAGACGGTGAAACGAGCGATGATCACGAGTGGGCTCTGGATGCCGGCCGTGGGATATAGTTGGCAAACATGTGCGATAAATCCCTTGTGGGCTCGGGCTGCCGGCCGTGGGATAAAGACGGTGAAACGAGCGATGATCACGAGTGGGCTCTGGATGCCGGCCGTGGGATATAGTTGGCAAACGTGCGATAAATCCCTCGCTGCCTTTGGCTGCCGGCCTAGAGATAAAGTCGGTAAAACGAGCGATAATTACGAGCTGCCTCGGGCTGCCGGCCGTGGGATATAGTTGGCAAAAACTTGCGATAAATCCGTCGCGGGCTCGGGCCACCAGCCGTGGGATAAGTTGGGCAAAAAGAGTGATAATAATCACAATTTTTGGCAACGTTGTCCCACGGCCGGCAGACTGAGTCCGCGAGGGATTTTTCGCCCGTTGTAAGCCTTTCACTTCCGGCCACCGCCCACGGGTAATTATCGCATGTTTTTGCCAAGTAAATCCCTCGCGGGCTCTGGCTCCGGCCGCCGGCCGTAGGATAAAGTTGGCAAAAACGTGAGATAATTACGAGCTGGCTCGGGCTGCCGGCCGTGGGATATAGTTGGCAAACATGTGCGATAAATGACTCGCGGCCTTTGGTTGCCGGCCTAGAGATAAAGTCGGTAAAACGAGCGATAATTACGCGCTGGCTCGGGCTGCCGGCCGTGGGATATAGTTGGCAAACATGTGCGATGAATCCCTTGTGGGCTCGGGCTGCCGGCCGTGACGTATAGACAGTGAAACGAGCGATGATTACGAGTGGGCTCTGGCTGCCGGCCGTGGGATATAGTTGGCAAACGTGCGATAAATCCCTCGCAGCCTTTGGCTGCCGGCCTAGAGATAAAGTCGGTAAAACGAGCGATAATTACGAGCTGGCTCGGGCTGCTGGCCGTGGGATAAAGACGGTAAAACGAGCGATAATTACGAACGGGCTCGGGCTGCCGGCCGTGGGATAAAGACGGTGAAACGAGCGATGATCACGAGTGGGCTCTGGATGCCGGCCGTGGGATATAGTTGGCAAACATGTGCGATAAATCCCTTGTGGGCTCGGGCTGCCGGCCGTGGGATAAAGACGGTGAAACGAGCGATGATCACGAGTGGGCTCTGGATGCCGGCCGTGGGATATAGTTGGCAAACGTGCGATAAATCCCTCGCTGCCTTTGGCTGCCGGCCTAGAGATAAAGTCGGTAAAACGAGCGATAATTACGAGCTGCCTCGGGCTGCCGGCCGTGGGATATAGTTGGCAAAAACTTGCGATAAATCCGTCGCGGGCTCGGGCCACCAGCCGTGGGATAAGTTGGGCAAAAAGAGTGATAATAATCACAATTTTTGGCAACGTTGTCCCACGGCCGGCAGACTGAGTCCGCGAGGGATTTTTCGCCCGTTGTAAGCCTTTCACTTCCGGCCACCGCCCACGGGTATTTATCGCATGTTTTTGCCAAGTAAATCCCTCGCGGGCTCTGGCTCCGGCCGCCGGCCGTAGGATAAAGTTGGCAAAAACGTGAGATAATTACGAGCTGGCTCGGGCTGCCGGCCGTGGGATATAGTTGGCAAACATGTGCGATAAATGACTCGCGGCCTTTGGTTGCCGGCCTAGAGATAAAGTCGGTAAAACGAGCGATAATTACGCGCTGGCTCGGGCTGCCGGCCGTGGGATATAGTTGGCAAACATGTGCGATGAATCCCTTGTGGGCTCGGGCTGCCGGCCGTGACGTATAGACAGTGAAACGAGCGATGATTACGAGTGGGCTCTGGCTGCCGGCCGTGGGATATAGTTGGCAAACGTGCGATAAATCCCTCGCGGCCTTTGGCTGCCGGCCTAGAGATAAAGTCGGTAAAACGAGCGATAATTACGAGCTGGCTCGGGCTGCCGGCCGTGGGATAAAGACGGTGAAACGAGCGATGATTACGAGTGGGCTCTGGCTGCCGGCCGTGGGATATAGTTGGCAAACAGGTGCGATAAATCCCTCGCGGCCTTTGGCTGCCGGCCTAGAGATAAAGTCGGTAAAACGAGCGATAATTACGAGCTGGCTCCTGCTGCAGGCCGTGGGATATAGTTGGCAAACATGTGCGATAAATCCCTTGTGGGCTCGGGCTGCCGGCTGTGACATAAAGACGGTGAAACGAGCGATGATTACGAGTGGGCTCTGGCTGCCGGCCGTGGGATGTAGTTGGCAAACATGTGCGATAAATCCCTCGCGGCCTTGGGCTGCCGGCCTAGAGATAAAGTCGGTAAAACGAGCGATAATTACGAGCTGGCTCGGGCTGCCGGCCGTGGGATATAGTTGGCAAACATGTGCCATAAATCCCTTGTGGGCTCGGGCTGCCGGCCATGGGATATAGTTGGCAAAAACGTGCGATAAATCCGTCGCAGGCTCGGGCCACCGGCCGTGGGATAAGTTGGGCAAAAAGAGTGATAATAATCACAATTTTTGGCAACGTTGTCCCACAGCCGGCAGCCCGAGTCCGCGAGGGATTTTTCGCCCGTTGTAAGCCTTTCACTTCCGGCCACCGCCCAGGGGTATTTATCGCATGTTTTTGCCAAGTAAATCCCTCGCGGGCTCTGGCTCCGGCCGCCGGCCGTAGGATAAAGTTGGCAAAAACGTGAGATAATTACGAGCTGGCTTGGGCTGCCGGCCGTGGGATATAGTTGGCAAACGTGCGATAAATCCCTTGTGGGCTCGGGCTGCCGGCTGTGACGTATAGACAGTGAAACGAGCGATGATTACGAGTGGGCTCTGGCTGCCGGCCGTGGGATAAAGACGGTGAAACGAGCGATGATTACGAGTGGGCTCGGGCTGCCGGCCGTGGGATATAGTTGGCAAACATGTGCGATAAATCACTCGCGGCCTTTGGTTGCCGGCCTAGAGATAAAGTCGGTAAAACGAGCGATAATTACGAACGGGCTCGGGCTGCCGACCGTGGGATATAGTTGGCAAACATGTGCGATAAATCCCTTGTGGGCTCGGGCTGCCGGCCGTGGGATAAAGTTGGCAAAAACGTGCGATAATTACGAGCGGGCTCGGGCTGCCGGCCGTGGGATATAGTTGGCAAACGTGCGATAAATCCCTTGTGGGCTCGGGCTGCCGGCCGTGGGATAAAGACGGTGAAACGAGCGATGATCACGAGTGGGCTCTGGATGCCGGCCGTGGGATATAGTTGGCAAACGTGCGATAAATCCCTCGCTGCCTTTGGCTGCCGGCCTAGAGATAAAGTCGGTAAAACGAGCGATAATTACGAGCTGCCTCGGGCTGCCGGCCGTGGGATATAGTTGGCAAAAACTTGCGATAAATCCGTCGCGGGCTCGGGCCACCAGCCGTGGGATAAGTTGGGCAAAAAGAGTGATAATAATCACAATTTTTGGCAACGTTGTCCCACGGCCGGCAGACTGAGTCCGCGAGGGATTTTTCGCCCGTTGTAAGCCTTTCACTTCCGGCCACCGCCCACGGGTATTTATCGCATGTTTTTGCCAAGTAAATCCCTCGCGGGCTCTGGCTCCGGCCGCCGGCCGTAGGATAAAGTTGGCAAAAACGTGAGATAATTACGAGCTGGCTCGGGCTGCCGGCCGTGGGATATAGTTGGCAAACATGTGCGATAAATGACTCGCGGCCTTTGGTTGCCGGCCTAGAGATAAAGTCGGTAAAACGAGCGATAATTACGCGCTGGCTCGGGCTGCCGGCCGTGGGATATAGTTGGCAAACATGTGCGATGAATCCCTTGTGGGCTCGGGCTGCCGGCCGTGACGTATAGACAGTGAAACGAGCGATGATTACGAGTGGGCTCTGGCTGCCGGCCGTGGGATATAGTTGGCAAACGTGCGATAAATCCCTCGCGGCCTTTGGCTGCCGGCCTAGAGATAAAGTCGGTAAAACGAGCAATAATTACGAGCTGGCTCGGGCTGCCGGCCGTGGGATAAAGACGGTGAAACGAGCGATGATTACGAGTGGGCTCTGGCTGCCGGCCGTGGGATATAGTTGGCAAACAGGTGCGATAAATCCCTCGCGGCCTTTGGCTGCCGGCCTAGAGATAAAGTCGGTAAAACGAGCGATAATTACGAGCTGGCTCCTGCTGCAGGCCGTGGGATATAGTTGGCAAACATGTGCCATAAATCCCTTGTGGGCTCGGGCTGCCGGCCATGGGATATAGTTGGCAAAAACGTGCGATAAATCCGTCGCGGGCTCGGGCCACCGGCCGTGGGATAAGTTGGGCAAAAAGAGTGATAATAATCACAATTTTTGGCAACGTTGTCCCATGGCCGGCAGCCCGAGTCCGCGACGGATTTTTCGCCCGTTGTAAGCCTTTCACTTCCGGCCACCGCCCACGGGTATTTATCACGTTTTTGCCAAGTAAATCCCTCGCGGGCTCCGGGCTCCGGCCACCGGCCGTAGGATAAAGTTGGCAAAAACGTGCCATAATTACGAGCGGGCTCGGGCTGCCGGCCGTGGGATAAAGACGGTGAAACGACCGATGATTACGAGTGGGCTCTGGCTGCCGGCCGTGGGATATAGTTGGCAAACATGTGCGATAAATCCCTTGCGGCCTTTGGCTGCCGGCCTAGAGATAAAGTCGGTAAAACGAGCGATAATTACGAGCTGCCTCGGGGTGCCGGCCGTGGGATATAGTTGGCAAACATGTGCCATAAATCCCTTGTGGGCTCGGGCTGCCGGTCCATGGGATATAGTTGGCAAAAACGTGCGATAAATGCGTCGCGGGCTCGGGCCACCGGCCGTGGGATAAGTTGGGCAAAAAGAGTGATAATAATCACAATTTTTGGCAACGTTGTCCCACGGCCGGCAGCCCGAGTCCGCGAGGGATTTTTCGCCCGTTGTAAGCCTTTCACTTCCGGCCACCGCCCACGGGTAATTATCGCATGTTTTTGCCAAGTAAATCCCTCGCGGGCTCTGGCTCCGGCCGCCGGCCGTAGGATAAAGTTGGCAAAAACGTGAGATAATTACGAGCTGGCTCGGGCTGCCGGCCGTGGGATATAGTTGGCAAACGTGCGATAAATCCCTTGTGGGCTCGGGCTGCCGGCCGTGACATAAAGATGGTAAAACGAGCGATGATTACGAGTGGGCTCTGGCTGCCGGCCGTGGGATGTAGTTGGCAAACGTGCGATAAATCCCTCGCAGCCTTGGGCTGCCGGCGTAGAGATAAAGTCGGTAAAACGAGCGATAATTACGAGCTGGCTCGGGTTGCTGGCCGTGGGATATAGTTGGCAAACATGTGCCATAAATCCCTTGTGGGCTCGGCCTGCCGGCCATGGGATATAGTTGGCAAAAACGTGCGATAAATCCGTCGCAGGCTCGGGCCACCGGCCGTGGGATAAATTGGGCAAAAAGAGTGATAATAATCACAATTTTTGGCAACATTGTCCCACGGCCGGCAGCCCGAGTCCGCGAGGGATTTTTCGCCCGTTGTAAGCCTTTCACTTCCGGCCACCGCCCACGGGTATTTATCGCATGTTTTTGCCAAGTAAATCCCTCGCGGGCTCTGGCTCCGGCCGCCGGCCGTAGGATAAAGTTGGCAAAAACGTGAGATAATTACGAACTGGCTCGGGCTGCCGGCCGTGGGATATAGTTGGCAAACGTGCGATAAATGACTCGCGGCCTTTGGTTGCCGGCCTAGAGATAAAGTCGGTAAAACGAGCGATAATTACGCGCTGGCTCGGGCTGCCGGCCGTGGGATATAGTTGGCAAACATGTGCGATGAATCCCTTGTGGGCTCGGGCTGCCGGCCGTGACATAAAGACAGTGAAACGAGCGATGATTACGAGTGGGCTCTGGCTGCCGGCCGTGGGATATAGTTGGCAAACGTGCGATAAATCCCTCGCGGCCTTTGGCTGCCGGCCTAGAGATAAAGTCGGTAAAACGAGCGATAATTACGAGCTGGCTCGGGCTGCCGGCCGTGGGATAAAGACGGTGAAACGAGCGATGATTACGAGTGGGCTCTGGCTGCCGGCCGTGGGATATAGTTGGCAAACAGGTGCGATAAATCCCTCGCGGCCTTTGGCTGCCGGCCTAGAAATAAAGTCGGTAAAACGAGCGATAATTACGAGCTGGCTCCTGCTGCAGGCCGTGGGATATAGTTGGCAAACATGTGCCATAAATCCCTTGTGGGCTCGGGCTGCCGGCCATGGGATATAGTTGGCAAAAACGTGCGATAAATCCGTCGCGGGCTCGGGCCACCGGCCGTGGGATAAGTTGGGCAAAAAGAGTGATAATAATCACAATTTTTGGCAACGTTGTCCCATGGCCGGCAGCCCGAGTCCGCGACGGATTTTTCGCCCGTTGTAAGCCTTTCACTTCCGGCCACCGCCCACGGGTATTTATCACGTTTTTGCCAAGTAAATCCCTCGCGGGCTCCGGGCTCCGGCCACCGGCCGTAGGATAAAGTTGGCAAAAACGTGCCATAATTACGAGCGGGCTCGGGCTGCCGGCCGTGGGATAAAGACGGTGAAACGACCGATGATTACGAGTGGGCTCTGGCTGCCGGCCGTGGGATATAGTTGGCAAACATGTGCGATAAATCCCTTGCGGCCTTTGGCTGCCGGCCTAGAGATAAAGTCGGTAAAACGAGCGATAATTACGAGCTGGCTCGGGCTGCCGGCCGTGGGATAAAGACGGTGAAACGAGCGATGATTACGAGTGGGCTCTGGCTGCCGGCCGTGGGATATAGTTGGCAAACAGGTGCGATAAATCCCTCGCGGCCTTTGGCTGCCGGCCTAGAGATAAAGTCGGTAAAACGAGCGATAATTACGAGCTGGCTCCTGCTGCAGGCCGTGGGATATAGTTGGCAAACATGTGCCATAAATCCCTTGTGGGCTCGGGCTGCCGGCCATGGGATATAGTTGGCAAAAACGTGCGATAAATCCGTCGCGGGCTCGGGCCACCGGCCGTGGGATAAGTTGGGCAAAAAGAGTGATAATAATCACAATTTTTGGCAACGTTGTCCCATGGCCGGCAGCCCGAGTCCGCGACGGATTTTTCGCCCGTTGTAAGCCTTTCACTTCCGGCCACCGCCCACGGGTATTTATCACGTTTTTGCCAAGTAAATCCCTCGCGGGCTCCGGGCTCCGGCCACCGGCCGTAGGATAAAGTTGGCAAAAACGTGCCATAATTACGAGCGGGCTCGGGCTGCCGGCCGTGGGATAAAGACGGTGAAACGACCGATGATTACGAGTGGGCTCTGGCTGCCGGCCGTGGGATATAGTTGGCAAACATGTGCGATAAATCCCTTGCGGCCTTTGGCTGCCGGCCTAGAGATAAAGTCGGTAAAACGAGCGATAATTACGAGCTGCCTCGGGGTGCCGGCCGTGGGATATAGTTGGCAAACATGTGCCATAAATCCCTTGTGGGCTCGGGCTGCCGGCCATGGGATATAGTTGGCAAAAACGTGCGATAAATGCGTCGCGGGCTCGGGCCACCGGCCGTGGGATAAGTTGGGCAAAAAGAGTGATAATAATCACAATTTTTGGCAACGTTGTCCCACGGCCGGCAGCCCGAGTCCGCGAGGGATTTTTCGCCCGTTGTAAGCCTTTCACTTCCGGCCACCGCCCACGGGTAATTATCGCATGTTTTTGCCAAGTAAATCCCTCGCGGGCTCTGGCTCCGGCCGCCGGCCGTAGGATAAAGTTGGCAAAAACGTGAGATAATTACGAGCTGGCTCGGGCTGCCGGCCGTGGGATATAGTTGGCAAACGTGCGATAAATCCCTTGTGGGCTCGGGCTGCCGGCCGTGACATAAAGATGGTAAAACGAGCGATGATTACGAGTGGGCTCTGGCTGCCGGCCGTGGGATGTAGTTGGCAAACGTGCGATAAATCCCTCGCAGCCTTGGGCTGCCGGCGTAGAGATAAAGTCGGTAAAACGAGCGATAATTACGAGCTGGCTCGGGTTGCTGGCCGTGGGATATAGTTGGCAAACATGTGCCATAAATCCCTTGTGGGCTCGGGCTGCCGGCCATGGGATATAGTTGGCAAAAACGTGCGATAAATCCGTTGCGGGCTCGGGCCACCGGCCGTGGGATAAATTGGGCAAAAAGAGTGATAATAATCACAATTTTTGGCAACATTGTCCCACGGCCGGCAGCCCGAGTCCGCGAGGGATTTTTCGCCCGTTGTAAGCCTTTCACTTCCGGCCACCGCCCAGGGGTATTTATCGCATGTTTTTGCCAAGTAAATCCCTCGCGGGCTCTGGCTCCGGCCGCCGGCCGTAGGATAAAGTTGGCAAAAACGTGAGATAATTACGAGCTGGCTCGGGCTGCCGGCCGTGGGATATAGTTGGCAAACATGTGCGATAAATGACTCGCGGCCTCTGGTTGTCGGCCTAGAGATAAAGTCGGTAAAACGAGCGATAATTACGAGCTGGCTCGGGCTGCCGGCCGTGGGATATAGTTGGCAAACATGTGCGATGAATCCCTTGTGGGCTCGGGCTGCCGGCCGTGACATAAAGACAGTGAAACGAGCGATGATTACGAGTGGGCTCTGGCTGCCGGCCGTGGGATATAGTTGGCAAACATGTGCGATAAATCCCTCGCTGCCTTGGGCTGCCGGCCTAGAGATAAAGTCGGTAAAACGAGCGATAATTACGAGCTGGCTCGGCCTTCCGGCCATGGGATATAGTTGGCAAAAACGTGCGATAAATCCGTCGCGGGCTCGGGCCACCGGCCGTGGGATAAGTTGGGCAAAAAGAGTGATAATAATCACAATTTTTGGCAACGTTGTCCCACGGCCGGCAGTCCGAGTCCGCGAGGAATTTTTCTCCCGTTGTAAGCCTTTCACTTCCGGCCACCGGCCACGGGTATTTATCGCATGTTTTTGCCAACTAAATCCCTCGCGGGCTCCGGCCACCAGCCGTAGGATAAAGTTGGCAAAAACGTGCGATAATTACGAGCGGGCTCGGGCTGCCGGCCGTGGGATAAAGACGGTGAAACGAGCGATGATTACAAGTGGGCTCTGGCTGCCGGCCGTGGGATATAGTTGGCAAACATGTGCGATGAATCCCTCGCAGCCTTTGGCTGCCGGCCTAGAGATAAAGTTGGTAAAACGAGCGATAATTACGAGCTGGCTCGGGTTGCCGGCCGTGACATAAAGATGGTGAAACCAGCGATGATTACGAGTGGGCTCTGGCTGCCGGCCGTGGGATATAGTTGGCAAACATGTGCGATAAATCCCTCGCAGCCTTGGGCTGCCAGCCTAGAGATAAAGTTGGTAAAACGAGCGATAATTACGAGCTGGCTCGGGCTGCCGGCCGTGGGATATAGTTGGCAAACATGTGCGATAAATCCCTTGTGGGCTCTGGCTGCCGGCCGTGGGTTGTAGTTGGCAAACATGTGCGATAAATCCCTCGCAGCCTTGGGCTGCCGGCCTAGAGATAAAGTCGGTAAAACGAGCGATAATTACGAGCCGGCTCGGGCTGCCGGCCGTGGGATATAGTTGGGAAATATGTGCCATGAATCCCTTGTGGGCTCTGGCCGCCGGCCGTGGGTTGTAGTTGGCAAACGTGCGATAAATCCCTCGCAGCCTTGGGCTGCCGGCCTAGAGATAAAGTTGGTAAAACGAGCGATAATTACGAGCTGGCTCGGGCTGCCGGCCATGGGATATAGTTGGCAAAAACGTGCGATAAATCCGTCGCGGGCTCGGGCCACCGGCCGTGGGATAAATTGGGCAAAAAGAGTGATAATAATCACAATTTTTGGCAACATTGTCCCACGGCCGGCAGCCCGAGTCCGCAAGGGATTTTTCGCCCGTTGTAAGCCTTTCACTTCCGGCCACCGCCCAGGGGTATTTATCGCATGTTTTTGCCAAGTAAATCCCTCGCGGGCTCTGGCTCCGGCCGCCGGCCGTAGGATAAAGTTGGCAAAAACGTGAGATAATTACGAGCTGGCTCGGGCTGCCGGCCGTGGGATATAGTTGGCAAACATGTGCGATAAATGACTCGCGGCCTTTGGTTGTCGGCCTAGAGATAAAGTCGGTAAAACGAGCGATAATTACGAGCTGGCTCGGGCTGCCGGCCGTGGGATATAGTTGGCAAACGTGCGATGAATCCCTTGTGGGCTCGGGCTGCCGGCCGTGACATAAAGACAGTGAAACGAGCGATGATTACGAGTGGGCTCTGGCTGTCGGCCGTGGGATATAGTTGGCAAACATGTGCGATAAATCCCTCGCTGCCTTGGGCTGCCGGCCTAGAGATAAAGTCGGTAAAACGAGCGATAATTACGAGCTGGCTCGGCCTTCCGGCCGTGGGATATAGTTGGCAAAAACGTGCGATAAATCCGTCGCGGGCTCGGGCCACCGGCCGTGGGATAAGTTGGGCAAAAAGAGTGATAATAATCACAATTTTTGGCAACGTTGTCCCACGGCCGGCAGTCCGAGTCCGCGAGGAATTTTTCTCCCGTTGTAAGCCTTTCACTTCCGGCCACTGGCCACGGGTATTTATCGCATGTTTTTGCCAACTAAATCCCTCGCGGGCTCCGGCCACCAGCCGTAGGATAAAGTTGGCAAAAACGTGCGATAATTACGAGCGGGCTCGGGCTGCCGGCCGTGGGATAAAGACGGTGAAACGAGCGATGATCACGAGTGGGCTCTGGATGCCGGCCGTGGGATATAGTTGGCAAACATGTGCGATAAATCCCTCGCTGCCTTTGGCTGCCGGCCTAGAGATAAAGTCAGTAAAACGAGCGATAATTACGAGCTGCCTCGGGCTTCCAGCCGTGGGATATAGTTGGCAAAAACGTGCGATAAATCCATCGCGGGCTTGGGCCACCGGCCGTGGGATAAGTTGGGCAAAAAGAGTGATAATAATCACAATTTTTGGCAATGTTGTCCCACGGCCGGCAGCCCGAGTCCGCGAGGGATTTTTCGCCCGTTGTAAGCCTTTCACTTCCGGCCACATTCTTTGAGTCCAAGCCATATTTACAAACTCTGGTGGAACAGTGTTTGTGACATCACAGTGATGTCACAGGTGCTTTGATCAGATGGCTTTGTTCCATCGGCGATCAAATTGGATACAAATTCAAGTTTTTTCAAGCATTTTCAACTCCTATCTCCTCATTCATACATTCACATAGAATCTCCATTCAAACTTTAAAATGCTGCCCATCATTCACACATACATTCATGCGCTTAATCAAATAATGCCCCAATAAACTCCATCAATTAAGTTAGCATCAGAAAGCACTGACAAAACAACAAAATAACCCTCAGAAAATCTTACCTCAGAACACAGCATTTGCCAACGCTGTGTAAGACATGCACACACCCACTGACCTTAATTCACTCGCTCCTCGCTGGCTCCCCACCTGCTGCCAGGTCTCATCCTCTGCCAAAGGGTAGTCATCCACCACTTCTTCTTTCACCGTCCTCAACCTACTGGTGTTCCCCTGGAGTTTAGACCCAACTGACACAACTGCAGCAGCAAGAGGTTCTTTATAAACTCTGGTGGAACAGTGTGTGTGACATCACAGTGATGTCACAGGTGCTTTGATCAGATGGCTTTGTTGCATCATTGAATTTTTTTTTTTTTTTTTTTTTTTTTTACACAACCTTATTATACAAAGTCACGCACACACACACACACATTATCTTGTACTTGTTTCTTTGTAGGGACCCTCACTGACAGACTCTTGTTTTGATTTTAAAGTCTGAAGTTGAATCACTTCACCGCTCATCAGTTACTTTTAGCTAACTACTGCTACGTTCAGCTAGTTATTGCTATTTTATCCAGTTGTCAGTTACTCTTAGCCAAGTGTTTAAATGGTCTCCTTCACTTTTAAGTAACTAATGCCAATTATCCACTTATCAGTGACTTAGCAAACTAATGCTATTTCAGCCATTTGTCAGCTGCTGTTAGATAACTATGTTTACACTACATCGACGATTTAGTCATCATTTTTACCTGAGTAATGCTAAGTGTTTCATACTTTCTGAAACATTCAACATTTTTCAGGAAATTTTCCCCATTCAAATGAATAAGTGGAGCGATCAAATCGGAGACAAATTCAAGTTTTTTCAGGCATTTTCAACTCCTATCTCCTCATTCATACATTTAAAATGGGTTTCTATGTGACAGATTGTCTTAGAGCTAGAGTGTGTGACATGACAACCAGCATCAGAAGCAGCACTGCTCACAATAAACTGCACCATGGACACTTTACACGTCACACAGCAATATTCATTAACATTTTTTTTACACTGTATCACTGTTCCCCCTTCTTGTTGTTCTTTTGCACATACAGTACATTTTGCACTAAATATGCTCTCTTTTAGGACAGTATTTGTGCTTATTAGTAGTAGTTGGTGCTGTTTCTTGTATTTTTGTATCTTTTGCATGCCTATTTAAAAAAAAATCTGAGACTTTCTCTTCTTGACTCAATTGTGGGATTAATAAAGGTGTATCTTATCTTCTCGTATCTTATCACAGCTAAAGTAAAGCGGGACTCTAAAATCTTCTTTAAAAGTGGCTGTGTGCACCGGAAAATAGAGCTCCCCTGAAAGCCACTACACCACAATACATTTTTTGGCCAAATGATTGGTTTACACACATAGGATGCATTCACAAAACAATTAGTTTATTTTACACGTATGTGATACAGTGTAATCATAATATATTCACTAGAAAATACACTGTAGTAATATAAACAACTTATATGGTCACACATTTTTTTCATTATTTATAGTCATTACCAACAGCCGTTACTGACACAAAATACAGTGTATCACAGATTACATGGTTAAGAGCACAGCTGCCTGTTTTACACACTTTGGCCATCAGGTGGTTTCGTGTGCACATGAAGCCTCGAGAAACGAACCCTTTTCTGAACCATTTGCTGGAGAGCTTCAATGCTTCATGAAGCTTCATCTCACCATCACTACTGAAAGGGCTTGATCGCGTCAACGCTGAGGAGTTCCCGGGGTGTTGAAGGAGAGACGCCATCCAGCCATTGTAGTTCACGAAACAGCAAAGCAGTGAAGAACACGCGAAATGGAAGAGAATGTCTGAATATACAGGAGTAAAATCATGACTGTTGATATGCTCGTCTTGCGAGGTCTTCCGTTTGAATCATGCCGAGCTCGGACGTGTTTGGACGAGGGCTAGAAGGCTTGTCAGGCTCCTCCAATCACATGCGAGGATGGAATGCACCTTTGACCTTTGTGGCAAAGCCTGATTAAAACTAATTGTTGAAATAAATTGTTTTGTGTATCGTTTTTATTGAACATTGACCATTGCTAATGATAAGGTAATAAATTCATTCATGTCCTTGATGGTAGTAATAGTGTAGCCCATAGGATAACAATGACATGAATATACAACATAATAACATAACATAATAATAATAATTTTATTTTATTATTGTAAAGGAGGGGTTTACATTTATAATGACCCAGGGTGACCAATAGCGACAGATCTGCCAACCAATCACGAGTGATTTTTCTTGTTTAAAAGTAATGGTTTCATCCAATACTGGAGTGAGGAAATTCAGGCCCGACAGGGTTTCGCTGCTATTCATATGCTAATTGGAGCCATCAGCACCTCCCAGGAGGTCTCCACATACGTCATGGTTTGTTTCCGACAATTTGTGGCACAGGCGAACGCGATGTTCACATGCTGTAAATTGTCTTTAACTGCCGAAAATTAGTGAGATGTCCAGGCGTTTACGGGGACGAAAATCCCACTTTTCATGCAGTGCAGTGTCTTGAGGAAAGTCTGGAAATGTCAACAACCAGTAAGTTTGTCACTGAGTACGGTCCCCCTGGAAACATTTCCGTTGTCGTCTTCATTTTGGTGTGTGTTTTCGTTTTCGCGGCGCGTTTAGCTTCTTGCTTGTGTTGTGAGTATTTGCATCGCGTTATCACATTTGCTTGTGTTGTGAGGATTTGTAGCGTTTGTGTTGCAAAATCGGTGAATGTGTTTTCTGAATTTGGGGGTGTTTTCTTAATGTGCGTGTGTTGTGGAGTTTGCGTGTGTTGTGACCTCTCTCGGCCACCGTAAGAATCTCCAACATTATTCTTTACAACATCAGAATGTCCTTTTCTGCAATATCAAATATCAAGCAAATTAGTGTTCACAGATATCTAATCCTTATGAATAAAGAATAAAATAATTATTGCACTGTTCTCTGCAAGTTTGTTATTCACAGTATAACATAACTTTCTAATGATGCCATTATCTTTTTTTCCTCTACATAAGAGTAGTTTCAAAGAAACATGGCCAACCCTAAAACATTAATAAATGCCTGAGCAGTGCACTGGTCTCTGCAACTTTGTTTATTACAGTATCATTGTCCAAAGACATGAGAATTTCTTTCTCAGTGCACATGAGCATGTTTCTTCTGGGTCAAAATGCTCCTGAGTCTGTTTTTTTATGAATTTCACTGTTGAGAAACTTCTCTCACAGGCTACTTGTGTGATGGACAGTGTTAATAGCAACTTGTAGGCCAGTCCAATCACATTGTAGGCATCAGTTAGCAGATTGTACTCAGAGAGGATGAAATGAACACAAATGACACAGTTTTTACAGGAGGAACAAATTTTGCTCTCTAGTTCAACATCCTGCTGTTTCATGGAAGGATCCTCCTCGCTTCCTCGTGGCATTCCACTAGCTGTCCTCCTGACAGTGTAACCCTCCAGAGGGGACATCTTCAGTCTGTCCCACTGACATGCTAGGCTGTAGAGTTCACTACATAATGTGCCAGCTGTAGCTCTGTTGTCAAACTTAAGCAGACATTTGCTTATTTCTTCCAGAGCCGAGCTAGGGAGTCTATTTTCCCATTTTGCATTGGCAGAAAACTTTCTATGGATACTGTCTGTCACTGTGTCCACAATGACATTGTGAACTTTGACCTTGAAGTCAGTATTAGCTGATGCTAGCTGCTAATCTTCTGCAAGCTCTCCTGGCATTCTTTTTTCTGAACCTTCTCTCAGGAAGGGCAGTCTGCACTACCAGCTCACACTCTCCCTCCTCTTGCAGCTTTCCATTAGCCCACTTCACAAACTCATCAGCTGCACACTTAACTCCTTCAAAGTCCCTAGCACACTCCCTGAGACCCTCCTCCGTCCCCTCAACCAGACGTTGAGCTGTGATGATAGTATTCTGAAGGGGGGGGGGGTGAATGGTTGTCTGTCTCTATGTGTCAGCCCTGTGATATGGCTTCCATCCATCCATTTTCTATTTATCTCTTCAGGGTTGCGGGGGGCTGGAGCCTATCCTAGCTGACGTTGGGCGAGAGGCAGGGTACACCCTGGACAGGTCACCAGACTATCACAGGGCTGACACATAGAGACAGACAACCATTCACGCTCACATTCACACCTATGGACAATTTAGAGTCACCAATTAACCTGCATGTCTTTGGACTGTGGGAGGAAGCTGGAGTACCCGGAGAGAACCCACACTGACACGTGGAGAACATGCAAACTCCGCACAGAAGGGCTCCCGTACCTGGGATTGGACCAGGTGAGGTCACCAGGTCTTGCTGTGAGGCGACAGTGCTAACCACCACACCACCGTGCTGCCTGTGATATGGCTTACCCAGTAAAATACTGTTAAGGCCTTCAGATGTGATTTATATAGGTGCAGTTTTTTTGATACAACAGAAATCACTGCTTCTTTTTTTGTGATTTTTGCACTGGAGACAGCACATCACCTTTCCACATGCCAAGAGAAAAGTCTTCCACCAGAAAGGTTTTGGGCACATGTTCAGGGTTCATTATTTTGAACAGAAATGCACTGAGATTTGAAGATGACTCACCAAAACACTTCAGGGCACCAGAAGTGGCTTGTGATATTTGAGGGACCTGAATTTGAATGAAGGATTGTTATTCTAACAGGAGACTGTCGACCAGTGCCTCTTCCTCTCCCCTTAGATTTGACAGAATCTGAAATAAAGCCGAATCCGATGGCGAGTGCACTAATGAGCCACGGCATTCGAATACAGTTCGGCTGCCTATCCCTTGGTAGTTCTCCAATGCATATTCTCAAAATAAGCCATGAACTTGGCCTGTAACTGTCAGTTTGATGCTAAAATCTCCCCTGTGCACATTTTAATAGGACTGACCCTGCTGTCTATCTGCCTGTCTCTTCCTCCTTGTGTTTCTCATGCCATACCATGCCATGCCAGGCTAAATTTACACTTCACAAGAGGTGCTGTACGCCTCCTTTGAGGGACCTCATTCCATTTATTTTCTCACAGTGCTGCTGGACAGGAATGTAGACGGAGGGATTGCATATGCTCCTGTCTATATATAAAGCAGAATGCATGGCACCAGCTGTTAAGGTACTCCTCCTCTTCAGTCAGCGGGGCAGAGTGATATCATTTCATCACTTTATTCTCCACAGGTAAACACCCCATCACCTCGATATAGTCACTGATATATTCTGTTAATTTTATCTCCTCTCATGAAGGTGTAAATGCTGTTTTAAAGCCTTCTCCACACTGACAGGATATAATTCAGATGGAACCACTTGATTCTGTTGTATTTTAAAGGGGCACTCCACCGATTTCACACTTAGCCTGCAGTAGTATAATGTCCTCTGCGGCAGACTCCTTCATTGGGTCGGGTACCCACGGGTACCGAGCAGGTGACCAGCTAAAAAAGGGATTTTTAAATTTATTTCCAGGTTCGATTCTGGTTAAAGCAAAGAGGATTTGGGTCAGATCGCAGGTGTTGGATAATAAATATATATATGTCAAAATAAAATGAGAATAATTTAATTTAATTTAATTTAATTTAATTTAATTTAATTTAATTTAATCCTATTTTATTTTATTTTATGTTATGTTTTAACATTTTAGTCCTCTGACTGCTGAATTTTTGTGTGTTGGCTCTCTCTTCTGCACCAGCTGGAATATGAGAGCCGCTTCATACACTACTAACAGGCATGTTAACTGTGGAGATGTGCCACTTAATATTATGAGGATAAGCCAAACATACTCATTTAAACTGTATCTTTGTTTTAAAATATATGATTGAAGTTTTATGTGTATGAAATTGCCCAAAACGATCACTTTAAATGTGCTGCAGAACTAAATTATTTCGACAGTGCATGTTTATTATAGGATTTGCGGTTTCAGGTGGAGCCAGGGATTTTATGTCAATGGGTCAGGTTGGGTCTAGTTGCAGAATAATAGGTCATATTTGTGGATGGTGGGCTGGGAATAGGTCTTGAAAATCAGACCTGTGCAGGACTCTGCTCTGTGTTTCTTGAGAAGCTCCTAAAGATCTGAAAACTGATATTATGGTGATGTCATCAGGGTTATCTTGGTTTGGGCCTAGACTTTTTTTGTTACAGAAAGACTATTACAAGTATGACAAACTAGAGGTATGGGTTTTGAAAGTGGTAGACATTTAGGATGTTGGGGGGGGGTCTTATTGCATCATGGGAGGTTTTTGAAGCCTGATACATACAAGGATTAAAAGTCCAGATATCTCAGCCTCTGCCTCTCTGATCTCTATTCCTTTTTAAAAATCTGTCTTGAGTCCCTAGCTTTATAAAGGTGCAATTCTAAATCACCAGACTACCCCTTTAATCTAATATTAAAATAAATGTATAGTATCAGAAACTCATCATGTGTCCTTTTTGTGTGTATAATTTCAAAATGTTAACTCTTCCTTGAGTCTGTAAAACCTCTTAAATAAAAAAAACAAGAGAGGACTTGACTGCAGTGTCCTCAGCAGCAGCTCCGACCCTGATTTTGCCTCTTCTTTTCTCGTGACTAGTAAAATATTGTCAGAAGAAAAGGTTTTGAAGTAAAACATGTCAAATTGTCTCGCCCAGTGTGTCTTCTTTCTCAGAATAAAGCAGAATTTTAGGGATTTAAAAAAAACAATATGATGATTCATTCCCTTCTGATGTTGCAAAGTACATAATAACAGATGGAGTAGTGAACGAGGGGGCACGGCACAGTGTCCCCTTCCCCTTGTTGCATCGGCTCGTGGAATAATTACCCACAAAACTGTTCTCCGAACCTAATCTCAAACAAGCTGAACATTTCAGTGATGTATCCCTGCAACTCTGCCTGTCAGTCGCACACACACACACACTCACACAAAGTCAATTTACCACTGCCTGCCTCTGTACTATCTATCACTCAGACTCGGCATGTGTGCTGAGGCGTGACAACACTCATTCGGTCTTTCTTTTTTTGACAAAACCCCAAGAGATTTATTAAAAATACCACAGAGCACGAAACAGTTTTTTTTTTTCCTTTTCAGCACACAGTGACAAGCGGATCTAGGTGAAGCGTTCACAACAATTTGTTGCTTGCAGTGATTAGGGCCCAGAGGTGTGTGTGTGTGTGTGTGTGTGTGTGTGTGTGTGTGTGTGTGTGTGTGTGTGTGTGACGACCTAAGAACAAGCAGGAGAGGGAGAGAGAGAAGTAGCTTTGTTGAGTGAGAGAAGATGTGCATATTTAATATCACACGCAGACAGAGAATCTCTCCCAAGTGTGCATACGTCTCCCTCCTGCAGTCTGAGACAAGAATGAGTGACAAGAATGAGTCCGAGACAGGAATGAATACAAATGAATACAAAAGAAATGACAGCAGTGAAGTTGAGGCATCCAGTGTAATGTCAGCTTTCAATTTTATGTAAAACCCCCAAACTAATAAAGGATTTCCCACAGCTCATCACAAAATCTCACGGACAAATCAGAGTGAAAATCCCAACAGAGCATGCGGAGAACGGAAGCTGCACGGTATGCCACACTTTGTCTGTATTTCTATTGTCAGTTCATCAGGTATTTAGCATAGAGTGAGAATTAAATCACCCAATTAGTTGACAGAGATCCTCTTTGTTCATAAAGGTGTTGATGTAGCAGGAATGTTGAAGAGGGCAAACTGCGGCCAGGAGGTCGCAGGAGGATATTTGTTGATCGTGCTCTTTTTATGTTGGTTCACTGGTGTTCACTAACACGGTGACTCAGTACTAAAAGGTTGCCAGGCTGGTCGTGTCTGTACTTTGACCCTCTGGAAGAAATGAAGCGTCTATAGTTTATGATGCTGCACCAACTCTTTCGAACATTAAAAGGTTCAGTGTGTAGAATTTAGGGAAATCTATCTGATCATTTTGTTTTCATTGTCTTTGAATAAGCTGTTTATATCTACATCATGGATTTATAAAGAGAACTGGATACAGCATTGGAGGTGGACCCCGTTCATTCCTGTGAAAACCGCACAGTGAAAATGTTTGACGTTGCGGGTGATCTTCTGCATCATTGGGCCCATAGAGCAAGCTCACAACAGACATTCACTTTAGTGCTCTGCTAATTTAAATGTGGATTAAACGACTAAATCGTGTGGCTCCTCTAGATCAATGGTTCTCAAACTTTTTACCACCTTAGAAAATATTAGGCTCCGCAAGCACCAACACTATGACCTATGTCATAAACAGAGCTGATGATTGCGAACCGACAAATAAATTATTTATAAATTCACAGGCTCTCAAATTTAGTGACCATGTAGATTTTAAAATAGCATCACTACAAAGCATACAACAGCATGTTACCAGACTGTATCCAGAGGTTGTTTCAAATAAGGGAGTGTCAGTATGAACTGAGAGGGAAGTATGTGTTCATGAAAAAAGACCAGAACAAATGTAAAATAAAGATGTGTTTCAGTATGTGAAGTAAATTTGTGTAATACACACGTCAGATTTAAAGAATATTTAAACACAAGTTTATTAACAAATATAAAACTGAAGTATGAGCACCAAAGTGTACATGAAATGTGTTGGGATATTTGGGCAGTCAATAGGCCTATATGATGTTTATGTATACTTAGTTCTGGTAGTTTCTTTTTGCTCTGTATAATTTAAAGGGAGCTGACAAAAATAATAAATTTCAAAAGGGTCAGCCTACACCTTTTCAGTCCTGTTTTGTTTTGTTTTATAATACTAAAAAAGCATTAACTTAATGTATTGTCTATCTACCAGTACATTTGTGTTTTATAAATTGGAAAATGATTGAAATTAACTAAACTAAATAAAAAAATAAATAAATAAATAAAATATACAGTAGTGAAGGCCTACCTTGTTAAGTTACAGAAAATTTTTAACACAAAATATTCTCCTCCTGATGAACACTTCTGTTCCTAATTGTTCTCAAATGGAGCCATGAGTGTAGTGTTTTAAAATTATTTTACCTCAATTTACTATTTTGTCATCACAGTTTAGCTGTAACATGGACATATGTGTACGCTACATAACAGGCAGATATCAAAATATTACAGGAAAGGCAAAACTTTTTTAAAATTACAGTTCAGGGATCTCATGGGTGAAGTATTTTCATTTAAAATGTTGTAGTATTTTCACAGCTCATATATATTTAAATTATCACTGTTATATTTAATATTTTGGAGATTCCTTCAGGTACCACTAGAGGGAGCTTGCATGTACCATAGTTTGAGAACAAGTGCTCTAGACTTTCAAAATTTTATTGGACTTAAACTTTGGCCACTATATTAACTTGGCTTCAAAGTCCAGCACTGGAGGTCTGATCAACATATGGAGCGGGTATCCTCTTAAACAAAGTCGGCCATGTCGTTCTACAGGTTGGGGAGTAACAGAGTACAAAGAACTAAGTAATGTATTTACAATTAATACAAAATGTGAGTAACTGTGTTCTGGTACAGTTTAAATTGGTGGTGTTCTGAATACAGTTACTGTCTTTAAAAATAGATTACTTGAAGGGATTACTTTATTTTTGTTTCATATGCTCTGACACTATGCCCCAACTGAACGTGACGTGAGCAAGCATCAGTTCAATTGTATATCGAAACTGGCTGCAAGTGACGTAGCATGGCTATTTGAGCTGAACTTTCGTCTGATGTTCCTTGTCTATTTATTCCTGTCGCTTGCATTGAAAGCTCCGCAATGGATGAGGAACAGCTGATTGGTGAAATTTAAAAGGGGATTTATCTACACAACACCTCCTCATTTAACTGAAAAAACCTAAATAAGGTGTCAATTTGCAGGCCGCAAAGAAGCTGAAAGTTTCTGGTAACTGACCAGCGCTTATAACAATCTACTCACTGTTGGCTATATTGTATGTCATTTCCAGTAAACATCACATTATTAAACGTGTGTTTTCTGTTTAAAAAGTACAAACCAAAAGAGACAGAAAGTTCCTGCCCATGTTTGAAGTGGTTATGTCGTCAGTTGAAGGCACAGCTGATGAGTTAGCCTGCGTAGTTTGTTTACATGACGTATCAGAAGTGCATATTTAACAGATTCACTGTGGACACAGAGCGACGCTCGTCTGCTGTGAGGACACAATGTAAAATTCAGATGAGTCAGGCACTACCCAAGAAGAGATTTTTTAAAGTGTGTGCAGTGCGCCTCACAAACAACAATCCCAGAGGAGATGCACAGCCAGGACGCTGTCATTAAAATATAAGACCCAGACAACTGAGATCAGCAAGACGACTCTTAAGTATTCTAAAAGTAATCCAAAGTATTTTGAAAACTTAATTTGGTTTGAGTAATCTCATGGAATTTGTTACAAATGACATTTTAGGGAATGTGTTCAATTATCTGTAGTGGAATACGTTATAAAAGTAACCCTCCCAACACTGCCAGGAACGGACAAACACTGTGTCTACAGATAGCGCCATTCGCGTCAGCCACCATAGTTCCCCCACACACTTGGCAAACAGGAAAAGTTTGGGCTCTGCAAACTCACCGCAAGATGCCACTGAACCCTGCACGCTTTTAAAACTGCTTTATATACTGTATTTGCCCCATTTTTTAGGCCTATCATTTTTGTGAAACACTAAGGCCATGTAACAATCGCTGTGCACACAGATCCACAAAAATGACCAGGCCAGTAATTGGCGGTGTGACTTTGTGATGAAAGACACGGACGACGAGGTGGAGTTGCTACAGTAAATCTACACTTTGCTTGAGAAGCATTGATCAATTCAACACGGTGAGCAGCACAAACAGAGCTCAGGAGTCCGCCATTGTTGTTGTGATGGTCGACATTCTTGTGCATGCCTAGTGACCGGAACTGTAACGCGCATGTGGGAAAAGTCTCTGTTTTCAGAGGAACTGCATATTGGACAGTGACAACGGAAGTGGTGCTGTTTCCAAAAACGCTGCTGTCGTGAAAATGAATAGCCAAAATGCAACTCAAGTTTACCGTTTTCAGTTGAAATCTTTGTCGGATAAATATTGCAATCAGTCATCAGGCTACGTCACCTGCCAAAAATCTCTGATCACTTTTGACATTTGTGAAAAATAACATACATTTAAATGGGACTACAAAGAAGAATCATAGTGAGCTGTTTTTTAAATTCACAGTATACTTAAAGGTTCATTTACAGGAGTTGGACAAAATAACAGGAACGCCGCATGATGCAATCCAGTACAGCAGCCTTGCAATAATGTTATATTTTGGAATATAATTTAATGAATACATAAATAAATAAAATGCTCAATTCTGAGTGTGTGTTTGTGTATCATACTGCTAGGTGTTACTGTTATTTTGTCCACCCCTGAAAGTGTCAAAACTTAAACTCCACGTCAGATGATACACTTTGGCTACTGTGAGTGCCTCCAAAATGAGCGTCCATTCTGTTTTGTATACAGTATCTTCCTACAGCTAGAGGAGCTGGCGTGGATTCAAATCCTGTGGGACCAAAGATTTAGCCTTCAACAACGTTCCACAAAACATTTGGCAAAACAAGAGCCAAGAGCTACAGGGGGGAAGCTGACATCAGCAACATGCGCCATCAGAGATTAGTCACGACAGCGAGCCAGCAGTCCCCTGTCCCACACGTCCCCCCGGCTGGGGAATCAGGAAGGGACGTTATGATGGACACCTGTCGCAGCTCATCTCTGTCATCAGAGTTCATACACTGTAGGCTCTGTGTGTCCGTGTATGTGTGTGTGTGTGTGTGTGTGTGTGTGTGCAGCTATGTTTAAGACAGAGGCCTGTAGGGAGTGAGAGGTAAAATGAGTGCCAAACATGGAACAGCTGCTAAATGGGGATCTGCAGAGGAGCAGGGAGTACACGGGCCTTAATGGAGCTACAGATTGCTCTGTGGCAACACTGTCCGTCACTTTCAGCGGCAGCTCTCTCTGGGCTCTGTCATATTCCACTGATGTCGTATCCTACTTTGGAAATATTAGTCAGAGTGCAAGTGGAGCGAGTGCGGCCTCCAGAGGGCCTGTCCGTAGAAATAATTCTGCAGGATTTATCGGAGGATGAAAACGCTTTCGAAAGCAACAAACACACACACACACACACACACACACACACACACACACACACACACACACACACAGTGTTAGTTCAAAAACACATAGTTGCACAAATTAGCACCACTTTACATAAACCCCTTTATAATCCACTGCTCATCTGCTCTACCTATATGTGCATCTTATTCACTTGTATTTACGTACTACTTTAAAAAGAGTTGGCACAGCGTCTAAAATAGCAAATCTCTAAGACACACAGTGACGTTTTCTGTGGTCTTAGACAGATTTGGATACAAGAGCAGCCAACTGGTGCTGGATTTGCTGCTGAGCACCAAGACAGTCGTGCTTTACGTACGCTGTGGCACAGTGACTTCCCAGGGACTTAATATAATACATCCATAGCACTCACAGATGTGACAGGGGAATACATTGATCCTGGATTAGAGAGATGAGATTCACTGAGGTGACCAAAGCAGAGAGGAGTGGAGGATGGAGAGGAGGAGACTGGTATGATGTGTGAGAGAGAAATGGGAGGAGGAGGGAGGGTACAAATCTGGACAGACAGAGTTGGAGTGAGAGAGAGAAAAGGAGGAGGACAAGGAGAGACTGCTGAGGCTGAGTTGTGGCAGTGAGATGTCTTCCTCTGTTTTATTCCTGTGAAACAAGAAGATAAAAGTGCTGACAGAGAAGGTGGCAGCCAGAACGGCCTCTGTCTCTCCTCCTTTACCCCCAGAGAGTGCAGGGATAGTGAGGTATAAATTCACACTGTCTAACAAATTAATGCTGGACAGAGATTGTGTATGATAAATATCTGTTGGGTTATGCTCTCAGACGGACTGGACATTAAAATCATGTCATGAACTCACAAGTGGTACAAGCGGAGGTGACCGAGAAGAGATGATAAAAAGGACAAGAGCAAAGGAGGACGCACATACAGGACATGTTGTGAACTAAACCCTGAATTAATTGTCTTTCACTGTACACAAACAGGAGACCCTGAAGATCATCTGAGGCTGGCTTTAAAGGATGATTACACAGCTGTGTATTGGAGCAGGCAGATGGAGTCCTACAGCACTTGAAAAATGCTTGTGTGGCAATGACACACAGAGGGACAGACTGTAAAGATCCTCAGACTTAAGGGATCTAAGAGGGACAGTTCACCCCAGAATCAAAAATACATATTTTTCCTTTTACCTTTAGTGCTGTTTATCAATCTAGATTGTTTTGATGTGAGTTGCCGAGTGTTGGAGACACTGGGTGTAGAGATGTCTAAATATAATGGGAGAAAATTATGAAAGAGAAATCATGACCTGGTTACTCAAGATAATCCACAGACCTTGTTGTGAGCAGTTTCATGTAGGAGCCATTTTGAGTCTCTACCTGCCCATCCAAAAGGAAGCATGCATCTACTGCTAGCTCACCTAGCACCTCTGAGCCAGCTAACCTTACAGCTAAGCTGATGTTTACATCTGGCGCTGTCACGAGCACGAGCCTCTCATCTATGAGTAGATGAACGCTTCCTTCTGTGCAATGATACTGTTGGCAGTTGTAGTTCGGTAGAAAGAAAATAGTTCCTATATGAAACTGCTGATACAGCTGATATCTCCAACACTCTGCAACTCAAACCAAGCAATCTAGACTGATAAATAGCACTACAGTTAAGAGGAAAAATATATAGGCTATTTTTTGTGTGAACTGTCCCTTTAAACTTGAGTATAACAAAAATGATCATAGCTCATTATTTTAAGGCACAACCTACACAACAAAATCTTCATTATGTTACACACCTGCCCAAAATGTTGGAATATTTAGTAATTTTATCATTGAGATGACATGGAGTTATAGTAGATGAAAAACACGTGTAAATTAAAGACAAAAGACAGACAGAACTGTAGATGTATAGATGGACTATATGTCTTTATTTTATCATGTAAAATTATTCTATATGTTTGCATAGTTATATTTAAACATGCATTGACAGATTTGGCCACTTGGAGGCAGCACAATAAGCAGTAAACACAACACTGACATATTATCACATTATAAAACAACATGTTCTCATCCCAACTTGTCAAATAATGCCGCTTTGTCAGAGGACTTAAATGTCAAAATATGACGTGCTAGGTGGATGCTCTGGAAAAGAATGTCAATTAATTCCTGTTACATTGATTGTATCTTTTTTTTAATACACTTTGGTTTTTACAAGACATCTGAATTTTCTGCTTGTAACATGCACACAGGCTCAAAATAAACTTACAATGTAGGTAAAACTCTTCATTTTTAGGTTTATTTCTTTAATTTTAGGCAGCAAAAATGCATCAAGGCTTGGCTTAACATAAGTACATTTGTTACTAATGTCATGTAACATAGCATACTAAACATACTAGCACACTACTTTGTTATTAATAAAATAACTTCATTGACATTTGGTTTTACAATGGAAACAAACAGTGGGCTTGACCCCTTCACCACCTCACATCCACCGACAAAGCGGCAGTATTTGACAATTTCAGTTGTTTCACTGTGTGACTAACTGTCGCCATCCATTGTGTATCATATTGCCGCAAAAGGTGCCTCTGTACTTTGGTATCTGACGCCGTTATCACTGACAAAGCAGCAGTATTTGACGAGTTGGGAATGAGAGCGGGCTGGGCAAACTTTTTTAGCAAACAGTTGCCTATTTACACATCCAGCAGATATGGAGCAACATTAGCATTCATTTGGAGTTGTGTCTCTGATCACTAGATGACTGTAAGTTCAATATTCACTCTCTTTTAGCCTGTTTTTGGTCTCCACCAGTTCCTTAAGGAAATATACAGGATGTCTCTTTAGCTGCCAAATGCTCCAATATGCTCGTCTGCTAACGGTGTGTGTGTGCTGTTTGGTGCTGGATGGGTGGACTATAGCAGGTTTTTAGAGCTTTATCACGCTGCTGCCCAATGTGGCCGAAAATGATGCCATGAGAGCAGGAAGAGTGAACCAAAAGAATAAAGTTACAGGCTGTAAAACCAAAACAAGGAGCTGAAAGATGCTACAATGCTCTGTAAAGCTGAGGGAAAACACAGAGTTAGTAATAATAAGTATCTGTATGTTTGTCACTATGAGCGAAACCTTTCATATATACATAATCATTTGATCTATTGTGAGTATAAAAATATTGATTAGCTTCAAGTCAAACTTTCTCTGAGTAGTTTTATATTGTTTAAAAAAATGTAACCACAGTAAAATAGAAATAGATGTTTGTTTGTTTTTGCATTTGACCTGGTGTTTAAGGACATTTTAGGTCACGTTTCATCCTCTGTGTTAATGTGCAAACATTCCTCGGTCACACTGACCATGTTCAGATTGCACAATTATGAATATCCTGTGTTTTTAACCATGGAAGTAAAACTGCAGGTCATCTTAACACTGGACTTCATGAAATGAGCTCTACTACTTTTTAATCATAGACTGAAGGAAGCATTTCATAGAGAGGCTTTAAAGACTACAGCCTCTTATAAATGCTGTCTCACTGCTTTAATATGAGCGCAGACAGCTCGTGTTTATTTTTGGCAGCCGGGGTAATGTCCGTAGATCGCTGGTGAGGGGTTTGCAGATGACAGGGATGCCACAGATGCCAATGCCAGATTTACTATTTATATACAAGACTTTATGTATTATTTGAGCAGCAATATAAGCAGCCAGTGTGTGTGTGTGTGTGTGTGTGTGTGTGTGTGTGTGTGAGAGTGAGTGTGTTGTGCCGCAGGTCAAGAATAGTGGGAGTGTCTTGGTTTATGAGGAACTGGCAGGACATACCAGTGGGCCCTGGCTGCTTGGGTGAGGCTGGCTGTTTTCCCAAAATCTATCAGAGGGCAGAAAGGGTGAGTTAAAGAGATGGGGTGTCACCTCAGTGGGGTGTGGCAGAGGGGACAGAGTGTTAAAATTGTTCACATTCCTCAGTGCCTTCACATTGAATTTGGGGTGTTTGGGCACCTCAGTATTAAACCATGTGCAGGAGCAGTGATGTCTGACTCACATCCATCTCTCCCCATCAGTGCTTCCTCTCTTTAAGTATCAAGTAAATGCACAAACAAAATCATGAATAGTGAATCAGATTAATAACTTAAACCTGTTAAGCCATTTTAATAATAATATGCCTCCATATGGTGCTACACTCGTGAGTTAGTGGGCACACGCGAGGAGATGAATTGTAGCCTCTGGGAGTAAATCAGGTCCGCCAAATACAGTCCAAAGTTGACAAAGGAGAACACCGACACCACAACCTTGCTGTCCCACGGACACTTCCCCTGAGGGCACGATGACGGTCTCCATGGAGAGCCGTATTTTGTGTCAAAACAAAACACTGGCCACACCACTGATGCACTCAGGTAGAGCAGAACTTCCAGGAGGGTGCACACCACCACGAAGCGGTCGAAGGGCATGCAGCACACAGCCTTTGTACGCCCGCACACAGTTATGAAGACCACCACTGCAGTCACAGTAAAGCAGAAAGCATAGACAGCAACGCAGAATATTGTGGCGGCGTAACGGTTATACTCGCTCCCATTGGCCAGAGCTCCAAAGATGATGCAGGCCACAAAGCCCTGAACGACTTTGAGGAGGCCCGAGACGGTGGACATGTAGCCCACCACAACCTGGCCTGGCCTGGCTCGGCACAAGGCCACCTCGGCCCCATAGGCCAGAGTACCCAGGATGGAGCAGACGGTCACAGCGATGCGGAAATTTCGGACGTCGCAGCCAGCATAGGGGCACTCAGATCGGACAAAGAAGAGTGGGTAGACGACAGAGGCTGTCACGTACCTGAAGAAGGACAAGACAGGAAAACATGAATGTAGATATGATGTCATCACACCACGGAAAAACATCTGGAGTGTCAAAGTGAGTTAAATAAACCACGAGATGCAGCTGAAAGATCTGTAAAAGCCAGTAGGTGGGCCTTAACCTGCAGTTTTTGTACAAAAATCTGTACTGATTGGTCTTTAATGGCCACTTGGGGGCAGCATAACAAGCTACACAACACTGACGTACGTTGACAGGCTGAACTTGTAAGCTAACAGTTGTTTATTTACACATCCAGCAGAAATGTAACCCTACTCTCTTGTTTGGTGGCGTTCTCCAGTCCTGCTGGCTTGTGGGTAATAAGTGGGCTACAGTTTCTTATTATTCAAACCAAAATATGGCAAGACAGCGTACATACAGCTTCACTCTAACTCTTCTGCCATACGTTACCAAGAGTCTGTATCCCACAAAACATTATCCTAATGAGACCCTGTGACCTCATACTTCAGTCTGCTCTACTGAGGCCTCATTTGTGGACACCATTTTGTGCTATCTAGTGGTATTAACACCACAATACACTAATCCATGCTAAAACAAGATGGCTCTCTGCCAAGTCAAAAGTGGGCAAGGTTACAAAACCTGATCACATGTCATGGTTGAAACTTGTTATTTTATGATAAAGAACATTAGTGCTATGATATGCCATACAAATTTGGCATTTAGTATTATTATTATTATTATTATTATTATTATTATTATTATTATTATTATTACCATTATTATCATTAATAATAATAATAATAATAATACATCAGATTTATATAGCACTTTTCAGGACACTCAAAAATGCTTTACAGTGCAGAAGAAAATAAATAAATAAAAATAATTTAAAAAATAAAATTTTAGCAGTGGTAACAAGCTAAGACGCTGTTAATTAGAAAGTACTTATTTGAAGGTTTAAAACTTTATTATCGTTAACAGTGTTTACTAATCCTAAATAGCTAGGAGAAATTAAAAATACATACCAAAGCTAGGGTCTCAGGAGGATATAAGGTAGGAACTATAGTTACTCTCACTTGAGGCTAAGAGGAGGTAAAATAGCAACTTACAGGGACACATGAAAATAAACAAATAAATAAATAAATAAAATAATAGTTCAAAAGTACTATGAATGATAAAGGAGTAATTACTGTATATAATACAAATTAATTCTGTAAGTCCAAAATAACAATGTAGAATTATTCCTGCTAAAATACACATCTTATTCTGTAACACCATATGATGAGTCAATAATAAATAACCCAAAAATATAATGTGTATTGTAGACATTAGACAATATTAGCATTCATTGAGAGTTGTGTTTGTATCCACCTGTGTGTCATATTCACTCTCCTTTCTGCCTTGTTTTGATCTCAAGCATTATCTGGCTCAGTTTACCAGCTGGTGGCTCACTTTGTCCTTCAGATGTTTTATAATTTTTATCATTTTATTTTGCAAATTTAATGATCCGCTTCCAAAGAAGTGTAGAAATGTAGATTCAGCATATTTTGACATTTTAACATTTCAACCAAACCAGAGGTGATGATTGTTGGAACAGTGGAAACACTGTCCAAGAGTTTTATTTTGTGTCTGTCGAGTTTCAATGAACTGTGTGTCAAGATGAGTTAACAAAGCAATTAAGTGAGTCTTAGTTTAGTGAAAGAGAGAGAGACTTGAATTCAGAAGGTGTGTAGTTGTATTTTTCTCTTTAAAAGGAAAATAGGTGTAATAATATTAACTTTCTTAACTTTCTTTTAGTTTATTTTATTTATTAGACTAAGCAAAGTTAAGATAGCTTGTACTGGTTGGCTTGGAGGTGAAATGCTGCCCTGTATTAGTTTGGAGCATGTGTCCAGGCATTACATGTTGCACCTTTAAGTATTTTTTAATCACAAAAGTGTCCCCCTTTTACAGATTCTGGACGTGCCCATACAGTTTTTGACACAATGACAGTGTAGCTCAGAACTATGTTAATATGTTTGGAAACCTCTAAAACCAGTTTACACAGTACTCCTCAATGCTCAGTATACTTGGGATTAACAAGTTACATGTATAACTTAGAATTAAAAGTTTAGTTTGGTCTGTGTCTATGATTAATGGGTCAATGAATCTTTGCAGTGAATTTGAAATGTGGATTGTAGGGCTGCAACTAACAACTAAACTATTCTCATTGACAATTAATCTGTGGATTATTTTCTTGATTAACTGGTTCCTTATTTGGTCTATAAAATGTCAGAAAATGGTTAAAAAAAAATAAAATTATCAGTGTTTTCAAAAGCCCAAGACAATGTCCTTAAATGTCTTATTTATGGCCGTACACTTTTTTACCCCACATGAAAAAGATGTGAAAGCAGCTCATGCATCAATTTTGTTTGAACACCAGCACCACAAACTGAGGATCAGAGGAACATCTGAACATGTGACTTACATGAGAGTTGCGAAGGCAGCACATGTGACGGTGAGGTTGTCCCAGGATATCCTCAGGCAGCTGTGGAGACGAGTGGCATCCAGGAAGAACACCACAACCGTCATGGTGAAGCAGAAGCACCAGGCCGCCATACAGAACACGCCTTGTGAAC
This sequence comes from Cephalopholis sonnerati, assembly GCA_019142605.1. Lineage (NCBI taxonomy): Eukaryota > Metazoa > Chordata > Actinopteri > Perciformes > Serranidae > Cephalopholis > Cephalopholis sonnerati. The sequence continues at coordinate 20,002,562 of JAGQAX010000003.1, forward strand.
CGCTGTAGCCAGCACTGTGGGTTACCATTGCAATCACAGCACAGCCCATGGCCAGCTGACAGAGGCGGGCAGCACCCAGAGGTGAGCAGAGGGCCCTCTTGTTGAGGTATGGACCTCCCTGTGAATCCATAACTGGGAGAGTGTAGGAGAAATAAATATCTTATACACCTTGTCCACCAAAATCAGTGGGTGATGGACTCCTCTGCCTTTGCCAGTAGACTGGAGCTGTGTACACCTGGTATTCCTTTCTGTTTCTTTTCACTGCCGTGTCACACTCGACATCACAGGCAGGCTGGAAAACAGGTTTGGAAAACTCCAGAAAGCAGAACTGACGATGGTGAAAATTTCACTTATTCAGTTTCACTTTCAAACTCGACTAAATTTGGATCGATGTTCGAGCACTGCTGGGGTGGAGACGGACAGTATTTTGTGGCGGCCTGTCACTGCATCTCGCAGAAACGGGGGCAAAGATTAGAGCATCCACCTGGGTGTCGTATTCCCATTACTGCCGACTGAAGCCAGTGGGAGCCAGAGCCGATAAATACTGGTAACTACTGCGGAGTCATTTGTGAATGCCGATTGTAACCTTTGACATTTAAATACAAAAACCAGATGTTAGCAGGTGTTTTTTATTCAGTGGGAAAGAGGCTTTATGGTCCAGGGGGTAAAGCCTTCAGGAGCTTTTGGATGTTCAGTAGTAGCACAACCGAGGGTGATGTAAAGTTTAACAGTTCAAAGTTTTAGCTCATGTCCAAGCCAGTCCCACAAAACAAGGAGTAAGAACAATCCTGATGCCAAAGATAGTGACATCCAAAGATCAAATCCAGCCTGGAGTCTTTTTTATTCCAGCGTCTTGAAACTTCCAGCGCTCTTGATGAACGTGTGGCAGGATATCCACATGCTCAGGTGTTTTAAGATGCTGTTGTTACCTTGTGTTCTTGGGCTCTGGGTTTTAGGTGCATTATTCTGTCCCCATCCCCACAGAGTCGACCTCCCTTCTTTTTACAGACTTGGTGGGGACTTTCTGATACTCTATTTCTGTGTTGATGAATCAGAGCGTTTCAAAGACGTAAAGCATGACAAACACAAAGGAAATCACCCTTTGAGATCTTCTGTAAGAGGTCAAGCTGGCCAGGCAGGCACGCACACTCACCTTTATGCTGAGAGATCACAATGACTCATCAATCACAAATATCCAGACTGTGCACCCAAGTTATCCTCTCTGGTACTAAAACTTGTAGATCCTGACAGTCCTGGATGTTTATCTTTCAGTTGTCAGTCGAAGTTGACAGGGAAATAGCTGCTAAATGGTCCAGTCTAACCCGTCAGCTGATGTGGTGCGCTCCAGACTCAGAATCCTCTTGGATCAATCATCCAGAAATGCTCGGTTTGTTTCTGTTGCTGTACAACGCTGTGAATCCATGTGGCCACATGAGTCAAACACACCATGTGCTCCACTCAAATGTCAACTCTCATCTCCTTACATTCTGTCACACAGTCTTCCTCACACACTTTCTCCTTCCTCACTGTCCCTCTCTGTGCTGCGAGGACGGGGTGCTGCCGGTCAGTCAGACCAGGGTGGAAGTTATTTAGGGTTGGGCCATCACCACATGAGTGTTGGAGGGATGTGTACATGTGGTTGGGCGTGGAGTCGGGGCATGCAGACACATTACAGACACATTACAGACCCTGTGGAATGAGGTGGGAGAACTCACCCCACGATGTCGCAGAGTGCACAGATCAGGACCAATATAAGACAGTCGGGTGACACTTATTAAATTACACAGCTGGGAGTGTAGAAGTGACGTGACCAGAGAGATGTTAGAGCTGAGGAATAAAAAACTGGAGCATATCAGTCCTTTCACCTCCACAGACCACATGAACAGGATGGCATTTCAGATTATTCTCCGTCTGTAGCCAACAAATGAGTCAGCGCTGATGCACAAGCAGGCCTCGAATCTACAGAGCCCCAAAGAGTTTTATACAGTTTATACATTATAAAATAATCATATGAAGGAATTTGTTAAAATGTAAAAATGAATTAACAAATTGTGAAATAATTTGAGAGGTCAAACAAACTTCATTAAATGTCAAAATACGTCATTGTTACAGTCACAAAGTTCATTGGCTGTCATTCTACAACATAGGGTTGTACAATTAAATACCTGTTGTAGTCCAAGAAAAAATAAAAAAAAACCTATTTTTATTGAAATGTGACATGAAAGAAAAAATGACTTTAAAAATGGAAATTTTAAAAATAACAAAAAAAAAGTTTTTTTTTAATTATTTCTTTTTTTTAATTGTTTTTATTATAGAATTTTATCCATGTGATTATTTGTTTTATAATATTTTATCTATATTTATAATTCTGGACATTTTGGGGCTCCATATTCGGTCAGCATCATCCATACCTCAGAACTCATACTGATTATTTTAAGGTGTATTAATAGATATTTGTGACCACTTGGAGGCAGCATAACAAACTGTAAATACAACTTCGATGAAAAATCGCCCAACAAAATTGTTAACATGCCAACACACATTTATCTTCTTACACAGCACACATGCAGCAACATTAACGTTCATTCATGTTGTATTGATAGCTCCATTTTGGTCTCCACCAACTACTGAGACAAATAAGCAGTTATATTGTCCCCTGTGTTCACCATCTCGTTGTTAACTATGTCTACTATTGTCTACACGGACACAGGTATATTTGTAAACATAGATTTGTCTGTGTTTGGCTTTTCATCCACATGCAAACTGTGTTTTAGATCACTGAAAACAAACCTTTAGTAAAATCCGTCCAGGGTGAAGATGATCAGTTAGTCTTGACTCTTACCTGGCTGTGTCACTAGTTTCCCTGTGTTTTTCCTTGTCCTCTGTTTCCCCTCGTCTGTCTCTCTGTCTGTCTGTGCTGTTGGTGTGACAGCTCCCTCACTCTCCTGGTTCCTGATTACATTCATTCAGCTCACCTGCTCTCTGCCGCTCACCTGAGAGCCATCCAGTAATCAACCCTGCAGTATAAAACACTCTCTTTCAGGCCATTGTTGAATTGGGAATTCAACGCTGACTCTTGCTTGTGTACATTTATTGTGGGCACTTACCATGTCTTTTCCTGTGTCATAGGATCACCACCTAACTTCCTGCTTGCCCGTCTGTTTGTTCCTCTGCCACACTCCTAGCCAGCCAAACCCCTCCACCCTAGTTTCCTTCCCTGCCATCAGCCCACTCTCCTCAGCCTCCATCCATCCATCATTATACTGGCAATAAACCTCTTTTTTTACCACTTCCTTCCTGAGTCTGTGTTCTGTGTTTGGCTTCACCTTGTTGATTGTAGACAGGGAAAACTGACTTTTGAGTTGAGACATCAGAGTGTGCGCCATAATCTACTTTGTAAAGCAGCACAAATGAGGAGGCGTTTTCTGCAGTGTCGGACGGGGCCAAAATAGCGCTGGCTCTGACCTTGCTAACAGGACTTTAACATTGTAACATTACTCTTCACTATATTGAGGAACAGAGGTGTCAGAATGCACCATGTAGGTCACTGCTACAGGTAGCCTTTTAGTAATAGCATTTTTCTTCAGGCTTCTGAATGGCCAACATTTTCTTGTTGTTCTTCTTTTCATGGCTTTAGGGTTTCAGTTCAAATCTGCGCCTGTTGGTTTGGCACGCTCTTGACAGCGCTTCAGTTGTGTATTTGCGTTTTCACTTGGACAGAGATGTTGTGTGTGGATGGCAATTTTTTGTTAGAGAACAAAGTATGGAAGAACCCAGTTTTCAAAAATACCTGCGTCAGTGTAGACCAGGCCGGTCCGGTGAAAGTGGAGTTTGGGGGCCAAGACTTACTGCCAAAGCAGAAACACATAGGCTGACAGGAAGGCAGGCCTGACCAAGAGGGGAGGAGGCAAGAAGAGATGAATCCAAATTAAGCAGTAAATCAGGCAGACAGGAATTAGGCAGCAGAGACTCAAACTTGATGACAGAAAACCACATTGCAACTTTAATGACATCACAAGAGGACGAAGGACGTGGAGCGGTATATGTAGTGAGTGACTGATAAGGGAATGAGACACAGGTGAGGAGCTGGGTGGGGAAGGCCAGGCACCTGCAGAACAGAAGAGTGAACAAGGAGCAGGTATGTAGAGGGGTGGGACAGTCAGGTGATGGGACAAGGAAGGAAAGACTGACGGCATCTGGTGGATGGATTGACAATGATTTAGGAGCCTGGAGAAAAGGAAATGTGGCCGCAGAGGAGAGACAGACTGTGACAAAAATAGACTCAAAGGCTCCAAAGAAATGAGGAGCGCTATAAAACTGGGTGATTAAGAAAAAAAATGAAACAAACAAATGACAAACCCCCACAGCAGAGAGGACCATAATGTCCTGGGACAATGAACACATATACTAAATAATGACCCTGGTAGCGGTGAAGGCTCTGTGACATTTCTTATTTTGTCAGTGGGGAGCAAAATAATCTTGGTGCCAAATTCTAATGGCACACCTCGGCTCATTAAGGACGAATAACATATACTTTAACTGCTGCTTCCAAAATAATCATCTTGAATTGTATTTTTATCTTCCCTGTCTCCACCAACAGCCTCAGTCCTCTCCACATATCTGTCCTCAGGTCTCTGTCTCCACCTGCAGGTGTGTGAGAGCCTGTGGTCTCTCTGCTCCACAACACCTTACACTCATTAACATAAAAATATACACAAGAGCTGCTTCTGAATAATGTCAAAGTGTGACGTGATGTGTAAAGTGTAAGGTCCACACTGTGTGCTCTAATAGTTTAATGTAGAAAAAACTATGAATATAGAAATGAATGTATTAAGATATAAAATATAGAATAAATATAAAATCAATACAGAAAAAATAAATGTAGCACTTTTTAATGTTCTTATTCCCTTTGGAAATGTTTTCAATTTATTATTTTATTTTAATTTGTAATCCTGCCATTTATTTATTCATCAGTTTATTGATTTCCCCTGTAGTCCAGTCAGGCTAACTCAAAAATGGGCCCAACATAGGAGAAACTGCAAAGTTTCATAGTATTTATTGGTCCCAATACCTCCTGTGTCATATATTAAAAATATACCCTCATGGATTTAGTGGAACATTGTTTTTTCAAGGTCAAAAGCGAAGTTTCATTTTACAGTTACATGGTCTGGGTGAAATGATGTTGATACCGGAGGGTCTTTGTGCACTTATTCAACATATTTGGTGTGTTTTCCAGAGTTTTGGGGGACAGTATTTTCAATAAAGCACTTTTAAGAGGATATCCTGATGTACTGTACCTGTATTTGGGGCACTACTGCCCAGCAACCAATTTTTTTTTTTGCCAAATTTTCCACTCACAGTTTGTGCCACACTGCTCCCATGGGTGCATCCGCATCTAAACTGGGTATACATTATTCTGTATATATTTAGTATCTATAACGTCATCATTCATTGTAAGTTTGAGAGTTATGTAGGGGATTGTAGTGCAGGGGAGGTGAAGGGTTGACGTGGAGATACAGAGTGTGTGAGCTGACTGCTTCTATAAGCAACTTTTCTACTCTACTCTATTTGGCTGTTTTATCAGCATCTTTACTCAATATCTTGCTTTTTTTCATTCACTTTAAACAGTTTAGTACGTCTTAGATGGGATAGGAAAACATTTGTCCATTCTATCTGTTACGGTCGAAAACACTGGGAAATCGGTGGTGATCATGTTTGACAGGTCCAGTCCATGGAAACCAGGTCAGAATTTTCACTAACTGGTACAACCCATGGTGGCATATTCTAGTTTGATATTCTAGTTGACACTGGGCAAGACGCAGGGTACACCCTGGACAGGTCGCCAGACTATCACAGGGCTGACACATAGAGACCATTCACACTCACATTCACATCTACGGTCAATTTAGAGTCACCAGTTAACCTGCATGTCTTTGGACTGTGGGAGGAAGCTGGAGTACCCAGAGAAAACCCACACTGACACAGGGAGCAAACCTCTGATAAGCCTTTGCCAGCAACCTGCACTGCCACATCCACCTGCAGATTCGTGCAGACAGTTTGAGCCAACACCTCCACCTCCAGCTTCTTCCAGCAGCCCGTCTCCACCTGCGGATTCTGGCACACAGCCACAGCTTGGACTTCAAACTCCAACCTCTTTCATCAGCCTGCACTGCCACATCCACCTGCAGATTCTTGCCCAAATCTCCATTTCCTGCTACCAGCCAACTGAGGTCACAACCTCCACCTAAAGCCTCTGCTGGAAACATCCACTCACACCATCCATCCATCCATTTTCATCTGCTTGTCTGAGGCCAACAGGCCAAGCAAAGCACCCAAGACGTCCCTCTCCCCAGCAACACTTTCCAGCTCCTCCTGGGGGATCCCAAGGGGTTCCCAGGCCAGATGAGATATGTAATCCCTCTAGCGTGTTCTGGGTCTGCCCCGGGGCCTCCTACCAGTGGGACGTGCCTGAAACACCTCCAGCGGGAAGTGCCCAGGAGGCATCCTGATCAGATGCCTGAACCACCTCAACTGAACCCTTTCAACACGAAGGAGCAGCGGCTCTACTCCGAGCTCCCTCCAGATGTCCGAGCTCCTCACCCTATCTCTAACCTGATTTCACCACCTTTCACCACCTTCAGCTACAGTCTCTGCAAGCAACCTGCAGCTGCCTCCACCTCCAGGTTCTCACAGCCTACTAAGGGCCTGAACCTCCACCTACAGCAACCATCGCCCAGCAAACCCAAGGCCCACACTCCACTTGCAATTTCTGGAAGATACCTGCAGCTACACCTCCTGTCAGCCTCCGCCCCTTATACCAAGAAAGCCCAAACAATCTTTTTAACTTGCCTTTTGTTCTATTTATTTTATTTAGTGATGGTGTGACTTCTATATTTTACTCATGTAAAGTTATGATCACAACCAATTAGAGCAATGCAAAAAGTAAAGATCTGAACTGCAAGTGAGGGGCATAACAACACATTGTCAGCTATTTAGTTGTTTACGTTTTGAATCATTTCAGGCAAACAACAGCTGGTCAATCGATACCAAAGGCATTATTATCAAATGTCTTGTAAACAGGTCTTTATTTTACCACTGCTAATAAATCACATAAAGATAATAAATTCACAAAGCTGTCAGATTCAAATTTTGCTTTATTGGCTAAACTTAACTTTATTTCTGTGCAGCTGATTTCATATTTATGCCATTTAGCTCAGTAGGATTGAGACCCAGGTCTTGACTGAGAGTTTTAGGCTGAATTTGATTTTAATTGTTGTCTAGATATTATTAAATATAGTTCACATAAATGAACCAAAACTTTCAAAAATGTGCTCAAATGTAGTGGATAGCTCAGCTGCAACAGATGTCAGAGTTCACCAGCAGCTCTTTTACACATGTTTTGGTTCTGCCCACAGCTGACACATTACTGGGACACAATATAAAAAGTCTTATCAGAGTCTTCAGCCCAGTGCCTGGACGTGCATCTGTGGTGCTCAGGGTGACTTTCTGAACCCTTTGGACACGCAGGAGAACCCTGATGGATCAGAAGTCACCTCACCCCCAAAATTCCTCTGTGTGGTTGAGGGATTTTGTGTTTTTCTCAAAATTAAAATAAAGTTTTGGTTCAGGGAACATCCTGAGAAATTAAATCCACCTGAGGTCTGAGCATACAATACTCTGATAAATTGAAGACGCTCTCTATAGACTCATAAGTCTTGGGCTCCTTTCCAGCCCACTACTCTGTTTCCTTTTTACTCTCCAATATTTCATTAATTTTGTGTATATTCCTTGAGTTTCTAATACTGTAGGTGCTCTGTGACATTTGTTTGGAGAATTTGTTGGATGGGGGAATGATTTAGGGGGCGAAAAAAAAAATATGTGTACAGTGTGTGACTGTGTTCTTTGTGTTTTTGGGAATAACTTAAGTTCACCTATGCATTTTTTAATTAAACACTAACGATATAATTATTTTTTCTAATGTAAATAATCTGTTGGCCAAATCATTAAAAAAAAAAAAACATGAATGGATAGATGTATAAAGCAGCATAAAATGGAAATACTGAAAAGGGCTGAATTGGCATGAAAGTTTCAAGAACAACGTCGCCAAAGCATTAAAATACAATTTGTTCAAATATCTGGACAGTACACAGTAACAGCAATATGAACATTAAGGCAACATTAGGACTGATATATTTATCAGGGTAAATTAAGGGTGATTGGGACTTCCCTCTCTCTCCACGGTACCTGCCATATCTATGGTCTGTGGAAGACGTCCCGACTGAGCAGGTGTCAGTCACCCTGCTGCTGCTGCTGCCCCTCCACAGCCAGCAGCAGCCTTCAGTTACCCTGCTGCCTCCTCCACAGCCAGTAAGTCCCCAGACAACCTCACACACTCTAACTGTAAATAAAGTTCACTCAGCATGTTGCAGAATTTTACTTTCCAATGCTTCCCACTAATTTTGCACCAATGCATCAACTCTTCCTATGAACACACACTCCTGACCCCTGTGACCCTCAGCAGCTCTCTGCATAGCATTATAACTTAAAGAGAGGGGAAATTCTGACACCTGGTGGTCACATGACGCCATTGCAGCTTGTCTCATCACCTGTTCTCTGTGTGTTTGTGTCTCTCCAGTTTACCAATGGGCCAGTGATACAGCTCGCTGAGGGCCAGAGCCTGCACTGTGTTGGTGTACTGTAAGTTACACACACATGACTGTTAACACACACACACATGAGTGTACACAGCTTTTGAGCCTCTGTTAGTATCATCACACAAACTCTTTCTATTATCTAATGTGTTTATCTGTCTCCCTTCGTCTGTGTAGTAACGGACAGCTGGTGTATGAGGTGATAGCAAAAGATGCTGCTGCTCCCGTCTGTGCTGCTCCTCCACAGAACACCTCCAACTCAAAGTAAGTTTTCTCCACACAGTTTTTTTCTACCTGTCTCATGATCTGTATCCATTAATAAGACAGGCTTATAATCAAATCACACTCATCTTATATTTAATTTCTAGCAGCTGTTGTTTGATTTCAGGCATCTTTTATTTGTCTACCAAAATGCCTACATGAACATTACTATGATTAGCCTCTTTTAATGGCTTTAAATTTAACGACACAGCACAGACAGGGTTATTGTGTTGTATTATTCTGCTTATCTTAATGTTTTTTTTCCCTAAAATATTAACATGAGGTCTTTCTCTGTATTTTCCCGTAGAAAGGGGAAGCGTGACAGCCAGCAGGACGATGAGCGGCCTTATGTCAAGAAGCCTCCAAACGCCTTCATGCTCTTTTTGAAAGAGCAGAGAGCAAATGTTCAGGCAGAAGTTGGTTGGAGAGGCAGTGCGGCCGTGAACACCGTCCTGGGAGAGAGGGTAAGTGTGTTTGCTCCGTATGTTTGAGACACAAACTTCATCAAAGTTTGGAAAAAATATTTTTTTACAGTTAAGATGAAAAACATCTTTACAGTGATTTGTGTTTGTCATGTATTGTCCCATGACCAGAGAGCAAACCAAACTGTAAAGGACTTTGAGCTTTGTGTCTGTTCATATGTTTTTATGCCAGAGTTTGCTGGCCTGTAGTTGTGTGTCAGTGTGTGTGTGTGTGCACTGACTGACAGTGTTTTGTCCTCTGTTCACAGTGGAGGTCACTGACAAAGGAGCAACAGGCCAAATATTACAACCAGGCCGAAAAAGAACGACTGCTCCATTCCCAGCAGCACCCTGAGTGGTCCACCAGGGACAACTATGTAAGTACACCCTGCCCACACACAACTCAAACATGTTTCTATCAGAGATGGAAAGTCTAATGTGGTTTTTTTTTGTGTGTGTAGGGCAAAAAGAAGAAGAGACAGAGAGGCACGGCCTCCAGGCTGGATTCTCTAAAAACATTATCCACATCTCTGACCTCGCCGCTTGCACCAGCTCAAACACAGAGTCCACCCACTGAGAGGACGTTGGAGGAAAGGTGCCACCCAACGACTGTGAGGCCGTGCACGCCCCCTGTACAGCCTCAGCTGCCCTCCTCTCCACGCAAGGACACCTTCACTTCTGATGTTATTCAGATGATAGAAAACAGTTTTTTTTGTACTTGATATTGAAGATGTGTGCTGCTTGCTCTGTTGTGGTTGTGGTCTTGAGGAGCCACTTGTTATTGATCCTGCTGCCACCAGGGATCGCTATTGTAACAAGTGCTGCAGCTAAAACAGACCCAGAGGCCCCATGTGCTGACACCACAACTTTTCATTACAGCCCTTGAATGTCCAACTTTGTCTATATAATACACAAATGAGCAACTAGGAGCCAGCAGTGACAGGTGAATATTTTGACTTCAAATAAATAATTGGGGAAATCATTTAATCATTTTGAGGAATTTCATATTTTCAAGGCAGTTTCTGTGAGTAATAGTTAGGTGGTGTGAAGCTGAATTTAAGGGCTGAGTTTCAGCTGTAAGTTAAACTTCCCTCACTGACACACAACCAACACTAACTCCATTAACAGCCTCTGTAAGTGCCCGTCGCTTTATTTGGCATCAAAGACTCCAGGAGCAGTTGGAAGTAATTAATTTGCAAGAGGGAGACAGAAAGTGTGTGTGTGTGTGTGTGTGACAAGTGGATGGAATGCACTCCTCCCTCATACTCCCACAACACACACACACACACACACACACACACACACACACACACACACACACACACACAGTCCTGCTCCCCTCTGTGTTCGGCCTCTTTTTGAAGTTGCTCCTGCAGCTAAAGAGTGAATGAGGGGGCAGCTGGAGAGTAAACGGAGGAAGTGTGTGTGTGTGTGTGTGTGTGTGTGTGTATGCAATGGTGACAACATGCAAAAATATGTACTCACGCAGCTTGTTTACTATTACCTGTGGACGGTCAGATAAGTGAGTCGAGGCATGTGAGAGTCAGATGCTGTGTGAATTTGTGTATCATGAGGTCTGTTAGATCAAAGCTGTGGTCTCCACGGTTACAGGGAGGCACCTGAAAAATGTCGAGCTGCTCTTTAACGTCACCATTAACTTACACACAAACTCACACAGACAAATACACTGCCCCCTTATATGGCTGTGACAGATAAATCAGCACACTTGTCTTGGACGTTACCTCAGATACATATCTCTCTAATACTTTACCTCATTGTCCTGGAAAAACAAACACAGTGTCTGTACAAGCTGTTTGAACTCACACTGCAGAGCTGTACTGCCCTGAAAAGGCAAAGGGCAGAAACTAAAGAAACAGAAGTTGAGAAATAGATATTTAAAGTTTCAACATTTGCCAGCAAACTGCTGAACAGCTGGATTTCATACCTCAATTTTATACCATTTTAAGCTGATTCTTTTAACCTTCAAAAACTACCACAGTACCTACGTAATAGCCTACCTTTAAAAATGCAGATACTGTATACCAGGGACACTCAACTTGTTTTGCCCAGGGGCCATTTTGCAAAATGACTGGAGGCCAGTCCAGTCACAGCAGCCCCACACATGTACACAGGGGCATTTCTAGGATTTAGGGACATTTGAGGCTTAGCAAACCTTCATCGTTGGTCCAGGGGATCGTCCCCTGACACTCTTTTAGATGTTAAATCTCTAATGTAATGCTTGTCATGCACTCTGGCATCTAATGCGTATTAAAAGCTTAAAAAAATTTCCCAGTTTGAATCAGTTTATTTTCACTGTGAATTGAAAATGGTTGGAGTCCACCTGGTACCCTGGTGGGGGCCAGATTTGGTCCACAGGCTGTAAGTTGAGTATCACTGCTGTGTGATATCTTTGGGTCATCTCTTGGGAAAGTGTTCTCTGCAAACAAAACGTGGTATTTCAGTTGTCTTGTGATGGATTTAGGCTACTATTTGCTCCAATTTCTCACAGGTTTAAAGGTCCAGTTTATAAGATTCATGGGTATTTAGTGACATCTAGTGGTGAGGATTGCAGGTTGCAACCAGCTGAAACTTCTCCCGATTAGTATTCCTTTAATTTTCATTGTTCAGGAGGCTTTTTACCAGGTGCCAATGCCTCTCATCGCAGAGGGGCTGCTGACTATGATGGCTAACACGAAGACCCGAATGGCCCTTTTCAGTGCCAGTGTTCTGTTTGTCCGTTCTGGGCTACTGTAGGAACATGGCGACATTCATAAACAAGGACCTGCTCCTTATGTAGATATAAACGGCTCGTTCTAAGGCAACAAAAACACAATTCTTATTTTCAGGTGATGATACACAAAAGAAACACACACATTATATTCCATTTCTGCTGATACATCCCTTAAAATCTTACACACTGGACCTTTAAGTTAGAGAGGTGAATTATCTTGAAAAAGTGAAAGTGCTTAACAACATGGGACCAGCTGCACATAACACCTTAACTTTCTTCCTTAAGTATGACACTTTAGACTTAATTTCTCCTTAGCTGAGGGAGTTACACAGTTGCACAAAATCCCTTAAAAGGTTTCCTCGGTTAAGGAAAACATAAACTCATTTACTTAATTAAAAGAGATTTTACAGCGTTTTTCCATGGAGACGGTTTGTTTGCATGGACTCATGCTGGTGATGCCTGTTTTAATCTGATTAGGTTGGCTCATAGTTAGAGAGTGAAAAAATGGCGGAAGAAAAGAGGATAAAAAAGGCACATTGGTCAGAGGAGGAAAAGATAAAACTTCTGGAGGAATGCAATCACAGAAAGCACAAACTACAAAGTAAGTTTCATCCCCAAATTCCAGAAAAAAAGACGACGACTGTAGGAAGTAGCCACGAAAATTAATTCAGTCATATCTGTAGTGTAAGATCAAGAGTGTATCCAGTGGGTTCCCCTGGTCGCAGAGTTCTCCTCTCAGGGTGTGTTTGCTTTTTTCATTTATCACCATTAACTCGGTCGTGTTGCAGTTAAGATCAGTCAGAGGTACCTTAAGTGTTTATTTCACCTTGCTTTGGTTGCTAAGGTCTTTTGTGCAATGGTCTGGGGATCCCTTAAGTATAAGACCAAGACAAGCAGTACTTAGATGAACATTTTAAGGAAACCTTAAGGAGAAGAGTTAGGGGTGTTTTGTGTGACCAATTTTATTCTGAGAAAACCTTAACTTGGACTTCAAGGAATCTTAACTTGAGGTGTTTTGTACAACCGGCCCCTGGTTTTTAACAAATTTGTGACTCAAGTTTGAGGATGTAGGTCTTTTGGGTGAATAGAAACAGTCTTAGATCTTTAACTTATAAAAATGGGAGGGATAACAAGTGTCTCATTTAAAATTCTGTCCAGTGTAAATTTAAATCAATACAATAAATCCATCTACAATTTAATACAATAAATATATGATTTTTAAGTAGCCAAACCACTCCAGATAGCATATTTTTTGTAAAAAAGCTGAGATGAGGATACTGTTACATGCTAAGCTAGTTAGCTTTAGCATCAGTTATGAGCTATATATCCAGAGTTCGTGATGTTTACTCCATTCGTATCCCCAAAGAAAAGGCCATAATGTGTTGATAAATAGTGAACACTCCTACTGAACCTGTTAAACCATAAAAAATGCTTATAAAGTGTTGACGATGAATTTAAGAGTGACACAGATAGAGTACACACAGTAATAAACTATGGAAACACACCTGTGGTGGTGTGTTCAGAGTTAGTTCTTGGCCTTTAGACTGGATGATAACATATAACGATAACAAGACAATATAAGACAGTTTTAGTACAACAATCTTTATTGAATCTGCACCACATTTTCACCTGCTGAATAAAAGCAGCCTCTTCGTCACTCTCTCCTCCCCGAGACCAGCCGGAATGAAACACAGCAATCCTCTCAGCAATGAAATATTCACTATTTTCTCAGTCATTTATCTCGTCATTTTGACCGTTTTAAAACCTAAGGCTTCTTCCACGATGGATTTAGTCCGCTGCTGTGACAAAAATGAGCCTTTATCAAAAAAAGCAGCAAAGGTTTAAGTGCTCTACTCAGTCTGCAGCTTGTCAGACGTCTGTCATGGCAGGTCCTCCCATCAACACAGCAGCAGCAGCGTTATTTCTTACCTGTGCAGGAAACAGGAGACAGTCATTAACAGCTCTGTCAATCAACAGAAAATACAGGAGAACAGTGACAACAGTTAGCATTGTTACTGGTTTTGAAATATCTGAAAAAATGTAAATGTTTGATTTGAGAATAGTTTACTCATTGTGTCGAGTTACAACATGAGACAAAACAGAAACCAGACACTGACAGTGTCCAGATGTTCTGCTGTAACCAACATGTTGCCATTTATACACACTTTTTATTTTTAAAATGAATTATTCTGTAAAACAGGGGAAGAGCTTGTACACATGACAAGAAATCCATGCATCTATTCCTGCTAAATTTAAAGGAATAGGTCGACATTTTGGATACCACTCTCAGGTCTGTCAATTAAATATAATGTCACTGCACGTGGCCAAGAAGTAGTGCGGCACATAACCCCCATAAAAACCACAACATGACATTTTCACACTTCGGTTTTTGGACAAATCAAACAAACAATATACAGCATGTTAATTAGTGAGCTTTAGAGGTACTGGTACTCTTTTTTTCTACCTCTGGACTGAGCCAGGCGTTTTCCCCTGATATTAGTCTGTCTGTTAAGCTGAGTTAACAGTCCCATCTCAAGGGTGACATCAATCTTCTCACATGACTCACAGCAACAAAGCATTAAGTATATTTCTCCAGTGTAACACTATGCCTTTAAATATGTGCTCATTTAAAGCTTGGGTAGGCAGTTATATTTTGGCTTCACTAGGCAAAAACCCCATAATAAACTTTGAGCATATTGTAATTTTAGTGGCCTGAGAGAACACTAAACTTCAGCGTCTACTCTTAGCTCTGTCTTCAGGCTTTAGAAAATCATTTCAGAGAGGGCGTTCCTTTTGGCTGTTCTATAAATGCAGATGAGCGTGCACGTCCCTTCGGAAGGTGAAAGCCTGATTCAATGGCAGAGAATCCTGCAGAAAAGTTGCTGTTCCAGCATTGGCAACAACTGCAAAGCCACCCAAAAAAGCAAGATGGACAAATCAGAAAGAGAGTGTTAAGGAGAGTCTGATAATAAACAAAATAAAAGACATGTCAATGTTGAAGAGTTTCAGAGATGGAGAGAAAATGATGCTAATAATTTAGCCTTATGCTAACAGGCTCATGGCTAAGTTCAAATTTATGTAGCTAATGTTTCACAGTGTTTCATCTGCCTGTCTCTCAGCAGCTCTGGAGACGGACCCCAAGTCAGTGGCCACAGCGACCCGCAACCAGCCAGTGCAAACCCCAGCTTAGGAGAACCAGACAGCCCTGACTCCCCACCAGCTCAGCAAACTTAACATGGCTGCCATTGGGCCAACAGCTAGCTGTGACACCCAGTGCTGGCGGGTTTGCGCTGACCAAATTCGAGCCACTACAGCCGCCGACTGAAGGCGCATCTTCTGAGCTGCTGCCTGCTCTCCTCCTGGGGAAGAAGTCCACAGTGCAGAAGAGCGCGGCAGAGTGTCTGCTGGATAGCTAGCAAGCTAAATCTTGTCTCATATGTGGTCTGATAAACAGAGCGTGAGGCAAGAAGGGGGCAGAGCGAATGAGCTTCATGCAACTCTAAAACAAAATAAGATTTAATACCGTACAGAGCGCATGCATATGAGCATCGCCGTCTGTTGGGAGGGACTTAGGAGAAAGAGGGGAGAGCTGAAGGAGGAGGGTGTGTTTTCAAATTCTGTATTTTTTTCCTTTCCAGATTTCTGCCGACTCCAGCTTAAACAGGGTACAAAGAAATATATGGCCACTACTGAATTTTAAACAGTTACTGGATATGCATTGCAAATCATTTGAAAACAAGCACAATACCATCCAGACACGGCTGTTTTTCATAATGCCCTGCGCAATATGTAATAACTCAACTGTCTCACGGCATCAAGACAATGCCAATCGTCATGATGCAAGAAGGAGCAGAACCTTTGTTGTTTAAAGATCTACAGTTTTATTGGTGAGCCAGAAATTTACCAGACAGCTCAATACTGGAAGTGTGTCGGCTTTAATCTCGATTCCTGCCAATACTCTCACATGTCATCTCTAATGAGACAGGTTAAACTTTCGGCCATCTTCAGTGACGGACAAACAGTCTCAGTGTGTGTGTGTGTGTGTGTGTGTTTGAGTGTCCTCTGTACTGTGGGGTTCCACACATGGAGCCTATAATTCCCGATCCAGCCCCCCTCCCTTCAGCCTTTTTCTTTCAACTCTCCTCATGAAAGAGAAAGCAGCCACAACTTTCTTAAAAAGACGCACATGGACACACACAGAGATCAGCCAAAAATAAAATGTGCACAAAAACACAAACAAGACAGAGAGAGAGAAAAGGGAGCATTATTCTAAACAAAAACATCAATACAGTGACCACCAGAAACGCCACAATAGAACAACAGAGAAGCGCCGTGCCTGGACAGACCACAGGGGCTCGTGCTGTGTGATGTGGCCCCGCAGCAGGCTCTCTCCCTGGGCCCCGAGTGTCTGTAGTGGTCTCCTGGGCCAGAGGGGGTGACCATCCTGAACTAATTGGTTCATCCTAAAACGCATCCTTATCTTCTGAGTCATGAGGAATTCTGCTTTCAAAAGGCCATTTCCTATTGACTGTGGTTTTGGGGTTTGTGTGCATATGTGTGTGTGCGTGTGTGTTTACCACGACAAGAATCGTGTGGCTCAAAGCCTTCTGTTCTTTCACTACAAATAAAAGGACATGATCTCTGCGGAGGATGGCTGGAGGGGTGCGATACTTGTTTCTGTTTTGGGTGTGTGAGGCTGCTTTGTTTGTGCTGACGTGAAAGCTGTCAATGGAACTCCAGCGCAGACCAAACAACCGGATCGAAACCGCCTGAAAAGGTGGATCTTTGAATTGGACTCTGGTGATGTGGTTTGTTTGTTGTGTAAAAGCAAAGCAGACCAGACACACAATGTTGTGACAGTAGAATTCTGTTTCAATTGGCTGAATTAAAGGAATAATTCACCCACAAAATGACCATTGAATATAAATCAGTCATGTTGTGTTACCTTAAATTCAGGAAGTAAACTCTGTTCTTCTCACCTGCCTCATTGGAAAGCAGCGAACATATTGATTTACTGATTGATCTGGGACCATGTTTAAAAACTGCAAAACTATATCAGCATCAGGATGTCCCAATCTGATCTCAATGATCCACATCAGGGCCGATCAAGGCATGTCTTGACTGACAACTGACCGAGATCTGCAATATTGAGCTACATAGAGCCTGATCTGATCCTTGATTCATGTCAGCTATCACACTGATGTTTTTACCCATGAAGCTTTCATGCACAGCAACGCAAACTCTTCTACTCTCCGCTATCTGACTCTCAACCACACATATATAAGAGCAGGGGCTGAACCCCGCCTGCAGCGAAACACCACATGTCATAAACAGTGATAAAATGCATTATGGGAATGATAATTTCAGATACTCCTCCAGGAGTACACCTCCCTCCGGCTCCCTGCGCTCTTCCTCTGCTGGTCTCCTGACCATTCCCACCTCACGCCTCAGCACATGGGTGCCAGGGCTTTCAGCCTGCCCTGCCCCCTAGGCTCTGGAACTCCCTACTTCCACACATTCGACAGTACGACAGCATAGCGTCCTTCAAATCCCATCTCAAAACCCACCTGTTCAAACTGGCTTATGTACTTTAACATTGACTATACCCTCTGCACAGCCTGACTGATTTTATTACAGCAACAATATGTGTTTGCCAATTCATGCATCTCGCTCTGTGCGTTATTTTATGCTCTGTACAGGTGACCTTGGGTGTTTTGAAAGGCGCCTTATTGTTATTATCATCATTATTATTAAACAAAGCTATGAGCACTTATTCAATCAGTGGAAAAAAGCTTTTTGTGTTTTGCTTGTCTTCTATGGTGTGGTGCATGGTGTTTCACCGCGGACACTCACCACGCCAACGCAAACATGACAAAAACCCCGTGAGTGATGGCTAATAAGAGTAACTTATTAATGTAATCCAAACAAAAGATGTACAGACAACGAAAATGAACAGTGAACAAAATACTGTTCGTTCAAAACTCGGGCAAAAGGTTCAATTGAAGCAACAACCACTAGAGGATACTCTCTTAAAGGGGCAGAAAAATTCCCTCGAGACAGTGACGAAGCCAAAAAGATTAAAGACAGGGTTTGTTATTTTAAACTTTATTTTGTAAAAATAAAGTTTTAGAGTTTTAGTGCTGCAGCTGAAACCGCGCCTTCTTAGGGAAACAAAAAAGTTTATCCTGGGTGCGTTGGTATAATGGACAACCAAGAGGGAATGAAAGAGGAGCAACCAGCACACCAGTGCAACTGGGCTAGACGGCCACAAAAAGGTTGCAGGCAAAAAAATTCAATTTATTTTGAACATTTGTGCACTAAAAGAAAGGTGCTCAAAGTGCAAAAAATAATAATAAAAAGTGATTAAAAACAGCAGCAGTAAAAATTAATAAATAAATAAACATTTAAGGAGCAGCTTGGTTGCAGGTAATTTTTTTCTTCATGCACTGTAGAGCTATTACATTTTTAAGCATGTGTTTGAATTTAATAACTTTAAAGTACTTAAAGTGTGCACTGTGCAGCTGCATTATTTAGGGAAGTAGATGAAGTAAGGATCAGGAATCGGCAGATACTCAATATTTGACTAAGTTGGATCGAGATCGGGAGCAAAAAAAACTTGATCATTACATCCCTGTATCAAAACATCAGTCTACAAACTCTCACACAACTTGTGTTGTGTAATCCAAGTCAAATGTATCCAGTCATGTGCTCAGTACTTCCTAAACACATCCATTTTCGCTAAAACCTTACTATTTAAAACTGACATCAAAGTGGAACTTATCTTCGCTCTCTTTAAAGCAAGACTCTAATACTGAGATTTTGGAGTGAAAATGCATGTGTTCAGGAAGTGCTGAGCATACGACTGGATAAATGAGACTTGAATTATACTGCACGAGTTGTGTGAGAGTTTGTAAACAGATGTTTTGATGCAGCTTTGCTGATGTTAAATTCTATTCTATGGAGTCAAAAAAAGTTTCCTTCACATATTCAAGGTAACAAAGCATGACTGTTGATTTACAAATGGTCATTTTGTGGGTGAAGTTTTCCTTTAAAACAACCCTTTAATGATGAACTGTCAAGAAAGCGATTGCTGTAAGATAGTATATTGACCTGAATATGAGACGACTGTTTTTTTTCTGGGAACTCTATGTGACAAAGTGGAGTTGAATTATATTTGACGACTAAACAATTACGTATTTACAACAACAGAGTTACACCAGAGTTCTGGTGTGACGCTAGCTCCTACTGAGAGTGTTGCATTATGGGTTGTTTGCTGTTTAAAGTGCTGCTCTGCTCATAATTTCCTTAAAGTCTGTTTGAAGTGTGTCAGTTACAGTAAGTCGGCCCTATGAGTGTTTATGAAGCCCAGCCTGACTTCGAGGAGTTTCTGGTGGCTTGTGTAACATGTTTTGCTGCCACGGAGGAAATAAATTCCTGACAAACGAAAACATCTCCCATGTGTACAGCAGAACTGGACCGGGGACAGCATCATCTGCCAAACAGCCAAGTGTGACCGATGTCACAGAATGTCGTGATGAGGAGGTCAAAAAGACAGCCAGAGACAATCATTCAGACCCCTCCAAAAGCTTGACAGGGGAGCGTGAGTAAGTGTCACCACATGTAGTGCTGATGTCGCAGGATGAACAGCAACTGTGTAAGTGTCCGATCAGTGTGTTACCCATCAGTCTGCGTGACTTTGTTCACAGCCCTTTTTTTTTTTTAAATTTGTTTATTTTTTAAATTAAAAGCCAGTGTGAACATAAACTGGACCAGAACTAAAAGGCAACAGTGTATCAGTTTTTGATGGTTTGGACCAAATGAATTAAACCATAGATGTGAAAATGACTTTTTAGCCCCTGTTTCCACCGAACATTACGGTAAGGTACAGTTCAGTTTGGTACGTTTTATTTCCGTTTCCACTGCAAAAAGTTGTGGATGGTACTAAATGAACCAATCCGTACCGTCCCCATTTTTGGTCCCCCCTCTGTTGGGGTACCTAGCACACAGATCTGGTACTAAAAGGTGGAGCTGTGAACACTGCAGTCTGTTGACTGGTCAATAGTGGTTGATTGGTCACTCTGCTCAGGGCTGAGCTGTGTCTGGTTTTGAGGCTCATGTAACCACTGTTCATACTGTGTTTTATTAGTACACTGTAACTATAAAATGAAAGGATGTTTTGCTGCCTCTCACAGCAGCTGGAGTCTGAGAAAAACTTCATTCACTGAGCCGACTGCCGGCGACCTTTAAGGTGGAACATTTACTTGTAATGTTACTCAATGCATGAGCTGACGACGTGACTGCATCAACACACCTAAAATATTCCATACAGCAACTTTGACCATTACTTTAGTTTTTATATGACATACACTTTTAGTAATGAGTGGATTTTCAAGCATTTATAGATATTAATTTCGGCCAGGTTATGTGAACTGCCTATATTCTAATCCTCACACGGAGGGGAAAAAAAGCGTTTCAGAGCGCCGTTCCTGTGGGCTGCGGAACACTAAACCCCTGAGCTTGCATGAGAAGGACTAAATGAACAAACCTGCTATTTTTAAATATCCCATGAAGAGAGACTCTCACTGCAGCCTATTTTTTTATGTTCTGAAAATGTCCGCGTGCAACGGCGATCTGTGGATGATAAGCTAGGCGCATACTGATAAAGGAGGAAATACAGTGAGTGCTGGACAGAGCAGTGAGTGATAACAACCCCGCCCACATTTAAGAGAATTGTTTGCAGTGGAAACACTAGGGTCTAGGTACCATGTCTGAAGAGTTACTTTTGGTTCCAAAGGGAACATACCGAAAGTGTTTGGTGGAAACGGGACTTAAGCCTGCTTGCACTGGACTAGTATCACCTGGGAGCCTCTGGTAATTTGTAATAATTGCAGAGGTCATCTGTGATGTTAATCCCGTCTGAACACAGAGGTCATGTGATGATATTAGTCCCATTCAAATCAGCCTCTCACCTGGAAGCTTGAGCCACTTGGGCACCTTGCCTGGGTCAGGTCTGCTAGGTTTAGCAGCCTGGGTGTGTGCAGGTGGGTCACCCTCATCCTGTGTGGACCCGCTGGTGTCCGCTGTCAGCACTGGAGGAGGCGGTGGCTCCTCAGAACCCTCAGACCTGGAGGGTGTCGGGGACCGGAGTATGCTGCTGAGGCGGAGGTGGGAGTAGAAAAAAAAGGTTGAAATATTAAAAAAATGTGTCACCAGGAAAGATGCTTTGAAGAGAGCATCTTGTTTTTGGTTTTCTTGAGGACTTCCTGTATCTATTTAAAGCAGCATTGTTTTGCACGAGGAGCTGTGCCAGAAGTTAAACAACTGGGTGAGATGAAGATCTAAAACAGAGGGGTGATGACCTTGTTAAACAAGGACAACAGGTGGGGGTCACTTTTGGGAAATGGGCTCTATCTTTAGAAGGACTGGAAAATGGTTTATATGTGTGTGTGTGTGTATGTTTATGTGTGTGTGAATGTGTGTGCGTGTGTGGAGGAAATGAGGGCGCATGGGGGCACCTGCTGTTTAGGCAGAACCTCAAAGGGATTCCAATGATGACAGCTTTGTGACAGGAAAATAGGCTGGTTGCCGCGGGATACAAGTGCATATACACACCCTAATGCACGCACGGCCAGGCACACATTTAAACACACACACACACACGTGAACACATACCTTGCAATAGACTCATTTGCTTGCGAGGCTGAGACAGAGGATTCGAGCAGTTCCCTCTTTATGTAAAAATCTGTGGAGGAAACACACACACTCACACAATGTAAACTATTGTTTTGTTATATTGCATTCCTCAGTAATACACCAGTATCTAATTCAAAATCAGCATATGAAAGGAAGGAACCGAAAAGACAAAAACCTGTCTTAGCGTCAGAGCCAAAGTACACCAGAGCGCCAGGAAACAGGTCGGCCTACAGACAGAGAGGGAGACGAGGAGACGTGAACAGAAGCCATCAAAAATGTTTGGCACACAAGTCAATTTCTGCAAAAACATGGAAAAATCAAAACAAAACTGCCTCTCTTCTACACGCAAACCAAGCGCTGCGACCACATCCAAGACAGAGTCAAATTCGTTTTTGAAGATGATTCATTGCCCAGGGATCTGAACCAGTAACCAGAGGTTCTTTGAAGCAGACCACAAAATGAGCAACAATCAAATGGTTAGTGAAAACACTTTCACCCCTGAAGCACAACACTCCTCTCCGGTGAACGTCTTAATGGTTATAATGGACCATTTGCAGGCAGATATTATCAAGCGTACAATTATGAGGTAGAAATGCAGACAGACAGGGGCACGCGTCTGTGACTCTAATATGAAGGAGACAATCAAAACTAGTTTAAGAAAAATGCAGTCTTCAATTCATGTGCACGTACACAGAAACACATGAGCAACACTGGAGAGCATGGACGCAGATATACGAAGCTGAATTGTTTTTAATGATTAGTGATGTATTGGTAAATAGAGGTGGAAAGCCCTAAGTACCTCACGTTCTGATTCCATTCAGAGGGCTACAATGCAATTATGAAATGACCATTGATGGATATTAATGCATCAACATTTTTGATTTCTAGACATGATTTACTGTTGTTTTAATGTGACTGCTTGCTACATTTATAGTATAGTATATTTGCACTGATCCATAGTTACAATAAACTGACAAATTTACTACCATTATCTTTTAATAATACAATAGTGGTAACAAATGGAAGCCTAGCCTAGACATTTTATTAATATTTTTGGACATTTTTATTAATATTTTTCAGATATTTTATTGATATTTTCCGGCATTTTATCAACATATTTTTAGACATTTAAAACATTTTTTGGGGACATTTTATACATAATTTTTAGACATTATGTTACCTTTTTTTTTTTTTTTTTTTTACATTTCCTCAACATATTTTTAGTTTCTCTTTTAATATTTTATCAATAATTTTCAGACATTATGTTACCTAATTTTTTTTTTTACATTCTCTCAACATATTTTTGGACATTTATTAATATTTTTCGGACATATTATCAACATGTTGTTAGATTTTTTGGGGGACATTTTATACATAATTTTGAGACATTATGTTACCATTTTTTTGACATTTTATCAACATATTTTCAGACATTTTATTATTATTTTTTGACACTTTATCAACACATTTTCCAACTTTTCAATTTTTTTGGACATTTTAACAAATGGAAGCCTGGCCTAGCTCAGAATGCTAACAAGCTGCACATGTTTACCTCCGTTACGTTTCACCATCCAATCGATTCAGCTGTAAAAAAAAAAAACGTGCAGCTCGGTCTTAGAGAACAGTTACAGATAATCATAATGTTGAGAACTGGGTTTTTAAATTTCTGATTGCTGATTTTTCTGCATCAAGAATTTATATTTCAAGAGAGCATGCACCTAAGAATATTATTATTATTATTACATATTTTCTCACCACTACTGATGAAATCGCTTTCAGCTGGTGTTGAACATGTGGTCACCAGCAGAGACAAACCTCAACTATATTCTCACAAACACCTTGAGTAATTTATCTTCCTTCTAATGAACAGATCCTCTAAGATATATGTAAACCAATAAGGTGACTTGATTCTTTATACTAAGGAAAACAGGCAGTAGGACTTTATCAAACAGAGAAATTATTTTATCACAAACATAAAAGTGATATCGACAAGGGGTGTAAATCACAAATTTCATATGATACAATACTTCATAGATTCTTGGGACGATACAGTGTTTGCTGGTATCACAAAGTCTGCCAGGATGTGATTTCGATTTGATCAGTTCAGGGGCCTGTGATTTATCTAAGACAATGCCAGCAAATATCCTCGTGTCTTTTTTTTGGCTGCTTGCCATAGTCTGCCATGCGCTAGGCTGCTACCACTGTCTGAATGTTCAGGAAAAGGGTGTGCTTAGACAGCAATGATGACACAGACATGCCATGGAAATTTCAAAATAAAGACGTATCTTAAAGATGATGACATGTATCAATATTTTCACTTTGTATCAGTGATATTGGAAATTCACAGACACTCCATAGAAGAGACTTATATCCTTAGACCACAGAAAGACATTTTCCTTATCTCTCTTTTTGTTTCAGCACTGAGAGGTGTCTGCATCTAACACACTGTCTGTGTTTATTTAAAGACTTCATCTTAGACCTCCTGCATCTCTTGTTCACTACTAAATAACAAACATATTACCTTAAACATTTTGATTAGTGTCAATGAAAGACTGGTAGTTGAATACTGTTTACAGACACTCTGTATTATTCAAGATGTTCTTATTGTCAAGAGAACATCACATGGATCTACATTTCCAGATATATTTGATCTATCCCCACCAGGTACAGTCACCCCCTGCTCTTCCAGAACATTATAATGAAACACTGAAGGCATCTTGATCCACATGATTAAGCCTGGATTGTTCCGCATTGTAAATCAATCATAACTTCCATCTAATCTCTATAAACAGATATCTACATTATACATGCAGACAAGGTTTAGGCATTGGAGGTGTTCTGGTCTGCATTTGTAGTAGTATTGAGTAGTATTGACCAATCATGTTTGAGCTGGCTTTGGGTGTGGCAGGTAAACAGCCCATGTGGAGAGCAAAAGAGGTGGAACACACTGGCCGCAATGCAACCTGAGAACCAGCCGACTACCGTCTGACATCGATTTAGCTTTGTTACAGATTTTTAAAAATTGATTTATCTTATTTATCTGCATTCCTGTGCACATGTCTGTTTATAGAGATTAGTCATGTCTTAACTACAATTGCATTTTAGTGTCTTAAGTTTCTAATTAGACTGTAAGCAATGACCTGACACACATAATCTTGGCCCAGATATCCGTTATCCGTATATCTGCTGGCTACTCCGGAATCCCTTAAGTATTAGCCGTGGCCACCAGAGGCTAAAACATCATCAAATCAAATGACACTTCTGACTGTACAAACCAATACATTTGAAGCAAGTCTTGGGCTTTGGGAAATGTTGTTTTTCTATCCTCAGACATGTTTTAAGACTAAACGATGATTATTACAGTTATTTTTATTATTATTAATGCTCTGCCTTTTCACGCAGTATTACATTAAGAAAACGTCACCCTGACCCTTCGTTTTAACTGATGGAGCTAATGTTTTAGTTTAATTACCTAAAACTACCGAGCTACAGGTAACAATATCTGCCAGAATGTGGGAATTAAATTTTCGATAGGTGCAGCAATGATAACTAAAGGGGGCGTGGCTTAGCGAACAGTCAATTGACAGATTAATCGGCACAGTAATGAAGGTAATTGTTAACTGCAGCTCTGCTGTCATCAGCGAAACATTTTCCCTGTAGCTCAGTCCCAACAGTGTTGAAAGAGAAGGTAGCATGGCTGTCACTAGGATTAGGCGGGTTTACCCTCCACTACAACCCGGTCTTACACACACTGTCCTTTCTCTGCCTGTCCCCCATCCTCGCCCTCACTTTGCCTGTTACTAAATTGGGCCACTGGCCTAATTGCTATTATCGCAGCCCTGTGAGCAGGAAACAATGTGTTACAGTGAAACAACGGGCATTCCTGCTATCCTGCTCCTCTGGCAGTGGCACTTCCATTTGGGATGAGACAGGGCGACGGGACAAGACCTGTGTGTGTGAACATGCGTGTGTATGTGTGTGTGTGTGCGTGTGTGTGTGATAGAGAGAGACAGCGTAAAAAAACATATAAGAGAGAGGAACAGAGGGAGGGAAGCAGAACGGATCCTGATGGAAGACAGAGGGAGAGACGGATGAGGGAGGGGACGCCTGGTATCAAAGGGCTTCTGGGTTGGGAAACATTCCTTTCCTGACATGACACAAAGTGATTAAAGTGTGCGTCTGTGTGTGTGTGTGTGTGTGTATGTGTGTGTGAGAAAAAGACATATGCGTGTGCACTCATGTCTTTTTGACATGACAAAAAAAGATGAAAGATTCCTTGTGTGTGTGTCAAAGATTGATGTATAGACAGGGAAACAGAGCCAGACTGTGTGTGTGTGTGTGTGTGTGTGTGTGTGTGTGTGTGTGTGTGTGTGTGTGTGTGTGTGTGTGTGTGTGTGTGTGACATGACACCAAGGGGATTAAAGATTTTGTTTTTGTGCGCTTTAACGCTTTTAAGTCCCTAATGGATAGAGACATGGGGGTGAGGGAGGGAGGGTGAGGCACAAGAGAGGGTCGGAGAGAGGGACAGTAGTGGTGGTGGTGGTGGGGGTGGAGGGGGGAGGAAGAGGAAAAACGAGAGAGAAAGCTGGAGTTGGGGTACAGGAGAGGGACGTGTAGTGATAAACAGGCAGGGAGAGTTCAGGAAGGGACACAAAGATGAAAAACAAAGAGAGACGGGCGACTTGCATCAGAACATCAGATTTGATTCAGAGGGATCATGGCACCAAAAGGGCACACACACACACACACACTCATACACACACACACGCACACACATTTCAAAGTGTGCTTTTGAGGATCGTTATCTTTTGTACCAGTCCCTCTGAGGAGCTGAATCTTGTTCATCATCACAACACGATATCACTTCAAACAACTTTCTCTTCCTCCCCTTCGTTCCTACACTTCTTCTTTCGTCTCCTTAGGTTGACTCAAAGTGTCAGATGGAGAAAACAGAAGGCACTGATGGTGACAATGTTCAAATTATTCTAAAATAATGCATCTAAAAATAACAGTTCATGTGGGCATCTGGGTGCAGACCGATGAACTGTACATGAGAACAATTTCTTGTTTTCCATTTGTATCTCTTTGCTCTCTTTCATTATTCGAATAGCTCTGAACTCGAAGGCAACAAAGCATCAAGGCTGCCCATTGCTCTGTGTATATGCGTGTGTGTGTGTGTATGTGTGTGTGTGTCAAGATCAAAGCGAGGCCTGTATTAACCCCATGTGCCAGTCTGGGAAAAATCAAGCCCAGCTGGGGTCAAGGACAGTGGGAGAAGGGGGGGGAACAAGTGTGAGAGAGTGTAGGAGCGAGAGAAGAGGGGGAGAACGGGAATGTGGTGGGGCTTTGAAGAGGAGAGAGGGACCAGCCGATACATTTTACAGTCAGTCAGTCTGTGCGTGTCTGTGTGTGTGTGTGGAGATGGTTTCAAAGATGGGAAGTCAGAGTTTTGTAGTTGTTGTTTTCTGGAGTTTGACTGTGATGTGGTTTGTTTGAGTCAAATCATTCTGTTTATTATTGTGGTTAAAAACAAAGTGTTGCCCGAAGACTTCGATGGCAGTTTGAGGGATCTTACCTGAAACAGTGTGGCCGAAGGGTCGTCCAGGATGGTTTTTGGGGGGGTGATGACTGCAATGAAGATTTTAGCAAAAGCAAAAAAGGTAGACATTAGAAAGAGGGGACATAGTACCTGCTAGAATCTCCACTGAAGTCATAACCAGATACTGGAAAGTTAAACTGAGTGAATTAAGTGAATGAGACCAGTGTTTGCAGATGAACT
Organism: Cephalopholis sonnerati; assembly: GCA_019142605.1. Lineage (NCBI taxonomy): Eukaryota > Metazoa > Chordata > Actinopteri > Perciformes > Serranidae > Cephalopholis > Cephalopholis sonnerati. The sequence goes on from JAGQAX010000003.1 coordinate 20,030,138, forward strand.
CTTGTTAAACTGAAGCTTTTTATGTCGAATATGATCAGTGTTCATCTACAAACGAATGCAGCTATGTAACAGAGTTTTATCCACATCAACAGATACTGTGCATGAGGAAAGCTTAATTGATTTCATTGCTTTTCAGAACTAATGAATAACAGCAAGTCGCTAGAGACATTTTTACACACAAAAGTAAATAGATAGACCTATGTGGCCTGTATGACAACTCTGACCACCATTACAATTTGGCCAGTCTTTTGTCATCAAACTACCCTAAAAGCACAAGGCCATGGCCATAAAATAAATTTAAAAAATGGGACTATTAGACCAAAACAAGTTGGCAAATTAAGTGCTGAACAACTATTCATGATACATTTTAAAATATAATTCTAGTTTAATACAAATTGGGTCTGATGGTTATGATAACTTTGTGGTCACCGATTTAATAATTGAAAGTTTAAGAATGCAGCATCATCATTCCAATAAAAAGTTGGACGGGGCAAAAAACTTGAGTTTAAACCAACCCTTAGGTTCACAATTTGTTTTAGATAATCAGACTGTTGGCTCATTCACAAACTGCATGATTGTTTGGCCACTCCCATTTCTTGCCCAGTTGGGAGTTCATCGGTTGCCTGGGTCCAGACCCTGGAATCCACCCACTCCACCAAGTTGACTGATTTGTCTGGCATTGTGACATCGGTTTCTCGGTTGAAATAAAAAACAACCAATGACAGCTGCAGGGGGACTAACAATTAGCTAATCAACACCACAGGTGGGGCTAATGCCGTTGTCAAGCTGTTGTCAAGCGGTGTGCCAAAATCAATGAGTAACAACAATGGCGAGCACTACAGACAAGATAGTCGCTGCTGTTGAGGCTGATCTGAGTCTATCCTTCTAAATTGTAGTTTGTTTTTTCTTAACTCCACTCCGCACTCCTAAGCCCGGCCGAACTGATATGTTGACATGGCTTCACATCAGTTTGGACTTAAAAATGGTATTGGAAAAGAGGTTAGTAAACAGTAGAAAGCAGTAAGGAGGCCAGTGAGAATGTTATGATGGTTACTTATTTTTTATATTTCTCACTTTCAGTCTTTTTCAAACTTGGTACATAGTCAGACGATCAATGTTTGACCGCTGCTTGGGCAGAGTCAGATGGTATTTTGTGGCAGCACATCATTGTATCTTGCCGGTAAAGGTGCTAAAATTAGCGAATTCACCCGGGTGTTGTATTACCATCATTGCCGATCAGAGCCAGAGCAGATAAATGCCTGTAACTACTGCAGAGTCACTTGACCCTGGTGTGAATGCCAACTGTAACCTTTTCCATTAAATACAAAAGCCAGATGTTAGCAGGTGTTGGTGCTTTTTTGTGCAGCGGGAAAGGGGCTTTAGAGTGGACACAATGTCACACTAAAGATGGAAACCGAGTGTAACAAGCTGACAGTTTTGTCTGGATATCAGGCAGCCAAAGTTGGAGAACTTTGCTGTGTTTGCAGATCTCAGCAGTAATTTGATGAGTACAGAACATCAGCTTGATTGATAAATCGACTAGTTGGAGCTTTTTACAGATACACTGGTACTAGTGCATATGTTGACCGATAACAAACAAGAAACGTCTGCACTAAAATGCCAAACTAGGTCTAAGTCATTTAGAAACAGTGTCTTCATTACGTCGTTTGTACACTGTGCCCTGACAAAAATCCAGCACTAGTCAGATTATTGTCTTTGCCGATTAAAATGATGGCAAAACTTCATATAGATATTTTCAGGCCAAGTGTAAATGCACAGAAGTATGGTTTCAAAACAACATCAAACCTCCACAAGAGGAGCTAAACTCGACACATATGCTTGAAGATGTTGTGATTATTCAGTGGGAAAATAATGGCACTTACACAGGTAGAAACTAAGCTTTGGATCCTCCAGGTGACTCCTCACAAAATGCCTCACGGCACCAACTGGGCACAAAACAAACACAAAACATTAATTTAAACATGAACAAACTGATCTATCTGCACTTTCATCAGTCACTGTTGTGCAGTGTAATTCATTTTTTCGGATGGAAATTCCCTCCGATTTGTTGTTCTGCTGGTTGTCGTGTTGCTGTTGGGGCTGAGGTGGATCTAATCCCTGGAATTACAGACCTGTCTCATTATTTCTGTCTCTCTGTCACTCTGGTGTGGCTACAGTCATAAATGTGGTGAGGGAGCCGCAAGTAGCTTTAACATTGCAACCATACCTGTGGCTAGCCAGCTGAAATGAACACTCTCCACACACACACATGCACAGCACACACACACACACACACACACACACACACACACAGGCAAACACACACACACACCTGTCTCCAGGGGCCTAAAGAAGCCTTGTAGAACGTGTCTGTCTGGAAACTGGACCCTCAGGACCACCTGGAGACACACAGTGGCAGTGAGTTATTCAAAGCATGTGTATTTCATATAAACACACATTTCAAAAACAGGATTGCGATTATGTGTCTGTCACTTGTGCTCACTTTGGGATATCTTTCCATCTTCTCCTTCATCTGTGCTTCTCTCAGAGATTTAGTCATCAGCGGCGCCTCTTCCAGTAACTTCCTGCAGGGACGAAGGAGAAAGAGACGGACGCAGTTGTAATGAAACGAGCTGTGAAGTAAAACCTGTGGAATCAATAGTGGATGAGATGAGCAGAAAATGTTTTATCCTCTAGTCTTACTCGTGTGTGGCCGGGTATGCGTGTGTGCGTGACAGAGTCAGAGATGAATTGCTGTGGTCGGCTTAATTCCCCCCTTGGTAATTGCAGTCATTGACACGGTAGTAGTGTAGCCATGAGGCAGCCAGCTAAGTCAATGTAGACGGAGATTAAAGGATGTACGCGGTGAGGTCTCAATCTGACGGTGTTTGGTCGATGGCTGGAGGATAAACGTCTACACAAAACAGGCTCACTAATTGCTCCCTGTATGCCATATTTAGAAGCTTTTGTAGTGTGCGTGGTGTCTTATAAATAAGAAAATGTTTGCAAACACACACGGTGTCTCAGCAGCTGTGGTCTGCTGCAGCCACATCCAGAGAGCACAGAGTAAACTTGTCCGCATCTGTTTCGAAGAAGCGCTCATAAATAAATAAAAACTTCAAACTCATAATAAATAAAATGAAAAAAAAAAACTTCAAAACACACGCAGTGATGCCCGGCATTCTGCCTGTCTATGGCCTCTCATCATTGCTATGGTATTCTGCAATTAAAGGTTATACATCGACAAAACACCACAGGACCAAATGCCAAACTGCCTAATTATCTGTTACAAACAGTGCAGCAGCACATCTGATCCAGACGTGTTTCTGCAGCAACGAGGTATTTATACTAAATATCTCACACAGTCCTCTGACCCAAAGTCACCCAACCGCTTCCATTCACTTCCTTCTCCCACCTCTCGCTTTTCAGCTGGGCGAAGCGCTTGCGCACGTCATCCATCGTCACTTCAAAGAACTCGTCAGGCAGATCGCTGTGGTCCTCAGAGTGACGGGACATTGTATCCAGGTGGTAGATAAGAACCTCCCTCTCTACTGGCTGCAGAAAGAGAGTGAGTGAGTTTGGAAATGAATGGATGGAGACATAAAAATGTCCACACTGATGTTTTTATCTAAAGCAGAGGTTTTTGAACTGTGAGGCACGGAGGGAGAGACACGAGGCGAAGATACTTTGTGAGATGAAAAGGGCAGATTCATGCCAGTTTATGAAAAACAATGGGAGGTCATTTATTTGTTTTCAAACCCTTCATTGATATTTACAGAATCATATTGTGTCCAAGGCTCATTCAGTATGGAACAAAGACAACAAAACAAGGAGAGCTGATGAACTGAAATAAACAGGTTAAAGGTTAAACCTAAGACAGTTTTGACTGGAAACACATGGTTTTACCTCCAAGTACTCCTCGCCTTGATCCATGTCTTCATCTGGCTGGTTGGCAGTGGTTTGACGCTGTGAAAGGAACAGAAAATGCTTACAGTTACACTCAGTCACTTGCAAAGAGATTGTTTGTCCACTACTATTTCTGAGGTCATAAATTAACCTTTAATCACCAGCACAATGTTTTATGATTTACTTGTATAAAATTTATAAATCTGCCAATGTGGCGTTGCCTGGGTCCAGCCCTTTGAATCTGCACACACCGAGTTTGAATTGAGTGATTCATCGTGAGACATAACAACGGTTTCTCTGTTAAAATAAAAAACTTTCAACCAGTGCCACGGGCAGAAATAACGCTATAGGCAAGACAGACACTGCTATTAATGCTTTACTAAATTGACATGTCTTCTAAATGTCGCCTGACGTTAAAGTTTGTATTTACTTTGCTTAGGGGAGGGAATCACCAGAGGATCCACGATACAATATTATCACCATGCTTGAGCTGCAATACAATGTTACTGTGATTTTAAATATGTTGCGATATGCTGAGTATTGCGATAAAATATACTGTGATATATTGTGATTATTACATTTTTTCAACTGTAAATTATGTCCCCAAAGGAAAACTTTGTCAGTAGCTGTTCTGTAGCTTTTAATCTTATCATCACTTTTAAGCCAACTTGGACAAGAAATCCTTGAAATTCTAAGAAAATTGAAACAATTCATGATAACTGGGGAAACTGTACCTGCTGAATGAACGTTTTGTTTTCTACGCAACTAATAATCTCAAAATGCAAACTGTGTTTATGATTGGATCAGAGAAAAAGGTTTTATAGACTTAAAAAAAAAAAAAGATACACATCTGCACATCTTGTAGTGGTATGTCTCACCTTGGTGCTGGAGCCGTGACTGGATTTTGCTTTTTTGGCTTTGGGTGATTCTACTGCAGCAGTCAGAGCTGACAGAGATGAGGATGATGAGGATGAAGACAGTGAGCGTCCAACTGCACCTCCACAGGGACCCCCAAGGCGCTGACCGCCTCCAGAGAAGGGAATGAAAGGAGCCGAGGGAGCGCAGGAAGAGGATGAAGATGATGGGTGAGAGTTCAGTCCTGATGGCCCTGCTTCCTCGCCATCCCCCTCGGGCATTCCTCTCTCAACAGGAGGAATCTTTGGCCGAACTGCATTCTGGGAGTTTGGAACCTCTTCCTGTTGAACAGGAAGTGTGCTGCTCGTGGCAGAGGCGGGAGCTGAAGCAGGGCTGGCTTCAGTTGGCATATGAGGGATTGAATTTTTATTTGGCACCTCTGTTGTTGACGTCTCCGGATGTGACCGAGCAGGATCGGGCTGAGATGATGGGGTAGGTGTGGTTTCCTTGGCAACAGGTGTGGTTGGCATAGCAGTTGTGTCAGTGGCTTCCTCGCCATCTTCCTCTCCCTGTGCTTTGTTCTTTTTAAGTAAAAACCTTCAACAGAAATAGAAACAACAGTTAAGTCGTAAGTTGACATGGTTTTATTTACAGTATGCTGTTTGCACACAAGCAGCCTACCTGACGATGGCACTTCCTCCTGTCAGACCCAGAGACTTCAGGGTGGTCTTCTTCAGTGCGTCTTCACCACTCACCTACACATGCACAGATACATACATGCTCACGTGCACAGCTTTGGTATCATAAAAGTCACTTAATTTCTTAAAAAAAAAAGGAAAGTTAAAGGAACGTTGCATACCTCGTCTCTCATGTAAACACACACAGGCGTGGACTCTGACTCCGACACACTGGAATCCGGTGGTGACGATAAGAAAAACAAAGACAAAATTATAGGCCACAGACTTTTATTTGCCTTAACGGTGACAAAACAAAACCCAGAAGTGACTTTCCCTTGTTCAGGGAAATCAGCCCTGTGATTTTACAATAAAACCTCATGCTATGCGGTGGCACGCTGTCTGCATGTGTAAACCATGTGTGCACAATCCCGTGTAGGAACTAATTGAACCATAAATGTTTTACTATTGTTCTCCTCAATTCTGAAAATCAAAGCTTTCCTCTCTGCCTCACAACGTTCACAGAGCTTTTATGCTGATGTGGAGCTAATATTCATTTCATGGAAGCGTAACTTCCCTGGAAAAGGATCAGGATCTGGAGTGATGTCATTTAATAGAGATGAGATGAGGGCTGGACGGATGCACGAGCACCTGGGACCGCACAGCTGGAACTACTGAGTAACAGCTGCGTGTGTGTGTGTGTGTGTGTGAGTGGTGGTGATGTGTGGGAAAGTTTAAACTTTGGTAGATGAGTGGTGAGACGGAGGGATGTTATTTAACACTGGTCTGCATTCATTCCTACACAATGATCACCTTCACTTTCCAGCCTGAGTAAAAGTAAAGACAAACACAAACATGTTTGGGGTTTATACTTGTGAGGACCATCTCTAGCACCTTGCTAGGGCTGCGCGGTATCAATATATCACACAATATGACAAATACAATAAAAAGAAAAACACGTAAAATATCAAAACTAATTTTCAAATCAATAAAATGTCTTCTTGTTATGCATTACCTGTGGCCAAACTCAGATAGAAACAAAACCCCCAAGATCTAATATTGTTCATTTTTAAGTTATTTTTTAAATTGCAGCTTGTTAAACAGTATTCATTTGGACAGCTTAATTAATTAGCATGGAGAAAACAATAACATAATAACATCATATCATCACTATACAATTAATCTAAAAGTCTATAAATTATAATTTTACATTGTAAGTTGAGAGAAGATATTTCAGGCACCTCCAGTCCTGGAAATAACAGTCCCATTAATTTTCTCCATAGACAGCGTCAGTTGACTTATAGCTAGAGCACTTGGCTTGGCTCAGCACAAAACTCTACTGATCAAGTCATCAGCACAAAAGATTAACAGCTGTGGCATTAAATGTGGGGGTTTTTTTTTAAATAAAAATTTGGATGTACAAGCCAATATACACAGAGCCATGAGATGAGAAGTTAACTACGACCCCAAAGCTGAATCCAATCGTAGAGCTTAACATTCTGTTATGTGCGTCGTCAGTAACAGCGTGCCGCAGCAAAAGAAAGCTGATTTCACAACCTGGAGGTTTAATAAATTCACTTTTGAATTCCAGTTAAACTAAAGGCGAATTCAGAAATTATGACTCTTTGTTCTTTTGCCGACTGCAGCTGAGAAGTGTTTTGAATTCACGGCTGACTGCCAAGCTGGACTGATGGACAGTATAAGCTAAAATACTTAAAACTAATTGTTAATAATGGAGTGTGCTGGATTTCTATATTAAAGGGATAGTTTGCTAATTTTCAACCAGCATTCTACCACAGCAGTGTGGGTAGTGTGTGTAAATGAACTGTGGTAAACTTCCCTCCATCTTACCAGCGCTCAGATCTCCCTGCTCACCTCTCAGCTTAAATCCAGATTTTCACTGGCTCGAGGGCTGTTGCTCAAACTACAGATTTTCCTTCTTCATCTTTGTATGTCTGCCACCATGGACACAAAGACAGCTGCCCCTCTTTCTCTCTCCTTCAAACTCTGACAAAACTCTGATCAAACAGTAAAACTAAGCAGTGCTGATCAAATACAAACCAAGAATTGCGTTGCCTATTTCTCACCTAAAATGTTTTCAGAAACATATTTTGGCTTACTGTTACAACATTGTTTGTGACCAGCCAGCTGCTATATTGTTTCCCGTGGAAAAACGGCCAAGCTAGCTTTACATCACCCACCAGTGGGAGTGTTTATTGGTGCGGTGCGGCACAGTGCACTCTGGTAGCTGTAGGTTTTCTACCTCTTGAGCAAAAGTGAATGCCACAGCCCTTTTCCTCTGTTTTCTCTGATCATGTGGCACCAATTTCAAAAGTATTTGCATCTTTCCACTACATAAACAGCCCAATTTTATGGAAAGACCACCGTTCCAGCAGTGAAGTACTTCTTTAAGTTAAACTGAGGATACTGTTTAAAGATGGGAGTGGATTCTGACTCTGACACGCTAGTCCTAAACCATAAAACCAAGTCTTAACCCTCAAAGTGCTCTCAGTTTGGTCCTGACAAAGACAGATGCACAAGAGCACACAAACTGTGCACATATGTACATGTTCGTACACACACCTGATCTGGGGAAAATGTGTGAGCAGTTCCCACAGAGTCTGTCCACAGGAGAAGGAGCCCTGGAGCCGAGAGCCGTCCTCCATCTGCAGTGCAATCCGCACCTGAGGGACATGAAACCACAGTCAGACACACACTGTAGCTTAAACATATGTCAAAAACCACAAACACACTTAACACATTAACCAGTGTTTAACGTCAGAGTATACACAGTATGCAGGTACTACAGACAGTTGTGAGATAAAGTGTTAGGTTTTTTTTGCATTCATTATGATAAGAGCTCGTGACAAAGGACACTTGGTGAATTTGATTTAAAAAAAGCTCTGTGCAGAAACATCGGCCAGCAGGATAAAAACTGTTTACGCCTTAGACTTTTCTTTCATCTTGGCTTTTTTTCTAATGAAGACCTTATTCAATTGAAACAATTTTTAAAAGGTAAATCACAAGGAAACAAAGTGAGAACCACAAACACTAAACAAGCAAATTAAACACTTTTGTCCCACTGAGTTTTGTCTCTATTTGACAATTTTACCTGCCATCAAACACTATAAACTACAAACATTAAAAAACAGTGGATGCAGAACGTATCTTGACCTTTCACTTTGTAGGAATGTGTGACAAAAAGTTACCTTTAATGCAGGAAAGAAACCCACTTCTTTAAGTATCAAAATCTCCCTAGGTGGCCATTTGTACGTTTTTGGCTCGATAGTCTTGAGTCGTTTTGCAGGAAGAAAATTCTTTGATAATCGAACTTGATTAAGCTGCACATGTGGGCCCACCTCAGTCTGGAAATGAGTAACACCAGGCATCAGTGCGAGTCTCTGTTGTTCTTTCTCTCTCTGAGTCACTCTACGAGTTGTTTATGTTTACTCAACAACCATGTTGTCCAGCACAGAGAGCACGCTGCACTCACCATCAGCTCACCGGGAGAGATGAAAAGAGCTCTTTGGCTGTCAACGGCCAAACACGAAACTCTCTCACACACCAGTTTGGCTGAGGTAAATGTTGGGAGAGCCTGTTGTGTGTCTGTGTGGCACAAGACTCAGTGTGTGTGAGTATATAAAATCTGTGAGGTATCAACAGTCAACCATCCATCAAATGAACAAGAACAACAGATCAAACCCAGCCGTGATTTTACTGCTTAGATTATGATGCCATGATGTCATAGGAAACTACAGCTCAGCTACAACAAAGTGTTTTTTTTGGACACCAGATCAGATCAGAGCGAACACACGAACACTGGCGGAGAATTTATGAACTTCCAGGTACTCACAATAAAAACCCACATATACAGCTGACACACATACCAAAATGATACGGCAATACAAGGCCACACATCATCTGGGATTTTGCCCCAAAAACAATTATGGGTTGGGACAAATAATCAATATCTCAATATGGTTTTCATGTGATACAATACTGAGACTTTGGCACAGCATCACCATACTTTTCTTATGTTTCAGGGAATCACCTGAATTGAGATACTAAGCCCTGATAATCACACTGTGATCTACACAGGAGTGACAAGTTTCAGGAAAAAAATGAATAAATGAGTGAAGAAATTTAATGATACAGATACAGTGAGGGGTCACTGTATGGTCTGATGAAAATTATGTGAATCGTGCCATGGACTTCACATTCACCAGATCTCAACCCATGTAAAACATGGCCAATATTTTAGACAGCATTCTCATCATCATCATCATCATCATCATCATCATCATCATAACACCAAATGAGGAAATATCTTTTGGAGAAACGCTGTTCATCCTTCCCGTAGAGTTCACAGACTTTAAGAATCTATGACAAGCAGTGCTGAAGCTTTTCTGGTGGAACGACACCTTACAGAGACATTGTAGGTCCAAGCTACATCCCAGTTGACTAAATCAATATTTTGAGCTTTAACTGTTCTACCTGTGTTACGTCAACAAAAATACTACTAATATTTTTAATATACTCGCCCAAAAAAATCAACAAATGAATAATGAAAGACTCAAGAGTCTAAAATGTTTTGATGTTTGATTCAGTCAGTATCATCCAGTTGTTCCTACACACATAGATGCCAAAGGCTTTATGACTAGAGATGCAACAGTATGACAATTACATACTACGATTACAGAGACCAAAATGATCGCAGTTATCAGTACTATCATGGTATTGTTAAATTGTACTGATACACAGACTGAAATCATTTCGTGAAAACCACTGATAAAATCTGCAGTGCTTTTTGTTTGCATAAACAGCGAAATAATAACATAGACAATAAATTATGTTAACATATAAAAACCATGTCACAAGCCATGAAACTGTTGCATTAAATTAGACAAGGATTTTTTTCAATGTTACACTCTTTCACATAGCTTTTCTTTCTGCACGTTCTACAGAGAAGTTTCCATCAGCACTCTTATAAAATCCAAAACCACAATGCACTTTAGATTTATTTGAAGGATAGATGCTGATGCTAGATGGTATTTACTGTGAGTTGCAAGGTAGCATGGTAATAAAACACAGCTTTAAGTTTTGCTTGACTCCTGTCCACCCTTTTGCACCATAATGAAGACCTTAGGGTCGAAACCGGTCTGTGCTTTAATGTAAGCAGCCATGTTTTGAAAAAAGGCTTTTTATCTTAAGTCAAATGCATTTGTTCCTGCTCCACGCATGAGTGCCTGAAGTTAATTTTTTCTTCCTATGTGCCGACCCTTTTCTTCAAGAGTGCCTGTGTTTTTTTTCTTGAGTATCATATGATAAAGACGAGCACACTACCACCTCATTCCCCACAGCTTTCCTGATAATTAAAATTTAAAACAGTAATACTACCTCTTGGTATTTTTACTGTGGTTTATAATGAAACCGGTAACAGTTTCATCCCTTGTATAAATGTATCTGCATTCATGTGGAGTTGGGATATTTACTGACTAGGAATTCTCTGCCAATATTTTACATTTTCTGGACCATGAACGTCATACAAACAACTGAAAAATACGATATACGATACGATATCATATGATATAACTGAAAATAAGATATTCCATACATCAAACACAATGATCAATTTATTGTGTTAGTTTCTGTTCATAATTTTGGAAATACAAACATATGAAATGTAACTATGAAACTATCTTTGTATGATAAGTTTACATTTGTCTGTTATACTAAGTCAGACCTGAGAATTAAGCTACTACTATATACTAGTGCATCGGTGATGCTGACCAGCAGCTAACAGTAACCTTGCATATTGTAGTTACACATTCACAGATACACACTTATGACTGTAATTATGCGTCTTTTTTATGTGGTCAGCAACCACAGTTTAACACTGCTATTTCACTCCCTGTCTGTCTCCATCTCTCTCGCACATACACACGGACACACACTTGCGGTTCATTTAAACTAACCTGACTCTCGGCTACAGCTTGTTTCCTTGTACTTGTCACCATTTCCAGTTTGGCATTGTTGGGCAGATTGGCGAACCTCCATGGCAGCGTAAGGTCAACAGTAGTCCTCTGAAACCTGTCAAAAGTTGATAAAGAGGAGAGGAGACAATCAAATATTTATTTAATCATAAAACAAGTAAGGCGCAGCATTAAATCCAACAATATGTTCCTTGTCTAGAGCTGCTGGGTTCTACTGTCATTTAAAATGAGATGAGAAGAAAATGATATCATCCTTGAGGGTAAATTAAATCAATGCACTAAGAGTAGCAACTGTCATCTTGTTTTTAAATGTTCTCCAATTGAAGGTAGCTCTATAGATTAAATCCTGGCTTTGTGTCAGCCATGCAAAATTAGATATATATAAAATATGACAGTCCCAATACATTTAAGCTTAATGACCCCTGCTGCTCACAATAACAATCTAGCAACTGATTAAATATCAGCAGCCATGTCAGTTCAGACATTACTGTTCACTAACGTTACTGTTAACATCTCAGACTTGATTAAGTACACACATACAGTTTAATTATGTGTCCAAGTGTATCTGAATGCAGCCTGGGCTCAGGGCTTCACCTGCTGTAAAAGTTACAGGCCAGGACTTTATAGCTAACGTTAATTTAGCTTAGATGTCAGCACTTTGAGAGCTACATCAACCAACTGATACTCACTTCAAACCGTGATCGTCGGGGTTAAATCCATGCTTTTTGCAGACATCCTCCAGCACCTGAAGATGACAAATATAAACTGAGTAAGACAGCTGTCACCTAACTGGCAAAATCATTTCTCTTTATCCGCACGAAATCAGAAACTGATCTGTCACTGGCTAACTGCTGTTAGCCAAACAAGCTAACAGGAGGAACATAGTTTGCTCCGGTTTGGGAACAAAGAAACAAAATTAAACGAACCTCCGAGTCAGAAAACATGAAATGTCCTCAAATATACAAGTTACCTGTAATAACGGTGTGTTTGGAGACACTTTAACTGTTTGTCTTCTCCCATTGGGAGTGAGAACCGTCACAGCTGTGCCACTGGCTGCCATTGTGTGCCGTGACGTAGCGGTGTTTATTTGAAAAAACTTTATTGACAAATTTGTCGCTGGTTTAAAGGGTCAGTTCTGCCAAATGAAGAGAGCTTTTTGTTAGGGAAGTGAATGGGATTTTGGTGCTCACATCACTGAAATTTATGTAATTTACAAATAATAAATAAAGGAATTTAAAAAAAATCATTGTTTTTTTTTTTTTAGTATGGAAAATATGAAACAATGTCATGGTTATTTCGTCAACCACAGACATGATGTTAAGGCCAACTACAAAAAACAATAGGCTACTCATGACAACTGATTCTGCAATACATTTCAAATGTGAAATAAAATCCACATGATACTTATTCCAAAATCATGGCTTTTCTCACACAGAGGACATTTCAACATGTCACACTAGAGAAAGCAAAAGTGTGCATTATAAACTTAATGATGGCTCAAATCCATGCAAGTAAGCCAGTTTCAGGGCTCTCTTTGTGTGCATGCTGACTCGATTACTGGGACATTTTTAGTGATTTGAGCCATTGTTAATGATATTATTTACACCTGTGCTTTTACTGCTGTAACAGGTCAAAATGTCTGCTGTGGAAAAGGTCCATGCCTCCATGTAACTTTGAGCACATTGTTGGACAGTGTTCTCCACCGCAATCATCAAAACATCAGATGAGGCAATGTCTCACACCCACATAACATACTGCCATGGCAAAGGGGTGCATGTTACATGTATGCATACATGAAAACATAAAGGGGGTTGAAAAATGCAGATCGAGGCACCTGTGTGCAGCAAATAGTGTCTTTTTATGTTTATTTTTAATTAGTCACTTATTTTTCATTAGTTATCTCTAGTGTAACATGCATATCCATCAAGCAACATTTTAAATAATGTTATTTGATGCCTGGAGGTTGTGTTGTGTTTTGCTGATGGTGCTCTGTTGTGCGCTGGTGTTATGTGCAATACATGAGTGGCTGATGTGCAATACTGTTTTGTGTCGTATGCTTTTATGTTTTTTTTTTTCATGGTGTATGCTTCATTTCTCCTGGACTATTATTGTAGGGCAGTAATACTTGTGCAGCTCCTGAGTCCAAAGCAAATTTCCCTATGGGAACATTAAAGTATATTATAATGTATTGCATGGCATGGCATGGCATGGCATCGTATCGTATCGTATCATAAATCTTAAGTATCCAGATTTTAGAATTTTATTAAAAATCTCAGTAAACCTCATGAGGTTCAATCGGTGTATTTCTTTTTCTTTTCTGTAAAAACAGAGTTAGTCTCATAAATGTGCCTGCAAATCCTTTGTATTTCATTTTTTTAATCTGAAATTTTAAAACAAATTGTTCCATATTCATTTAACAATTGGATGCCTGACATTTCGTCAGATAAATTGGTTAAATCCCAAATAAAGCTCCCATTTTCTATACAAAACAACATGAAAATCAATGTGTTTATCCAGACCTTTAACCTATAAAAATAAAATAATCACAAACACAACCAACTAGCATCTAGACTATCAACCTGGGTAAACAAGTCTGCTTTAACTGCAGTGGCCCTCATAACAGAAGAAGACAGATCCTGTCTGTAAACTGGCAACAACACATCCAATCTGTTCCCCATATGGACGACTTCACATATACAGTATATACCATGTGCAATTTGACAGATGACCTGTACCGACATATAGAGAATCAAGGCCATTTTCTCCCAGCAGGAATCAAATTCGATCAAAGCTGGAATCAGACTGGACAGACAACACAATACGTGGTGCCAACAGCTGGGGAGGTGCGAGGTCAGAGCTTCAGACAGCATACAACTGACTGCTGACCACTTCAGCAACATTTAAAGTCAGAGTCCACCTGGAAACAGAGAAGAGGGAGAGGTGAATACAGTTCTCAGTTCTGGGGGGAAATTGCCACCGTCTGAATAAACAAACAAACAATCAGTTTCCTTCCTCACTCAGCAGGCAAGAAACTTCAAAACTGTCTGGAAGGAGTGCAAAAGCACATGAAGGCATCTGTGTCCTTACACAACATTTTCACCGAAAGAAAGTCTTTTATCACTGATTAATGAATGGCAAACAAATGCACTTGTTAAAAACAGGACGTCCCCTCTTGTAAAAGCCCCAGACCTATCAAAGTCTAAAAACAAAACTTTAATGACAGTATGTTGCTGAACGTCAAACTTCAAGATGGATGCTGGGTCTGGTTTTAAATACTGGTTTTAACAGTTTCACTGAAAGGGAACAAAAGGACGGCTTTTGAGACTGGAATCAGCACATGACATGTTACAATTGGGATGGATTTTAAAGAGACTACGAGTAAACAAAGTGCTTTAGATGAGGATGAGGTGAAGAAACTAAGAACCTGGAAATCTTAACAAACTGCTGCGGGCACATTTCAGCTATCAAGATGCTTCAGCCACCTTAAGCTGAAACCAGACAAGCCTTTCGTCACATTACCAACACAAATAAGTCATTTACACTGTTATTGTGAGGAAAGGCTTTACTACTTACTGAGTACTGAATGGTAGCTGAGAAAGGAAACCACTGAGCCGAGTGCCAACCTTCAGAATTCATTTTTGGAGTGAAAGCAATATGATTAATGGCATTCACAGCTGGCAGTCTGATGAGCTGCTCTGAACCCTCCATGGGCTCAGACACAAAGAAAAGCTTTTATTTGGCTCATTCAAAACAATAGTATTATTTTTTTGTATTATTGGCTGTTAAGTGTGTAACAGCTGGTGAATGAACATGGGCGGATTATGAGACAATGGGCGCCTGGGCACAGACATGTAAAAGGCCCCACCACCTCTCCAGCACACGACTGGAAACACACTCACAGAGTTTGTGGTGATTTTGCCTCTTTTTTGTTGCAGTCAGTTTGTGTCTCTTTTTGCTTGTTTTGCACCTTTTTGTATTTTTTGTGTGTCTTTGCAGTAATTTATTGATTGTCGTGCGTGTCTTTGGCGTCATTTTTTGTGTTTTTGTTTGTTTTGTCCCTTTTGGGTTTTTTTTCTTTGTCTCTCTGAGTTCTTTTTGTGTCTGTCCTGGTCTGTTCGTGGTTGTTTTACCCCATTTTGTATTTTTTTTGTGTGTGTCTTTTCTGGTCTTTCTGGGCCTCTTGGTGGTTGTCCTGCCCTTTTATTAGCTATTTCGTGTGTTTTTTTTTTATTCATTTTGTGTCTCTTCTGGACACAGTTGCAGTTCCTTTGCATCTCTTTGTGGTCATTTTGTGTCCTTAGTGGTTGTTTTGCCCCTTTTGTAGTTATTTTGTGGGGGTTTTTTAGTTCATTTTGTGTCCCTTTTGGAATTTTTGTGTTTCTTTGTAGTTGATTACCCCTTTTTGTAGTTATTTTGTGTCTCTTTACAGATCCTTTGCATGTTTATGGGGTCATTTTGTGACTGTCTGTGGTCGTTTTGCCCCTTACGATAGTTATTTTGTGTTTCATTGAGTTCATTTTGTGTCTCTTTTGGACTTTTTGTGTTTCTTTGTGGTTGATTTACCCCTTTTTGTGGATATTTTGTGTCTCTTTGCCATTCCTTTGCATCTCTTTATGGTCGTTTTGTAGTGGTTGTTTTGCCCCTTTTATAACTATTTTGTGTGCCTTTGAGTTCATTTTGTGACTTTGTTGGTCTTTTTATGTGTCTTTGTGGTTGGTTTTTTTTTTACCCCTTTTGTAGTTATTTTGTGTTTCTTTGAGTTCATTCTGGACTTTTTGTGTTTTTTTGTAGTTGAATTACCGCTTTTTGTAGTTTTTTTGTGTCTCTTGATGGTTGTTTTTGTTGTTATTATGTGTCTCTTTGCAGTTCCTTTGCATCTGTTTGTGGTCATTTTGTGTGTGGGCTGACACTTTGGGCCCCTGGGCCTGTGCCTGGTGGGCCAGTTCAGAAATCTATATGAATTAATTAAATATACATACAATAGTTATGATTTAAAGCCCCCATGCAGTGACCTGATCTCCCCTACAAATGTCCTAACCACTCCAGAACTGACTCATATCTGTAAGATCATCTTCATCAGCCACAAACAACAGCAACATTCTTGTTTCACATTTAAAGTGAAGCCACAGAACATGTGTATCACTGGAGACTTGTTTGTGTTGGACCCTGGCGGCATGGTGAGACCCTCCGCAGTCTGTCGGACTCACACACCATATTCAATCACTAACACTTCAAAGGCAGCGTGGTCATACGATGACACAACATCAAAGAGACCGAGTGTATGAGTGAACCGACTGAGGGGGCGTGCCAGGCATACGCGCGCTCTTGGTGTGAGACCGAAGCCCCGCGAGGAGCATCAGCCAACGATAATAACGATTGGCCCGCGGGAGTGAGAAGCACGGGGCAGGGAGCAGGAAGGAGGGGGGCGAGGGGGGGGACTTCAAATAAAATTCCACTTCGTCCGCAGCTCACGAGGACCTGAACCAAGAGTCAACAGGTCGACAGCAACTGGGCTGAGCGGCTGCATTCAGGGACTTCCACGCGCGTAATGACGCGTTTACTGGCTCCTCGCGATTTTAGGATTAAAACGATGATGTGGGGACTGCACGTGCATTTGATGTGAGTTTTAAACCAACTCCCCATCTCTCAAGAAACCATGGAGAACCAGAACCTGCGTTCATTCTGCGCACCTTTAAAGAGCGATAACTTCCCAGAAGTGTCCGCGCGTTTTCAAAGAACTTTTAACTTTTCTAACGACTCTTAGGATATGTTGTGTTTTATGTGAAGTCCTTTGCACATATTTGAGAGACGTATTCCAGTAACAATTAGACATGCAGAGCCGTGGTGTGGCGAGAAGCTGGGCCGGTGTGTCCGCGGTGCGCTCCTGCTTGCTGCTGCTCTTCATCCACATGAGCGCACCGGTGGAGGCGAGGAGAGTACACGGCGGTCGGGCGCAAAGTCGGCGGGTGCAGCAGCAACAGCAACAACAGCAGCAGCCTCCGGCACACAGAGAGCGGGTGGAAGGAACAGAGAGCTTCCCGTTAGACTTTACAGCCGTGGAGGGCAACATGGACAACTTCATGGTACAGATAAAGAACTTGGCGCAGTCCCTGTACCCGTGCTCTGCGCAGAAGCTGGATCAAGACATGAAGCTGCACTTTCTGAAGAATGTATCTGTGACTTGCAATGACGGGTCAGCAGCAGGGTGAGTGAGTGTGCTGAACTGCATTTATCACTGTCACTTTAAAGACCTGTCGTTTGGTATGTGCAGAATTTTTGGTTAAAGCCACGAAGGCGCAGAGACCAAGTTGCGCTCTGCTTCACCCAGAATCCAATATGTGTTACTGTAGTGGTTTAGTCCCCTGTCCTTCGGTCCTTTGTCCCTCCGGATGTGACCAAAATGGATCAAAGGAGCAGATCAGAGAGAAGGCAGTGCGCGCTGCCGCTGGTCACCATACACGGGAGAGAGAGTATCCATGCGCGCACCCGACAAAGTGGCAAACACTTTCTATCCCTGCAGATTTTATTTTAGTCAGAGGGACCAAAGTTGGTGAGTCTGATATTTACAATACAAAACTAGACCGATTAAGATAGATTACAACCAACGATAAAAATATGTGTCTGTTTTTTCTACTGTGGAAGAAATAGAAGCATCATGGATTTGCATAGGTGCAGATAAAGAACGTGTGCATTTGTAGCAGTAGCACCATAAACTGATGCAGAAAATTTACAAACTGGTGCATTTAATTCACCAGAACGCAGGAAGTTAAGTGTTTGATGCTCAAAACTTTCTGCCAAAAGACCTCTGAAACTCTCTGTTTCATCTGTGTCGTGTATGAGTCCTAAAGACTTGCATATAAATCCATCAGATAGACTTAGACAGTTGTAATCACAGACTAAAACACATGGACTCATCTCGCTGTAGCACCAGGTGTCACAGTTTAAACTACAGCTTTGACTGATTGGAGCCTAAATCACCACTTGTAGGCTGTCATTCCCAGCAGCTACTGTACAAGTGAAAAGTGACTACCCTAACATAAACAAGTTTATCTTCAGAGGGAATGACTCACATGCCTCAACTGCCGAGCCTCTGCAGATCTCTGCAAGGTCCAACATTTAGGCTGCTTTCACAAACAAAAGAAGTTAGAGGGTCATGTTCCTGAGAGCCCCAAGTGTCGTGCCAGTCACCCCACAGTCAGTGGCATTGCAGTCTTTTCTGGATATGAGTGAAAGGATTCAGTATGATCGGAGAAGTGGCACGGAGTTTCATTGCATCTCTGTGGAATGATACAATGTGGAGGAGGTGGTGCAGCTAACAGGGTACTTGAGTGTAAATATAACTAACTACGTTTAAAAATAAGTCCTGAGTACTTAATAGTTTTTAGCTATCCCTCCTATGAGAAAGGCCAGGCATTATTGTTAAACTTGGAACAGGGTTAAGTCACCAATAAGATTTAAACACTTCCACAGTGTGAATAAGTGACCTTTCCACATGCCACCCAAGCTGTCAGGTCTCTCTGAGCGCGTGTGCTGCCAACAGCTCGACGAATTTCCTCTAGTCATTTTTTTTATATTTTCATAAATAACCGTTTTGAGCTGTTAAAGCCACTAAACAGACTCCTGCAGAGAGTGTTAGCAGTGCGATTTGAGCCAAATCTTTCATGTTGGGATCAAAGGAAGCGTCCCTACTGTAGAGCCTGTGTTGTGTATGTATGCATCTGTGTGTGTGTGCATGTGCAACACATTCACAGCGATTTGTTTTGGCTTTCTCACGCAGGTACTACATCAAGGAGTCTAAAGGCAGCAAGAGGTGGCTGCTGTTCTTAGAAGGTGAGGATGAACCTAACACAGATCAATACACTGAAGCACAGCTCTGTCTAACTGGTTAACAAGTGTGTGTATGTGTGTGTTGTTCAGGTGGATGGTACTGTTTCAACAAGCAGACCTGTGACAGCAGGTATGAGACGATGAGGAGACTGATGAGCTCCACCAAGTGGCCACAAACCAGAACAGGTAACAAGACACGCAAGTTATTTCCTGCATTGTGTGCAGCAGCAATCAATGCACTCTATATCTTATGCACTAACACACACACACACACACGCACACATGGAAGTGTTAATCTGGTTTGTGCAGCTTTTGCAAACTCTCTGCACAGCCGCACGGAGCTTTTGCTCACCCCAGTTGGAAAAAAACTTCCCCTGAATGAAGGAGATTCATAGACATGTTTGTGTTTCCTCTTTAGCTGAGTTTGCATTAATCTTTAAAAGTCAAACTTTCTGGTTCTTTCCCTCCAGCCGTCAGGGGACTCGTTGTTTGTTTATGACGCTCTCCCCACCACCCTCTCTGTGTACACTTTACACTGGTGGCCAGTGCAGCAGCCACAGAGCTCTTCAATGCCTTCATGTAATTGCTGACCAAAGCAGGGAAAGTTAATGACTTATTGACCACAGGGAAAACACACACACATACAGTAAACACACCTCAGCATACATCAAAACACACAGCTATACATCAAGGCTTGTGAATTTTAACAAGTAGCCTAAAAGATTTTGGCTTCTTTTACCTTTACTGCAGCTTTTTGACTCTATGATGAGGACGTTTGTCCTGAAGGTGCAGTACATTTTTAGTCTTACCTTCTTTATTTCACAGGAACAGGAATCCTGTCTCCTCAGCCAGAAGAAAACCCTCACTGGTGGAACGCCAACATGGTGTAAGAACTCCTATATCTCCTTCTCTTCACAGTATACGTGTTTGTGTCACTATATTATGTCTACATGTTTTTGACATACTGGTGCTTTATGGTGTCTCACTTCCTGTTTGTGGTTTCTGTGGTTTCTGTGAATAAAAGTAAAAATACTGGCACTAATTATTTAGCACTCTGAACGGACCTATTTCTTATAAAATGAGCACTTTTACTTTTAATACTAAGGTACTACAGAATTGCATTTACTGAAGTTATTTGTATCACACACAGCTTTAAAGGGATAGTTTGGATTTTGTGAAGTGGGGTTGTATGAGGTACTCACCCATAATCGTTGTATTACCGACAGTAGATCGCTGTTTGCACAACCCCAGTTTGGAGAAGCAGGCAGAAGTACTGCCACAGAAGCTAGGCGATGTACTGCTGTGGACGGGAGCAGCAGCAAAATGTATTTTAGCCACATAATTAAAACAGTATTAGTTGAACTGTACACTATATTTAGAGTATTGTCACTGCTGTACCTTACTGTCAGACAGCCTTTTCTGACGGGTACTTGAAGCCATAATATCCATCTATGCTTCCTTCAAAGCCACCACGGTCCTTTGACAAAAAAACAGTAATTTTACCTCACTGAACACAGGAGCTGCTGGTCTACCGCTGCCCTGATTGGTTAGTTTGTCTGTGTTATTGTGGGACTTTGGTGTTTCAAAGAGGCAATACCACAAAAAAACTAACCCATCGAGGCAGCAGTAGACCAGCAGCTCCAGTTTTCTGTGAGCATAGACAACTTCAGTTCCCCATTGGAACTTGCTGTCTGACGACAAGGTAAAGCAGTGAAACTATTCTAAATATAGCGTACACTTCAGCTGATATGGTTTTAATTATGTGGCTAAAATACATTTTGCTGCTGAACCCGTTTATAGCAGTACATAGTTCAGCTTTTGTGGCGGTACTTCTGCCTGCTTCTCCAAACTAAGGGTGTGCTGACTGACATCTACTGTAGGTAACACACTGACTATGGATAAGTAGTGAACTATCCCTTTAATGGTTTATATTTATAATTCCATAATAGGCATTGCTACTTCCACTTCCAATAAGTACATATAAGACTTCATGAGCACTATTTTTCCCTCTAAAGTTATTGTTGCTGTCACTTATTTTCCTGTCATACATAAAGACGATCAGCAGTACCTGACAGCACTCACAGTCTGTTCCTGTTCTGTTCCAGCAGCTACTTGTTATTGTTAGATTATGAAAGACACACACTGACATCCTACTACAGCTCTGTGTCCTTGTTTGTGTTCAGTCTACCATTACACAGCCAGGCTGGCTTTTATTTGTACAACTGTCGTATCTGTCAGCTATCAGCAAACTGGCTCGAATAAAAGCTGCTTTCATTTTAAATGTCATTCCAAATAATTGTCGGCGCTGCTGTCTCTCTCTCTGTCTCTCCTGTAGCTTCATCCCGTACTGCTCCAGTGATGTGTGGAGCGGAGCCACACCGAAGACAGAGCACAGTAAGACAAACAGCGACTCACACTGTGAGCTTGTAGATCTGGCTGAGGGTATATAAAGAAAGACTTTTTAATATATTATGTAAAGGCAGGGAAAAGGAGCAACAGTTGAGAGGCTACAGACACAGATCATTTATGATCTGGGAGCTCACTGTTTCATTCAGTTTTCTGTGCTTTTTTTGCGTTGAAGCCTTTTCCTTTAGCTCTCATAAAAGGTTCACAGTGTTCAGCTTCCTCCATAACTTTGACCATGTCTGACTTATTAAAAAAACTCATTATATTGTGTTCATGTTAGACACTCGGCAGGATTATCAATAACATAACACATGCAAGCTGTGCCAGTGCCCCAGACTCTGAGTTGTGATAGCGCTACAAACCATGTCATGTCATCCATTAAATCAAGAGCAATCATTAATTCACAATACCATAGCTTCAAACAAAAACTAGCTGAGTGTCGCAGATTCTCAAGTTGAGTGTAATTTAATGTAACCAATCAGGTGCCATTTGGTTTTTCGATAACAAAATTTGTCTTGAAGGAATACATCACCCACAAAATGACTGTTTCAATTACTCACCCCGTGTTACGCTAAAAGATCTCACATGTCTCTGTGATGAACAAAGAATCAAAAAAATTGAGAAAATTCTTGATAAATTGAATTAAATGGGGTCTGTGTTTAGAACAGAGAATAGGTAGAATAGAAAGAACTTTATTAAAGGGAAATTCAGCTTTCCAGCAGCTCACAAAAGACAAAAAACAACCACACTTCCCCTCATCATCAACAACACAGTGGTATTAAAAGAGACACAAAATAAAATAAGTTAATAATAAGTGCATGAAAAGAAATTAAAATAAAATTGTCCATTCCACAGTCCAGTCCAGTTGTGGCTAATGTGATGTGTGTAAGTGTGTGTGACTGGATTCAGGAGGAGTCTTATTGCCGTGGGGACGAAGGATCTCCTGAAACGCTCTGTCCTGCAGCGCAGTGAGATGAGCCGACTGCTGCAGCTGCTCCTCTGTCGCTCCAGGAGGCTGTGGAGAGGGTGTCTGCTGTTGTCCATTATAGCTTTCAGTTTGATCAATGTGCCCCTCTCCACCACAGCTCTTAGTGGGTCCAGTCTCCTGCCGAGCAAAACTATATCAAAATGTCTGTTTACAAACTCATTCACTCAGTTATCCAGTTGTATGGCAGAGTACTCGGAGAAAACTCTGCACAGAAGGGCTCCCCCACCCCGGGGTTCGAACCCCCACCAGGAACCCTCTTGCTATGAGGCGACAATGCTGACCACTACGTCACCTTGTCGTTGATTTAAAACACTTCTGCATTAAAAGTCTCATGCAGTATCAGACACACACATTTGCCCATGTGCACTGCTTGTATGCAGAGGTGTTTTAGACAGTAATGTTTGGGAAGTACTGAGCATACAAACGGATAAATGAGACTTAGGTTATACTGCAGGAGTTGTGTGAGAGTTTGTAAACAGACATTTTGGTATAGTTTTGCTGTTGTTAAACACAAAGCGCCTTTACTTACTGCGAGAAAAACAAAGTTTTCTTCACAAATTAAACGTAACACAGGGTGAGTGACTGATTTCCAAATGGTTATTTTGTGAGTGAAGTATTCCTTTAATAACCCTGTAAACTAAGCATATAAAGAAATGTTATAAACACTTAAAAACATGAAGCTCTACCTGATACCTGTTTAAATATACCCTTTTTAAAATTAATAACCCTTTAACATTTGAAGTGTAAACTACCGTCTTTTACCCAGAGTTTACAGCAGCTGTATGATACTGATTGGAGTTAGTAGTCGGAGTGAGGAGTGTGTCACATGGCTCTGTGTAAATAAATAAAAACCATCTTTGTTCTCAGGTGATTATGCGTTTATGGGCTCTCTGATCATAAAGGAGGTGGTGAACGAGCTGCTGACAAAAGGACTGGAAAATGCCAAGGTGTTGCTCCTCGCAGGAAGCAGGTCAGTTTAGCATGTGTGTGTGTGTGCGTGTTTCACTAAAGTTAACCGCCCAGTCGCACCCTCTGATCCCACTCTTCCTGTCACCAGTGCGGGTGGTACAGGTGTCCTGCTGAATGTAGACCACGTTGCAGAGCAGCTGGCATCACAGGGCCACCTCGGGGTGCAGGTCAGGGGCCTGGCTGACTCCGGATGGTTCCTGGACAACAAACAGTACAAATTCACAGACTGCCTGGACACCATCAGCTGTGCCCCCACTGAGGCCATCAAAAGAGGCATCAGGTAGGACAGGTGGAGAGCTGATTGATGGTGTAAAAAGACAGAGGATTGATTGATGGGGGGGTTAAGAAGTTAAGAAGGAAGGTTCATAAGCTGTACAGATTTTGTAAAGTGGTGATACTTTGCAGGTACTGGGGCGGTTTGGTGCCAGAGAGCTGCCGACAGGCTCATGTGGGAGAGGAGTGGAACTGCTTCTTTGGATATAAAGTCTTCCCCACTTTAAAAAGTGAGTGACAGAACACATCGAGTGTTTCCAGACAGAGGCTGGTGTGTCAGTTAAAGTCTGACCTGCAGTGCGTCCTCTCTCCTGTACAGGCCCGGTGTTTGTGGTGCAGTGGCTGTTTGACGAGGCCCAGCTGACGGTTGATAACATCCACCTGACTGGGCAGCCCGTCCACGAGGGCCAGTGGAGGTACATACAGAACCTGGGACAGGAGCTGAGGAGCACGCTACGTGATGTACCGTAAGACTGACAAACACGCTCACACATAAAGACAAGATACTGTGAAATACGACCGTCTTTTTCACTGTGTGACTCTATGTTTTTTGTACGACAGGGCGATGTTTGCTCCGGCCTGTCTGTCACATGAGCTCATTACCAGAACGTAAGTAGACAAAACTTTCTAATACAAGAACCTGGTTCTGTTCATTAACCACTGATTCAAACACTCTGCTCAGTGCTCCACATGTAAGATGACTTCATCACATTTAGTCCCACTGTAATAGCCTTCATTAACCGTCTGCTGTCAGTGACTTCAACCTTCACTCTACAATCACTTTACAATTAACCTCAACTATTTATATGAAATATAAAAGATTAAGTCTGCTTCTGGCACGATTTAATACCCAACAAGGCTGTTCAACACATTGATGAAACAGTGCTGCCCATCAAAGGTGCAGTCAGCCATTCTAATCTCATACACACATAAAAAATCTGGGACTGGTTGCACAAAACACCTTAAATTTTCTCCTTTAGTATGACACATAAGGCTTAATATCTCCTTAGCTGAGGGATTTACACAGTTGCACAGAATCCCTTAAAAAGGTTTCCCTAATTAAAGAAAAATGTTAACTTATTAACTGTGTTGAAAGAGATTTTACAGTGGTAAAAGTTTCCATGGAGATTGTTTGTTTGTTTGGACTCACACTTGTGATGCCTGTTTTTCATCTCACAAAGTTGGCTCGTAGTTAGAGAGTGGAAAAGATTAAACTTCTAGGGGAATATAATCATAGAGAGCACAAACTACAAAGTAAATTTGATCCCCAAATAACAGAAAACAATTTGTAGGAAGAAACTGCAATGAAAATTAATTCAGTCAAATCTAAAGTGTAAAATCAAAAGTGTATCCATCTGTTTCTCCTGGTTGAAGAACACTCGTCTCTGGGCTTGTTAGTTAATTTTCCTTTATCACCTTATAGTCAGAGGTACCTTACGTTTGTTTGTTTTTTGTACCTTGCTTTGGTTGCTAAGGTATTATGTACAATGGTCTAAGACAGTGGTTCCCAACTGGTCCAGCCACAGGGTCCAGATTTCCCCTTGGTCATCATTTCAAGGTCCACACAGTTTAATATATTTAGCATCATACCTGTGTTTGGCCATGTCCTTGAGTTAGTTTGCTGTCTCTGTCAAGTAGCTGTCTGTTAGTCACTCACTCTACAGCAGGGAACAGCAGTTCAAAATAAAAACTCTGTGCCAGAAATTCACTGCACTTAAAGAATAAAATGCATTTTGTAACAAACTTGACATGTTTGTGAGTCACTTGCGGTCCATTCAGAATGAACCGACGACCAACTTTTGGACCACGACCCACCAGTTGGGAACCACTGGTCTAGGGATTCCTCAAATATACGACCAAGACGAGGAGAAAACCATAAATACATTAGTGACATTTAAAGAAACCTTAAGGAGAAGACTTAAGGGTTTTTTTTTTTTGCAATCAGTTTTATTATGAGGAAACCTTCACGAGAACTTTAAGGAAAATCTTAATTTAAGGCGATTTGCGCAACTGGCCCATGGTGTTTATACACAGCCCAAAACATATACTGGTAACAATTCAATAAAAACTAATTTCATGAATCAGAAATTAAGGGGATAGACAGCATGGTATATTATGGTATATATCAAGGCTGTATAATGTGAGGAGAAAATGTGATATGCAATAACATTGCTGAACATCACGCTAACAATCATACTTGTGACATTACACAGACATTAAAGTGTACTCACGTCTTGACTCAGACTTGCACAGTAACTGTGTTGGTGCCTCGTCATCTCTCTGTCATGATCAGTTCAGGGACGACCCAAGTGCAGAGCAGCAGGCGGGTTTAAGGTTTAACAAAAAGCAAGCTGTAATGCAGCTGATAAAAAACATCTGTAACAGGCAGGTAACTAAAATCTCAAATTAAAGCACAACCAAAACTAAACTGAAAACCAACAGGGAATAATACAATGAACTGAGGTAAAAAAAAAAATCCAACACAAGATACCAGGCAGGAAATGGAGCAGGGAATGACATCAAGAACAGGTATATTTAGAAAACTAATCACGAGAACGAGACACAGCTGGAGTAGGAGGACACTGGCAAAAGGAGGAAAATGGGGATAGGCTAACAACAAGGGTGTGGAGGGGAACACTAGGGTGGAGCAAACAAGACTAATACAGAACAGGTGTGAAGGGAAGACTCTGGGAACAGGGAAGGACTAACGAGACAGGTGTGACAGAAAACAGGCAGGAAGTGAAACCACACATGACACAAGGAGCGAATCTACAAAATAAAACAGGAAGCAGATTAAACATGAATGACAAACATGAAACAAGGAACACAAACAGAAACCTCTGAAACAAAGCCCATAAGATAACAGGATATAAACAGACCCAGGATCATGACACTCATGCTATTGAAATTATTGCCAGATGTCTGACATGCTCTTTTTTGGCACCAGCTCCTGGCAACACTAGTCTAATAAACATCACCCATATGTGTAGATTTTGACCAATAAGACACAGCCTAACCGTGAGGGCTACATCTTATAGGCCGAGAATAAATAACATGGCGTGTATTGGATAACATAGCCCGTAATTAAAACGTTAATTTAAACCGTTATTCATACTGTATTCAAAGTGGGCTATCAGAGTCTTTTGCAATGTGTTTATCACGCAATGTGACATCACAGTGACAATTAAAAAATGATATATTGTGCAGCTCTGGTGTTTGTCATCATGTCGCTCAGTTCAGTCACACACATCCTGAATTAATTCTCATTAAAGGGCTCATAGTCATGTGAAACTTCACTTGACTTCCTGTCCCTGCAGCTACTGGATGGACATTCAGGTGAAAGGCACCTCCCTGCCCAGAGCCCTCCACTGCTGGGACCGCAGCCTCCAGGACAGCAACCACACCAACAGCAGCAACCACAACCACCAAAAGCACAAGACCCCGCCTGTGAGGGGCTGCCCTCTGCATCTGATTGACAGCTGCCCGTGGCCTCACTGCAATCCCTCCTGCCCGACTATTCGTGACCAGCTGACAGGACAGGAGATGAGTGTGATCCAGTTCCTGAAGCACATGGGCTTTGACGTGCAGAAGATGGCCCAGCAGCAGGGGATGGACCCCAGGAAGCTACTGGGCATGCTCAATAACGGGAGTTGAGTTGCTTCTCTTTGAAGGTGCAGTAATGTTAGTGTAGCGTCAGGAAGACATACTGCAGAGATGAGAACGTCAAGGGAAGACAACAGGGACATGAAAACTGAACTCGAATGAGAAAACTGTCCAAACGTTGTCTTCCATGAACAGCAGAGACTCAGATTCTGAAAAACTGAACAACTCAAAAAGTGTCGGATGAGATTTGAAGATCAAAAACAATCAAACCAGGACGCTGGAACTGTTTAAACATATGGGATCACTTGTTTTAACATATAGACAGATATATATATACTGTAGACATGATATTGATGTGACGTGTACACAAACACAATGCGAGCTGGGTACAGTGTGTGTATATATACAGTAAATATGTACCATGCCATATGTGTGGGACTGTCATGGTGGTTGTCTAAAATACTTTTGATGGGAAAGCGCTGCATTCGTAACACCTCCCAGTCCCAGGTTGTTTTGTGGGGATTTGGTGCTCTCTTCTGTCAACTCCAACTATCACGTTCAGATATCTATCTATGGTGCTGCTGTTTCTACCCTCCACCAAATATGCTGCTTTTTCTCATTTTGTAAAAATAATAATTTAATGGGTAATATTTACTAATAAAGGTACAAAGATTGAGATTATAACTTTGTTCTTCAGGGTACTTTAAAGTGCTTGTATATTTATTTTTCTACTGAAACATAATTTGTCCTATAGTCAGATACAGTTAACGTGTGTATTTGCATGTCTGTCAAAAATACTTGCTATACTAAAACTAAGTATAAATGCTAATAATACAAATTATATCCATGGTATTTTTCAGGCTGTTGAGTTGTTTACAACTGTTTATCTTGTGCCCACACCTTTATATAAGCACGAATAAAAACAAAAACATCTTGATATGATAAAAACATAATTTAATCACTACAGTTTGACAATACAGTGGCAGTTATCACCCTAAAAGGAACAACTCAGAAAACAAAATGGAGTCATTTCCAGCATTATCATACACACACCCACAACATCCAAAGTTCACCTAAAACAAACATACTGATAAAATTATTTAAAAAAAATTAAAAACATTAAAAAAAAACATTGCAGACTACTTACAGTTATTTGCACCAGACATAATAATAAAAACTATTTGTTCACAGTTGATATGAAAGTGCTTTTACAAGAGATGACTGAAATTCATCCATTAACATCAGCTTTTACATTTCTCAGGTCGCACTGTCCGTTCGTAACGTCTAACGTCAGGCATTTCGTCCATAAACGGTGCTGTATTAAAAGGACAGCTTTGTTACCTGATATTTCCACTTGGTTTGTTTTGCCTCTCTCCAAATGCTCCGTTATTAAAATCCTGGCCAAATTTAAAATGTCTAATACATTTGAATCTGGTCGTATATACAGTTGTCCTTCCACGTGATTATTCCAGTTATATCCACACTGGTTTTAAGATTCCAGACCTCAGTGCTCAGAGAATTGAGGAGGCGTGGGATCTCAGCAGCTGGAGTCCTAAGGAGAGGAATCCAGAGGTAAGAGGAGGCCAGGTTAAAGAGACTGTTTTAGCTTTAAACAAAACGGCCACTGTAAAGCGCCGCAGCAGCAAAGACTGACCTGACTGGTGAGTCTTCGAGCGGGGGTTCGTTTTCGCTCGTGGATAGACTGCAGGCGAGTGATTAGAAACTTCTTATCTTCTCCCTCCTGAGCAGCAGAGAGGAAGGTGAACCAGATTCATTAACAGGCAAGAAATATCAACACAGGAAAACACTGTTTTAATATTTAGCAGCTTTGCCACATGTTTTTCTTTACAATGACACAGAGAAGCAGAGCAGTATATATGTAGGCCATGTCTTACATTTTCTATCTGCTCTTGTAGTAAAGTGATGATCTTCCTTTGGCCGTCAACCACCTGACTGTGAAAGTAGATGATAATCCTGATGGAAAGAAATGACAGAGTGCATCAGATCAATACAACCAACACTTGATTAGATGACACTCATCTCACTAATAAAGCAGTATGGCAGCTTGATGCTTTACGAGATACAGCCCATCCTGACTGGACCACCCTGCTGCAGCTGCAGTTTTTATTCTTATTATTTTTATTAGTTTTCCTTTTTCTGAAGTCTAGTTTTTATTTTTATTTCAGTTAACTAAAATGCTTTTTCACACTTATTTTTAGTTCAGTTTTAGTTAACTAATAACCTTGGTACTCACAGGAAGATGCCTGCTCCCACAAACAGGAAGAGAGGGTTTTCCACCAGGTAGGAGTGGGCCCTGGCCAGCACGGACAAGTTGGGATTGTCTTTTTCCAGTTCTTCCACCCACCGCTTCCCCGCCTGGGACATCGTTTTGAGCTCTTGGAACGGACCGCACGATGAAGAGGGCGTGATGCTGAGGACAGGAGACAGATGTTGAGACTGTGTGTGTCACACGGGGCTCCTTATTTCTTTGACCTTTATCTGAGGTGAATTTTGTCATGGCCGTGGTTGGCAGGTGTTCAGTAAAATCAAGTAACAGGACAGCTCAGATGTAGCTTCACGCTCTTCATTGTAGTGATGAAGAGCATGAAGCTCGAGATGTCACCTTGGTAGTAATTTGATCAAATACATGTACAGTACAGGCCAAAAGTTTGGACACACCTTCTCATTCAATGCGTTTTCTTTATTTTCATGACTATTTACATTGTAGATTCTCACTGAAGGCATCAAAACTATGAATGAACACGTGGAGTTATGTACTTAACAAAAAAAGGTGAAATAACTGAAAACATGTTTTATATTCTACTTTCTTCAAAATAGCCACCCTTTGCTCTGATTACTGCTTTGCACACTCTTGGCATTCTCTCCATGAGCTTCAAGAGGTAGTCACCTGAAATGGTCTTACAACAGTCTTGAAGGAGTTCCCAGAGGTGTTTAGCACTTGTTGGCCCCTTTGCCTTCACTCTGCGGTCCAGCTCACCCCAAACCATCTCGATTGGGTTCAGGTCCGGTGACTGTGGAGGCCAGGTCATCTGCCACAGCACTCCATCACTCTCCTTCTTGGTCAAACAGCCTGGAGGTGTGTTTGGGGTCATTGTCCTGTTGAAAAATAAATGATCGTCCAACTAAACACAAACCGGATGGGATGGCATGTTGCTGCAGGATGCTGTGGTAGCCATGCTGGTTCAGTGTGCCTTCCATTTTGAATAAATCCCCAACAGTGTCACCAGCAAAACACCCCCACACCATCACACCTCCTCCTCCATGCTTCACAGTGGGAACCAGTCATGTGGAATCCATCCGTTCACCCTTTCTGCGTCTCACAAAGACACGGCGGTTGGAACCAAAGATCTCAAATTTGGACTCATCAGACCAAAGCACAGATTTCCACTGGTCTAATGTCCATTCCTTGTGTTTCTTGGCCCAAACAAATCTCTTCTGCTTGTTGCCTCTCCGTAGCAGTGGTTTCCTAGCAGCTATTTGACCATGAAGGCCTGATTCGCGCAGTCTCCTCTTAACAGTTGTTCTAGAGATGGGTCTGCTGCTAGAACTCTGTGTGGCATTCATCTGGTCTCTGATCTGAGCTGCTGTTAACTTGCGATTTCTGAGGCTGGTGACTCGGATGAACTTATTCTCAGAAGCAGAGGTGACTCTTGGTCTTCCTTTCCTGGGTCGGTCCTCATGTGTGCCAGTTTCGTTGTAGTGCTTGATGGTTTTTGCGACTCCACTTGGGGACACATTTAAAGTTTTTGCAATTTTCCGGACTGACTGACCTTCATTTCTTAAAGTAATGATGGCCACTGGTTTTTCTTTAGTTAGCTGATTGGTTCTTGCCATAATATGAATTTTAACAGTTGTCCAATAGGGCTGTCGGCTGTGTATTAACCTGACTTCTGCACAACACGACTGATGGTCCCAACCCCATTGATAAAGCAAGAAATTCCACTAATTAACCCTGATAAGGCACACCTGTGAAGTGAAAACCATTTCAGGTGACTACCTCTTGAAGCTCATGGAGAGAATGCCAAGAGTGTGCAAAGCAGTAATCAGAGCAAAGGGTGGCTATTTTGAAGAAACTAGAATATAAAACATGTTTTCAGTTATTTCACCTTTTTTTGTTAAGTACATAACTCCACATGTGTTCATTCATAGTTTTGATGCCTTCAGTGAGAATCTACAATGTAAATAGTCATGAAAATAAAGAAAACGCATTGAATGAGAAGGTGTGTCCAAACTTTTGGCCTGTACTGTACATGGGAGAATAGCTGAGTGCAAAATCAGTTTTTCTGTCTTACGCAGGATCTCTTGTCCATCACCTGGTGTGCATCGTCTGGATGTGTGTGCTTTTGTATACCCTTTTGAATTCATAGCAACAACACCTCTGCTGTGTTACCAGTTAACTCTCACTTGTCAAACAGATATAAAATTGGGTTAAAATGACTACAAACAACCTCTAAAAATGAATGATGATTCAGGCATAGCTGGAAACCTCCTTGTGTATCGTTAACATTTACAATGTGTGTCTTTACAGTTTCCAAACTTCAATCAGAAAATGATTAATTTTGATTAGGAGGAGTCAACAGTACAAAAGGTTTCTTTTTGTGTGTATGTGTGTGTGTGTGTGTATACCTCCACATGGTGTATGTGACACACACAGAAGCACCAAGGAAGGAGGGGAAGCAGAGGAGAGTGATGAAGATGGTGGTCATCTGACTGACTCGGTATGGCCTTCTGGGGGCCTGACAGTTCATCATCACGCTGCTCTGTGGGGAGAGAAAACACAGCCCGAGGTCAAAGGTCGCTACCTCTGACTACACCAGGGGTCCACTAAGCTTCACATTTGGCTGCCAACCTACTGTTCTTCAAGGTCACAAATTAACTGTCATGCTCAAGGCAGAAAGTCAAAATGGAAAAATCAGACAGCATTTAGCAGACATGACATACTGTGTACTGTACATGTACAGTGTATACAACACATACTGTATGGTTACGGTGCTGAGGCAGTTTACAGGCAGTCTGCAAGGATGCAAACAGATCCAGCATCAAAAGGTGACAAAATTTGAAGTTGTCTAATATGCTGGGACTTTCTGAAGGCACATCACTACAAAAGGATAATTTAAACCATAACACTTTAAAAGAACAGGGGAAACTAAAGGATTTATTGTTATAAAACCGACTGTCTGGACATCTTATTATCATTTCAGTTAAGCCTTTATCTTAAGCATTTCAATTTCTATGTTTCCACTGAAGTACCTTTTTAATGTAGAAGAGCAGCAGGAGTTTGAGAATCTGCACTGCCGGCAGGAGCGGAGTGAAGAGGACACCCATCCTGATAAACACAAAGTTCATCATCATCACACAGAGACCATTTGACCTCACTGAACATAACTGTGTGTACAACGTAACAGTGAGTTAGTACCAGGCCAATGTCTGTCCATAGATGAGTTCAAGGACGTTCCTGGCGATGTCAAACACTGGTTTCCTCCTTCTCTTCAGCACCTTCTCAGAAAACAACCTGCAGACAACAGGAGGAAGTGAGTTTATGAGCTCTCGTGTTTTAAGTGAGAATGAATTGTAAAAGTGAATATAAGCTCTGCTACAAAACGAAAGCAAATATAACCTCCAAAGAAACTCTCCAAACAAGGTGTCTAATAGAGTGAAGATGAAGTCCATAAGTAGGAAACGATAAAGCTCCTGGCCAACGAAACTCTCCCAGCACTGGGGACAATGTTTGGTAAAACAGAGCAGAAACAGCGGTTAAAGAAAAAACTCTGAGCAGCATAAACTTAGATCAAGAAATTTAATATTCTTCTATACAGTTGTGATGAAAAGTGTCTGCTCTGGTAGCATGAAAACTGATGTATCATCATTTGTGTTACCTTCAGTTGAATACTTTTGGGGTCAGCAGCCACTCGACCCAGCCAGTGGTAGCACAGGACTCCAAGAACGCTTACTTTTAACATCAAGTTTCTAGAAACGCAGACAGCAAACATGTTACCAACTAAAACCATCAGTTCTGCATTTTCTTATACTCTGAACTCGCATCATGCAGTTCTTCTGCCCATACCTGCTGATGGCGGCATATGTCCGTACAGAAGGTGAGTCATAGTCCTCCATCCAAGCTGCGAGGTTGAACAGGCCGGGCAGCAGCAGGTTGATGAGGGAGACCACCACAGGGAGGGCCAGCAGGCTGGCCTCATGCAACAACTGGTTTTTAATGACTCTGCGAGAACTTTGCCGGAGGTTCTGTTGAGTAGAGAGAACAAGGTGGTAGATGGGCTCTTTAATTTTACTGTTGGTTGTTCAGTCATCTTCCAGCTGTCAGAAAAGCCTGTTTCACTGACTCTTTTATACAGTCATTGACTGCTGACTTCTTAATCCTCTTAACCTGCCAGTAGGGGCCGCAAGTGATCAGCAAAATCACATGGCAAAAGGCATTTCTGGCAATTGGTTTGGCTAAAAACAAGCTTTACCTTGTCTAACGCAGGCCATGTTTTGGCCTTCGTCATGGCTCAAAAACTGACGAGCCCAGAAAAGTTTGGTTTCATTTTGAACTGGAGCATGTGCAGAATAATTCCATACCTAATATGTTATGATCCACTAGGTACAATATGAGATGAATAAATCCCTGTGTTTGTTATCTTCGCCTCCATTTTGACTGTCAGGGGGTTGGGAGGGACAAGTGAGTGAGATTCGACTCATCTTTGTATGGAAGGAAAAAGGGAGGCAGGGAGGGTTTTATTGGACATTGTGTCCGAGGTTTGTCTCCATTGCCTGTTTACTTTGCTCACATTTTGATAATGTCATCTGTCTCCTTTCATTATGCTACTGTCAGGTTCACACCCTGGACACAGAGCCTGACCTGTGCTCCCCTCTTCCCCATACACATGCCTCCAGACACACTTGGCTGAGATCTGCGCCCTACTGAGTGCACTTTTCCGGAGCCCCTTTTACACTGCCAGATTTTCTGCGAATGTTGGGCCGTTTTGCCGGCAAGCTGCGAGAGTTTACACACACAGAGCCAGATTGGCGAGTTGATCCAAGGTGCCCAATTTTCCGCCTCATAGGGTAGTCATATTGGCGGAACGGTTTTGGTCTAAAAAGAGCGAGGCGGCCTTCCGCCTCGGGAGGGGCTGTTGATGACGGCGCACGTTCGACCCACTGGCATGGACTTCAAAACAGGAAACAGCTGATAGCAGGAATGGGTATCTAGCAGCACTAAGGGGACACAAAGCAGAAGATGAGCAACTGGGGAGATAAAGAATTGCGCCGCCCTCCTTGCCCTCACTAACGAGGAGGCCATTAACCATCAGATGACAGGAACCGTGAAGGACGGGCCGATGTGTAAGAGAGTCGCCGAAGGACTGACCAGCCGCGGCTTTCCTTGATACGTCACCGTTTACGTCACACGCTGAGCTACACGTTCTGTTACTTGCTCACGCCCCCCATTGCCTCGAAAAAGGCACATTCTGTATGAACAAAAGTAGGCAGGCGGCATTTTGCCACTTATACTGCCAATGCTGAAAGAAGACAGATTGGGCTTTCCTGCAAATTTGCACAATTCCTATTTAAAAAGGGCTTAGTTTTTCACCAATTTTTGTTATTATGCTCCTTGACAACTGGCAGCTATGAGCCAGCATGTGTATTTTTTTGTACTACCACTAGAGGTCACCAGCAAGTTTACATATTGGGGCTTTTAAATCAAGACAATAGAAACAGAGATGTTTTTATAAAGTAACCATGCAGCTGATCAGCAGTTTGTTAGATATACAGAAGCATCATTGATTTGCTTGGATGACAGTCCGACAGACAGTATGGTGGCCAGAGGAGGCATACTGTCTGTATAAATGGATGCTTTAAGAAACATGAAGACCAAAGACTGTGTAACAAAGAAAAACAAATAAAGCCTGAAGTCCGAGTATTCATTAATACAAATTTAGATCCTTAATAAACCACTCCGCCTCACCTGGTGCATGTATTCAGAGAAGTAATAAATACCAAGCACACAGGCAGTAGTGCTTGCTATGCAGATAGCCCATGCCAGGCCATGAACCATCATTCTCCCCAGCTTCTGGCACGCTGTTTTCTTGACATGTTTATGGTTCACCTCTGCTAGCAGCTCCTGTGGAGGGTGGAGGGTGGAGGCAGGACAGAGAGTGAGTGACAGGTGAGGAATATTGCCAGATAATGGAGGGATAAAGAAGGTAAAGAATGTATTAGATCATCACATTCCTGTCTGCCAATTATGTGACAGCGGAGGAGGCAAAGAGAGGAGGGATGTGTTTTTGTGTGAGCGTGTGTTTACATGTACCTTGAGCTGGGTGCAGATATTCTCAGACATGAGTCTGACAGAAGTTTTCTTAATGACCTTGAAGTCCCAGGAGCAGAGGACCTTCATGGCCAAGATACTGTGAGATTTGTCAATTCGAAAGCTCTGACCAAACGACTTTGACATGCTGTTGGGAAATTGCACATTAACATGCTCCGTGAGATATTATTAAACTTATAACGAGTAATTTTAGTACAGTTTGTGTTTAGATGTGCATTTTTAACTAAAAAAAAAGCATCCAAGAACAATGTACCTGTATACAAGAATGATACATGTGATGAAGAAAGACACTCCTATGGTGAAGAAGTATGCAAGCGGCATGTTATACGACACGCAGCCCGTGCTGGTTCCATTGGACAAAGAGCCATTCTGCCCTTTACCATTATCCCTACAGCTCCCGCCCAGTGTGTAGTTAGAGTAGTATCCATAGTACATCACTGAGTCTGAGAAATAGCCCTGAGAAAAAAGGAGACAGAGAGACAGTCATTAATGCAAAAACTTAAAGTTGCCTTAAAAGAAGCTTTAATATATTTGGTTTGGGTAAAAACTGCTTTGAACCATCTGTTTGTATCTGGGTTTTTTTTTTTTTTTTTTTTTTCTTTAAAATCACATGTATCACATTTTTTCCTTCTACCTCACTGAAAGATCCAGAATCTGTAATAGTGCATATATTTTCCATCAGGTTGGGCAATATGGAGAAAATCAAACATCACAATACTTTTAACTAATCACGTAAGTTTAGAAAATGACATCACTTCACTGTAATGTATCCTTTAACGCCAGGAAAAGACACCTTACATTACATTATCCAGAATCTAAAATAGCATCTAGTCTCATATTACAATATCGACAGAATATTACATATTGCCCAGCCATAATTTTTAGCATAAGAAGTTTAACTGTGGGGCATGACTTGTCTCATACTCCACTGAAATGTCCATTATCAGTGAGTGTGCACTGCAGGTTTCAAGTTTCCACATCACACTTATTGCATACTTAACCATAATTGGTTTCCAAACTAGTTGTGATGTCACAAAATCCTGTTTGTATGTACACATCTTAAACTAAGATGTAAGGTGATCGTGGAGAAACTCCCCCCTTCAGCAGATGGATGTGAAAACATCTAGTATGAAAACATTCTGTACAGCGAAGCTCAAACATCCACTTGAAGTAACAATGAGCAAACTACGAGCTATTTTTTGTAGTGGAGGGGGACTTTATTTCCAGCTCTTTAAAAATGGTTGTAAAGTGTTAAAGCTCCTGAACACATTGAGGATGTGGTGAATGTTTTTTTTTTTTTTTTTTTAAACTGATGCGTCATGGGGTGTGAGAGGTGTCACAATAACATGTCACCACAATACACAGCACACAGCTCACCGCTCCGGTGAGAAGCTCCAGTCCAGAGAAGGAGATTCTCCCCGCAGGAAGCACTGGAGGGTGCACTGCCTGAGGCAGCACCAAGAAGGCACCAGTCACCAGGAACAGGAAGAGGTTGAAGAACAGTAGGGTCTTAAGGAACAGGAAGTACGAGAGGACACCAGTACCGAAACGCCCGCCCACTCTCTTAAGCGCAACATGCCACAGCTGGAGGGACTGAAGGAAGGACAGCCAGCTGTACCAACTCTGTCTTACACCCTAGGGGGGAAAAGTGTGGGAGAAGAGGGGGAGAGAAAATCACTGTAATCTCTAAATCAACAGCCATTTATTTCCATAATGCATTATGTGTTATTATCAAAGAAAAAATAGTGACACTGAAACTACCCATGCTCCACCAAAAATGACTCACAATGCAGCAGTACAATTCCAGACAAAGTGTACACACACGTTTGTTGTTTCGCTTTTGTGCATCTGAAATCTGTGACTCACACCCTCACAGCCATAAATGCTTGGGCAACAGAGCGATTACACTGCCTTGATAACACCACCTACAGGAAATACTTGACACCCAATGTCAGTCGTAGAGAAA
Source organism: Cephalopholis sonnerati (assembly GCA_019142605.1). Lineage (NCBI taxonomy): Eukaryota > Metazoa > Chordata > Actinopteri > Perciformes > Serranidae > Cephalopholis > Cephalopholis sonnerati. Next base: position 20,067,945 of record JAGQAX010000003.1, read on the forward strand.
AAATGTCTTCTGTGCCTCCCATTTATCATTGAAAGAACTGATATAATAATTTACGTCTTGACAAAAACTCACAGCACACCTTAAGTTAAGTAATTAACAATGTGTTAACACATAAACAGTCATGACGTCAATATGTCTAGACGGATGACGTGATGATCTAATATAAGGAAGGAACACAAACAGAAACTGTCTCAATGATACTGCTGTGTACACAGAGCGAAGCCAACTATCTGTCACTCAATCACTGCTATCAGACATAACTCAAGTCACATGGAGCAGCATGACTCTCTACTGTGAGTTACACTGACCTCACAATTAATACGCTACTTAAACAGGCTTAGGATATATCTACTATTTTCTCCGTTCATGGTTCAGGGTGCCACATAGCCAAAATTACCCCAGTTTACTAGAACACTGTAGAAATCTGCAACAATACACTGTAAAAAGCAACGAGCATCTTTGTCACTATACTTGCAGACTGTAAGCAACATCACAATATCTACACTCTACACCTAAGTTAGATCTAATTTTCTAAACTGATAGCAAGCAGGAACTGACAATAATACTGTCTAACTCCTTCTCATTAGTTTTCCTAAATTAAATCTCATTTCATTGTTTTTATGAGTTTCAGTTGTGTTTTCCATGATGTGGAGTGTGCAAAGGGGACTGCAACTCAATACTAGGAAAACATGCATAATATTTAGTAGTGTACTTTCAACCTCTCAAAACTTTCAATCTCTGCCTTTAAGCCAACATGGACCAGAAGTCTTTTAAGCGCTCTGAAAAATGGAAATATGAACATGTACAGTTCAGTGCCAACTGGGCAAACTACACCGCTGATGAAGACTGCATGATACTTTGAAAAGTTGCAGAAGAGCTACATACTGGACCTTGAGGTGAGACTGATTTATAAAAGGAATAACTAGAAATACAAACTGATACTCAGCATCTTCTCATGGGAAGAAAAATACAAGAGGTAAAACATAGACAGATGTTTCAAGTGCTGTAAGTGACTCACAATGATGATGTAATATTTGAGTCGACTGCAACAGGGCATCTGTTTGCCTGACAGTGTGCGTTTCTCCTTTTGTAACGCTAACCTCCTGAAGACAGAGAGACAAAGAGAGACATTCAGACTGATACATAACAAACACACTGAGTGTGAAGATGAAAAATAAAAACAAAGACCACATCAACCTGAGTTCACTCTTCTCTGCCACACTGAGAGGCATCGCTCTGAGCATCCTGACCCTGTCGCTCACTGACAGGTTCTGCAGGTTGTTCACCAAATGTTCCCTCTTAGTCACTGTAACACACACAGGGGCAGCAGCGCTTATGTTATACACTTGTCAAGCACACAGGTGAGTTTTTATCCCAGTGTCTTATCACTGCACGTCATTCTCCTCACCCTCTGCGCCCTCTGCGTCCGTAGTGTCTGCCTCCATGCCGTAGCCTCGTATGCTCGGTCTGGCAGAGCGAGAGAAATCTCGGATGGCGGGCCTGCTTTGCCTGCGCCTCCGAAGCTGCATGGTCCTGTTGTAGTACTGAGAGATGATGGCTCCCCTGCTGCGACCTGAAGGACAACGAGCATCAGACTGTTCAAAGATGAGCTCAGCAGCATTACTGGCTTAGAGCTGTGCCACCAACACTGAATTTGACAACTTCTTGTTGCATCCGAAGACAACGGCTTCAGGATTTGTCATCTATACTTTCCATAGTTTTGAATGAAATAATCATCTCATGACAAAAAAAAAGAAGTGCAACAAAGGTCTCCACCTGGACCCAAACCAAGGACATTGCGTTTCACTGACAGCATCTTAACCCCCAAACAACAGGGGCATCCCAAGCCTAATTTATTGTTCTTTGGTATAAGGCTTTTAATTCCTCCAAACTTCAAAAAGATTAATAAATGTTTAATTTATAGAATTATTATAGAATTTAAAGAATTAAACAGAGATATTGTAATTTACTGTATCACATAAAATAATCATCATTCTTCAAGGAGAATTTAACAAGATTTAAATGGCTCTTTTTAGAGGGGAAGTACTAGAAGATGAACCATTGTCCCCTGCTCTGATGTAGGTCACACCAGCAAATATATCATGTGGCAGTGGCACAGCTGAAGAAATCAGACAACAGCTATCCAGTCATCCTTAACACCAAGCTGTAGCACCTGACCTCCCACAAGTGTTGACAGGAAGATGGCAGAAATAACTGCTTCCCCATGAAACTCTGCTCAGCTGAAACAGGCTGTTTTTATCTTTTACACTGTAGCTCAACATGTGCAGCATGCTAACACGGTACCGTACTTTGATGGCATGGTACAATAATGCACTTTGAACAAGAGCAAATACCAGTGTACATACAGTGTTTCCTGTGTGGTGAAACTGTATGACGCCCAAATGTACATTCTTGAGGAACTTCACTTAACAGTCTTGTTCTCAGCAGCTACACATTCTCACTGGGCGTTGAAAGGGTTTCAACAAACCAAGGGAGGTAAATGTTGAGATTTTTAAGTGATGTTAAAATATCACAATGACATAACTGTTCAGTCCTACAGCTCACTCAAGGCTGCTACTTGCCCCTGCTACTGAGTCAAGCGGTTTTCTGAAAGGAATATTTTGACCACAAATTACAACTACTTTGTTTTTGTCAATTAGCAGCTTTCATCCTTGTGGTCTGTGATGCCAGAACAGTTTGTGCTACCACTGCTCAGTGGTACTAAATGTCAAAATGATTTCTAAACATCTGTAAAAACTCAGTGAAATCATGCAAACAAATCCTTTTATAACTTCTACAGCACTCACCGATTGTGCGACTGGGCATGGAGGACAGGACCTTCATGGTTGCAGAGGACCAACGTTCACCTATGAGAGGGTCTACCTGTCTTTCACCATCCTCCAATGCCATGTCCCTTCTTCCCTTAAACTCACGTCCAGGGCTGGACAGGTAGCCTACGTTGTCTGTGGAAATAAAAGGAAACAAAAATTTTAAGTACTGCTACTGCTGGGAAAGATAGGTAAATTAAATATGGTGAAAAATGTAACCTTAATATTTATAACGTGAGAAATCTGTGGATAAACACAAGGAGTTTTTGATCAGTGATCTTAGTAATATAGACATGATGATCAATACAATTACAACGACATATTTACTGGTTATTTAACCCAGCTTAAATAGTTTAAGGAGTTCATAGAGCGTAGCACTTAATTAGGTCACTTTTATTGGCCACTCATATTTGCTGAAACTGTCACTATATCCACACAGTAGTACATGAGACAGTATCTGAAATAAATCATGGTCCTCCTCCTCGAAGTGCTTCTGATGGCATTTGCAAACATCTACAGCAGCTGAGGAAAATCAAATCAGAGCCGAGAAGTCTCAAACACAGCTGTCAGTCATGTCAATCACGACGTGAAAACTGCGAACAAACTGTCAAACTATGCAGCACTGCTCAAATATGAATCCAGATTCTGTTACTGCATTTAATATTTCTCACCTCCAATATTTTCAGAAACATACTTTGGCTTACTGTTTAACTGTAATACGAGATCGTATGTTACCAGCTGGCTGCCAAATTGTTTCTCGTGGAAAAACGGCCAAGCTTGCATTACGATGCCCACCAGCAGTAGTGTTTATTGGTGCAGTGTAGCGCAGTGCATTCTGGTAGTTGTCGGTTTTCCACCCTTTTGAGCAAAAGCGAATGCCACAGCCCTCTCTCTCTGTTTTCTCTGGTCATCTGGCACTAGTTTGAAATGTATTTGTGTCTGTCTACTGCATAGACAGCCCAGTTTTATGGAAAGACCACCGTTCCAGCAGTGAAACACTAATTTAAGTAAAACTGAAGATATTATTTAAAGAAACATTACATGTACTGTATCACCCCAACTTAATACTAACCTACACTCTAATGCCAAGTCTATATGTATATTTTGGTGCACTATTTAGCTGTAAAATGAAAAAGTTTGATGCAGCTGGTGGGTTTCGGCTTGACTGTTTTCAACATAGTGACCAGTCACAAATAATCTCATTTAACAGCTTAATAATAAACTTAAATATGTTCCTGAAAAAACAATTTAGCCGAGAAATTGGCAGTGCAGTAACAGAATCTTGATTCATATTTGATTAGCGCTGCCTAGTTCATCAGCAGTGATTGGCATAATTGACAGCTGTGTTAGAGACTCCTCAGCTCTGATTTGTTGTTTTCATTCATGTGCAGTGGGTTCTAGCAAATGCCATAAGAAGCACTAAGGGGAGGAGGAGGAACATAGATAGATAGATAGATAGATAGATAGATAGATAGATAGATAGAACTTAACTGATCCCAAACTGGAAAATTCTTGAGGAAAAAACGAAGTCAAAACACACACAGGAGCTGCTGCAACAGGCTGCCACCTAGCACGGAGCCATCTTGCCTATAACATGATTTTTTTTCACAGATTACCTGTCTCACGTGCTACGAGTGTGGATACCCGACCCAAGCCTGACGGGACCCGTTGGAACCTGACGGGCCGGGCCAGGTTTAGATAACAAATCAAAAATTTTGCTTGGGTTTGTTTCGGATATGGCCCACTTGACATGCCGCTGTGTTGTACTATGGCCTATTTAAGTGCTGGAATTTGTTATTTACGTGACAACGCCTGAACGCAACACAGGCTCCGCTCCTACTGAGTATGTGTGCCGTGCTGCGCTGCGGTGCGAGCGGCATGTTTGACTGTGTGTTACAGCAGTCTTTTGATGCCCATTTACACACTGTCCATAACAATAACTATGTCAGGTAATAAACTGCGTTGAGTTTGGGTCAGGTTCAGACTTAGAAATCAGAAAGTCTGTCGGATTCGGGCCAGGTTCGGTTATAAGTGTCTCGGACTCGGGTTGTGTTCGGTCAGGAAAATGCGGCCCGAGCCACACTCTACTACTGTGTGGACATAGTGACAGTGTCAGCAAATATGACAAAGTTATTTTGGTAAAGGCTACCACTGAAGCCATTTCACACTATCACTATAACCACACTCCGCACACCGTGCCTAATTTCACAATATCAGTGTTATATTCACATAATGCCTAGCTCTTGCATAAATTCGTTGTCATGCTGACATGCATCTATGAGCTCTCAGAGTACCTCGATCCTCATCGTCCAGTTGTCCCTGCAGCTGCTGTAGCTCGTAGGCGTCAGACAGTCCTCCATTCTGACTCTGCTCTGCTATCAGCTGGCTGAATGAGTCATGAACACCTTCCTCATCTATGGGGCTCCTGACAGAGAGACATATGGACATTAGAACAGATACAAATATTCAGGTTCAGAAACACAGCTTAGATGACAGAGTGCTGTAAGGACTGTTGGCCGCTGATGACACTGCAGATTAAAACCCAGTGACCTTCTGACTCAGTCACCAGTAGTCTCATGGGGGAAACTGCGACCAAACAGCCAGGAAGAGTTTGTGAAGTCGTTTTCATTCATCTGTGGGCAGAACAGCCGAGATTGCCTTCTGTGTGACCATCTTCCTGCGGTATCTAGATGTACTGTGAGTCAAAGCCAACTGGACTGACTGTTTTGGTCTTAAAGCAAGAGGGAAACAAACAAGAAAATACAGCAGGTCCAGTTCCCTTGACTTAGTAGTCTGACACAGATAGAGCACCACACAGGAGCCAATCAGGCCTGTACGGTTTTCATATGGAAACTCTCACAGATAGACTGTATGCAAACACACACACACATATTCAAACATGCTTTCAACCAAACAAACATGAGTCTTTTTCATGAAGACAATGAACTGTAGATTAGAAGTTGGTCACATGCTTTAGAAAAACATAAATGAAAGCCCTGTGACGCTGTGCACAATGCTCTGCCTTTCTGCTAACTGTTACAACATCAAAGAGTACAGCTAATCCTGTCATCTCGGTTCCTTGTTTTCCTCTTGCCCTCACACCCTTCATGTTAGACAGCACTAGGTAAGCTGACAACCTGAAACAGAAAGACAAACAGAAGAACTGAGAAAACACTTACTCCAGTCCAGCCTCCATGAGAGGGTGGTTCAAGTCAAAGTTAACATTTCGAGCCATTCTTCTTCTCTCACAGTCTAGCTCTGTCCGGCCGTCGGTCTCTTTGTCGACCAATTGCAGAGGGATCACACCCTCACCTGCTCAGACCTGCACTCCACTCCCACCATGGTGTTTATACGTCTACCTGAGAGAGGAGGGGAAAAGAAGGGGGGAGGCGGGGCGACAGGAAGTGAGTGAATTACAGGTGCGGAAAAAAATGCCAGCAGATGTCTCTGGAATCTGAACGCTCTTGTCATGTTACTGCTTGCCTTGCACACATTTTAACCTGCATAGCGATGAAACAAATGTTGACTGTACATTTGACAACTGCCTGTACCACTTCTCGCCTCAGGTCTCATTTACACTTTGCATGAAGATGTTATCTGTATCTGGATCAGGACAAAACTGTAAACAGGATCTCATATACTACAATTTATTCAAACATTGCTCTGTTACAGATCTCATGCACCAATTTTTGCATGCTGTCGATCAGTTTGAGAATGGCAATGACTCATGGATTTGAGAGATAAGGTCATTTTGTCCGGACTCATGAGAGCTCTATTGTGGTTCCTGCTTGTGATGAGAACTGTGGTCAGAGTCAGATGGTGCAGTGTCACCAGAGAGATGAATATTCATGACTGGAGACAGAATGATGCATTGTCAGAGCTCCCAGTCACAGTATGTCATATGGTGGGTTTGGAGGAAGCATGCTGGTTCCTCTGTGTTAGTGTGCATTTAAAGGCCCTCACTTCAGTCAGGAAATCTGTCCTCAGTTATGTGCAACAACTGCATATAAACAATCACCAGAGACCCGGAGAGGACATGTCCTGATGGTATAAACATGATCACAGGAGTCATAAAAAACAAACATCAATGAAGTTTGGGATTCAACAAAATTGGATCCAGATATTCATTAGCGACTAATAAAATCTCTGTTTTGTATATCCACAGAGACTGTGGATATATAAAACAAGATCAGCAACTATAAATTCTGCTTAACGACTGCTCTTTGGACATCATAAAAGACCATAAAAAAACAGATGATCTGAAAATATATCTACATATCTCCCAGTTGAAGGGAGACAACATTAAACATATGGATTACCTTTTTAAATTTCTTTTTCAGATGAGCAACTGACTGAATATACCCTGAGACGACATATTCTTTGACCATTAGAGATTTTGCTATACTGTTTACACCATGCTGGTGGCTCTCTCTTTAATATCCTTGGATTCATGAGGTCACTGTGGGCCATAATACAGATCAATGAGCAGTAATAGATTTTTCCATTAATATGCCAAAACAAAGATATTTTTCAGGTATTTGAGTCACTGCATTCGCCAACAACAGCCACTACTCTGAATTTGTTTTATTCATTATCAGGTTATCAATTGACTTTCGAAAAAATAAATAAATAAATAGATACCATGATTCGCTTTTGTTCCCTACTTGACTTAAAGCAATATCCAGATATATCATAATCAATTATTTGGAGAGACAGTAAATGACAATGTTGAATTATGATCCAGCAGCTCTGTTTGAAAGCATGCTGAAAAGTTAGCCTAGCCTCATTTAGTTATCTCAGTTATAGGATGTCTATGGGAGCAGCTTTTCTCCAAGGATGAACATCAGGGCCAACTATTAACTATTAAAATAAGGTTACACTGAGCATCAGATCTACTTCCTGTTTACAGTACCCACAGCAGAGAGCAGCAATAGTGCATAATAGTGATGTGCCTCTTAGGATTTTGTGTGTTCCTGTGAAATGATCAGAGGGTGGAGGATTAGCTGTGGGTATAACGCTCTATAGAACAAAGGAGTATTTCCCATATCTGTGTGGAGAACTGCTTCTTAGAGTCCACAGACATACCACAAACTAATTCGGCTAAAGCTCATCATTCAACAAACCCTCAGACTGCACAAAGACGTAAGAGGCATATAAGAGTTCATCAGAACAACAGCAAAATTCCCCTTAGACTCAACTTCAGCTTAACCACTACAAGCTTGGAGTTCAGTTCCCAGGCTCCTACACCAACACCATTAGAGCTTAAGATAAAAGTATCCACCACATCACAGGTACAAGTAGTTGGTTGCGTTTGTTTAATAAGAGTGCCCTGGGTCTTGTGCGAATGAGCATATTTTGATCATTATGTACATATGAATGTGCGATTATGAGGACTCAGGCTTGTGCTGTGGGTGGAGGTGGCATCTCTCTGTGTGAATATGATATCAGCTGCATACATGAAGCAGGGTGCAACTCTGAATATCAGCCAACACACTGAGTAAATGACTGCATGGCTCAAAAATGTCCCTCTACCACCATCAATGTTAATCCGTCTTTTGTGCCGGTACATTACGGGCTCTGTTGCAACAATCTATTGCACACATCTGCTTTTTCCCCCTTTTCTCTCAAACATACGTTTTTCATTACCTGGAGCTTCCTAGGATCATGTTACACTTTCCTTAATGGTCCGTTTCCTATTCCATGTATTTATTGTAGCTGATCCCTTTTTGTGTGATTTAAATTCTGTGTCACCTCTGCAGCAACACACAATTGCTTTACGCACCACTGCATTGCTGGGGTGGCTGGTCACTCTCTAACTTTGTGTGTTTAGCCTTGTAGTGACTCTGTGCTTCATTTTAATGTCTGTAGATATGAATACTGATATTGAAGAAGTGCTCTGAGACTGTACAGCCAGGGCAGGATATTGTGGGGGTGGGAGTAACACCAAACCCTGCCTGACAGGAGGTCAGAGTTGAGCTACACTATTGCCAAATAAAATATGCGGAGAAAACAAAGCAGGGGTTTAACAGAACACAGATGGGTTCAATGTGGGTTTAAGTTGGTTTACAAGTCAATTAGAGAACACTGCTCCTTCAAAAAAGGAAATAAGTACAAAGAAAGTGCACTAGTGAGCAGTATAATCTAGACACAGGGAATGCACGCCTGAAGAACATCACTCAAATTTGTAGACATTTTCCAGTGGCTAAAACAGAGGGCAGTTATCAGCAGATACGAAGGTGAGGCATAGGGGTAAAGGAATCTGTCCACTCTGACAGCTTTCAGCAACTGCACAGAAATCAGTTCCCAGAGAGCTGAGAAAAAAAACAATAGAGGGAGCAGCGAGGCACAGAGCTACAGTAAACATGGCAGCAGAATTACTCGTACTTCAGTACCCTCATGTTATCTGTTAGGCATCACATTGTGCCTCAGGAAAATAGGGGTATGGAGAGAATGGAGACGATTAAAAAGAGGCAGACCTGTACTTCTGTATTTAAGCACAAAATAAGTTATAAGTTATTATGGAGAAAGACAGTTATTAAAAAGGAAAGTACATAAAAAGCAGAGAGGACACACAACAGTAAAAGGCGACTAACATGCATGGATGGATGTCCAAACAGGCCCTACCAGGCACAGGCCCTGAGGCGTCAGGGGCCCCCTGGTCTTTACCTGCAAAATGTCACTCAAAAAGACAAGTACTGGCCAGGTGGAGACTCAAAATTACCTCAGAGAAACATAAAATAACCACAAAGAGTCACAAAATGACCACAGATGCAAACACAAAGAGACTCTTAATGACCACAGAGAGACAGAAAACAACAGAAAGATCCGTGACAACTACAAAAAGATGCAAGGCCACACCGCAAAAAGGCCAAACAACTATTGCGTCAGTGAATGTGTTTATATGTACATTAATAACCAGGTTATAGTCAGGTTTTTGGACTATCCTATTTATGTGTTTGACCATGTAAACACCATATTCAGTTGATGAGAATACACCAGCTGGAGTAGTTTCACAGAAATCAGGATGTATACGGGGAATACGATCAACCCAATTTCTCTACGCTCATGTAAACACCATATCCTAAATATGATTATAACCAGAATAAACCTCATACACAAGTTATTCATGCCCATGTAATCGCACTGCGTGTCTTGCTTCTATGCAGAAGAGGTGGTGGGGCCTTCTACATGTCTGTGCCCAGGGGCCCATTGTCTCATAATCCACCCATGCTTAAAGGAGATGAAGGCAGAGGAAAAGGAGAAAAATGTGCATGCAATTAGCAGGACTCTGCCTAGTCAGGCATGCATGTGCACACACAATTACACTGCTGTTGCACTCTGAGACCCATAATACATCATGTCTCTCCGCCTTCATTCAGTAAAAAAGGACACAAAATTATAGGTTCAGTGTTGGCAACATGACAGACACTGGAAACCCCGGTGTTATAACACAGATGTGGCAAAAATCTATCGATGCTCATATTCCTAAAGTTTCTACACATGAGAAAGCACAGGAAAAAGAGATGTGCCACAACAAGCTGTTCTACTGTTGCACAATAGACGAGAAAAGCTCATTCAACCGAGACTGAGAATCTGTAATTACTTCAGCAGACTTTTCTGCTGAACAAGCTCACATCTCAAAGCGACACAGGGCAAAGTCATGAACTTTGTCCCTTTAATAAAAACTCTTCTTGTGTTGTTGTCTGTTGTCGACTAGCTTAAATGTTAACTAGTGAACTAGCCAACGGCTGGCTGCGGGCTTGTCAACCTGTCAATGAGTTTCATTAGACTGACAAAAGTTTACCTCAGAGGTGACAACAAATCTGAAGTTTTAATCCAGAAATGGCTAAATGAAGCGACAAAACAGCTTAAAACTTGGACAAAGACTGACCAAAGTTGTTCACTCACCCGTTCAGTAACTCGACAAACCCGTTTGAGTCTCAGCTCCTCAGTGTGTCAGTCAAAATAGTCCACACGCGCAACCGGACAGCGGGGGAGAAACCATTTCATCGGAGGGATGTTGGGTTTTTACTTCTTAACACGAAACTCTAAAACCGAGAGCTAAAACGTACGAAAATGTTAAGTTATTGTGTCTCTGTGTTGCTTTCAAATACATACATAAACTTAAGAGAATCACCGGCTATTAGCATCTTCTTGTGACGAGGTAACGTAAAGCTCTCCCCGCAAAACTACCAGTCTTGGTTGAGTCCTATTCAGGCTTGAAATCCCTCGCCGGTGTTTGTCTACTGAAACAATGCGAAACTCTACAAAGACAGTCTAACTTTAGTTTTTCGAGACAGACAGTGTTTTAATTAATTGAGTTATGCGTCAGACGACCTACAAATGGTTAACTGGAGTCACTGCATAACTCATCTGATAAGTGTATATGGTAAAACAGTATGCCTTCTACTACTTAATACTGTAAGTGTCCTGCGGCCTTTCCTCTTGACTCACCTGAACACACCTGACCACACCTAGACTTTTTCTAAAAAAAAACAAAACAAAAAAAAACATTGTTTGCTAAGTGGCCTGTCTCATCTTACAAATTGATTTTACTCCATTGCCAAGTAAAAAGCTACAACTAAATGGGTTAACTACAGCAGCATTTTGACATGTCACACTAGAAAAAGCACAGGTGTTAAATATCAAATGACTGATGGCTAAATTAAGGCCTGTGTCATCAAGGCCCCTGGGCACAAATGTCTGATGGGCCCAAGCCAACTTGGCTGATGGTCAGGCATTTTTCTTTCTTTAATAAATCAGATATAACATACAGAGCCTACACAGAATCACTTTTATTTATTATGGAGAGCACTTTACAGCGTTTGGAAAATTAGGAAGACTTAAACAGAACTTTCACTTAAACTCACACACACACCACAAAAGTATTAGTATCAAAATATACTGAAAGTACCAAAACTAAAAGTAGGCATGTTGCAAAATGTCTCATTTTAATCATTAATTTAATCATATTATATCATTGGATTATAATCATTAATGCATTAATGAGTACATTAATTTAATGTTGCAGCTGGAGCGGTTTTTAATTTCATCATATACTGCTAGGTAATTTCTAATAATATATAATTACATATCATCATTTACCAGCTGATTTATATTTTGTATTAGTAATCTGAATCTGTAAAGTATCTAAAGTTATCAAACAAGTGAGCATAAAGTACAATATTTGCCTGTGATGCAATGGAGTAGAAGTTGCGTAAAACAGAAATACTCAAGTAAAGTACAAGTATCTGAAAAGTGCAGGCTTACTTAAGCACAGTATAAATGCACTACTGAAACAATACAACTTGACTAAAAGCTTGAAGTATCTGACATGAAATGGAAAATAATGAGTTTAGCTGCTTCAGTTTCAGGTGCCTGGCGTTGTGTGTGATGATGTCTCACTGTCACACTGTCTTTCTGGGTCACTGGAGTAGAGCTATTTTTGGTGAAACAGGCCTATACTCATCTGTAACCTGTAATCTGTTATTTACATGTTCACATTCATGTTTCATTTATGAAGGGACCTAATTTTTTAACATTGAAGTGGAACCTGGTGTGGCCACATGTTGTGGGTAATAACAGCATAAGAAGTTTGTCTGATCCAAACACTGAAAGTGAACAGCGTAGAATTGAAACTAAGTACGTTGAAAAAAGCTCCTGAGAAATGATGCTCATGTTTCTTTGTAAATTGCACTGACTGGAAGCCTCAAACGTCTTTGTGGTGTAGCGAGTGGGTGGAGAGAGCCTTTGTGCTACATCATCTCATATACATTGAAATACTGGTTTCCAAATGATGAAGCACTGACCTGTGTGAATCATGTCAGGTCTATCTAATGTCAAGCACATAACAGTTCACATGGATCCAGTGAAACAGGCAGATAATGATTACTCACCTGCCCATTTGACTTAGTATAAAGGGAAGCAGACTTTTGGCTGTGAGAGTGCTTTACATACATTAAGTTAATACTTGATAATGGTGACAAATAATATTCGATAATCAAATTTACAGTTTAATTTGAAATCAGATGTTTATTTAGCAGTATCCCTGAGAGGATTTCACACACAAAGTCATCTGAAAACAGATTAGACTGCATTTTAAATTATTCAGTAGTACTTAAACAGTAGGAAATAAGTCTGCCGCACTCATTTAATTCTGGCCTGGTCATATTCTCACTTGTTTTCAGTTTAGTTTGTGTGTGTGGGCATTTCTTGTTATGTTGTGAAATGATCGGTGATATTTTCAGCTACCAATGCAACGTCTGTTTCTGTATCCTGTCATGTGACTTCCTGTGAGCTGTCAAATTCAGTCACAGTCAGACTGTGTATGGACAGATCTGACGTCTGCTCCACCTCACAGAAACCGAGCCGCACCAGCAGGACTTGAGGAACAACACAAACTCCAGATCAGCCGCTCAGGGGTCACTCACCTCAGTGGGACGTTGATGTAGGGTGAAAAGCGGGACAGTTTGATGCAGATTGCGGAAGTTACTTTTTTTCAGAGCTTTAAGTTGCAGTTTTGGTGGAGATGTTAGTCGACTTGTGTTTTATATGACGAGAGAAGATTGGTGCCTGAACATTTGTTAAAGAGGAAGTGCAGGGAGAAAAAATGGAGGAGCACAATAATGTCAACTTCATGAGACTCCTGTCAGGTAACAGAAAATTATATAAATGTGCCTGTGCGTTTGTCATCTGTATATGAGTGGCAGAGAGAGATGACTCTCGCAACACTGTCTCTGTATTTGTAACATACGATTTTAATGCCAAAGCAGCAGGGCTGAATGTTAACAAGCTTGCCCTGCTCAGGTCTAATTCATATAAATATTTAACAAAGGGTTAAATTAATTTTGGCTCAGACATTTTTGACATATAAAGGTGTCACATGATTGCATGATCTGTGAATTCAAACACTTTTATTCATGTGTACCCAACCAGCATTGGCTTACAAGACACTACTGACATTGCATACAGAGGCAAGATAAAAACAAAGGAGAAAGCAAGTAAGCAAATGGACAGTGATGGGGAGACCACTGAAACTGTAGTTTACCAGTTTACTTGCTACTTCACAATAAAAGTAGTTTAACTACATTTTAACTGCTGTCAAAAATGTTCAGCTAGTAAAGTAAAATTTAAGTAAAACTGTTTTCAAAAAGTAGTTCAACTACATCCAAACCACTGTTACATGGAGCTACTACCAAAATAACACTGAGTACGTTGTAGGTGTGTTTGATTTAGGGGCCAGTCCTCACCTGGGCAGCCCGTGGATGTGTTTAAAGGAGAGGACAGGGAGCAAAGGTTTGGGTGAAATCAGGAAAATACTAAACTTCTTGGTATATTCATAGTAGCCTGTTCAATTGCAGACATCTTGGTTGCAAACCAAACCTGATTTTAGTCAAATACTGGTGATTGTAAATGACAATTGTGGTCAATAAGCTGTGGCATTGTGCCATATTGTAGGGCAAAAAACCTGATGAGAATATTATGAATATGCAGTTTGTAATTAACTACATAAACTACCTGACCCAACGTAGTTTACTAGTAAAAAAAAGCTACTGAGATTTGAATGTTGTTAAACTGCCACCCGACTGCTGCAATTACTAGTTAAACTAGTATTGAACAATGTGTAGTTAACTACTCTCCAACACTGCAGATAAATATGCATATGGTTCTCCATCCAGATAAATGCCAAACACTGCTGGTCTGAACTTTCATATGTGAAGATATCTCTCTTTTGTATCATTGTAAACTGAATGATCTTTGGGTTTCCCACTGTGGGTCAGACAAAACAAGACATTTGAGGGTGTAACCTTGGGCCATTTTCACTACTTTCCCTCTTTTCATAGACAAAACAGTTGATCCATTAATCAAGAAAACAATCTGCAGGTTTCTAAAAAACTATGTTTTATCCTACATACAACCTGTAGCATAAACCAACTAAGTAAACATGCACTGTAATCTACATTCAAGTTTTATTCTCACTACAGATGAGAGCACTCAGTCCAGCGTGTCGTCAGACTCTTGTGAGTACTATCAGACAGAGATATTTGATCAGCTGCCCAGCATCCAGGCCAGCAGGCCCGAGCAGGACAGACAGGGTTCGTGGGAGACTTGCGAGGCCTACCAGGGTGGCCCAGAGGCGGGGGAGAGGATCAGCCATGGCCACCTGTCCAGAGGACCCAAAGATAAGGCATCTACACAGCCGCTCAGGAACCTGGTCATGTGTATTCAGGGGAAGAGAGACGCCAGGTGGGAGAGGCTATCACAAACTCTTCAAATCTGCTTATTCTCATTGTTGTTATTGTTATTTTGGCACTCTAGTGGAAAAGGTCCACGCTGTGACCTAATCTATCACACTATATAGCATCCTTAAGTTACACCCTGTCTTTTTGGGAATGTAAAACAGCTAGTCTACTTTCAACTCCATGTTGACTTACATAATCTTTAAATGTTGGCCATTTCAACCAGAGACCAATGTTCCCCTCTCAGATAGTGTATTCAAATATTTTTTTAAGGGCCTGAGGATGTGATTATCCAGTAATTCACACTCAAAGACCAGAGATTAGATAAAAAGCTAAAAAAAACAACAACTTTTTTTCATTGTTAATTATCTTGGGATCCCTCAAATTTATCTTCTTATCCCTTTGAGTGGGAGTCCCCACTTCCCGTCTGGGAACAACTGCCTGAGAAAACCCTTACAGAGTTTGGCTGAAATGGATATTAAAATGTCATCCTTGATAGCATTCTGCCTCCAGCAGTTGAGTTAAAAGAGAAATCAACTAATTTAATATTGCACTTTCCTAAAGAGACAGGTTTTGTTTTCTTTTTCTTTTAAGATATTCTATGCAGGATTTTCCTGTAAAACAATGTGTAGACTCAGACAGAAGTAATCTCTCTCAATCATGAGTTATGACCCATTTGAAGTGTGTGGCTGTTTATTTTTCTGCACAGACTCTTCCCTCTGCCTGTATTTTCTTATTTACTTCTTATTTCCTTTGTTTGGGATGTTTATGGACATGTACTCCCACAGTGCTTAGGAAAGGTGGGGCTTTATAAAAAGGTAGCGAGCAGGTACTAGGTTGTAAGCAGCAGCCATCCAATAGGCACAGTGCAGAAAAAGTTCCAATACATATTGCAAAGTATAACTCCAAATGAGAGTGACCATGGCAATGGCTTTTACATTCACTTTTGCTGGTGAACACGTTGACAAACAATAACAATCCTGTAATAGTAAAACAGTAATAATCCTGCCTAGTATATTTTTAACGGTATTCTGCTTCAAGTGGTTGAGTTAAAGGGGAAATCCACTGATTTGGAATTGCACTTTCATAAAGTTGGGACATTTTCTTAAGCATAGCAGAGGCCAGAATATCTTGACCTTTAATTCTTAGTATGGGTCATGGCCAAAAACTGCTGGATCCTACAGTTCCCATAATGTAACTCAGTAGCATCATATCATTGCACTCTCCCTGCCTGATAAACATCGACACCTTTCACACCTCCAGTTTGTAACACGGTCTCTCTGTCAAAATCTGTCTTAGAGATAACTTTGATTACATCACTATGGCATCATCAGGGTCATTTTCTCAGACTTTAGGAGGTTCCCCCAGAGCCGCAGACGACACTACACAACTGTATCCAGACTCAAGAGTACTCCCCATGATTAGTAAACTGATGGATGGAGGAACAGAAGTGTTATTCTGCCTTTAAAAAGCTTAATGCTCATCTTTAAGGTAACAGTGTGTACAATTTAAGGGTAATTAGTGGCATCTAGCAGTGAGGATTGCGGATTGCAACCAGCTGAAACTTCCAGGTCCAGATCCAAACTATCCACAGAGGTCCCTTCCTCTCCAAAACAAACTGACCAGGTGATTAAAACCAGTAAAAACACTGAATAAAGCAGTTTCACTTTGCAAATCAGCATTTCTCCTCTGTTCGGGCAGCTATAGCACCTTAGGACCTGCTAATGTGTGCTCATCTTCTTTCTCTGATAACTTAAGATCCAAATGCTAAGGAGGTTTTTAACCAACATATTTTCACTCCGACTTCGTCACATATCGACGTGCTGTCATGAACTTTCCATGTCCAGATACGACAGGTTGTTTTAACAGGAGCCGAATTTTGGCAGAGGCTTCTTCTTCTCCAAAACAAATGAACCGATGATTTAAACCAGTAAATTCAGTAACTGAATACAGCAGTGTCATGTAAAAAGTCAGTGTTTTTCCGGCGCTCTTGTTGAGGTGGTCGACAGTGGACGATACAAAAACGTGAATGGCCCTATCTAGAGCCAGTGTTTGGCTTGTCTGTTCTGAGCTACTGTAGAAACATGGCAGTGTAACAGCGTGATCTCCACGGACGAGGACCCGCTCCATATGTAGATATTAACGGCTCGTTCTAAGGAAACAAAACACAACAATTCTTATTTTCAGGTGATTGTACACTAAAGACAAAATACTTTGACTTTATATTCCGTTTCTGCCAATATATCCCCCTAAATCCTACACACTGGACCTTCAAAGTAAGGAGGTTAAATATTTGCTGCCTCACCCTTATGTTTTGTGTTTATGATATTTTTATGCTTAGGGTCAGGGTTTAACATTTAAGAGAAAAGGGCATTTATGAATGATCACATTTACGCTGCTAATTAGGGACAGGAGGAGGATGCAAATCAGCAGTATTGGTTCTTGGGAGTCCTGGGGGCGGAGCCAGAGCATCAACAGGAAGAGGGTTTGGGCTCAAATGAGAGGAGCTCTATCAGGCCTGTTGCTATGGCAGCAAACACTCCATGCTATTGAAGGTAAGACAGGTGTACATTATAGGACTTGTTTTGCCGCCTGTTAGAGTCCAGTATATTGTATTATCATGACTAAATGATTTGACCCTCACTGATCTGTTCCAGGCAGGTTTGGAGTTGGCGTGAAGTCGTACTTTGTGTTCCTCAGATATCTGGTTTACTTGAACCTTCTTCACTGTGCTCTTATCTCTGGTTTTATTCTGGGGCCTACGACATTTTATGGCAACAGCAGTGGTGAGTCAGCTGTAATGACAGATTACAGTCAATTAAACACAACACAATGTCAAAAACATTGTCACGCTTGTTCTCTGTGATTTTACAGTACCTTTGAAGTTTGGAGGCAATGACTCTGTTTTGGATTTCTTCCTGGGATCGGTAAGGGCTTGTTTATTTGTGCGTGTGCACTGTATGCTTTCTTAATGTGTTTCATATAATTTAACTCTTCTCTTTCTTTCTGCAGGGCTACCTGGATCGTTCCCCAGTCTTCTACGGTTTTTATACTCCTGGTTCCCTGAGTTTGACGTGCTTGAATACACCTCTGCTGTACCTCGCTGGAGTCCTCATCATCCTCTTCCTCAGTCTCATCATGGTGGTCCGTCGGTCAGTTAAGTTGCAAAACAACAAGAAGCTTAAATAGCTATTTTCCTTACACATTAAAGAAGGCGTCTGTATTAAATCTGTAAACTTCTCTGACAGGACGACGGTTGGCTACAAGCACACCTGGATGCTCGGGAAGCGTTACAGCATGAACGTGAGCTATAAAATCTTCTGTGGTTGGGACTTCACCATCCAGGACCCTGCTGCTGCTACTCTCAAACGCTGCTTCATCCGAAACGATCTCAAGGTGAGTGGACACACACATGTCAACTGTAGGCATGAAAACACCCCTCTAACCTACCATGGTCACTGTTTGCCATACTGTATGTAATGTTGGGTCTAACAGCTGTTGCTGTTCAACTGAAGAAGAAGAAGTAGAAAAAGAGGAAGATACTTTATTAATCCTTGAAGGGAAATTCAATTTTTACACTCTGTTTTCATATACACACAGGCCGGAAACACACACACATGCACAAACAGGACTTACACATGCATTAAATGAAGAGATGTCAGAGTGAGATGGCTGCCTATCCCCAAGCAGTTGGGGGTTCAGTGCTTTGTTCAAGGGCACCTCAACAGTGCCCAGGAGGTAAACTGACGCCTCTCCAACTACCAGTCCACACTCCATATTTGGTCCGGGCAGGGACTTGAGCTGGAGAACCTCCGGTTTCCAACCCAGGCTCCTATGGGCTGAGCTACTGCCGCCCCCACGATTAGTTGATCATGATGAATTTCCATTATCAGGATAACTGTGAATATGGCGTCCAGCAGCACCCAAAGAGACTGCAGGGCAACCGACAATAAAAGAGACTGTGCAAAAACAGGCTGTAGATGCACCAACCTAAAAAAAAACAAAAGATCCTAATCATCATTGGCATGTTTTATATAGAAAGATATGATGTCATTTTTTTTTTTCAATTTTTATTCGTTTTTACAAAAAGAATAAAGCAGACAAAAACCAATAACAGACAAAACCTGATTGAGCCAAACAGAAAATAAGAAGAAGCAAGGCTACACTGCAGTGCCACTGACAACAGATCCTCCATGTCCATGATTGTCTCTCAAGACCACAAAGGTCCCCATGATCCCCAACTTTGACCCTTGGTAGTCCATGATGTCATTTTAAATAGTTGAAAGGCCTGGCTTTTTAAGATTGTTTGCTTTTTACTAAAAAGAGATGATAACTTTAAAAAAGATGTTTGTCTGTGATGCAGTAAAATATTCGTGTCTTAACAAAATGTAAGGTAAAGTCATGCCAGTATGTTTATGTGCCATTTTAAGAGTTTTAAGCATATCTCGATGATTACTGAGATAATATTGTGAACCGTGAATTGCCAAGATAATCATTACATGGATTTTTCATATTGTTCTATGCCTAGTAAGGAAAAATTGTAATGTTTCTTCACTCAACTATCCAGGTTGTTTTGGGGGGATGTTAGAGCCGATCCCAGCTGACCCTGGGCAAGAGGCTGGGTACACACTAGACAGGTCGTCACATTAACATCTGCGGGCAATTTAAAGTCAACACTTAGCCTAACCTGCATGTCTTTGGACTGTGGGTGGGTTCAAAAACCAGAACCCTCTTGTTGCACTACCATGCTGCCCTAAACTTGTTTGCATTAACAGTGGTATCTGTGGACGGTTGCCAAAAATACTTTCTCACCCTGCATCTAAAACAGATGTATGCACACACATACACTCACATCCATATGTCATATACACAGACACAGGGTTTTAAACGTCAGAGAAAGGTAATGTCTTTCTCCTTCATGAGAGAAGGCCACAAGAGGCAACACTCAACACTGCTTCGGGCAGATGAGGAAATTTAGTGTGCACAGATGCCTGGTTTCAATTTTAGACATGAGTGGGCACGTGTTTCTTAACTCTTTGTAGAACCAGCTCAGAAGTGAAATATAAATGTTCAAAACTCACTGTAAGGAGAGATTAATGTACTTCTCTTAGCATTTTTCTGGTCTCCTGCATTTAGGTAAAAAAGTTTGGAAACCCTCCCAATGCTTGTTTTACTACTTTCTAGTGTAATGTTTTTGTAGATACACTGTATGATTCTTGTGTATGTCTGTGTGTTTACTGCAGTTCTAATGTTTAAATTGAGTTACTGTCATGTAGATGGTCACAGTAGAGAGGTGCTCCTATATTTCTTTCTCTCTGTCCTCAGCTGTTCCTGGGGGAGCAGAATTTTTCTCTGCGTGAGGCTCAGAGGACACTTGGACAGAAGGTGCGTCTCTACCTGCTCAGGCTCTTCCTCAACCTGCTCGTTCTGTCTCTGCTGGGTGGAGCCTTCTATCTCATCTGCTTCGCCACCAAAATATCAGAGAACGAGGTGAGACTTTGATGCTGCATTGTTTGTCTTGGATTTGGTTGAACAGATGTTCACATCTGACACTCCTGACTGTGTCTCTTAGATGGTTACTGGATACTGGTTGGTCAGTCTGGTCCTCCAGTACCTCCCTCCCATCACCATCACCTTTGTCAACCTGTTCCTCCCGCACATCTTCCGCAAGATCTCATCTTTTGAGGACTACTCTTTCACCATGCAGGTCAATGCCACGCTTGTGAGGTAAGATGCATAGGGAGACAAACCCAGGATAACCTAATGTACACACACACATGTTTGTACTTCTATCTTTGTGAGGACCCTCATTGTCATAATGCATTTCCTAGCCCCTTACCCTAACCTTAACCATCCCAACTAAATGCCTAACCCTAACCAAAACCTAATTCTAACCTGAACCCCAAAACCAAGTCCTAACCCTCAAACAGGCCTATGAAAAAGTGAGGACTGACCAAAATGTCCTCACTTTCCAAAAATGTCCTCACTTTGTTGCTAAAATGCAGTTTTTGGTCGTCACTATGTAGCATGTACAAAAACACAAACACACACACACACACACACACACACACACACACACACACACACACACACACACACACACAGCTTCGTCAGTTCACTCTGTCTTTCCTTTAGGAGCATCTTCTTGAAGTTGGCCTCACTGGGGATCTACTTATTTTTCCTCCTCACAACAGAAAATCAGCAAGTGAGTTGAGAGCGAGGCTGATATTTCAAGACTGATATGTGATGTGGATGTTTTTAAGTTTGTTATTAACTCCCTTTCATCTGTGTGTTTCTTTACAGAATCCTTTCTGCAGGGAGAACAGGATTGGTCGAGAGATGTACAAGCTGTGTATCTTCAACTTCCTCGCCACTTTCTGCAACGCCTTTCTCTTGAACTACCCCAGGAAGTGGGTTTGTTTGAGATCTAGTCTCTTTCTTTCTTTGTCAGCCTTGTGGTTTGAATGGAAAGATCAGTGCGTTTGATGTCGTTCTTGGGTACATTCCCCAGCAGTTTGGCTAATCTATGGAAAGATTAAAGCTCAGTTAAACTGTGTTGTCAAGTTTCATGAACTTTCTGTCCAAACTATCTTTCCTCTTTCTAACAGGCTGGTGCAGGAGAAGTTTCCCTCATCCTTGCTGGCACGGTTGTCGGGGAAACAGCGCTTTCTGATCCCTTTCAATGTGTTGGATCTGGTGTACGGTCAGACAGTGTCCTGGGTGGGAGTCTACTACTGCCCTCTGCTGCCAGTGATAGGAACTGTCACGCTGATGGTCACCTTCTACATCAAAAAGGTTGTCTGGGACATGAGAGTTACGGTCCATCTATTTTAACTGTCTGTGTCTCCCTCTTTGTGTCTCTCAATGTTTAAATCCCATTCAACATCCTGTACTGGCATGAATGTCACAATAACCAATCTGATCAATGCATTCAGGTATTAAAATAAACAAATGGACATCAGTAAATTGGAAGTACCAAAGCAGCAATATTAAAATAATAACAGCACCTAAAGGTTGGTTGTAATGAAGGACATAGAAATAGGTAAACCTCTGACATTCAGCTGGATGTTATTTGTTTAGAAAAAAATATTTTTGTGCAAATTATATTAACAAATTCCACTTCTTTAAAGGAAAATAAATTTAGAAGAGATTTTAGACTTTAGGTAAGAAAGCATTTAGAAAGTCTCTCAAAATGTCAAAGTATTTCTTTAAATAATCTATGTTGATATATTTGTCACATTCTTTTCAAGTTAAAGGTTCTATATATGAGATTTTGAACATTAATGTAGCAGCACACAACTATGTGTCATGTAAAGATAAAGTGAGGTAATGGCATACTGAGCAGAACATGAAAGACACTTTTTATACAGCATCCCATATCAGGAATTCCTACACCGTTATGCCATCTCACTGTTCTGTATAAAAGGCATTATCTTGGATTGAGGGGACAGAGTTGTCTCACCTTTAAACTGGCATCGGAGGTAGTAACAGCGTAGACACGACCTTTGTGTTAAAGGACAGGACCATTGACAGGACGGCTGTGATGTTTTGATGACATGTATGTCTTGCACCGCCGGGAGATTTATATTTATTTTGATAGCTAACTTGAAGAAGAGAAGCATATGAAAATGTCCGCAAATTAGGAATACAATGAGGTCTGGGAGCTCCTTATCCTCCTATCAGAGGGTGAGATCAGCTGCCATATAACAGGGATGGCAAATGATTGTTGTTGCCATGTTACACCATTATTATTGTTTGTAAAGCACTGCCAACACATATGTTATATGTCACACTGGAGGCTGATGCTGTTGTATTACATGTCATGCCTGTCACGCCTCTTTTGCTTCTACGATGCCAACTTGCTGTCTAAAATCACATGATGCCGCTCATTCATGCTCAACATTAGATAGACGGAGCCTTCTGTCTGTACTCTGGGTTCATTTCGGCCGCATTTGTGCAAGTTTGTGTCTTTTCATTATATATAAATATCATGAAAATTGTGAAAAGAATTCACTTCCATCGACAATGCGGCCTCTGTTTAAAGGTACCATATTACAGCCCCCTCCACCGTTGCCTCACTTGTTATTGCGTGAAACTTTTGACTCAGCCCTCTAGTGTCATTTACTAGCTCTATCTATACCATCATGAAGGACGCATGGAAGATAAGGAAAGTGACATTACAACATTTGAAATGGACGTATCTATTTTCGTACCTAAAGGGACAATTCCTGTTGGCAAAGCTAGCTGCCACGGTTTCAGCTCAAACACCTCCATGTTTGCCTGTGACATCAGAGATGAGAGACATGTGAAGGCAATACCAGCCCAGACTCTTAATGCTGTATATAGCACCTTTAAATCGCAGGATCTTTTCATCCAATTCTGTATTGTTCTGTCTCTCCTTGTTTCCCTCTTTGACCTGGCCTATGGTACATGATTCTGCAATGACGGATGAAGTTGTGACCAAGAAGCAGCAGTGAACATCACCTGTATTTGAACACTTTCTAACAATGTCTCTCTCTCTCTCTCTCTAATACTGTCTTCAGTTCACAGTCCTGCGGTGCTGTGTGGCAGAGCACAGGATGTTTCGAGGCTCCAGCTCCTCCGTTTTATTCCACTTCATGTTGCTGCTCGGCCTCTTCATGGCTGCAGCCACACTGGGCTTCAACCTATATGAGCAAGAAGCTGCACTGAAGAAAAACATGTACTGTATTTCTGTTATTTTGACTTGAGTGCAGAGATACTGTCTACATGTAATTTTTAAGGCTGTTTGTTTCTTTAGTTGTTCAACTGTCAATATAAAAATCTATTTGCCCTTCTAACACTCAAAGTAAAGATCCCATTTATATTTAACTTTTCTCTGTTGCTCATTTCTCCAATTTGTTTCTCCAATTTCCCTTCCAGTTCCTCCTGTGGTCCTTTTGGAAAAGGAGAAACTGTGTTTAACGTGACAGGTGTGTGTGTGAACAGTCTCCCGGGCCCTGCACAGACCACTCTCCGCTACCTGGCGTCCGAGGCCTTCGCCCTGCCGCTCATACTGGCTGAAATGTAAGTATACAACAGGTTTAGGCTAACACTGGCTCTGTATTTGCTTTGTGATGAGTTTTTGCTGCTTGAAGGAAAACAAGTATAATCTGCTTTAAGAGTGTTTCAACCTTTGGGTCAGAGAAGTAGAAGCACAGTGTGTACAGCTGTAACATGTTGTGTAACCATCAGTGGATACAAGCTGTTTTAAAATTGACACACAGTACTTTCATCTGAGCCGCTGGTCTTGTTTCTGTTTCCTCAGTATAATCTTAACCTCATATTTGTCACGAGGACGAGCCAATCAGAAGGCCATCGAGAGACTCAAAGACATGCTGGTTATGGTAAGTCACATGTCATCAAACACTGACATATTTACAAATTAGTCACAGACAGAAGATAAGGAAATAGTTGATTTGGTTGTTGCAAGTGAGCCATTAGCTACTGGGTCTGTTATTATTATGCTTTTCTAGTGTATCTGTGTGCATGTTGTGTCTATAGATTTGTATGTGGTTTCCTCACAGAGCAGCTCAGATAAGCGTTTCCTGGTGAAACAGAACGCCACGATGCTCAGACGTCAGAGAAACCCCCTCAGAGTGCGTTCTGCACCCGTCAAAGAGGACGCCCCCGTCAACAACTGGAAGGACCCCCCCTCTACGCATGCAAACTGATTAAAGTCCTCAAGCTGTCGGGCCTGTCCTTCCACAGACTTCCACTTAAAAATAAAGCCTGGCTTTGGCCGACAGCAGTTAGGAGCACCTCGGGGTGGCTGAAAATAAAAAGTCAAAGCAATAATGAACTCTTTCTGTTCCAGTTACATGATGTACTGTAAGAAATACCTATAAGAAATGCAGTTATGGCCTCTTTCTGCAAAGGTGTTATTTTAACCTTAATTGACAGTTTGCAGACATTTTTATGGGATTGAAAATTTTGATTAGAATTTTATTGTCCTTGTGAGTTTGTGATGCTTGACAGGGAAACTGTGTTTTTACTTTTTTTTCTGTAAATTAAGAATTTATGCTTATTAGTGTAATTTTTTTTATCATCATTTAAATGGTGGTCGTAGTACTTGGTTGTGTTTCTAAATGTCAATTTACCTGTGTTAAATAAACTGAGTGTTTTTTAAAATATCCCGCTCAATAAACCTTTAGTTTTATTTGTGTCACTTAAAATGAAACCAAACACGCAGCCTTATATGTTATCTACTTGCAACACACGTGTAACACCCCTAGCTTTTACACACATAAATGGAGCCACACAAGCACGCACACACACACATGCACACACACACAAAAACATGCACACTGAACCGAGCTAGAAAAACAATGTCCGAGATAAATACGGAGCCCTGTTATGAAGAATCTACAGACTCTTAATTTGCTGCCAATTTTGGGTGAGTTAGTCAAATTATTTTAAAATGGCCACATGTATTATAATTTTTTTGGTTTAAAATTCTTACTGCGATGTGTGTTTTTTTCAGCTCTGGCAAGTTTCTTCGTCAAGATAAGTAAGTTTGTTGCAGTGGTGCCTCTGTAAGATATGGAGCTCAGCTGGCTGAGTTTGTCCTCGCTAGTTCAGAACTTTTCAGATATTATTCTTTGATCTCATAACCTGAAATAAAATATTTCAGTGGACTGTATCTGCTCATACTCTCTTAAAAAAGTGTTATGGGTAAATTTCAGCGCTCCACCCAGCATTTCATGTCTTTCTTCAGGTGCATCGATCTCTCTTCGTCCAGTGCTGACTGGTCCTGACATGGCCTACCTTGGCTCGAGGGTGGCTTTCCGGTGTAATGCATCTAACTCCTCTCTGCCAGTCACCTACGAGCTGATGCTGGAGCTGGACGATGGTGATGTTGTGATTGACACAGCCGCTGATCTCCAAGAGGACCAACGTGCTTCGTTCTTCCTGAAAGTTGCTGCAACATCAGAGGGGTCGTACCACTGTAGGGCGACGACAGGAGAAAGCACAGGAGTCAGCAACAGCATCAAGCTGAGTGTAGTCAGTGAGTAAAAGATATGCAGAGAAAGCGTTCATCCTGTTAGAGCTTTAAAGTCACTATGTAAAGCAATTGACCCTTTACTAAGCCCCGCCCCTTTGCGTCGTCCATCAAACTGTTGGAGCAACCATGGAGCCCTCACTGTAGCTAACTGCACTGGAAAAATGATAAAGCTCTGAACTATAGGCTACAGTTCACCGTGTCAAAGTCAACCACCACATCACTGGCGATTGAGATAGATGATAATAAATATAAAGGAAACTTTGTGTATGTTCAACCAGCTGTGTGTCATCGCAGTGTGTGCAGATGAACGATGTTTGCCTTCCCCTCGTGCGACAAGCTGCTGGACCTCTGCTGGGTGGACAGACAGGGAGCTCTGGGGCAAGCTAAACACCATCATCTACACACACTGTGATGACACATAACTGGTCCCTCCACTAGTCCCTGTACAGCTGGGTAGGTCTTTATTCAATGTTATAATAAGAGGTGGCCGATGCTACACTATGATAGGCCAGTCTTCGCTGGTGGGAGACTTAACAAAGGGTCAATTTACATGCATTGGTTATGGCTTTGTAACATTACATACTTTCTAACCTTTTCAGTTTGGTATAACGGCCTGTGGAATGATTTTCTTTGGATGTTTTTTCTGGGAAAACCCAAGGGATGCACGCTCCCAAGTGCTTTGCCTCTTGCCACAGCGCTAACAGTGTGCAATATTAGCCAACACAGAGTGTTGTTTTATCTTGTGAAGAATGTCTGGTCAAAGGTCTGATCGATGTTGAGGAGAAACAAAGGTCAACATCTGCAGGGCATTCGATTTGTGTAGGGACCTTAATTTAGTTTTGGGGATCAAAACTGGCTTTCTTACTTACCTCATATATCAAAATGATGCCGGACAGTTTGGTTTAGTCTTGTGTTTATCCAGCCCGATCTCACCCCCAGGGTGTCAAAATGCACATTAATCATTAATAACAAGGACGTTCTAAAAAGTCCACATAGTACTTTTAATATCACAGTTATTTTACTGGAGAAAAAAATCCCAAATCTGAATTCTCTCTTCCCCAACCATTTTTTATTCCTGACCTTTAGCTCCAGCATCAAACACCAGAGTGACTTCTGAACCCTTCCCCCCTGTGGTATACGAGGGGTCACGCATCATACTGAGCTGCAGCGTCTCAAAGGGCTCCCACCTTTCCTACACCTGGTTTTTCAACCGGAAGGAAGTGACGTCCTTAACCTCTCCCCTTCTTCATCTCACGGGTAACAAGCTAGTGATGGAGAATGTGACTCCAGAGCATGCTGGATGGTATTATTGCATGGCTTGGTCCACAGTGCGGGACACCAGGAGGTTTTCCAGCAGCTTCCAGTTCCAGGTGACAGTCAAAGGTATGTGTCAACAAAAAAACACCTGTCTGAAATGTTGGTTAGATTTGTTTTACTGTAGCCCTAACAGGTTTCATCCCATCTTCTCCCCTCTGTATTCCTCCACCAGTCTATGTTTCCAAGCCAAGAATCTCTTTCTCCATCTTCAAGGAGGGAGCCAGGTCACCGTGCCAACGTGACCTGCTGGTCGACAAGAGGGAGTCTCCCTGTCAACATCTCTCTTTTAATAGATGATGAAGAAGTGGCATCTGTCACAGCTACTGAATCCCTCACTGCCTGGTTCCCTGTCACCATGGTGCCCTGGGCAGGACATGGGCGTGGCTCAATGTCAGGTGAACACTGAGGTGCAGAAGTTGATGAGTGATCCTGTGACTCTGGAAGTGGGTATGAGCTACACAGTAATGTGAAGGAAATACGTCTCTCTCTATGATTGCCTTCCTCTCCGTCCGCTCTTTGTTAATCTTTCTTTCATTCTCTTCCCCTCCTTTCCTCCAGTTCCAGTCGGAGGTGATGTGAAAGTGGAGGTTGAATATCTCTACAGAGCTGACTCCAAACTGGCCGCCGCCAGGCTGAGCTGTCAAGTCAGCAGAGGAACCTTCCCTTACATCTCCTGGTTCTTGAATGACTCTGTCCTTCCCCCTGAGACATACATGGACTCCCATATTCTGTCTGTCTTGTCTCACTATGCCCTATCTACACATAGACAAACCCTCGTTCTGGCCAAGCTCGGTCCAGAGGTGTCTGGGTATTACCGCTGCAGCGCCAGGGACAGCTATGATGACGCCGAGCCCTGGATGGAGAGTGCAGCCGTGCAGGTCCAAGTGACAGGTGAAAAGATCAAAACTAGGCGTCCAATAAAAGTAATCTTAAAGGAGTAGTTTAACATTTCTGAGAAATGTGCTGATTTGTTTGCTTACCAAGACTTACTGAGACGATTTGATTGATACCACGCTCATGTCAGTACAGTAAATAATATACCGCCAGATACCAGTTAACTTAGCTTAGCATAAAGACTGGAAACAGGGGGAAACAGCTAGCCTGGCTCTGCCCAAAGGTCATTGATAAACATGTTCGTTTAAGCTATAAGCTAGCCAGCTGCTGACTCCTCCCAAATATTTACCATACAGGTATGAAAGTGGTCTCAATCTTATTGTGTAACTCTTCTGAATACAGACTCATCTCAACATTTGTCATGTGCCTTTTCATAAATTTCCTCTTGTCTTGTCTTGTCTTGTCTTGTCTCTGTGCTCTTTACTGTACCCCAACACACTTGTACTTGTGATCAGACAGGATCCTTTGCTCCATGCCTCGAGCAACATCTGCCACTGAAACACTACCAAGTAAAAGCACATGCTGTATATTTAAATGCCTTACATGCTGCCTCTACAGTAGGTAGTACTTCACCGGACTTGTCCCTTCTCTTCCACAGATGTTTCCATGAACACCACAGAGATCATTGCCATAACGTTCTGCTGCTTCCTTTTTCTGATGTTGGCATTGGGTGTAGGCTGCGTGTACAAGATGTTTGACCACAAGCAAGGTGTGTGTTTGTTTATGTGTGAGGGACAAATCAACTGATCGTAAATGTGTAACTGAATTTGTATTAACAAATCTTATGTCTCCACCTCTCATTTCTTTCACAGCTCATGCCCACGTTGCTACAACAAAGTATGTTTTACCTTTATGGACTTCAGGAATTTTAGTTTTTTGTAGCTCAAATCAACCTCTTTAACAGTGTTTGTGTCTTCCAGTCCCAGTTCCGATGCACTTCCTCAGTCTGCATCCACGTCCCAGTCAGGAGGCGAACAGGCCGATACTTCATCTGACTTTGATGTTCACAATCAGGTATACAGGCTTGAAAAATACTCATTTAAACACGATGATTTTGAATCAGTGAAATTTCTCATAAAGTAAGTGATATGTAACTGTGAAGTTCCTGGAATAAAAATGGACACAGTTAACTGGTACACAGTAGCGCTTTATTTTACAGGTCTGTGTTTCCTAACAATGTTTTCTGGAAAGAACTACGCAGCTTTGTACTAATTGTAAAGAAAATTGGGATATCGTTGAAAGCACTGCTCCATTTAAACTAAAGCAAATGTTATTGAATTTTTTATTGATTTTTGGAAACGTTAAATTCATATATATTTTGAATTGTATGCTTGCCTGGACACAAATTTCATATATTTGACATTTTTGCCAAAAGACTCTCAAGGTTACAACAGCAATTAATTGGAACTAATCAATGGAAAATAAATTCAACATTGGGGCTATTTTCTCTACTATTAGCACAAATTTAAATAATTTTCAGCAGGAATCTTCTGAGATAATTACCATAAAACTATTAAGAAAATACGTTATTTTCTACTGTAACCTGAAGAGTTTTTAAGTCAGTGCACAGCAGGCCTGCACAACATGCAAAACTGGGAATTTGTCCCAGACAACCATAAAATTAAAATTGTGTGGCTTTCAAGGATATTCCACAGGAAACTTAAAAACTGCTTATAAACTCAACACAGGTAAGTTAAGTAAAAAAAAAACTGTCACAGATATTTGCCTCTATTTTCTCTATAACAGTACCAAATTACAATGTTTTTTCCATCCTCTAAGAAGTTATAAGAAAGTTGCAGACATGTAAATTAAAGTGTTACCTGTTGTCCCTCAGAAACTTTATTTAAGTCAAAAGCAACCTGTTGAAATGGACAAAAAAATTACTGTCAGATTTGACCTTTATTAACCATCTGTGTCGCTGAAACAAAATGATTTGTGTTGTTTATAATATTAGAAACAATGTGACCCAGATGACATGACTGTTCTCTGTCTCTCTGTTTTAGACCGTGGAGATCACAGTATGACACAGGAAGAGCCTGCACCGAATCAAGTCGATCACCTCTTCATAAAAGTTGTTCATTATGTTACTTAGAACCTGCAGTTTTATTTTGTTGTTCTGCAGGTATAATTAGGACTTTTACTGAGCTGCCAAGTTGCTTATTAGACACTGGTGGAACATTCAGTTAAAAAGAGTGAGAGGTTTTATTTTAAGCAGAATTACTGTATACTGTCATGTGTTTGCAAATAAAAATTAAAATTTTAGGGATGTTTTGTTGTTCTTCTTCTTCAATCAAATCAATTGTAGAAATGAAGCTTGATTACACCGTCACCTCTTCACAATAGAGTGCTCCAGGGATGATGTTTTTGTGTAGGCTGATGAAAAAGTTAGTGTCGTCCTGGTTCCCTCGTCAAAAATCCAAAGGAATTTTACCACTGGATTTTGGATCAATGCAGAAAATAAGCTCTGTGGCAAACAAACCTTTATCACACGTTTTGTTAAGCAAGATAAGTTAATACGTAACTACTTTCATGATCTTGTAGTGTAAATTGAAAAGCTTACATAACACTATAAATGAACTACACCACGGTTGCATGACTCAACGTTGCCATCATAACAAGACTGTGAAGCCGTGTTCAGCGTGATGTCCTCTCATTTAGCCACTTGTTAGCAACCAAGTAATGGGCTCATTCCTGGGGCACTATATGCTTCCTTACTTACATTGTTTTGGAATTCACATTTTCAAACTCTAACACAACAACAAGGGTGAAGCTTACTCGTTTCATCGTTTGGCGGGACATATGTATCGATTATATCCTGAGCATTACACATTTTATTTCCTGCAGTCTGGTGAGTTTTTATGCACCAATTTATGGTGGCAATGCCGTAGTACTTCATTCCTTTAACCCTGCGTAGTTGTTTCATCCTCTTTTGGCAGATGCAACCACTGCTTTTGAGGTTGGACACAGCCACCACCTACATTACTGGAGGCGTTGTTCCATCTATGATTTGTGTTCTAGCAGTGGGTCAAAATTAAAGTCCTCTGCTACTTTAATGTTTTTATTTTTGGGGACAAATGCACATGTTCTAAATATTGAGGAGGACGTGTCCCCTGCACCCCTGCACAGTGGTGTAAGCTAGTTACAGCAGGTCCCAGTGCACGCTGTTGTGCACATATTGTCTCATCACATGATCAAACAGAGACTCGACACTGGACAACATCAACATATATATTATCCAGCAATCATCACTGCATCTGTACATGACACAAAATACCAAAGAAAATAAGAAATTATTTGTTTGATTTAATCCTTTTATAGTTTATTCATAGTTTATGTAGAATAAGCATATCATTTTATCACACACACACACACACACACACACTTATGTATAACCCCACTGAGTAAATGACTTCATCTTAAGTCGTTACCAGGACGGGTAACGCAGGGAGGTGTATCACTATCAGCTATTTGCACATGTTTCTAAGTGCGTGTGTGAATTTTTTTCACCCACAGTGTCACTAACCACCGTAAAAACTCCTGCATAACACAGTGTAGCGTAATATATTTGACGTATACAGTTGTACTAGGCGATTTTTCTTCAAGAATGTTTCCTTCCCTCTTTGTGGTCACACTGGGTAAGATACTCAACATAACATGCACTGCAGTACACTTTTTATTTCACAATTTGAAACACTTGTGAACGCTTTGATATCTTTTTCCCCTCTACAGGGCTGTGCTACTGTGTCAAGGACAGCAGTAAGTCAGTTGTTGTTTGAGTGTGTGTTGGTGTGTGTCTGGTCAATTCATGTAATATTGTAGCTCCTGATTGTTTCTGTTGAGTGTTTGTGCAGTTTTGTATTATTTGATTTCATTGTATTGATAGGTCAGTTAACTCTGGGGCGTCCAGAACTTACTGGCCCTTCAGAGGCGTTGGTGAAAAGCGCTGTAGAGTTCAGGTGCGGACTGGAAATCTACCCAAAGAATGAAACCCCACTGTTCCAGTTATATAAGTGAGTATTTGTTCATATCAAATTTAACCACTGCATTAAAATGCATCAAGTTATTATAGAAAATCCCTCTAATTATCAACCTTTTCTAGGGAGGATAACCGTGACAAGTTGCTGGGCGAATACACCTCCCTGGATGAAGAGGTTGCAGTCATTCCCATCGTAATCAAAACTTACCATGAAGGCAAACTGGAGTGTGTGGTCAGGGCGCAGAACAACTCTAACATAGAGCCCAATGTCAGCTACACACACTATCTGAAGGTTATTGGTGAGTCTTGTTTTATGGCTTCTCTGTACCAGTATGTAGATTTATGTTTGTAAAAGCTCAACACAATGAGGAAAAAAAACTCAAAGGGTGTGTTTTTGTAAGATGTAAAATGACAATTTTCTTAGCTTGGTCATGTCACATTTATAATTGTTTCATTGTTTTTACTGTGAGCTGCTTTTGGGCCAAGTCTCTCTTGAAAAACACTTTAATCCCAGTGAGACTTTCACCTGGTTAGATACAGGAAAGAAAAGTTTCCTAAAATATTACATCTACACTGTGATAAATTTAACACATGCATCTGCACTGAACTTATGAAATGCTTATGTAAACGTCTTTTATTTTGTATTTTTTATTTTTGGACCCCATCACGAGGTTTCTGTACTTCCCTAACCAGAGGATTTTTTCCAGTAAGATTTTTTATTGTTATTGTGAAATGAGACCCAGATCTTCGTCTGTTGTTGTGTCTGTCCTGCAGAACCAGTGAAAGGTGCAATGATCGACGTCTTGTCAGGTCCAGTGGAGTTCTTTGAGGGGAAGACACTGAAGCTACGCTGTAATATTACCGCTGGAACTCACGTCTCCTACAAGTGGCTGCTGAATGGTCAGCCTATCTCTGAGTCTCCTCTCCATCATTTTGCAGATGACCGTCTCCTGATCTACAGGTCAGTCTCTGCACAGCCGCTTCTGCATTACCAGGTGGTTGATATGGTGTTGTGAGCAGTTGAATGATTTGTTTGGTAAGTGTTAACTATTGTGTTCCGTGTGTGATGCAGACATAAAACTAGGGTTTTATTGGTTGATGGTGGAGTGTTGCTGTTAGGTGGTTGCAGTGGTGATTCTGGGTGGTTGGCAGGCAAGAGTGACAACAGGGCATACTGTGGGTATGTAAGCAGACTATGAGTAACCTGAGGAGTGCTTGAGTAGTTTGATATTTTGGGCAATATGCTTATTTACTTTTCTGCTAAGAGTTAGATGAAAATTTGACATCACTCTGAGATATTTTTGTCACTTACGGAGCTAAAGTTTATGCTGCAATCACTGTTGTACGAGATTTTGTTGGTGTCAGCAATACCCAATATCTCTAACTCTAAAGTACAAGTTGGAGGCTGACATGAACATTTTTTCCCGTTGGTTGCCTTTGGTGACGTTTAAATGATGCGACTTTGATGCAGCATATTAGCTTAGCATAAAGACTGGACACAGCTAGCTACCCTGGCTCTACATACACCTACCAGTACATGTAAAACTCAATCATTACAGTGGAAACAGACAACGTTTTAACTCCATCCCCTACTATTTTCAATTGGTGTCATTGTTGGTGCTGCTGTCACTGAGACAACCAGATCGCTTTTTTTCCTCAGAGCCAAGCAACCACCACAGTTTCCACAGATGAGCAGGATTTATACTCATGCGGCAGACCCTACGCTGTGGCCTACATCACTGTTGTGGGCATTTATACTTGTTCGGTGGTGTGTCTGTGTCAGTGTGCGGTTACAAGTCCAAAACACTGGTCAGCGGTGGAGGTTTCCGTGAAGTGCTGTTAAGTTTAGCTGATTCAAAACACGCATTAAACATGGCTTAATAGCAACAATTTCAAACACAAGTACACAAATTGGCTTCACTATAACTTTTACAATTCACAGACAAAGCACCTGTCTTTATCTGGACACGTTTTCCCCACAAATACAACGTGCTAATGTTATTAGCACAAGCCTATGGCATTTCATATTGTATGAATTAGCCTAGCAGCTAGCAGACTTTTCCTCTTCTCATATAAAACCAGAGACAACAGCAACATTTAACAAAGGTAACGGTAAATAATTTGGCTCTGTTACAACTCACAAGGTTCACCAACAAAACAACCATCATACTAAACACGTTTTCCAACCAAATATAACATGCTAACGTTATGAGCACAAGCCTATAGCATTTTACATTGTATAAATTAGCCTAGTGACGAGCAGAGATTTTCTCTACCCACATGAAGCCAGGATACATCCTAAAGTATAAATCCCCGAAGGACAAATTCATTTTAATTTAATTTTTTTTAATTGTATATACTTTATTAATCCTACAAGGGGAAATTCAATGTTTACACTCTGTTGTCATATACACTCAGGTCTGAATACACACACATGCACAAACAGGACCTATACATGCATTAAATGGAGAGATGTCAGAGTGAAGGGGCTGCCCATGGACAGGCGCCCCGAGCGGCTGGGGGGGGGGTTGGTGCCTTGCTCATGGGCATGTCGACAGTGCCCAGGAGGTGAACTGGCACCTCTCCAGCTACCAATCCACACTCCATATTTTGGTCCAGGCGGGGACTTGAACCGGCGACCCTCCGGTTCCCAAGCCAAGTCCCTGTGGACTGAGCGACTGCTATTAAAATGCTATTTTTGTGGAGGCTTTATTGTCAATTTAACAATAATTTATTGTTTCTTATCTGTGAAATAAAAGTGAATAAAAGTTTTGTTGACACTGAGTGAAATAATTTCAGCTTACAAAAATAGACAGGAGGTCTGCGTCGCCACAACGTGTAGTTACATTTCTGGGGAGGTGCACGTCAGGCTGCGGTGTAGGTTATGGCGTAGGCTCCTTGTCATTCACTGCAGAAATATTAATTACTTTTGTTGTTCCTCTATTTGCCATTTCCTCTAGTATCTGTGAAGGACTTATATTGAAACTCTGTGGTAACTAAGGATACCAACCATTAGCTGCTGGGGAAACAAAAACACTATCCTCCTCCTGTTTTGTACATCATTTGATGCACTTCCTTTGTAATTAAATTGAGCCTTAATTTTTCCAGGAGATACCTGATGGCAGACAGAATTACACGGTGAAAGCGAGGCTTACAGGGAATCGATCTAAATGGAGATGGTGTCGTTATTCTATGGCCCTTACATTGTGCAATTAACATTTACTTCATGATTACAAGTTAAAACAAAAACTTGTCTATTTCCACTTTAACGTGATGTTTCTTGTCACTTAATCTGTAGACAAAAAGAAATCTAAGAATGCATTGTCTTAAGCTGAGTTACGTAAGACAAACAGAGAGAATAGTAAACCTGAGGTTTGTAAGAAAAATCTGAGTTCTGCATAAGAAATTGTTGTAACCAAAACCAAAGTAGTTGCACTAAAAGCCTTGCTGCATCTCTTGATTAAGCAAGTTCCTGTGTTGTCTGAGTCATTTTCCTCAACAAACATCTGTCCAACACTGTCTGAGAAGGAACTCCTTTATCATGGAGGCCACTGAGCATGCTCATTTTTAACCTAATAAGTAAAAGGAAAGTTACTGAAACTATTTTGTGTCACCTCCAGGACTACTTCTAAAGACAGCGGCTGGTACAGGTGTGTCGCCAGCAACAACTTCAACAACACCAACTTCTACACCACCGCCAGCCAAGTTTTGATCACAGTCAAAGGTTAGCTGTTGTGAAAACACTAACAGGTTCAGATTTGGAGCCATGACATGGTTTCTTTGAGCAAAATAACATTCTGCTTCATTTTACTCCCTCAGACTTGGTGTCAGTCCCTGACATCTCCTTCACTGTGTTAAAGGAAGGTTCCCACTATTCTGCCATTGTCGTCTGTCAGTCAACCGAAGGGACTCTGCCTGTCACATTCTCACTGTACAACGGGACAGTATTGGTCGCCAATACGACAGTTGAAGAGAGAAATGCTGCATTTAAGGTTCCAGTGGTCTTGGACCGGCATTTGGGATGGCTCCAGTGCCAGGCAAACAATGGAGACCGGACCCAGTACAGTGAATGGATTCCCCTGGAAGTTGGTATGTGAATTGCTTGACAGACTACCTTCTCTTAATGCTTGTCCACAATGTCGTTCTTGATCCACAATGTCTCCAACAGTCCCAGTCGGTGGGCCTGTGAAGATGCATTATGACTATGACGTTGGAAAAAACTACGCTGTGACCCGCCTGAGGTTCTACTGCAA
This sequence comes from Cephalopholis sonnerati, assembly GCA_019142605.1. NCBI lineage: Eukaryota > Metazoa > Chordata > Actinopteri > Perciformes > Serranidae > Cephalopholis > Cephalopholis sonnerati. The sequence goes on from JAGQAX010000003.1 coordinate 20,104,475, forward strand.
GGCAGCGAAGGGATCTTTTCCACGGTACCAGTGGTTCCTTAACACAACCCTCCTACATGACCAAGGAAGCTTCTACTATGTGATCAACAAGCCTCCAGAGGAGTCTATACTCCTGCTGTCTGTAGAGAGGCGCAGCACTGGAACGTACCACTGTGAAGTGTCAGACAGCTTTGACAACACCACTGCCATAAGTAGCAAGAGGCGGTACCTGGATAAAGACGGTACGGATGATTCATTCATTTAAAGGAGTGCTTCACCCACAAAATGCCCATTTGTGTATGAATTAGTCATCCTGTGTTACCGTGTTACCACAGATGATCATTGTGTGGGTGAAGTGTCCCTTTAAGCATGGACATACAGTTTTGGGGGGGACACAGGGGACACGCCCCCCTCAACATTAAAAACATGAAAGTAATAGACACTTTTACTGTGACAAAATTAAAGACATTTCCACTATTAATTGAGCCAGAAAAGCAAAAAGTTGTGCATAAAAATTCACCAGAATTCAGGAAATTACGGCCCAGTGCCATTCTTTTTACCACTACCCCTCATGTTTGAGTGCCACCTTGCTCCTGAGAGCCGAGTTACACGGGGTAGTGGTTGAACTCTTTCTCATGGAAATGTTTAAATATCCAGATGCGATGAGCATTGCTGGATATTGTAAGTATGCCGTCTTCTGCAGTGTTGATTTCTGTTGCGTGGGGTACAGATCTGAATTAACAATTTAACACTGGCTAACTAGCTAATTAGCCATCGTCACAACAGCATACCAGTGATTTCCTTTATATTGCTTGTTATAAGGAAAAGGATCATAATATATTGAAACAACATTAAACTAAGATTATAAGTGGTATCGTAATTTTAAATCTTTATAAATAAAGAAAACAGATTTGTGGGTTTCTTTTGTTGCGTGTGCAGCCATCTTAGCAATGATTTTTCATGACACTTGGTATGAAGTGTGCCTTGAAAACCTTAGTTTGACAGGCCTAACACTTCGCCCTACCCCTCTATCCCAACAAGAGTAGGGACACCCTACCCCTAGAGGGCTAAGTCCTAGGGGCAAGGGGTGTGTTGGCATCGGGCCTAAGTGTTTGCCCCCCTAGAAATTCCTGGGGGAGGACCCCAAATGGCCTGTTTCATATGGGCCTCCCCACGCCCAATGCTGAAATGAACCTACGCCCTTGCCTTTAAGTAAAACAACCATGTGACAGGTGACAGCTGGTTTTATCTCTTCTTTATCTTCCTGCTCCTCTAGTGCTGAATCGCCTGCCCACCCTGGTGGTGGCCGTTGTCTTTGGATGTTTCACAGCCCTGGTTCTCCTGGTCTCCATCTGTTGTTTGGTTGGAGTGATGTTCAGTGAGTTGCAGAGTTCTGTTTTCATCTGTTGTGGCTTCCTTATCATTGATACTGTGAATAAACGTCCTTTTTTTTGCTGTTGTTTCAGGGCGGAGGGTGTACGGAGACAAGTCTCTGTGAGTTATTTTTCTGTTTCAATCTGACACCATGAAAAAAATTACCACATTTCACATGACGCTGTTACTTCCTCTTGCAAAGAGAACTGTGCTACTTAGTCCTCAGGTTTTCTTTTACAATGTACTGAGGAAGATTAACATGTTGGCAGCTCCTTCACCATCCGCAGTTAAAAAGAAGCAATGGCCGATGCTACTGTATATGAAAAAGTACTTTGTGTTTTCCTGTTGTGTGCCATAAAACCACTACAACAGCTTTCATGCCAACGTCCAAAACATCAACAAATAATGTAAAATCCAGTTCATCAATGGTCTTGTTTGTTCATGGTCACACATGAAGTTATGTAGCTATGATACTGTATGTGAACATGCTACACACCTTACAACAATAATGATACCTTGCTTTGTTTAAACTCCAAATATGGTTTCTTGTTCACAATCAAGACTCACAACATCTACTGTGAGCTTAGGGGACATTTGAGGGTACAAGGTACATTTTGGGGGGATTTTTTCCTTTTTTATTCAGCTTGACAACTTGTGGACTGACAGTAAACATGGTGAGAGAAGGGAAAGACGTGTGGCAGAGGTTGAACTGGGGATGTGGTTATGTGGTAAATGTTGTGTACAATTGTGCAGCTTATAGTAACAGTCTCACAAGCATGTCATAAACATCCTCAATACTGCTCAGTAAGTTTATGTCATGTTTATTAATGTGTCTGGGATGGTCAGAAATTCTCTCATCGCACCGTCCTCCTACTGTTAGCAGTTAAACGTGAATGTGGAGGAAAATAAAATAAAAATTTGCCCTGATTTTTTATTATTTTTCTCACATTTACATTATCTTGTTACAGAACGATGTCATGCGATATGACCAGGATATTAATTCTGGTGGACAAATACTCAGTTCTTGCTCTGTTAAATTGTTATATTTTTGCCAGAAGAAGTAAAATGTAAATACAATAAGTTAAAATAAATCTCTGAATCACTTTTTAAAAAAACATCATGTTATATTTAGGGGTAACTGTGGAAGGTACACTCCTCCTCAGGATTTTTAAAGCTTGATATTCCCAGAAACACCACAACATGGCGGTGTAAACATGCCGAGTCACATGACGTCCCAAGCTCTATAGATTGATTTGGTGTGTTTTCTTTCTGCTGAGCTTCACCTGCCAACTGTATCTCCATGCAGAAGGAGGCATGCATCTACTCGTGATCGAGAGGCTTGTGCCCACGTCAGATGTAAACATCAATGGCGTCTTCCTCGGCTGAGCTGTAACATTAGCTCAGTGGTGCTAGGTGAGCTAGCAGTAGATGCACACTTCCCTCTGTGTGGTGACGTGGTTGGAAAGTGTAGTTCTGTAAAAAGAAAATAGTTCCTCCATGAAACTGTTCACAACAAGGTCTGTGGATTATCTTGAGTAAGTGGGTCATGATTTCTGGAAAGAGACATTGCTGTTGAGTTTCAAATGTATTTTTGAGGGGGCTTTGAGCAACACAAGCTGAGTGTCATCTAGTTTCATTATATTGGAGAGAAGGCAGACATCTCTACGGGCCATATCGCCAACATTCAGCAACACACCCCCAAACAGTCCAGACTGATAAATAGCACTACACTGAAAAGTAAAAATATGTATTTTTGATTTGGGGGTGAACTGTCCCTTTAACAACTTGTTTTTTTCTCAGCAGCTTGGAGATGGGGAAAATGGTGGCTGCATATGAGGGAGAGCTGGTCAGTCAATATTTTTCTGTCTCCATCTTTTAAAAGCCAGTTCACGTCACTCACATGATCCAGTTTCATGATCGCATATTGAATCATCTCCATTAGGATAAATAATTAATGATGAGAGCTCTCTGTCCTTACAGGACTTGTCAGAGTACAATGAAGATGCTGATGTTGTGGTGGCAGCCAGAGGGGGTGAATTTGATCAGGTGAGATCAGGGGTCAGTTTGTTCTGTTATATGTATGTGTGCTTTTCTTTCTAAATGAGCCAGGGTGGGTGTGTGGATGTTTGTGTGTGTGGATTCTTTTTTTTTTTCTAATGTCCTTTGTGTGTACGGTATTTCTTATTAACATTTTTTTTCTTTACTGTATATAAAAAAATGTCAAATGTATCCACACCTTGTTCTTAAACAGTTATTCTACTGTTTTCAATAAAAGTACTATAAATTTTTAACGCACTACTTAAAACACAAACTGAAAACAAGGATATGAAACCATTATGAAGACACTGATTGAAGTCTCAAACTGCAGTGATAAAATGAAGCACCTATGGGATATGACAAAAATTATACCCAGCTGGTAGGATGAGGTTTACACAAAGCAGTCAAACTTCACTGTTCATCTGTCTGTCCTCTCCTCAGGCGTCTGAAGCCTCTACAGATGAATGGCCCCAAATTGAGGAAGAGAAGAAGACCTTGGAGGACGAACCAGTTGAGGGACCCTCAGGGGTCAAACTGTTGTGAACACAGGCTGTTGTTGTTAAATAAACATCTGTGCTCTGTGTCTTTTAAGTGTGATGAACTGGGCTACCTATGTCAGCTGTGTTTGTGGTGGTAAAATAATGATAACAGTCACAATCCTGGCTCCTAAGGGACTGTTCTTTACTTATCAGAGGAGAGGGGGGGGGAGCTGGAGTGTGACTTAGTTGTTTTGTTTTTGTTTTCCCTGAAGCAGCAGATATTTCTCCTTGAGCCTCCCTGAGTGACTTGCGGAAAATGTACCACCCTCCCTCCACCATAAATTAATTATTAGATGTTTGAAACTTACCCTCTGATGTTTGAAAATTAAACCTTAAAAGCTGAAGGTGTAATCCTGAAGTAAAAAACACAAAGAAGCCTCAGTTTTTCAGTCTTGTTGTGTATGCTGGTTAGTTTGTACGAAGTTTATTTTGGCCAAATTTGAACTGAAATATAGAATAAAGTGATTTTAATAAAATATTTGGTTATGTTTTTTTCCTGACAGAAGCATTTGTTGCACATGATGTGTCCAAGGACCGCTGAAAATTTGAAAAGTCAAGATAATTTCTGTTTTTATATAAATGTATACACCATGTTGCACACAGCTGGTGTATGACATTTTTTTATATAAATGTTGAAGGTGAAAAGTTAATAAAAGCCTCAGTTTTTCCACTCATGTTGTGTATGCTGGTGCAAACACTTTATTCTGAGACATAGAATAAAGTAATTTAAATGAAATATTTGTTTGTTTGTTTTGTTGCAATATAATTTCTGTCATATATGATGATAACATGATGCAGCTGGTGTATGACATTTTTTATATTAAAGCTGAAGAAGAAAGTTAAAAAAAAGGGCTCGGTTTTTCACTCTTGTTGTGCATGCTGGTTAGTTTGTGCAAACGGTTTATTTTAAGACATAGAATAAAGTGATTTTAATGAAATATTGGTTATGTTTTTTTTTCCTGACACAGCTTCGTTACACATGATGTGTCCAAGGACCGCTGGAAATCTGAAAATCCAAGATAATTTCTGTTTTTACAGTTTCTGGTTACGATAAATAGTGTAATTGTAACACACACACACACACACACACACCCACACACACTTATAAGTAAGGAACAGTCCCTAACCGGTCAACTCCGCCTCCTCCAACGCGCAGCCGCGTGCGCAGCTCCTCTGGGTGGCGCACGGCAGGAGGTGGCAGTACTTTGAGTTTATGCTGTCCTGTCAGGTCGGTGGAAACCTTAGAGGAGAGCTCCGGAGGACCAGCTGAACGGTAGAAACATGGAGGAGACGGGCGGTGCTACTGCGTACGGGGTTTCTTTAGCAGGTGGAGGCTTCGACTTCAACAAGTTCATCCGACAGCCGCAGACCATAGTGCGGATACTGAGCTGGGTGAGTGGAGTGTGGGTGTAGAGCAGTTTCTTTTTTTACCAGCGCATGTTCAAAGGTTCAAAAGAGCCTGAAGTAATATCCAACATGGTGTGAGAGCAGGTGCGCCTGGCCCGGGGCCCGTCAGCTGCCTCCCAGGAGCGGTTTAAGGCTTTATTTCTGTTTGTGAGGGTCTGAACAACAGCCTACTATATGCAGCGTCTCTGCGGGGCGTCATGTTGCACGCAGCTGGTGTATGACAGCAGCTCGGCGACAGCACAGGTCAACACTGCTGCTGTCAGAGGACAAAAGACAGAAAACTTGTCAGACTCACTGAGATGGAAGCAACACCCTGACTAAATATAGTGTGTGTGATCATTTTAATCTGTCAGTGATCTGTAACACCAGAGCTGTGTCATCACAGAGCAAGACTGCATTTATGTAACATCCTAACCCAGATTATAAGATACTACTCTCTTCTACAGTGTGTTATATATATGTTAAAATGGATATAAGACAGTAATATTAATACTCATTATTATAAAGAGGCTGTACAGACCAAATGTATTTGCATAAAGGGGGTTTTCATGCACAAGGGAATGTTCTGGGAATTTTTTATGACCTGCTGATCACCTGTTGCTAGGCAAATCTTGTGCCACAGATTTGTTTTTCTGGTTAGGACACTGATGTGGAAAGTCCAAAATGAATCTCGACCAGACAGGTTAGACAATAAAACACATTGTCACCTAACCCTGGGTGAATGTGAGCGCACAGATTGAAGGACTGAACTGTTGTATCTGTCCTTGAACGTCTCCTTGGTGAAAGGAAACTATAACATTTAGATCCTGATTTAGATGGAGTGACACAGACTGTTGGATTACCAAGACTACAGTTGATTTACTTTACTAGGTTCATGAGGCGTAAACTGTTTGTTAGGCCTCTATAATGCGCACGCAGGGTGGGTGTAGGTGGTGGGAAAACACAGCTCCACCTGGATAATGTGGCATATTCAGTGTGGTGGATGAGGACAGAATGTGCTGCAACTAACTGCTGTGTGTTTATGTCTTTGGGAAACTGTGTGTGAGATTATGAGTGTGTCAGTGGTAAACAGAGGCTGATGGGCAGGTAAGGTGATACCTATCCCCTGGTGACCCTTGCTTTTACTTTTAGTAAATGTGTGCCACTAATCTCCCTCCACACACACACACACACACACACACATACTCGGTGCAGCTGTGCTCAGCTCATCTCATATTCACACTGGCTCGATCACCATCTATCTATGGTGAATCTTACTTCAACTATCCTGCACCTATGACACTAGAGGGGATTGTTCGCTCTGTAACCCTGCCTACAGGTCCCATGATGCACCACACCTGCTCCTGGAACAAGGAGAGGCTGTGCACAGTGAGTCTTGGTGACTTAAAGGTCCAGTGTGTAGGATTAGAGGAATTACAGTGGTTGACACAAAAATGCAAATGGCCCTGTTTGGAGCCAGTTTGGTTTGCCCGTTCCGAGCTAGTGTAGAAACAACATGGCAGACTGGAGAAGTGGATACAGCATTGGAGGCGGAGCCATGTTTATTCCTATAAAAATTGCTCAGTGGTGCAAGACGCCAAAAAAGTTAAACTTTGTGGGTGTAGAATTATCAGGATCTTCTGCACTGTTGGGCTCCTAGAGCACGTGCACTTACAGACAATCTCCGGTTTAGCACTCCGCTAAGTTGGAGTAGGATAAACTGATTTAACTGTGCCGCTTTTCTAGACTTCAGAAATGTTATTGGATCGAATGGATCAAATCCTGACAGTGAGTCATTTTGCGGGGGTTGTGATGCTAAAAAAAATGTGTCCACTGTTTCATAGACGTCTCTTTCACAATGTAAGTCTATGGGAGGAGGTCTCTTTGGGCCTCATGGCACCACATGATGGACCAGGAAGTTGTTAGTCTATAGTTTGGCCGCTATGAACATTGGCTTTTCATACAAACAGAATGCAACACAAAGTGCTTTACACAATAAAAACAACACCCCCACCCACCACACACACACACACACACACACATAAATTCAGAGACTGTAATGGTAAGGACTAAACAGTAACAGACTATTATAACAGCACTCATAAAAAACAGGAACTGAGGAAACGCTATCATAAGTGGGAAAACACCAGAGGCAGGATAAAACTCAGGATAAAAAACAATTGTAGATCTGTCAATAAATAAGTAAATAAATAAGTTATAATAAATAAATAAGTAAGGAAATAGAGGAATATGCCAGCTGAAAAAAAATAAAGAAATAAATAAATACACAATAATCATAAATACAAAATTAAAAAATAAAATAAAATAAAAGACAGTTCAATTAAAAGCCAGGCCAAAAAGGTAGGTCTTGAGGCCACTTTGCTTCCCAGGGGCCTAAAGAGGACCTGCTCCATATGTAGATATAAACACCTTACTCTAAAGTACAGAAAACACGACAGTTGTTATCTTCAGATTATTATAAAGTAATGAAAACATAGTGATGAACATTAAATAGCTTTTCAGCCAGTAGATGCTCCTAAATCCTGCACACTGGACCTTTATGGTGTTACAGCACGTCACCTGACTGTTAAATATAAAACATATATTTCAGTCATATTCAAGATAAATAATGGACTTCTGGTAGTGTTTCAGTTAAGTCATCAAAAGGAGGCTGTCAGTGTTATTTCTGCTGTGTAATAACGTCTGACAGAGCAAAGCAACGAGAACATACTGTACGCACATATGGGACATTTTGGCTTGTTTTTGACATCTGTCACTCAGCACACAAACACTTTCCATCTGTCCATTTATGTTCAGAAACTTTCCTCCGCTCCACTAACGATCCCTCCGCCTCACTTTTGTTTTGAAACTTCCCACATTCACTTCCCTAATTCCTCTGTCTCCTGTCTCCCTCCCCCTGCCCTCTCACCTCGTCCTCCTCCCCACCCGTCAAACAGTCCCTCTCTATCCTCCTCCCCGATCTCATTATGAGTGTTGTTAGTGGAGTTGGTGGCATCTCCGGAGTCACATGGCAGGCAGCTGCACTCAGAAGTAGGTCACATGGTTAGGTGGGTAACCAGAGGAGACAGCAACAGACCACGGGACGGTCGGAGGGAGCAGTTAGTGCTCACTTCACTTTGTAAACACACGATGAGCACAAGAGTATTTTAAGAGTCAGCAGAAAGACAACTGACCGTTATGATGACAAATAATGATGTCAGTGTTTCATCAGCTATTTCGGTACATTCTTGAAATGGAACATCATTTTAATCAGATGAATTGAGTTATCTTCTGTAGACACAAGCTCACCCTGAGGATGTTTGCTCATTTTACTGAACAGTAGAGCTGCGACGATTAGATGAATTGACAACTGTTTTGATCTTAGAATAATCGTTTCAATTTTTTTTTTTTTTTTTTTGAAGCCAAACATTTTATAATTCTGAATTTAGCTTTGAATTTCTGGGCCGTTTGGTCAGATAAAACCATTTGAGGATGTCACCTTGGTCTCTTGGAAATTACACAGAGCATATTTTACTATTTTCTGACATTTTATTGACAAAACAATCAATTGATTAATCGAGAAAATAATGCACAGATTAATAAATAATGAAAATAATAGCTAGTTGCAGCCCAACTTAACAGTAAGCTCTATCATGCAGAGAAAAGCTGAAGTCACATATTCTTTGCATAAAGGCCGCAGTGCTTTTTGTCCTCTTTTTCGTCTCAGTTCTCTGTGGTTGATTTTGTGATTTCCTGATTGCGGTGCTTTTTAGAAGCACACGTAAATACCAAATGTCAGAGTTTCTTTGAATGCACCACCAAGGATGTTTAAGTTATGTTTAAGTGCCTATGTTTAAGTTTTAAGTTAGTAGACTGTCATACTGTGCTCTCATGAAGTGAAACCAACGGCTGCCTGAAAGATAGGAAATCAGTCTCAAAACCAAAGTGGTCGACAGTAATGTAAAGTATGCGATGTGAAGTTAATGGGTAAACTTGAAAAGCCAGCACTATGTTCCTTTAACCGGACACTTTCTCCTTGTGTCTTTGCAAATCATTGAAGGCCCCCTTCTTCTTCTGTCCTCTGATTCAATGTAGATATTTGCTCTGGTGGTGTTTGCCTGCATCACAACAGAGGGATACATCAACCCTCCCCACAGCGCCGAGGTAAACTGCATCTTCAACCAGAATGACGCGGCATGTCATTACGCAGTTGGCATCGGGGTGATTGCCTTCCTGGCATGCGTGGCCTTCCTGGTGTTGGACGTTTACGTGCCTTTTATGAGCAATGCGCAGGAGAGGAAGTATGCCGTCATGGCAGACCTGGGATTCTCAGGTGAGGAGGAGCGTTAAAGATATACCATGCAAGATCTGTAGACTCATACAGAACTAATCCCTCTGTGGGATGTGTGGCAGTGGATGTTTCTGCAGAGACTCTGCCCTCTGCCTGTATTTTTTTGTTTTCTCCTAATTTTCTGTGTTCGAGATGATTATGGGCGTGTTACCCTCACAGCACCCAGGTGAGGTGAGGTATTTATAAAAACTGTTGCAGCTGTTTCCATAAAAAAGCAGCTCTAAAAAAATCACACAGACACACAACTATCCTGTGAACATTTAGCATTTAGCAGCTAAAGATCCAGATATTTCCCTCATAGTTGTTAGAGACTAAAAACAGAGAGTGACTGCTGGACACATCCTACTCCAAACGAATGCTAATGTCACTGTGTATAATAATAAGCTAATGTTTGCTAACACATTCACCACATCAGCTTTATGAGGTGATAATGTCAATGCTGTATTATACAGAGTATTGGCATAATGTGCGACAGAGAGCTGCCTGTTTTCCCGACATAACACAACATGTATATTCATCGTGGCACGTAGTAGATTATGAGCGAGCAGCAGATGACATCACAGACTGTGATGAAGTTAAACATTCATCAGCTGTACATGACAGAGTTCACAGTCAGCCATTCTTCACGGAAACAAAGAAGTGGTAGTTTGAAAAACCAGCTTGTGGTCATTTGAGGAGATGGCAACAGGAGAGCCCTTTGTTTTCTTTTGACGTTGTTTTTGGTATATTTTTCACAGGAATTTACGTTTCATATCGAGGTTTTCAGCTGAGCCTGTCCAGTATCTTTTCATACAGTGAGGAAAAAAGATTATTTATATCTGTGTGTGCATCTGTGTCTCTGTGTTTCCAGGGTTGTGGAGCTTCCTGTGGTTTGTGTGTTTCTGCCTGTTGGCCAGTCAGTGGGCTAAAACTCATGATATCGGCGCTGTCCCACAGGACGCTGCACGAGCCACCATCGCCTTCTCATTCTTCTCCATCGCCACCTGGGTGAGTGGGACTGTTTTCTCCTTTTCATTAAAAACAGCCGAGACGTTCATCTCATCTCAGGGTCTGTCTACATAGTGTTTTTCTGTTGCTTCATCCCAGCGCTTTATGAAACAAAGTGCTGCCAGTGCTCTGTTTATGACACCCTATGCATGAGTTTGTTTCTATGACCGCTATATCTTGACATTAGCGATAGTGAGGTTCCTAACATAACTCTGTGTCAACAGAGGGTTGACTACACAGTTAACAACAAGCCTACGATGCATATTTGCAAAAAAGCTGGAGCGCTCTGAAAAAAGTTGCTGGGCACGGTGCTTTTTCTCCAGGCAGCAACATACGCTCTCTCCTCATTGGGAACAATTAATGAAAGACACACACAAAAAAAACAGACAGAAAAAAGCTACGTGAATACAGGCCCTAACTTTTGGCAAGAAAAGTAAAAAAAAAAAAAACATGTTTTCCATAATGTCAAACTACCTCTTTAAAGCTGGCTTCAGTTCCTGAAAATATGGTACATAAACTTGCAAGAGGCTTGAAATCTTCTTAAGATATTTACATCAATGTTACTGTATGGTCTTTACTGTCAGACTTTAGTGCAATAACACATGAGGTAACAGATAGTTTTAAAAGTCTTCCAGGTTGGTGTGTTCAAGTACTGGTGTGAACCTCTGACATGTGATGCTTCCAAGTCAGCTGCTGAACAGCAGACGTTTTGTTTCTAGAAATTATAATGAAGTTGATGTCACACAGAGTTTCCATCCTGTGTAACTCTTGTATTAACCATACGTTACAATAATAGCTGAGAGCAAACACCAGACGTTTGCGTATTGTTTGTCTTCTGGACTTGTAATTGACCTGGTATTCTTTAGCTGGCTTTTAAATCCCATGTGTCAGAGCTTCCCACCATCACTTGAATGCACCATTCAGAAGACTTGTCAAAAAACCCTGTATTTAACTGCATTACCACAGTAATGTAAAAATAATGTAATGCATTGACTGACTGAATGTCACTGTGATGGATGATTAAGTCTCTGCAAGTTTATTTTTGACACTGGAATGAAGTGAAACCAGCTCAGTTAGAGGTTGAGAGAAATGCATCAGTCAAAAATTCCAAAGTAAACTTTGGGACATCCTCAGGATTTTTTTTAAAAGATATACTATGCAGAATTTTTCTAATGAAAATGTGTAACTCTTGCAGAAGTAATCCCTCTCAATCATCACTGCTGACCTACCAGACGTGTTTAAATTTGTCCAGACAATCCTTTGGCTCGATTTTATTTTTATTTTATTTCCTGTGCTGTGCATGTACCCCCACTGCGCCCAGGTGAAAGGAAGAGACCAGGTGTCAGACTGTAAGCAGCAGACATCCAAGAGACACAGCGCTGACAAAATGCAAATATAGCGAGGCAAGATGCTGAACTAGAGTGAATCTGGGGCTGGCCTTTACTTTCACTTTAGCTGGCGAACATGTTTCCAAACAGTAACCAACAATCCTGCATGGTACACCTTCAAAATGAAAAAGTGTAGTAATGTCATGTTGCTGTCTGTCTTGGCCAGCACACTCTCGAAAAAGATATACAGTATTTTGTGGTTAAATCCTGGTTACATAAATAAATAAAGTAATATACTTAATTATTGGGAAATGACTGTAATAACCATCTTGACAATTTATTTCATTGTGCAGGGAATCCTGACCTACTTTGCGCTGGGTCGTTTCCGCCGTGGTGTCAATGAAGTCTCCATCCCAACCTACACAGAGCCGCCTCCGGATCACCACACCCCCTACCCTCCCACCTACGCTCCCACCTCCTACAACCCCACCACCTACACCCCTACCACCTACACCGCTTATCCCAGCAGTGTGCCCGACCAGCAGCCTCCCTTCACCGCAAACCCCCAGCCGCAAGGAGACAGCGGCTACCAGCCGCCCAGCTACTGAGACAAAGGGAAGTCACATGAGGTGACGAGGTGGTGTTCCAGGTCATCTGTTGGTACACTGACTGTAGTTGCACTGCGCAGATCCAGAGCTATATCATATTGATGTAGTTTTACATTTGATTTAACTTTGTCGTTCGATTCGAGAGCCTGAGCAGTGCAACTGCAAGCCAGAGCTGAGGGACACTGCTGTTTACGTCAGAGGGTCTGTGGTCAGATCTTAAGACATCAGGCTGACTGTTGAGATTAGTGCTGATGATTGGGTAATCTGACCATAGACCTGTGCGCAAAGACGCAACTTTTTTTTACCTCAAATGGGCTGATCCTGAGGGGGAGAGGTAGATAGAATGTACCCAGGAGGTCAAAGGTCACATAAAGAATACCTGCGACGTCTCCAATCAGAGAAGATGAAGTCAGCGCTCAGTGTGTTCCTCTGTACTCTCTGTTGGAACCTGAGAATGTGCATTTGTACATAGAGAGCTGCCATTTTAATGGTTGCATGTGCCTAATTTTCTTTTCTTATTTGGTTTAAAGGCGCTGTATGTAACTGCAGAAAGATACTTGATTATTGAGTCTCATTTCCAGGTGGTCAAATACAGACGTTTGGGGTTGGTAGTCGGACTGAAACACCAATCCAGAGTGCCTGTATCTGACGAGCTGGGAATGAGACTCAACAGTCAACAATCTTTTGTTACACACAGCTCTTTTAATACATGTTTCCCCTTCAGTGCATTTATCTTGAGGACCTTTAAACAGTTTAAGGTGTGTTAAATTAACAAATGATTTTGTGGAGGGAGTGTACAGTGGGAAAACACCACTATAAAGCCAAATGAGGCCAGTGAAGTTTCTAAGCCATATAACCATAAAATCACCCCTGACAGAAAGTTTTGCACTCTGTGTGCTACAGTAAAATGGCTCCTGTGTTTTTAAAGCCTGCTCTGGTCAAAATATGTTGATAATAACAACATGAGAAACCATAAAAAACCCTCCATGTCTTCAACTCTGACCATAGCAGATGTAACGAATTTGCCACATGTGCCAACTTGCCAATCGGTAGAGGTGTTTATTGGACGTTCATAGTCAGTGTTGCCCTTTAAACTTGCAGCTAGCATTTAGATAGACAAAGAGGGAGGAGCACGTAGATAACTATGCACTTATTGAACAGGTTTATCCACCGAGCATGTCCTCATCCTGAAGAGTAACTTATTAACTGCCAGGAACAATGCTCCGTCTTCAGCCTGCTCACAGAGAGGCCTCACACTTCCTCCAAGGTCTTTGTGGCATTTAGTTTTCTGAACACTGATGTTTATCTCCTGTTTACAGCCTCCTTAATCTAAACTGTTGAGGGCAGACTGCAGCAGCTTTGTCTTTACCAATGACAGATTAACACCTCAGCATGCAATGGTGAGAATCAAACACCTGTCCCTCGAAAGACGACTGGTTTACTTTGTCTCTGTGTGCCCGACAGTCATATGTCTGTCAGTTTAACACCTCAGCTGCCCTGTCTGGATCCAGTTTGGCTGTTGTTGCTAATCTGGTGTTGTTGCAGTGGTGTAAGCTGATATCTGCAAATGACAGTCCAGAAATTGAATGAGTTTATATTTATTAAACATGACGCTATTGTGGTACCACATTGAAGACGTTTGTGCAAGTGGAATGACATTGTTGATTATAATATAAAATACACGTGCATAACTCACTGAAGCCAAATATATGAAGAACAGCTCTGTTGATTTGTCATTTGTGCCTTAAGGAGGGAAATGAAACTTTAAAGGGTTTTGGGGAAGGAAAGTGAGCAAGTGAAAATGTGCGAAGATCAATATTAAAGATATATTCAGAGGAAACAGCTGTGCATCACAGCTGCCCTCGCCACTGTGCCTGAATGAGTTTTTGCAGACTTGTTTTCACGCTCTGCAACATTAGTTAAATCTGCTTTTCAAGTAACATGTAAAATCAGTGTGTCCCTCTGTTAGTGCAGCTTGTAATCGCCCAACTTCACTCAGCTGACAGTGAATCTCTAAACTGTGCCTGTAGACTTACTGTGTCACAATGTCCTATTACATTGTTAACACGAGGCTTAAATTTGACATGCAGTGCTGATTTATTCAACATTTTGTAGCCCACATTAAAAATTTTTTTTGAAAATTTGTCATTTTGTTAGATAAATTTATGTTTCATTTGTGTCTTTGTTTTAGATGTGAGGAGACTAGAATTATTTGTGTTTGATTTGTGATTCCTACAATTGTTTTATAAAAACTGGCACAAACACTGGTCAGACTCTGGTTGGCTTGATTTGTTTTTCTGTTCTGTTTCTATTTATTTTATTCATTTTCTGTAACCACTTATCCTGTTGAGGGTCGCAGGGGGGTGGAGCCTATCCCAGCTGACACTGGGCGAGAGGCAGGGTACACCCTGGACAGGTCACCAGACTATCACAGGGCTGACACATAGAGACAGACAACCATTCACACTCACATTCACGGTTACGGACAATTTAGAGTCACCAATTAACCTGCATGTCTTTGGACTGTGGGAGGAAGCCGGAGTACCCACAGAAAACCCACACTGACACAGGGAGAACATGCAAACTGCACAGAAGGGCTCCTGAACCAGGAACTCTCTTGCTGTGAGGTGACAGTGCTAACCACTGCAACACTGTGCCACCCAATTTATATACTCTGTTTCCCAGTTATTTTTTCATTCCTCCGCACTGGTGACAGTCGTAGCTGGAGGCATTGTGTTTTTTGGGTTGTCCATTCCATTCTCCTGAGCGCAGTATCTGAAGAAGGCCTTGAAGGAATTTCTTCAAATTATGCACAAACATCCACTTAGACTCAACAGTAAGCTGATTAGATTTTGGTGGTCAGAGGTCACTGTGAACTTGTGTCCATCCCATTCTTGTGAATGCAATATCTCAAGAACGCCTTGAGGGAATTTCTTCAAATTTGGCACAAACGTTCACTTGGACTCATCAATGAACATTAGAATTTGGTGATCAAAAGTCAAGGTAACTGTGGCTCATTAATTTGTACGCTAATTATGACAAAATTTTACACGTGTGGAATAAAATAAAAAGAAATGATAACATTATATATCCAAAAGGTCAAAGGTCAACTTAACCGTGGCTTCATAATGTTATGCAAAAACTTTTATGGCCATTATTCAGTGTCATAACTCAGGAAAGACAGGGGAGACATTTGGTCAGATACTGAATCTTGAGTGTCCACTGTGCTGATTTTATAGATTTCCTGTGCCGCCTGGGGGAAGACGAGTGTGCTGCATCCATGTTTAAACATATGTAGTTTTTTTTGAAGCAACACCCATTATTGAAACATTGTCTACTGTCCGTGCTACACGAGTCTGGACAGACATGGATGTAAACTGTAAGTTTAACATGACTGGTTTGTGGAGGCACACACGTGGCAGTAATTCTAGTTTGTTTTTTACAGTTGTGAAGTTATATGCCTTTTGCTTTCTCCTGTCATCATAACATAATGTCATGGTTTCAGAAGCACATCAGCATTTTTTTATAGAATGTAATCCCTCACAGGATGTTGAGTTATATTAAGGATACTGTTCCATTCATGCCCTGCAGTAATACAGGTTTTATATAGTAGGGAGGATATACTTTTTCCATTCCACCCCACCAGCTCTCGGCACGGCCTCAGAGCCTGCCAGGATTTAAACAGGTTATTTTGGTCCCCTGTAGCATGTGAGGGCATTGGGTTACATATCACAGTTAGTGTATTAGAATTAAAAACATTTACTGTACGTTTAAAAGTAAAGACAATCTCAACTGTTGTTAAATACACAATTTAAATTTAATTTCACTCATTACCACACATGACAAGGGGTGTAAGAAAATAGATACACTTGAGCATCATGAAATTATGTTTTGGGATATTGTAGCAATTCTCAAAAACTACCAATTTTTAATTAAGTTTACATGCAAAGATTTGTGGCAGTGGATCATTTTATTTTGTTTAAACCCCACACTGCTAGATCCTCCATAACATACTGCTTATGCCAACACAAAGATCACCAGCCTGTAAAACAGGCAGTGTCATTAAAGATTAACCACTAGCATTGTTTTCCTAAAATTAGGAAGAAAAAAAATCCACACATACACACAAAAATAAAAAAAAAACATCATATATTGCCTTGTGCACAATACTGAATTGTCACCCAATATTGTCATACATATCATATCCCCAGATTCTTGCCAATGCACAGCCCTACTCCTGACCTGCTGAAACATGAGTCAAACCTTCCATTGAGGATATCTTCTTTATGAACATTGGCAGTAAATAATGCATTGATACATGCACAATACATTTAGTTAAACGAAAAATAATTTAAAACCTTGCATTTGACAGCATCATGCTACAGTTAAAGACGTTGAAAGAAACCCAAACAGCTACAGGTATTAAACCACAGTGTAGTGAAACTGATGACTGAGTTAGGAGTTGGTTAACTCATTTTCAGGGTTATTATCAAGTGCATTGTCACGTCAAGTTAAAACATAATACATAGCACCAATTACACACCTAATACAAACACAGAGGCTTAAAGGAAGTTATTTGGAATGATCAATCCAATTTTTAGTACGAAACTGAAGGTACCTAAAATACCAGGAAACACTGAAAAAAAAGGTCACTGTGAGATAAAAGACTATTTTCCTTCCACTTATTGTTTGCTCCCGCACACACGCACACACGCACGCACACAAAAAAACCTTTGCTTCTTAGATTCATACTCTCTGCTCAACTTCAGCAAGTCTTATTTTTGAGTTTTTAGAGGTGGAGAGAGGAAAAGAGCTTCCTGGGAACTGCAGAGTCCACGACTTTTCCTGTGAGGACTTGCTGTGGAGTTTCATTCCTGAAGGGAGCGCTGTTCTCTTTGTCCACCACCAGACCCCCATAACACTTCCTACACACCGCCTGATACTTGTCAGCTCCACCAATCACTTCCACCTGTGACACAGAAACAATAGTTGACAGGTTATAAGAAGGTGATGAAGGAAAGGGGACTTTCTGAGTCACTAAATCTGCACTCTACATTTAAGAGTGATATAGACACAGAATTATCTCCTGTTACTGTTTCATACAGTTTTATGAAGTCAAAAGTACTCATCATATATTTTGTTTTTAGTGAAAGAAATATGTAATATGTTTAAGACATTTAGAGGTACCTTTTGGCCTGACACAAGAAAAGGGTTTCAAAGCACTTAATGATTAACTTATTGAAGAATTTCTTAGGCTGGCCTCCTCACCTCCTTCTCTGCTCCTATCCTCTTAGTGTAGGCAGCTTCTTTGTAACATTGCATGCAGACGGCGTGAAGCTTCACTACACTCTCCGCCAGAGGGACGAGGTTCAGGATGTTCCCAAATGGCTACAAGAATGCACAGGACAGCAGAAAAGCAGTCAGTACCAGTGGATAGTTGGAGGTATAATTACATTGCCGGGACAGAACAGACACAGTATAGCGAGAAACAATGGGCACACTGAACTGGCTGCTCATGCAGATTGTTCAGGCCTTTCTTAAAAATGTGCCTCTTGTCTCGGACATGTTGTTGTGTCTTTACCCACAGAGGTGCTCTGTCTGCCCCTGCAGCAGCTACACAGTGGCCGTTTGTCAGTATGAACTGTGAATGTTTGTCAGTGTCAGACTCAGATGAAAAGATGCTCACCTTTCTCTGGAAGGTTCCATCCAAAGCAGCTACGATGATTGTCTTCCCTAAATTGGCCATCTCTTCACAAAACTCCACCGTGTCTGGAAACTAGTATAACACAAAAGAAGAGCAGACTCAATGAGGGATTTGTCCCTCTTGCTAGGGCAGAGTAAGACATCGTCGTGTAAGTATATACTTACAAACTGTCCTTCATCGATTCCAATGACACAGGCTTGTAATGCCAGAGGCCGCACATCTCCCAGACAATTTGCTGGTACGGCTTCCATTGTGTTTCTAAAAGAGGGACAGGATAGTTTTTTTTTCAAAAACATTGCCAAACATATTTATTAAAATGTATCTTACATGTATCTTATTTGTAAACAACTTCCTGCTTTAATCAGAGGTCCTACAAAATCATTACAAACAGGGAAATCTACATCTACCAGGAAGTTTCACCACTAGAGGTCCTCTTTTGCTCAAGTACCATGGATTAGAAACACATACATATTTCCACAAGGCTGCAGCTGGTCACTACTCAGTATTTCTCCACGTCTGCCTTTTTTAAAAGCAACTAAGCAGCTCCTGATTTTATGCAATTCAAAACTAGGTGCACTCCTTTACAAAAAAGTTTAATTTCTTTACTTGTAGAGATCCTTTCAGCAAATCCACCTCAATATCATGTTTTTTTTGTCACCTCTATGTCACTCTCTGGAGTTATGCATGTGCAATTGAGTATAATTTTATGTTTCAAAACACATGTTGTATTTGTATTGTGGGAAAACTGAATACCTAAGTGTGCAAAAAATAATAATAAATAAAAATAATAAGCAAGGTTACAGCGCCTTATAGTCTTCCTTTGGTATTGAGTTCATTCCAAAACATAAAGACAGGTATGTTTCTGTAAATGTGAGCAGCTTGGCTGAATAAAAAACTAAATAAAAACAGGGGGCTTACTTGTCATGTGTGGCCATGCCTGTGTCGGAATAACGTGTGTCTTTGGCATATTTGATCACCAAGCAGTTGTACTGTGCTATCTGGAAACGGCGCACTCTTCGCATCAGTTCAGTGCTGGAAAATAAAAGACAATAATTAAGTGTAAATCAGTGGAAACCATCTGTGCATTTTGTGCAGGAAAATATAATAGTTATTGTCAGTTATGTGACAAAGCCTCTCTGACAATAATTTCGTACAAGATGCTACTACATCATAAGCATGGGGAATGTCTGCTATGAAGTATTTTTTATTATAATGTGCAACATCAGTGTGCAGTAGTCCTAAAACCAGTTAATATATAAAGCATACTGTAAAGCGACTGTACTCTTTACAATATCATATGGAGTCTATGGGAGCTGTGTAAACAATAGATGATATTTGGCGGGATGTTGCAGTCTGGGCGGAATCCCGTTTTGACATTACTATAAACAGTAAATATAGATTAAAAATAGCTAAATTAACGTGCAAAGAGATGTTTGGCTTTTTGATTTTGAATGAATAACTCACCTTTTGCCTGAAAACATCGGTCCAAAGATGACCTGTAAACAACAGTGAGTTAGTCAGACTGAGGAAGTGAAGAGAGCTGAAAGTCAACAGCACATAAAACGTCCCTTTCACCTAACGTTAGCGAATAATATGGCCTGTTAATATGAGTTAATTTAAGCTTCGTTATTTATGAAACGATATAACTGTGACAATGCTAACGTTACACCAAACACATACGAACCTGAATTTGTCCTCGAGCTTTCCTCGGTGAATTTGGAAGAACTCTTGGGAAATCTATACAGTCCATGTTTATGTTAAAACGCTGCAGTTAAAAATAATAATCCAAAAAAGTGAAATAAATAACAATATATTACAAATTTAACCCCCTAGAAATGATTACAGCGCAAGAAAATCTTGAAAGTGGCGCGCCGGTAGTTTGTGGGCGTCTTTATGTGAGACTCAACCAATGGGCGAAGAGTCACGTGAGTCTTTGAACCAATTAGCTTCCATAGAATAGGAGGGTGCCGCTGCTGACCAATGAGAGCAGAAAACGTCATACGTCCCATTGGGCAGCGCTTGTCCGGAAACGGGGGTTTGTTTTCAACATGACCCAACAGATGCCTGCAAACCGAGAGGAGAAGAAGAACATGACCCAACATGACCATACATCTTTATTTATTTATAGTAATAATAACATTAATAATAATAATACAATTATTGTTATTGTTGTTAATAAGTGATTCATTGTTATTAATTTTATCAGCATGACCATGGGTATTATTATAAATCTATGGTTTTCAATCTTCTACATTCATGGTTTGCATACAGTTAAAGAAAAGCAGCTAAACAGTAAACACACAGGTATGTTAAGATGCTACTTGCATCATGTATTAACTGTAGGCATAATTGTGTTTATCTGTAACTACAGTCCCTCATTCAGATGTCATGTTTTCTTTTTGTTTGTAGGGGTAAGTTAGCCTACAGCAGTGATACTCAGCTTGTGGCCCTTGGGCCAAATCTGGCCTGTGACAGGGTGCCAGGTGGCCCCCTGGACCATTATATAATTCACAATAAAATTGAAGTTAATTCACACTGGAATTTTTTTTATCTGTACTATGAATGTAAATATGGTGCCAGAGTCCAGAAAAAAGCTTCAAAATAGAGCTTGCTAACCAAAATAAAGGTGCCAGGAGAGGACCTCCAGACCCCCTGACAGAGGTCTGGGCAAATTATTTTTATGTTATTTATTAATGTTTATTTATTACCTGCCCCTTGGTCCTTTATGATGAGGGAGGTCCTGTCTGTGCATCTGCTGATGTAAATATCTCTAGTGGGTGATTAGCTGTAGCCAGTGGCTCTCTCCACCGCACACCTGTAAAAACAGTATATATTTCTGTTAATCTATAACTGAACATACTAATGTCACACTCTTGAAAATCCCACATTCAGATGTAATGTTTTTCTTTTTGTTTAAATGTCCACCTGTCCTCTCAAGATTGACTTTTTACTGAGGCATCTCTGAGCAAAATGCCAATGTACTGTGAAGTTTTACAATTAGGAATTGTTCAGAGAGCAGTAGAATAAGCAGTATAGTGCATATGCTTATACCAGACACCAAGTTACACACAATTCACACTAAAAAAGTCATAATAGAAGACACATATAACTCGGTGTCATTTACAAACTTGTGCAGAGCCTGTAGCCTGTAGGCTAGCAGTGTCATATCAAAACGCCATGACATTTACTTCCTGAAAAGCAGCCGCACTGTGTCTACAGTGGTCACATGGTTTGTCAGTCAAAGAAACATGTTCATGTAGAAACTAGCACGCCCATCTTTCCCTTCCTCCTTTTAAATAAGCTGTAAATGTTGTCACTGTGTTAACCAGAGAAAGCCGGTTTGTTTTTCAAACAGTTTAAACTGAGGGTCATTAGTCCAAAGTCCAGTCCTTTGGTAAGCCATTACAGCTGTGCACATGAGGCTTGGATTTATCTGCCAGCAGACTTTTGGCGAGTTAAATTACTTTCAGAGATAAAATGATTCACTGGACTGACATGAAGAAAGAAGTAAGAGTTTGACTTTGAGTACTATTTCACCTTTCTCTCTGTTAGCATCATGAGCAGACAGCAGATTTACACCAGCTAGCCATATCCTAAATAGACTAGAATAAAGACTTTTACTTTGAGTACATTTTGCTGATAATACTCACATACTTTTACTTAAGGTTTTGAATGCAGGACTTGTAGTAGAGTATTTTCACAGTGAGGTATTAGTGGGGGAGACCGGGGTTGGTTGGGACACTCTTAACTCTCTGTTATACTTCTCTGGCTAACCAGCAGGAAATAAAAGGTTAAGGTCTTAGCTATAAATAAGCATGTTTTGATGTACACAAACTTTTTCTAAAGTTAGGTGATGTGTTATTTAAGTCATGTTGTGCATTTGTGCTGGTGAGTCTAAATTGACCGTAGATGTGAATGTGAGTGTGAATGGTTGTCTGTCTCTATGTGTCAGCCCTGTGATAGTCTGGCGACCTGTCCAGGGTGTACACCACCTCTCTACCTGTGTCAGCTGGGATACGCTCCAGCTCTTGGCAACCCCCAACAGGATAAGTGATTACAGAAAACAAATGAATAAAGAACCAGAAAACATGAATATTTAATAAAATATCTGCCCGTTTCTAAAACTAAACAACATTTTAAGCAACTAATCAATTTGAATATCAAATTACTTTTGCCACTGACCAGTAAAAATAACAATAAAACTATAGAAACTGTTTTTTTTTCTGTTTTTGTTGTTGTTTTTAAATAGTTTTAGTCTCTCAAAATAAAGTAGGCTATCAGTTACAGCTGTTAGGCTACTGTTACAGTGGGTTGGCACCCCCAAAATCAGTGTGCCAACCAACCCGCTCACCTTTGACCCAACCATTTTAATGAAATGATGTCATCCAGCAACAATCACTCATCACAGACTTTCAAATCTTGTATTAAAATGTAGTTTATTTCTATATATATTTACTAGAAGTAACACACGTCCAATACCTCTATCTTATACAGTTTCATAGTGGCCTACGTTTAGTCAACAGACCATTTTTAAAATTTTCTGATACTATAAAACTAAAATGTTACCCTCAGAGAAAAGGTTAGTGACTTCCACTTACTTAAATTTTTGTTTCTGTGACCTTCATAGGACCAGATAATAGCTGTGTGCCAACCAACCCCGGTCTCCCCTACTTAAAGGCTCTGAATACCTCTCTCAGCTCTGCCTATGAGCAGCTCCTATTTTAACAGAGCTCCCATTGACAGAGTGAGGCCGTCACTGGAGCAGAGGGTTGCTAATAGCAGGGGAGGGCGCTGTTTACCGTGTTTACCGTGTTTGTCAGCGGCTCATGGTGGTTGGTTGGTGTCTCGGCTTTCATGGCCGCCCGGCTGACAGCACTCTCCCCGTGTGACAGGAGCTCGAGAGGCAGTACTCACCCAGCCGGTGGTCGCACAGGATGTCGGCAGACGACGTGATCAAGGCTCACGTGAAGGCTTTGAAGGAAGGTCGGTGTGTTTTGAGGCTAACATGTTAGATCACAGCAAGGCACAGAAATCCGGTTGAGCCGAGCAGGCAGGCCAGCAGCAGCGTTAGAGGAGCACAGGTGTATTAAACATGTTTCCCTGTCGAATATTAGCAGCCTGAGAGAAGATATGTATGTTTTTAATCGTATTTTGACCTAGAAAACGGAGGCTGGCAAATTAAATTCCACACATATTATTTTTATAACTAAAATTATTAGTCTAAAGAGGCTTTGTGGTTGAACAAGTTACATATTGGTGACTATTGTTGATGAGTTTTGAAGATTTGTAGAGCAACTTCATCTTTGGAGGGTGTCAACATAACATTTTATAAAGACAGAAATGTACATGCAACCAAAATAAATGCTCCTTTTCATGTACATATACCACAAACTACATAATTGGGACATTCATTGAATTTGAGGAGCCAAATCTGCCAGGTTTTGAAGCCAGAGCTATAAATGGGAAATTAGAAATGAGAGCATTTGAAATATTTTGCCCCTTTCTGTTCTACAGAATGTGGATTATAATTAAATATGCCTCTGCACAAGGGGAACCTTGATTATGAATGGTATAAACACTTTGATATGTTGCCTTATTAGAGAGCAGACGGCAGGGAAGTGAGAGGGAGATGGGGAATGACATGCAACAAAGGTCCTCAGTTGGACTAGAAACAGGAGTGTTGCCATTCATGATCAGCGCCTTAACCCCCTGGCAGCTCATGGTACCCCATGAGAAACTGTTTATGGGTAAAACAACTATATGGGAATGTCTATTTTTGTCTAAACTTGTGAATTACATCCCTAACAAATTAAGAAACTTCATCAGATGGATGCTAAAATCCAATATTGCTTACAACGATTTGCAGCATTGTCCACAATGACCTAATACACCTACACAATTCATATTATCTCACATTGCTGCTTTGAAACTGTGTGTGTCCAGGGACAGAGCGTGCCCGTGGTCTGGCTCAAACGTTGCTCAACGTGCCATATGGAGAGGGAGATGGAGAGAAGCTGGATGTCTACATACCCAGCACCAACTCTTTGGGTACAGACATGTGTGACTGCCATGACAGCACCACCGCCCCACTGGAATGCTACAGATACACAGAAGCATAGATAATGTGTGAGGATTAACAGACCTGATTCCCTCTGTTTCAGATGTCCCCCTTGTTATTTACCTACATGGAGGCTACTGGCAGTTTCTCAGGTACAGTTTTAGGTTCTCCTCTGCATTCACAGTGCAAATGAAGATTTCTTGTTCAGGTTTTTCACTTGAATTCTTTGTTCTCACACAGTAAGGAGGAGTCAGGATTCATGGCTGTCCCCCTCGTTGATAAAGGCGTAGTGGTGGTTGCTGTCGGCTATGACATCGCCCCCAAAGGTAGAGTCTTTTGATTCCTGACAAGGTTGTTTCTGTTCTTGGGGAAAAAAGAAAAATGAGGATGAACTTCACTTCTTTTTCAGGCAACATGGACCTGATGGTGTCTCAAGTACGCAGGAGTATTGTGTCTGTCGTTCAGCAGTACTCTCACATCAGGTACCCGTGCTCGTTTTCTGACCCTATTTAAAGTTAGTGCATTACATTAAATATATTTTTAAATGGCTCTTCTGCCATTCAGATGTTTGTGCTTTATGAACTCAATCTCTCTCCCAGTGGGCTGTACCTGTGTGGTCACTCAGCTGGGGCTCATCTGGCTGCAATGGTGCTCTCCACTGACTGGTCGCAGTACAGCATCACTCCTCAGATCAAAGGTGAGGTCCATCAGGTGGAACAGGACGAGTGATAGATATGGCTGAGCTTGGCCTCATTATGAGTGACAGAGGGTGCAACGATGCGCAGATTCAGACACAGATGCTGTATAGCTGATATACTTTTGTCTTTGTTGTTGTTTATCTAATTGTTTTACAGGTGCTTTCCTTATCAGCGGCATATATGACCTCCTGCCCATCCTGTCCACCTACGTCAACGAGCCTCTGAAAATGACAGAGTACGTTTCTTATTACAGAGCATGAACCTGCACCTTTAAGACATGATCCGACTGTCACCCACTTATAACAGTTATCAGACATGAGAAACACCTGCGCACACACAGAGCCCATGAAGCATAATTATGTTAACACAACTAGAATTCTGCTGGAAAATAATTAATTACTTAAGCAGGTTTATGGTAGATGAGGAGAGTGGCATTAGAGGAATGCAGTAATATGTTCTTCCATTGATAATCACCAGTTACAGCACATTGCAACTGGTTATCATGTTGGAATTTGCAAGTCGATAACAGAAGCAAAAGGTTTTCTTTTTTATTCGTTTTATGTAAACAACTTAAATGCACAACATCACGTGGAAAGCGAAGAAAAGCTGTTGGGTCATTTCCCCACTGATCAAAGTCTTCTTAGTGTTCTTGGGAAATACTACATGTGGAAAAGGTTTTATAAATCCTTTTGCAGCTCTAGAGAGACCTATGCTTCACATGAGTCAGCGTCAGCTGCAGACCAGGACTGGGCCATATAACAGCTATGATATATAACGATATATTTTCAACCAAGATAGAGATTTAGACGATACCATTTATATCTGTATAGGGTCAAGCTGCATTACATAAGGCATGCCAATGTGCATCTCTCCTCTCTCACACTCTCCACACAGCTCTGCACCTCTCATTTACTCACAAGTTCTCCAGCAACACTCAGTGACACAGAGCTGCTCCTCTGTTTAATCTGTCTGTTAAGTAGTCTACAGTGAGACATCAGTCTATGTGTTGCATGTGCAGTGCTAAATCACTCTGTGAGATGAATGAAATCAGCGCAGTAGCACACGTGCATTCCAGCGCTGTGCTGCTAGTTGTGTATGAGGTGGATCATAGTGCATCGCTGTTCTTCTTGGTTGTTGTAGTCTAATGTGTGACACTGAGACAGCCCCTGGATGCAGGCGACAACAACGCAGTAACACCACAGATGTTTCATATGCAAGACGCATATAACTTGGACAGTGTTTCTCACTCCTTCCCTCCCTCGGCCTCTCTGTTGATGCTATGTGCATAAACAAGATTTATAGTCTAAATAAATAAAAATATTTAAATCATTTTCCAGCACTAGATTCATTTTAAAGGCCATGGAAAACTAGATTTTAACTCCCCCCACAAAGATTTTTAATTGTTTCAAACTACAATAGATTTAGGTCTACTTGATACCGTTACTGTTATGTCATAGTTTTGTGGCCAGTGCTGCAAACCTTAAAACCTCTGTAGCTCCAGTGCTAGGTGCAAAAAGGTAACATACAGCCCTGCCATTTTTTAATATGATTTTTTTTTTACATGCCGTGCAGCTATATAATTTCAGATAGGGAAAAAATCCCTGTCTTTGCATTTTATTTTGATCACAGTCTGTTTTAATAAAAAGTGCTTGTAGCCCATTTCTGAGAAAATACTGAGATACATATCGTGCATCACCATTCAGCCTGAAAATACAGAGATATGAATATCTGTCCATATCGCCCAGCCCTATTGCAGACCGCAAGTTTGAAAATGGAAATAAATCTGGGGGTCTGGAGTTAGACAGAAATAAGTAAGCTCATCAGACCTGTGTAGCCTGCTCCTCATCTAGCCACTACTAGCGTAACACACCTTAATTTCTCACTAAATGCTTGGCAGTTTAGTTGAGTAGAGGGTAAAGTAGACAGCAGGTTAAAACAAGGAAGAAGAATAAAAAAAAACAAACGATATCTTTATCAGCTACTCAGGGAGTGCAGTGCTACACTGATGGAGTACTCTCATCCGACCAGATAAACAGGGTTTTACAGTAATCAGACTGTGACAACATGCAAACACATTATGCAGTTTCCTGATAACCTGATAACTCACAGTAATCCAGTGAGTTGTCAACATCACAGCCTGGAGTTACTTGAGGTACAAATCTGTTTACCAGAGACTTCTAAGAATATCAGTCTTAATGTGTCAATTGACCTTTGACATTTCTTACAAAAACAGCAATAACATAAATATATTTTTTAGGATACTCCATTTTGAGCTCCTTTAATTCACATGAAAATTGGACATGACCAACTGCTAAGGTCTTAAAGATTTTCACATCTAAAAATAATGTAGAGAGCATTGTGTTTGAGAGTGTTGTGATTGTTTTTGTGGAGGAGAACTGTGCGTGTGTGTGTGTCCTCTGCTGGTCTGTCGTGCCAGTCAGTATTTGACTCCTCTGTCCCCCGGGTGTCTCCTGTTGGCAGGGAGGTGGCGGTGAGGAACAGCCCCAGCAAGCTGGTCCCTCAGCTCAAACTCTCCTCGTCCAGCTGCCACATCATTGTGGCCGTCGCTGAGAATGACTCGCCGGAGTTTCGCAAGCAGTCGGAAGACTACTACAAAGTCAGTGCTGCTGATGGAGCATGAACACTATTTTGGCTAGAGTATGAATGTTATTATTCATGAAAGGTGCCCTGTGGAATTTTTCTTCTTCACTGCCTTTGTTGGTGCATTGCTATGTTTGTTTGTGTGTTACTGCCAGCAGCTGTCAACCAGTGCAGTGGTGTGAAACAGGTGGCAGGAATGTGTATCACATGCGTATGCTTCCTTGTTTACAGTGCAAACAAAATGGAAACCTGTTCGTAAAAACATTGCACCGTAGCACGGCTAGTGGTCAAACACTCCATGGGGTACCTTTAAAGGAACCTGTAAGATTTAGGGGGACTCAGTGGTGTCTTGCAGTGAGGACTGCAGATTGCAGCCAGCTGTCCCATCTG
The DNA here is from genome assembly GCA_019142605.1 of Cephalopholis sonnerati. Classification (NCBI taxonomy): domain Eukaryota; kingdom Metazoa; phylum Chordata; class Actinopteri; order Perciformes; family Serranidae; genus Cephalopholis; species Cephalopholis sonnerati. The sequence goes on from JAGQAX010000003.1 coordinate 20,132,515, forward strand.
GGCTACTGTAGAAACATGGTGGTGTGACATTGCGATCTCCATAGACGAGGACCTGCTCCCTGTGTAGATGTAAACAACTCATTCTGCAGTAATGAAAACACATTGATTCTTATTTTTAGGTGATTATACACTAAAGAAAGCATACTTAATATATTCTATTTCTGCCAAAACACCCCTTAAATCCTACATGCTGAACCTTTGAGGTTGAAGTTTTTTTTTTCTTGTTACCATGAATTAATGATATCGTTTTTTAAATGGTTTAGTTTATAAAAGGTCAACAAATAGTGGAAAATGCCCATCACATGTTCTTTGACCCTGAGGTGATGTCTTTAAATCACTTGTTTTGTCCAAACCAAATGCTGCATATTTTATTTAGAATAATTAAAAACAGAGAACAGCAAGGAATCTTTATCTTCACATTTAAGTTAATTTGCAATTTTTGGTTAAACAGTTAATCAAAAACCCAAAGTTTTGTCAGTCTGTTATCTATCAGTTGATCTGGCTGCGGCTTCTCATCTGTTGATGAAATCATACAGGCGTTCACATCATTGCTTTTGAAGATGCTGAACGCCTCAGCGGTTTGACACCTTGCCAGTTTCACAACTTGACAAATTAAATTTCAGCATAAATTATTTATAATCATGTTTTATTAAGATACATAAAGTTAGCATTTCAAAAAAAAAAAAAAAAAAAAGATGTGTATATATGTACTGTTTTCTCACCGCTTCCTTCTGGCTTTAAAGACGTTGGAGGCGTCAGGACTGGATGTGACCATGGAGGATGTGCCGAACACAGACCACTTCAGTATCGTTGAGCAACTGGTAGATGGAGAGTACCACCTAACAAAGGTACACACTCACAAAATGCATCAAATGATGATTGTTGGTGCTACTTTTGGAGTGTTTTTCTTTCTTGTTTCTTTCTTTCTTTCTTTTCTGTCTGACCATCAGCTTTTTAGTATTATTTTACAATATAAATGTAAAACCTGTGACTGTGTGTGCTGATAATGGCCATAGTTGTCATAAACGTGCTAAAACTGTTGATTTCCAGAACATTGTCCTGGAAACTATCAGCAACTTTGTCATCAAACTAATTTTTAGCAGTTTTCTACAACATACAAAATACACTGAATGCCTGCAGTATGTTTTTGTTATAGTCTTTAAGATGGTTTGCATGTGTTTTAACTCATTTCTACCTCTGTAGCTTCTCTTGAAGATAATGGGAAAGAGCTGAGGCTGTGGTCTCTGATTCATCATCTAACATCAACATACCTCTGTATCAACATTCACCTCTGAGCAGAGTCATCATCCACAGATACTGATAACATATGCATTATTTCAGGTTTGTACAATGGTAAATGTACAAGTTCTATCATTTTAATTGATCAACAATGAGGTGGCATGGATTGTTCTTACTGTTGAGTTATCATTAGTTGTATCTCTTTGTTTGCTGTAGAAACTACTGTCAGGAAAAATGTGTTATGAAAATACTGTGTGCCTAAAACTGAGTCACTTCAAGGATGGTGATTGTAGCAAATGATACTGCTGTCAGACTCACTCATATTCAGTTGTAAGCAGATTATTTAACAACCATAGTGCACAGTGTTATCGTCAGGAAGCCACTGGCACGCTAAAAGTTGTAGAGCTGATGGTTATTTTGGCATATATCCAGTGTTATGTAAAAGGGTGGGTCTGTCTGCTATGTGTTTTTCTTTCTTGTGACAATCTGTACCACTACCTAACGTCCACGAACTGAAGCTCATGTCAAGAGTACTGATATATCATACAAACTGAATGTAGCTTTTCATTGTAACCTACACAGGGAACTTAAATTAACACTGAATATTTGCACTGTGTATTTGATCATCATAGAGTACTGATATTTAAATACACGTTTTTGAAGAATAAATGGGACTACATTTAACGCACACACATTGTTACTGCTCCCATTCTAGCATCATAAATGATTGTTAACATTATTTTGCACAGAGTGTTCTATTAATCATTACTGTAGATTATGAAGAGAATCATCACAATAAATATTTATATTTGAGAATTTCTGTAGTGACAGTTGTTTGTGTATGTGTGCGTGTAGTTGAGATTTACTGCAATTTGTAGAAACTAGTGGCATGTCGTATTGCTTGCAAATAAGATCCAGGACTGTATTCTGTCTTGTAGCATCACTTCCACACCTGGCACAGTTGTCTTTTTAGTTTGTCTGTTTTTTGGTGATTTGATTACTTTTAAGTTTATAATCAGCCTAGTGGATCGGGCTCTACTCTCCAACACTTCACTCTGATCCACTTGTGTTTTTTTGCAACTTTGCTCTCTGGTTTGACCAAGCCCAGGTAGCCAAAATGACCTGTCCCAACATCAGCCTAAACTTGGCTTGCCGGATGAAATTAGCAGGCCTGCATTCAGTTGCCTGAGTTGGCTGAGACTTTGCATAAATGAATTGAAGAATTGGGCCAAATCAGCTGGCCCAATTCTGGCTGTCGACACTGCCATCAGGGGGTAATGTTTACCACTAAAGTACACTGGGGTCAGTCCTATATTATTGATCTTGTAGCTCTATCTCAGAATCTAATTTTAAGACCTTTATTTTAGTTGACTTTCTCAATAATACCTTTATGAAGGAACTGATGTTGAGTTTTAGTTGAAATTCAGAAAGGTGTCCCTTCAATTTTCTGGTCATTTTGGAGGTTGTAGTTTGTGGTGTAGTTGTTTCTGGGACATGTTTGTGTTTATAATATTTTGTGTGGCCCATTTAATCACCTAGGGTAAATGAGACATAGACGATACAGACAAGGGTGGGTTACTGAACAAGCCTACTGTGCACAGGTCTGCGAGCCCGAAGTGTCCCCAGGGTGTTGCACCCCAGGCCTTCACCTGCAAAAGGTCACTCAAATTAATATACTGACCCAGAGAAGACTCAAACAGCCACAGAATGACTGCAAAGGGATAGAAAATAAGGGCAAAAGAACCATAAAGATACACAAAACTACCAAAAAAAACCCTCAAAATGGCCACAGAGGGGCTGCAGAGCGATAAAAAATAAGGGCAAAACAACCATAAAGAGACACAAAACTACAAAAAAAAAAAAAACTCAAAATGGCCACAGAGGGGCTGCAAAGGTATAGAAAATATGGGCAGAAAAACTGTAAAGAGACATAAAACTACAAAAAAACCTCAAAATGGCCACAGAGGGGCTGCTAAGGTATAGAAAATATGGGCAGAAAAACTGTAAAGAGACACAAAACTACAAAAATAAAAAACTCAAAATGGCCACAGAGGGGCTGCAAAGGGATAGAAAATATGGGCAAACGACCACAAACAGACACAAACCCACAAAAAGATGCAAAACAATCACAAGAAATGCAAAAAAAATAACAACAGAAGAGGCAAAATCACCACAAAGTCTGTGTGTCTTGCTTCTATGTAAGAGAGGTGGTGGGGCCTTTTGCATGTCTGTGCCCAGGAGCCCACTGTCTCATATCCGCCCATGGTTATAGATAATTAATGGGATCATGGTACGAGGGGCTCAACAGCAGTTTTTTTTACCCCAGAATCCTCCTATTAAATAGTAATCCTTTTTGTTGCCCTGGGAAAAAAGCCCCGACGTCCTCCTATACATTTCTGCAGTCAGTGATGAATGAGTCTGAGTCACAGGGGAGTGGTGAAATGTATTTTGGATATCAGTGGTTAAGTTTCTGACACGCTGTGGGGAGTTTACGACATCAGCACAGTTGCCTCAGTCTCCAGACAGGAGGAGCTAATCGCCGACAGATTGCTAACATAACAGTACATTAAATATGGCCAGCCGGTCGGGCTTGAGGACCCATTTCACCAGGTAAGCCCTGAGGTTTTAAACAGTCACGAAATGACGACCAGACAAATCTGAACTCTTCAGCGTCTTAACTCCGGTGACTAAGCTCGTTATTACAGTTAGCATGTCAGAGGTTAATGCTAGCGAGCTCAAGTAGCTAGCTGCTGTTAGCCGTGTAGCTAACAGTTTAAATGGAACCGCTGTGTCCTCAGCTCTTTATATAAGCAAGTGTTTGGCCGAGCTAACTGATGTCTTTTATACGGAAGTACGTCGGCTTTTAATCGTTTAACTTTAGTGAGATTGAATTTGTGTTACGATTAGAGGTTTAACGTTATCTTTACTTCAGTGGAAGCTGGTCAAAGTTTACAAGTGTTGCCGGGGGTGCTTCAGTGACTCGTCATGTCTGTGTGCCTTCGTGGCTGCCTGAGAGCACAGGTATGGAGGGAGAGGAGCTGTACCGTGAAATTACATCAAATACAAGGGCAGAAATGTCTCTGCAGCCATAAAGTTAGTCTGTTAGGGACTGTTCTGTACTGTTCAGAGGAGAGGGGAGGCTGTGGTGTTGTGTTTCTGTGAATTTTGACCCTGTCCAAAGCTACTGATATTTTTCCTTGAGCCTCCATGGAGGCTCCACCATGAAATTAAATTTGTAATTAGATTTTTAACACTTTCCCTTTGATGTTTGAAAGTTAAAAGTAAAGTTAAAGAAGAAATCCTGAGGTTAAAAGAAGCCTCAGCTTTTCACTCTTGTTTTGGGTGTTAGTCAGTGTAAACATTTTTTTGGCCATATTTTAAATGAGATGTACACTAAAGTGAATTTGATGATACCTCACTATTTTAGGCTCAGATGTGGTTATGTTTTTTTTCTGACGGATGCATTCGTTGCTCATGATGTGTCCATGGATATTTGAAATTTCAAAATGTAATGATTATTTCAGTTTTAGTTCTGTTTCAGTTTATGGCAATGACAAAAGGTGTCATTTTAGCAATTTTTTAACGAAAACATACCTGGTTATTGCATACCCGCAAGGGTTGGAAATCAGCACCAACCACCAGCCAAATGCTGGTAAAATATGCAAGTGGCTGCTTGATTTGCCTCACAAGTCAGCCAAAAAAAAAAACAGTGGTAATCTGCCAGATTTTGAAATCCACCAGCCACAGTGGCAGGTGGACGGAAATGTTAATTTCCAACCCTGATGCCCTCTGTATGATTTTTAAAGAAAGCATGCCGGGGTTTGGAAGGCATGTGTCTTAAAAAAATCTGCAGTAAAATACAGAAGACAGCCATTTGAATCTGTATGCCCCCCCCCTAAGCCAACTAAAAAAACATAAATACCTCCCTAGTGCTTAAAAAAAATTATGACATGCCTTCCCCTTTTTGCACCAACCCCTTCCCCCTTTATCAGTAACAAACAGGCCCTTTTCACCAACATAGACCACATGAGCACTAGTGTTTTTCTGTTTTTAGTTGACTCAGCAGTATACAGTAGTGAAAAGGTCTTGAAACAGTTGTAATGTTATTGGGCAGTGTTTCGGTTACACAAGTGATTACTCAGCTACCTTTCTGCCTGCATCGTCCTCTATTATCGAGTATTTGTTAATAGTGAAACGAGGTGCTTTTGTTGACTTTGATAGGTTTTGTCATGATTATCATTGTCTCTAAAGGTCAGATGAAACCAACACAAGACACAAACATTTACACTAGTGGTTCCCTTTGTTTATCCATCCACTGGATTTGGCTGAAATCTGTTTAGGATAAAATACACATAAATACCATAAATAGACACTGGGACGTCTCTGTCACACCTGTATACATCTGGTAAACAACAGAAAGACAATAAATAAACAGAGCATCATAGAGGAAACCATAGTTTGACAAAAATAAAACCTTAACTCAAGCTCCAGCTCCTAGCTGTTAGGATTGTTGCGACATGTCTATGACAATAGAGGAAGCTCCACTCACAGGAGAGATGTGTTGAAAGCGCTAGAAAAAACTAGTCAGTGAGGGTTACAATTTTCTTTTGGGCAAGATAAATAAATCAATTTTAATATGAAATGAAGGGAAGCAAGCAATATTCTCATTTATGTATCTGTAACCTGCAAATATTGGGTAGATTTGTTTGATAAACTGGATTAAAAATAGTAGAAAAATGGGAAAATATACATTTCTGTTGGCTGACATCCTTTCAGAAGCAGTGCCAGGGTTAAGAAGTGACAAATGTCGGAGCACAGTCACACGTCAAGCCATTTAACAGTGAATCTCACACACAGATGCATATTTAGAGGAGGGTGCTGCCCATGTTGTGACCTTAAGTGACACTGTGGGCAACATAATGGAGAGACTTTAGACGTATTAAAGCCATCCAAGGGATTTGGGATTATATATTGTGTGTTAACATCTAACCACATTTAAAATAAGCCCTCATTCAAAGTGCAGCCTTGGCTATTAAAACTGGTTTTGAAACTCTTTGTTCAAAATTCAATGTGCTCACTGCTAATCAGTAATTGCTGACCAGGCCTTCTTCTTTCTTAATCCCACTTTTGTTAAAACTCAGACACGCTACACCTTTTACAGGTTTGGTTTCCAGCCTCACCTGCCTAACTGTTATCATTTTTAGTAAAGCCTGGCTTTTTTTTCTAGACTCAACAAGCAGGGGTAGAAACTTGAGATAGTGTAGTGGTGAGAAAAGGAGGAGACTTGGTGCGATAGAGATCAGTTATTCATGCGGGACACAGTGGCCGAAGGGACGTGGAGTTTATTATGGGATGCGTGCGAAGGCAAACAGCATGATGGTTACAGCGTGTTCAGAGGAGAAGAGGCGAAGGAAGGGTGAATAATTGAATTCTTCACACAGCATATAGCATACAGCGAGGCAGTGTTCGGGTCTGTGCATCGTGGGATGGGAAACAGGGGCCGTGCATACAATAGCGACAATAAGGGCATTATATGTTGGTGAGAGTTTGCCAAGTTGACATGTCCGTGTGTGTGTTTGTGTGTGTGTTAAAGAGCATGTTAGTGAAGGAGTTTGAGCTTGTGTAGAGGGCCGCTGAAGAGACAGACTGGAGTAGTAATGGTTACCAGCTGTATAGGATGTTAGATTATGTGGTCCACCTCAGTAATACCAACAGCCTCTTGGTAAATATTTCTACAAACTGGTTCGTGTTTACACCCATACTTTTGAGATTGTAGTGATTAAAGCAGACTGTTCTCTCAGGCTGATTTTCTTCTTTCACAGAGAGAAACATTTTGTTGACGCTGCTGTGACATTTGGCCTATTTTGGGTCGTTGCTAAATGGTGATGATTTATCAGTTTAATTACACAAGTGCTCTGCTACTTCACTCCCACTTAGATATTGTTTTAACTCTGCCATAAATGTTTAATGTACAGTTGCATTATCATCCACTGCTCATGAGCCCCTTTATTTTAAAGCTGAATTTGTTGTCACGCTAACTTCCTGAAAGATTATCCTTCCTTATGTTTTTCCTGATTGCTAGGAAACTAATTTACTTTTTCAGGAAATTGCCTCCTAAACTGCAGGAATAAAGGTCTGGCGTGCTACATGTGCAAAACAGGTGTTGCTGGTTGTGTTTTACGACTGTTACAGGCAGGTAATGTTTAAAGATGTTTTGACAAAAGAGAGGCCTGTCTGAAGTGGCCAGTGATATCATCACAATAATTTCAATAGGAATAAATCATATTACATTACATGACTCAGTGCAGACAGGTTGAGGGAGCTTAACCCATGACTGTGCTGAAGCTTATTTACTAAACCTGTTGGTTGCCATTGACAACAGAAAGGTCGAGGGTCACCTTGGCACTGTTGTTCTCATAGAACAAGTGCACCTCTCGTATTTCAGCGGGTAGGGTGTCTGTTGGCATGTACCATAGGCATGTATATACCAGCCCTATACCTCCTGTTTGTGGGACTTAAAATAATTGAACAGCCTATTTGTAACTCAAATTAAACCATCTGTATGTGGATCTGAAGAGAAAGTATAGTTCATAAGTACATGTGAGTTCAGCAGATTGTCAGCACCGTTTTAGATCTTGACATTTGGTGAAATCACAGGTGTTAAATGTGTTTTCTAGCTTTTAGCTTTGTATCTACAAATTATTTTCAAATAATCCTACCAGAAACTGAAAAAAAGCCTTGTTTTATACTTGATAATAGTTCATGCATTCATGACTTTAGCCAGTGAGCTTCAAAGGAATACTTCACCCACAAAATAACCACGTGTAAATCAGCTAGTCATGCCCTGTTACCTTGAATTTGTAAAGAAAACTTTCTATTTCTCGTATGCCTCCACAGAAAACAGCAAATTTTTGCAAAAAAAAAAAAACTTTAGTCTTAGAGTCTAGCTTTGAGGAGAGCGACAGATAAGTTACACTTGTAAAAATGTATGTTTGGGAAGTACTGAGCATACAACTGGATAAATGTGACTTTGATTACACTGGACAAATTTTGTGACAGTTTGTAAAAGGATGTTTTAATATAGTTTTGCTGTTGTTAAACACGGTCCCCAACTGTTACGTAAATCAATGTGTTTGCTGTTTTCTTTGGAGGCATGTGAGAATAACAAATGTAATGGATGTAGTCTGAATCCCTCCGATAAAGTGACAACATGAAAATCACTAAAAGAAACTAGAGTTGGCTGTTTCCACACACAGCACTAGTGATATGTCATTTTACAAACAAATATCTTTGAGGCTCAGAGAGAGAGAGTCATTCGACATGAACATCAGGACAGAGCGAAGTTAGTGATGTGCTTGTCGTCGCCCCAGCTTCCTACTCAGTATGCATATTAGAGGTTCTGCTTTAACAGTACAACGCTCCGTTGTGAACCAAGAACAATGGGAACAACAGCCTATTTTTCTGACATGTTGTCCTCCTCCCCCATGTTCATTGTTTCATCTTCCCCAGCTATTGTTTTCAGTGTTTTTTTTTTATTCAAACTTTATACAGTTTGATGGAATTAACAATACACAGCAGTCACAAACTGTGATTTGATACTTGTCAGCTGAAAACAAAGCCAGTTGTACAATGTAATGAACAATAACCAGACAATTTGACATGTGATTTGAATACCGTAAGAAATGTTAGGCAAACTTGGCATGTTTAAAACAATTGAATAAAAATACAGATAAAATAAGAGTCTTTTTTTCCCTATTCTTACAGTTTATGCAAGTACACTTTTCTCCTCTTTGTCAGTTTTATTTTTATTTACATTTTGTGCTATACCACATCCATCATCATGCCTCTGATCTGATGTGCTTCTCTATCCCAGGCTATAGTGGTCATCACCCCCAGTCCAAGCCTGACAGTGAGGATGGAGACGATACTTCCATGACCTCCTTTGGTGTTGCCGTCCGAGGCCTCCCCCTGGCCTTGGCGTCCATGACACAAGCTGCCTCCTCAGACTCACGCTTCCACCCTAAATGGCGGGCGATCACTGTGGCCACCCTGCTGGCTTTAGTGCTCATGTTATACCTGCACCGGACAGTAGGGGACAGAGACACTGTCACCAGGGGTTACTACCGCAACAGGTTTCACAGCTTGCAATTGCACAGTGAGAGTGAGGATGACATTTTTGGGGACATTAACAGACAAACTGCACGAGGCCTCTCCCGGTTCCAGAGAAGGGAGAAACCTTACAATGACACATACCCGTTAAGTCCTCCAGAAAAGACAAAGCACGGCATTCGTTACCGGATTGGTGTAGTTGCAGATCTGGACACAGCGTCGCGCAGCTCTAAGGATCAGACGTGGTTCAGCTACATGAAACGAGGCTACCTGACTGTTTCAGACAGCGCTGACAGACTGGAGGTGGAGTGGGATGCTGAGACCATCACACTGGAGAGTCATCTGGCTGAGAAAGGACGAGGTAGAGGGACGCTAACCGATCTGTACTCACAGTGTTTGTGTTTTCTCTTCAGTATGTTGGTTACCTCACTGTTTGACTTGCTGTGCTGCAGGTATGGAGCTGTCTGAGCTGGTGACGTTCAACGGTCACCTGTACAGTGTGGACGACCGCACGGGCGTGGTGTACAGGATCGAGGGCAACCAGGCTGTTCCCTGGGTAATATTACCTGACGGGGACGGCTCTGTCTCCAAAGGTCAGTCTCCAAAAGTCGTTCACTCTATCCATTGAATACATGTAGATTCTCAGCGCAAATTTCTCAAAAAAAATAATAGTCCAAAGACAGTTGATACCTTTCTTAGCTTGTTTCAGTGTGTGATGTGCTATATTGTTGGAACCTCTGTAGCAAACAACTTTGGACAGGTTGGCGGCCATTTTATGAGGTTTACATTCCTTCTTACAAACCAGTCCGTGTTTCGTGTGCAGGATTCAAGGCAGAGTGGCTGGCAGTGAAGGATGAGCACCTGTATGTTGGCGGCCTGGGGAAAGAGTGGACCACAACCTCTGGAGAAGTCGTCAACAACCACCCAGAGTGGGTGAAAGTTGTCGGCTACCATGGTGATGTGCAGCATGAGAACTGGGTGCCGTACTACAACGCCCTGCGGAGCGCAACAGGGATCCAACCACCAGGTCCTAACCTTTTTTGTTTGTTTGTTTCTTCCTTTTTATAGTCCTGTCTACTTACAGCAATTACTGAATTAGTACCAGATCTTCTCATTTGCTCCAAGAGTGTAGTTTGGGTTTCAGATATCAGGGGTTCCTTTATCCAAAAATAGATAAATAAACCCTTGAAATAAATTGCTGTGTTATGATTGCAGTTACAGTATTTAAAGTCACATTTAATTTAATTGGAAGATAGTGTTGTATTTGCATCTTTAAAGATTCAGTGTGTAGGATTTAGGGGGATGTATTGGTGTTTCGTTACCTTAGAATGAGACATTTATATCTATATAGGAGATCTAATAAAAAATGACACCCATAATTGTCAGTCACATTTACACACAGTCTCCATAATTCATCTGTTAACTCTCCGTTCTTCAACTCTGCTTGCTCTGTAGGCTACCTTATCCATGAATCAGCCGCGTGGAGCGAGCGTCTCCAGCGCTGGTTCTTCCTCCCTCGCCGTGCCAGTCACGAGCACTACGAAGAGACAGCAGATGAGCGGCGTGCCACCAACCTCCTCCTGTCCTGCCCCGCAGACTTCAGCTACATAACAGTGCGGCACGTCGGACCGCTCAACCCAACCCACGGCTTCTCCTCATTTAAATTCGTCCCAGACACAGACGATCAGATAATTCTCGCCCTGAAATCAGAGGAGGATGCAGGCACGATTGCCACCTACATCATTGCATTTACACTAGACGGTCGGGTGCTGATGCCCGAGACAAAGATAGGGGATGTGAAGTTTGAGGGGCTGGAGTTCATCTGAGGACAGCGCTCAAAGTGCACACGGTCCTGGAGGACAAATCTGCAGGGGTCCTCTGTGGTTTAGACTGGACTGTATACGTGCAACACCATTCCCTTGAGTCCTTAGTTTTACATTCCCCTCAGTTCTACTGTGCAATAATGTTGTATGACCCCAAATTATATATTTATAATAATATTGTATGATAACTGAGAGGAGCGAGAGAAAGGGCAGGAGAATGCTCTACCACGACCAGGGAAGACAATTAACATATGACCGATTCAGTTTATATGTGACCAGTAAAGGCAGCCCAAATAACTACATGTAGCTGCGACAGAAACGGTCACTAGTCGGTCAACACCCAATAATATTTTAAATACTTTTATAATTAGACACTACTGATATTCCAGAGGAGTCTGGGTAAAAAAAAAAACTTTATATACGAGTAGCAGTCAGTCTATCAAACACCAGGGGCCAGATGCATAAAACTCTGCGTAGCTTCATGACTAAAACTGTATTTACGCACAATGGCAGAAATGTGCATCTGCATTATTTTCATTAGATTTATAAAGTTAAGTATAAAGTTGATCCTGTTTTATAAACTCAGTTATTGCAGCGCTGGGTGGACGTGCACAAGCCTCATTTCCACACCCACAGTTTGCCATAAATTGATGTAGAAAACCCTTTAAACGTCTGTTTGCATGTACACCAATCAGCCAAAACATGAAAACCACTGACAGGTAAAGTGAATAACATGAATCATTTCATTACAATGTTTTGGGTGGGTGGTGTGTGTCAAGTGGCATCTACATGGATGGCAGGAGCCAAGGTTCCTCAGAGGGGCATTGCACTGTAACAAAATGATTAATGTTATTCAATCCACCAGGCAGTGGTTTTAATGTTTTGGCTGATCAGTGTATATCCTCCACCACTCATTAAACCTGTCAGTGAGAAATTAACGACTAAGAAAGTGCAATTTCACCAACTGTCGCATCAGCGAGGTTCTCTAATGGTAGCAGAGCAGCTGTCTGTACGCACAGCTGTGGATATTTGTAGCCTCCGTGTCACCAATTGATCACATATCTTCAAACCATCATCACAGTAAAATCTCAATCATCGTTATTATTAAACGGCAGAAGGATGATCAGTGATTCATTCAACTGACTTTACAAAGTGCTTCACAGGACTTCATATGATCACTAACAGGGAGATTAATGTGAATAAAAATGATGATGAAATTCATCACTCGTGAATACTTTAAAATTAAATTTGTGAATGTGCCTTTGATTGAAATGTTACAGAGCACTGTCAAGACTGCAGAAATATCACAGTCAGTGGTAGTGAGAGCCTAAAAATGTTATGTGTGTCTCAACTTGTTTTTAATCTCCTCCTCATCATTTTACCTGCAACTATCTCAGCTTAAACCATGAGTACGCCTGGTTGGAAGAATGTGTGAGGTGCGCCCATTCTCATCACACATTATTCCTTTATAAATACCAGTTAGTGTGTGGGGAAAGGTGTAAGCACGTTTCTTTTGCATACACTGTCTTTATGCATCTGGCCCCAGGTACTGTGGATCTCCTCTCCTGCAGCCAAACTCTGCTGGTCAGGACACTCAGGGGAACAGACATGATAAAATATTTTAAAGAATAGAAACGAATGTCCTTAAATTACTTGAAATATCAGACTCACTCATTGCTTTGTGTTTTATCCTCCTTTTTAGACACACTGAAGTCTCTGTTATTTGATTTCTATTGATGTAATGGGTCTAATGACTTGATGCATATCAACTTCTGATTCATAAAGCACATGTGATGAGTTCTTCTGAGCAGGTCCACAAATGGTTCTCACACATTTTAATAGACTGAATATCGTTAGCTGTTAAAGCCAGAGAATAATTGAAACACCAGCTATTTTATTTAAACAGTAACCATTCATATATTTGTTTTGTATCCTCTCGAAATACAAAGAATTAAAATATCTTGTTTGAATGTTTCGTTGTGTACGTCTTCTTTTTAATGTTACTGACTGTGAAGTGTCGGAGAGATGCAACAAATCAGAACTTTTTGTTAACATTTTATTGCGCTGCGTTAAAACAACAAATTTATCTGAAAAATAATCACTTTACATTTTAAAATATTAATGTCTACAAAATCAGTAGTATTTTGCATTACACATCTGATTCTCAGATTTCATTTAGCGTTTCCTTGACTGTTGTTACAACTTTGTAGGAGGACACTGGCGAATGGTGATGGTTAGTAGATTACACAAATCATTATCAAATGATATTAACTGATCAAAAACGACAATGGAGTTTAGTTTGACATGATGCAACGTTAGCAATTACTCACAGTTTCATCTCTCAACATTTCAAACCTGAGGAAAATCCTTGTGACTGATCTTCTTGTTCACAGGCTTGTCCCCATGGCGAGGATGTCTTGAGGTAGACCTGGCGATTTGTACGGGTTTGAAGGAGTCCAGTTTAGTGTAGAAGTCGAGCATCCTCTGATCGCTCTGCCTCAACTCACAGAACGCTCCTCTGGAACCTTAAAAGTTAGGGAAAAGGAAACAAAGAAGATGTCTGACATTGTTTCTCTTGAGTCCTAAAAAAGACTTAAAGCTGTGATGAATGCAGCTAAGAGTAGAGGGGTCACACTGCTCGGTCTCATTGTATGACCTTAAGTTACTTTAGAGATGGAAAAAACACAAGATTAAAGCTTCAACTCTCTGGCAATAATATTAAAACTGGTCATTTTAAACTCCCATGGCTGGCAGCATCAATATGTCTCCATCTGCATGAATAAACGGGTTGGCAGGTGTGGAGCTGCTGTGACTGACTGAGCAGCGCCTCCTTGTGGAGAATATGCAGCCTGTTAAACCCAGAGTTTATGAGTTGGTTGTGGGCCAGTTTCACAGGGCACATCTAAGAATTATCAGAGGCATTGGGCCTTGACCTACCACTGCTCCTGATGGAGGACAACAGCCGACCAATCATACGCTTGGCTGGAGAGGGATCAGTGACCCGGGGCAGCACTTGTATGGTAACCAGGGAGGGGAAGTCCTTCAACACTGAATCACTTAGTGCCCTCTGGAGGTATGAGATAAAATAAAACACAAGTAACGCACTGTATCTTCATCTCGTATTTTGGAAACTGTTCAGACGTTGATCACCTGAATCTTGGCTGCAGCTGGTTTGGCATCGATGAGTGCCAGTGCGTAACCACACACCCCAATCTCATCCTCCAGGACAAGAGCACACTGAGGGGAAGGGGAGATCTCACCTGTTGACAGGCTGCAGTGGGGACAGAGGGAATGTTAGGACGTAAGTAAAAAAGTATGAATGCTCCAGAGAGAAATTTGACTCTCACCTGTCGCAGATAAGTGGAGGCTGCATCATCAAGGGGACCTTGCCGTCTCCTGCACTCTTCATCTCTGTGAAAATCCTTTGCACCTCCATCTAGTGCAGCAAACAAAACTGTAACATCACTACTGAATTTTAACAAGGAATGTATCACAATGTCTGAAGAGCTGAAATCCTGACCTTGTCCTCAGGGCAGTACGACCGTATGCAGTAAACCGCCGTCATGGGAGGATGCCTAAACAGGTCCCTGTTTCCATGACAAGGCAGCATTCTCTGCAAGTACACAGTATATTCAGTCATAGAGATGCTGAAAAAACATGGATGAATGCCTTGACACCTGGAGATTAATGGGACAAATGGTAGCTTTAATATGGCCCACATGACTAAATATGTCACAGTCTTTAGATGACGTTACCTGGAACTCTCCAGAGAGGCCTCCTCTGAAGCCCCAGGGTTCAGGATCATCGTTCATCGGCTGGGCTGAGGGTCGACCCTGCCCTCCTGTGGACAGCAAACACATTATAACAAGATGCTTAAGTAGGTTAAAGGGATAGGACGGATCTTGTGAAGTGAGGTTGTATGAGGTATATATCCACCTACAATAGCTGTCGGTTGGCACACCCCCAGTTTGGAGAAGGAAACAGGAGTACTGCCATGGAAGCTAAGTAATATGCTGCTGTGGACGGGAGCAGAAACCAGACTTGTTTTATAATAACAGTTAAAGTGTATGCTATATTGAGAATATTTTCAACGCTTTATCTTGCTGTGTAAAACAGTGATTTCCGACGTGGAACTGAAGCCACACTATCACTCTCTTCAAAGCCAGACTCCATTGACAAAAACAGTAATTTTAGCTTGCTGAATACAGGAGTTGCTGATCTACAGCTTCCTCGATCAGCAAGATTGTTTGTTATTGTGTGACTTTAGTGAGTCCAAACTAAACCTTTAACACCCCAAAGTCACAAAATTGCACAAACTAACTAACTGATCGAGGCAGCTGTAGACCAGCAACTCCTGTGTTCAGCGATGTTAAATTGGTGTTTTTCTCAATGGAGTCTGGCTTTGAAGAGAGCGACGTAACGGCTTCAGTTCCCTGTCAAAATCGCTGTCTGACAGTTTGGTAAAGCGGTGAAAATATTCTAAATATAGCGTACACTTACACTGAAATAGATTTTTTTAGGTGGCTAAAATATGTTTTGCTGCTGCCCCCATCCACAGCAGTACATTCCTTAGCTTCTCCATACTGAGGGCGTGCCAATAGACATCTACTGTAGGTAATACACTGACTAAAAATAAGTACCTCATACAATTCTACTTCAGAAGAGCAGCAGAGACACTTTGCAGTGATTTTTCACCACCTAGTATCAAAGTTCACTGAGAAACTTTGCCCTAATGCAGCTCTGCATTGAAAATAAACACAATGCCTACAAGTCCTGTGTGTCTTTCTCCTTTAACATGCCTACAGCAGCTTTCCCCCCCAAACACAATTTATGCTTTACACACAAGCCTGTGTGGTTTGATCAGCATTCAAAGATTCTGATTATCTCACCAAGTGTTTTAATGTAGGCTCGAGCCAGGCCAACCCCACTCTTGATGTCACAGATGTAGTTGTAGAGGTCGTACAGAATGCTGCGGTTAGGGGCATTTGAAAGACGATTGAACATCTGCACCACCGCTTCGCACAGGTCATCGAAAAGCTGCGCTCTCGAGCGCCACTCCGCAGTCTGGAAAAACTGTGTTTAAGCATAAATTCACAAGATGAAGAACATTATTCACAACATCATCTGCTTCGGAGAAAAAAAAGTACGTGACACTACCTGGTCTGTCTCTGCAGTGGCATCCCAACTGTGGTTCTTGAGCCAGTCCAGCTCCTGCAGCATGGTCCTGGCTGTTGCCCCGTGTTCGTACGGCAGGTAGAAGAGGTCTGACAGCAGCTTCAGGTCATCCAGGGTCAGAGGCTCTGCGGTGTACAGCGGGTTCTCCCCAGGTCCAGGAACATAGGAACTCTCTCCCATGTCTGTCTGCATGGGCTCCTCGTCTGACGACTCCTTCTTGAGACGAGCTGAAGGACGACCTGGAAAGACGTGAACAGTGATGGCACATGTGTTAATGTGATTCCCACCCCATCTCTGCCTTTAACATCAAACTGTTTGCAGTTTCATGAAAAGTGTATTTTCTTACATCCAGGTTGATCAGTGCTCAGAAACTCCTGCAGCCAGTCAGTGAGGGCCAGGGTCAGGGCTTTCTGGGGGCTGTAGCAGGGGTCCTGCTCCTCATCGCCTGCTGATGAAGGTCAGAGACAGTCAGACAATGCACAGAATCCACATTTCCAAAGATATTGTATGTTTTATGCTTCTGCCTCTATAACCTGTCTGTGTTACTAATTTCAGATTTCAATGTTTGATCGACTTTTGAGAACTGTGTTTGTCTCAAAAAAAGTCAGAATTTGAGTGCACTTAGCAACTAACTATAAACTGTGTCCATGGAGGGATTACTGAATGGGCCAACCGGGCCCAAAGTGTCAGGGGCCCTCATGGCCTTCACCTGTAAAATGTCAATCAAGTACTAATCAGGGAGACTAAAAATGACGACAAAGGACACAAAAAGATGCAAAATAACTAAAAAAAAAGTACACACAAAATGCCCAAAAAACTCACAAAATGAACTCAAAGAGACACAAAATCACTAGAAAGAGACACAAAACTACAAAAAAAGTACAGACAAAAACCTCAGAGACACAAAATGACCAGAAAGAGACACAAAACAACCACAAAGAGACCCAAAACTATAACAAAAATACACAAAATTACCTCAAAGAGACACAAAATGACTACAAAGAGATGTAAAACAACAGTGTCTTGCTACTGTGTAGGAGAGGCAGTAGGACAGACTCCGTCTCCTCCTCATGATCAGTACAAACAGTTATACTGCTCTATGGTTTAAGTCACATTTGAGCTGGGGTGTTCTGCGTCTATGGCAAAGCTGCTGGATGCAATAAAAAGGCAGCACAGAGAGTTTTATTTCATTTAGAGAAAAGCTAGACACTCACCCATCTCTACATCCCTCTGTCCTCCATCAGGGGTTGCTTTGCACCATGTAGCCAAGGTGTGGATGGCCACAAAGTTTGGGTAGAACTCACAGTTGGGATTGGTGAGCACTCCTCTCAGTTTGGGAATCAGCTCAGTGGGACGATCCTAACAGGAAAAGATCATGTTGGTATAATTATTTCTGTGCACAGATCAGATTGGAGCTGAAACAGACATCTCAAATTATAAATATAAATACAGTTTACAGTCAAAAACAGACCTTGTAGGGTCCGAGGAAGAGCCTTTGGGGGTCATAGTCATTTGCGTGGATATTGTCCCATATGACTGGTGGCCTCTTCAGGACGGAGGACACCTCTTCTATGGACTCAACAGAGATTTTGTGGGACACCACTTTGGGACCTAAACAACACAAAAAGGAGAGTGAGTGCAAAAACGTGTTATAAAACTGTACCTTTGGCTACTTCTGAGGAGGTTCTGGGTCAGTGCAGCCTTACCAGTCCACAGTATGTCTATCCCAGGCAGCAGCTTCTCTCCCACAGTGTGCAGGTAAGAGGACTGGGGCACAGTGGGAGTACAGAATGCAGCACAATAATCTGGAGTGACAGGGACAAAACAAGTGGAAAACAGTGACAACATTGGTATCACACAGTGCTTACATGCTTAAAACACCTTAAAACACATGTTCAATGGGACTAAATGATATTTGAAACACTTTGGACAACCGCAGAGCCTGACCTGTAGGACAGAAGAGGAAGTACTCAGGGTTTCCCAGGTGCTGGTACACCGCATTAGTGATGGCCACCTGAGCGTGGGCGAAGGAGCTGAAGGCCTGCTTATCAGCTGGGCACATCTCAGTCTCGATGTCATCAAACAGTAAAGAGAAGGATCTGCAGCCAAACTGCTTCACCTGACGAAGGAGAGGACAGCTTGAGGTTTAAAGGTCTTAAAGGGACAGTTCACCACCAAATCAAAAGTACATATTTTCACTCTTACCTGTAGCACGGTTTATCAATATAGATTGTTTTGGTGTGAGTTGCCTAGTGTTGGAGATATCTGCAATAGTGTGTCTGCCTTCTCTTGAACATAATGGAACTAGATGGCACTCGACAGACCTTGTTGTGAGCAGTTTCATGTTGAAACTATTTTCTTTCTACCGAACTACACCTGCAAACCAAATCACTGTGCAAAGGGAAACGCCCATCTACTGCTAGCTCACCTAGCATCACTGAGCTAGCTAATGTTACAGCTCAACCAAGGAGGACACCATTAATGTTTACATGTCTCGCTGTCATGAGCACAAGCCTCTCTTCCGTAAGTAGATGCACGCTTCCTTACGCACAATGATACGGTTGGCGCGTGTAGTTTGGTAGAAAGAAAATAGTTCGTACATAAAACTGCTCACAACAAGGTCTGTGGATTGTCTTCAGTAACTGCATCATTATTTCTGGAAATGGACATTGCTGTTGAGTTTTTCACATGTATTTTTTGGCGCTTTGAGCACCACAAGCTGAGTGTCATCTAGTTCCATTATGTTGGAGAGGCATCTCCAACACTCGGCAACTCACACCAAAACCATCTAGGTTGATAAATAGCACTACAGGTAAGAGGAAAAATATGTGTTTTTGATTTGAGGGTGGACTGTCACTTTAGACCATTTTGTTTTGTAACTCCTGACAGAGTGAATTTCCATTTAGGTTAAAAGTCATTCCACCAGGAATAAAACCTACTACCTGCAGCACTATCAGTACCATCAGTTGCCTTTTGACCTTGCAGTGTATCAAACGCTTCTAATTTACTGCTTCATGTTTCATATCAAGTATTGTGGTGTCCATATCAAACCCTCAGAGGGCCATAAAGCTACATACAGCTGAGATTAAATTATCCCTCGTGCACCACCCTTCATCTCTGCATACAAAGTCCTGACCTGATCCAGTTTCCTCTTCAGGGCAGCAACCTCTTTGGGGTTGGAGAAGGTAATATCCAGGCCAGGAGAGATGGCGTAGATGAACTCGACGTCGTGCTGTTTAGCTGCTGATATCAGGGCGATGAGTTGTTCTGGGAAAATAATAAGAGATAAGAAAAGAAAAATACTGTTCTCTTAGTTAAGGAACTATTATAAGTGACTGCTGTTTGTAAGGGGAAGAAGATGATGCACAGGTTCCCAGTTTGGAGTAATAGGCTTGAGCAATGGCAACCAATCCACAGCTCTCAACCCAAGAGTAGATTCTCAAGTCTGTGATCATCAAAACGCCACAATAAATTCAAATCAGCTGTTCTGTTCACACCACATCTACCATTATTATGCCTTTAATATATGCAAAGGGACAACGATAAGTGACAGCCCAAAGTCCACTGACAGTGTCTGTTTTGATACGTGCTTGGAGTCATTAGACATGATAAATCGTCACTGCCCTACAGTAACATTATTGATAAGATGCACCTAATTAACAAAGGAGAAGCTCCAAACTGAGCAACTACACAGCGTCTCTGAGGAGATAATGACGACTCAGAATGGGACTTTGGTATGACACTAGAGAAAAGTTGATAACTGTGTTGTGTTGTCATGATCCTAGAATTTCTAACTTTGATACAATACCTTGAAAAATATCAATTTTCAATACCATTTTCAGTACCATGGGGAAAAACTGACATTGAGGGCATCCATCCATTTTACATTTTTATAAAAGGATAAACATAAACAAACTATAGCATGACAACGTTTGTTAAGCATTCAGGTCATCCTCCAGTGCCAAGAGTCAGGTGAAATTTGGGATTTTATTCAGTCAATAAGGGGAGCATGTGAAGGGGTGAAACTCACCCGCCTCCTCAGCAGAGTACAGGTCCCTCCAGTACATCCTGTGTTTGTAGTCATCCTTGGGGGCGTACAGGTACGTGTTCAAACCCCACTTCTGCTCTCTGTGAAAGGCAGTCAGTTGTTAAATGATGAGAAATGATTGTGAGTACAATTCTGTGTGTTTAAAGGGTCTTGGATGTGAAACAATGCAACAAATTCATGTTTGTTGCATATTAATTGTCCAGTGTTGGCAACCTTCCCTGTGTACCCAACTAAAGGTGGATACCTAATAAACACCAGCACAGGGCAACACCCAATATGAAGGAAACACCATTTTTGGACAGGCTCTGCCTTTATGTGACTGATTTTTTTTAAGTGTATTCAATCCTGTGTTTCATTTACTCATAGCAGGAGCCACATACCTTTTGAACAGCTCTGTTCTCTGCTCCATAGTCCATGGTCGCCCATAAAAACCTGCATCAAGCAAAGGTCAAGTTATGCACAAATGTGTCTCCTTACCAGAAGCGATCAATACATGACTGATTCATCCTGCTAGCTTGCAGCCTAACTTAGATGTTTGCATCTTATTTGAGGAGCTGAACTCCAGCCTGCCCAACACTGGGATCTGTTGGTCCAGTTTGGGCCCCTGTCCCCAGTCTGCTCACCTTCCACGACTCCACTGATGAACCGCTTGGTCCCAGAGTGGGGTGGCCCCTCGGTACCACCCGGTTTCGCCATGGTTTAGTGTTTAGTTTAGTGTTGAGGTGTCGTCTGTCTCTCAGTCTCTGCTTCCTGTTCACTAATGCTCACTCATAAGCTCCCCTGACAGCGCAGTCATAGCTTTGTATGCCAGTCTATCATTTGATTGACTTTTATTGAACCGTCCTCTCACGCCTGCGCAGACCGGTGGGTGTTACGCACCGGAAGCATCACGCAGCATGATGCTAACATGGTCTAAAGTCTGGAGTTGTGATAAAAACAGGGCGAATAAAGAGCAGCTCTAATTTAGTGATGACTGAAGTTCACCTCACACACAGGCGGGCAGGCGCGTGCTGACTGTTGACTGAACGTCAACGTGTCTCACCAACGGATGGACGTCTTAAAGAGGACAGTGTCCCCGTGCCTTAAAGTACTTAAAGGGACAGTACACCTGAAAACATGAAGGGAGCACTCAAATAACAAACACTTAGCATTTCATTATAGCTCTGCAGAGAAGTGGGAACAAGTCATTGTTTTGTTTTATATTTCTCAAGTCTTTGCACTTAAGTCCCAAGTCAAGACAGAGAAGTCCAAAATCACATCCCGAGTACTACACTTCGAGCTTCGAGTCCTAAACAAGTCATAATGCCCTCCTCAAGTGAAGAGTGATGCCAATATTAAATTTATAGTAAACAAACATCATGAATGCCTTTTATAATTTACAATTAAAAGACAAATAAGACCATGTGACACATACTACAATAAATCTGTATTTATTAATTCAAATATAACATGAAAATGCTCTTTAAATACATTCATTCATTTTCCACAACCACTTATCCTGTCAGGGATTATCTCAGCTGACATTGGGTGAGAGGCAGGGTACACCCTGGACAGGTCGCCAGACTATCACAGGGCTGACACATAGAGACAGACAACCATTCACACTCACATTCACACCTATGGGCAATTTAGAGTCACCATTTAACCTGCATGTCTTTGGACTGTGGGAGGAAGCTGGAGTACCCAGAGAAAACCACGCTGACATTGGGAGAACATGCAAACTCCGCAGAGAAGGGCTCCCTCATCCCGGTGTTCGAACCCCCCATCCTGGGTTTAAACCAGTAGCCCTCTTGCTGTGAGGTGACAATGCTAACCACTGCATCACCGTGACGCCCATCTGAATCTTTAAATATGATTGCAATGAAATAAAAAATATGTAACTGATGCAAGGTCCCTCTGGTTGTAGAAAGAGGTTTGATATGGTGGAAACCTGTTAATAAAACAAGTATTAAAAAGAAATGGGGAGAGGCTGAATGTCCATCAAGGGTTTGATATATATCTTTGAGTATAACTGTCATTTCTGTAATTACAGTATGAAATACACGACTAAGGATAAAACATAATATAGTACACAGTACCAAATATTGTAGTCCAAATATGGAAGTCCAAATATGGTCACTTCTGGCTCCAAAAAACTAAGATGCCCACAGACAAAATGTTAAATTAGAGGCCTCAAAGCAGGAGCCCACAAACAAGTGGGTGACTTCTCAGTAGCTACGTCCACTATTTTACAGTTTATGTGGCCAATGCAAAAATGCAAATAGCCCTGTTTAAGGTCAGTGTTTGGTTTGTCTGTTTTGGGCTACTGTAGAAAAACATGCCGGACTACACGGAAGAGGACTCGCTCCAGAAGCAGATATAAGCGGCTCATTCTAAGGTAACAATTACACAACGATTCTAAACAACACAACATGAAAACACTGATGCCTAACACTTCAAAATAAAGCATTATCAGCTCAAATATCCCATCCAGATGTTTTAAGTTATGAAAAAAATAAAAATGATCCTCTGTACGTGTATGTTTTTTCACCTAGAGTTCATTTGCCTGGTAAAAAAAACCAAAAGACATTAATTTACAACTGCTCCTCAGTGCTCCCTCTCCCTCAATAAGACATATATCCAAAATCTATGAGTATGCAAATGTTCTATTCTAAGGTTATACTAATAGATACAAGATGTCTCCTGTTTCACTGGAAGGTCCATCCTTAGTGTGTATGCACTGTCGGCTTCAAGTTTTAACTTGCATATTGGACCATTATTAACGCCAAACTAGTTGTGTAGTCACAAAACCACGCAGGCACAAACACGTTTTAAACTGAGATTTAAGGTGTGCACAATGAAACTTTCCTCCTTCAGCAGATGAACGTGTAAAGAGATCCTGCACATAGATCACACAAAACATTCATTCACATCACATTTATGATTACATTTTTGAGTGGAAGGGGACTTAAAACTACATCTGTGTTGATTGTAAGGCAACATATTGGCTTATCTTGAACCTCAAACCTCCCACAGATCACTGTGATCACTGTTCTTGATTGTTAATATTATTATTATGTGATCAATTGGCTCCCAATCGGAAGCCCCAGTGGATGAATACTTCATATATCTAAAGTTGAAGCCAGGAGAGTAAGGACAATGATGACCTCCAGCAAAACTCAGAGAAAAAAAAAAAAAAGATGTTCGTATATTGAGTTCAGGGAATGTGAGAGGTTGGATGTGGATGTGAAGACATTTTAATATGTCATTACAGGAAAAGCACAGGTGAAGCCAATAAGGGTGTAGGGTTCAGTACAACGTTGGCAAGGACACACATGAATATTTTGAGCATCAAACACGATTTTCCTTCATTCTGGTTCATTTCTGGCTTTTCTGCATCCATTTATGGTGTAGTTTTGTCAAAATAAAAGTGCTCTACCACTTTAATGTTTTTATAGGGGGTGGGGGGCAGATGTTGAGGACATGTCCCATGCGTCCTCCTTGAAATCTACGCATATACTAATATCATTTAAGATGGCTCTAGACAGCCACGTCAATGAGACTGTGGGGACCTAACAAGGGCCTGGAAGTGGAACTTAATTAGAGTACATGTTTAATTAATGTTACTGGTTACACCGGTGTTTGATCATCTCTTATGTCTGCCATGAGAAAGGTCTATTTAAGGAGCAGAGGAGTTAAAGCATAACCTAACAAAGTTATCTGAGGCAGAAAACACAAGATACACCCAAGTTCAATCCACATTTGATGTCACCGCTTTGATATTTGATGGAGCAATCTTAAAGCTTCCAAACACGCTTGATGTGATGAGTCTTAATGACGCTGCTGACTCCACAAGGGACGATAAAGAGGCTGCTGAGGATCTGAGGACGGCAGATAAAAACAAGCTACAAAGACTCTGAGCTCGTGTGTAAAGAGAGTTTAGATTTTTAAGTAGTGTGTAATACTGTAGTTAAGATGAGGGGCCTGCAGAACAAATTGAAGGGATGTTCTGAAACCACAGGACTATGAAACTGAAATATATGGAAACCAGCAAGATACAGAGCTTAAAGCAGAAACAGGATTCAGGGTCCGTAATCACCACCATCAGGTGAGCTACAGACTGTGCTGTGGCAGTCACAGTTTGACTACATGGTACTGTGCGTGCTGGCTCACTGGTATGGTTGACATGTATGGTTCTTTGGATTCAAAATAAACTAATCTGACAGTTCATCAGGAATCACAAATAAGTGCCTTTATTTTTAATATACAAATGTACAAAACTTTATCATTTTTTGTGGAATGAAAAAAACATTTTAAAGTGATTTCCACTAAACGTGTTATCAAATTTAACAGTGCTACATATCTGTACGTATTAACTGTACACATCAGAAACATGCATGCATGCATATTAGAGTCCAAACGTAAAAACTACTAGCATACAAAAGTTTGCTACATAAAGTACGAGCATAAAGCTCTGAGGTTCAGGAGGAAATGTTCTTTTCATCTTCGTCACATCCAGCTTGGTGCTCTCGTCCTCCCACACAGCTCTGCTACCTCTTTAATCCTCTCTGGGCCTGTTTCAGCAACGAATCAAAGTCAAGGTCCTCAAACTTGCTCTTGGCAGGAGACGGCTCTGCTTCTCTGTTTGCGTCTGAGGGAGAGAGACATTTATATGCTCGGCGTTATGTTCAGTGACTTCCACATTAAAAAATACATTTTCTTTTGGTGCTTTTCTGGAAATTTGTTTAAAATTTGTGTTACATCTGGGTGTAAATTTGGCTAATGACCAAATCAATTAATTTACACTCTACCAGTAATATTATAGGGCTGCAACTAACAATTATTTTCATTGTCGACTAATCTGTCGATTATTTCTTCGAGTAGTCAACTAATAATTTTATCGAAAAATGTGTTAAAATGTTGAAAAATGTCGGTCTGTCTCTCCCAAACCCCAAAATTATGTCTTGTTTCATACTCACGCCAAAGGGTTTTAGTTCACCGTCATGGGAGAGTGTGTAAAGCTGCCAATATTTGAACGTAAGAGGCTGCAATAAGAGTATTTTGGGGTTCTTTTATTGTACTTTTCTATGAAAAATGACTCAAACCGATTAGTCGACTACTAAAATAGTCACCAATTATTTTAATAGTCGATTAGTCATCGATTAGTCGACTAATCGTTGCAGCCCTAGAATATTATATTGTGGTTTCTATGGTGCAGTCTGCAAAAACAACAGTTATGGGGCTTTGACAGGGATGCCAAGAGAAAAACAATTGAAAAACTTAAATTAAAAGCCTAGTCCCAATTAAACACCCATCCCCGTTCCCTAGCCTAGTGTGGCTACACATTTTAACAAATAAAGGCCTGTCTCAATTAGATGCCTGGCCTGGTTGCCAAGGACTTTATTTAAGTTCTTTGAACGTATAAAACAGGTTGTTGGCTAGACACCTGAGCTAATGTTAGCTGCTTAGATCGCACATACAAATATAAATGTTAAAACTTTTATCAGTGTGGAGATGCTTCATACTGTTAGCTAGGTTATATTCTCTATAATTTAATTGTTCAATTCCTTTTACTGAAACCATGAGCGCCAAAAATTTTGGTGATTAATTTGTATCCAAGTAATATTCATACTGGTTCAAATAAACAATTTGATCGTATTTCCCATCTTTACTGAGCAACAGTTTTGTGTGAAAGGAATTAAAGGCCTGTCCCATACAGACACTTGTCCCAAATATAAGCCTGCTGAGTTCAGTGATTTAAGCAAACAGCCCGGGCTACTAACTGAAATGTTATGATGCACATAGTTAAACAAAGCAAATTGTTTGCCATCAGTGTAGCGCTGCGTTTCACTTTGTTTTTGGTTTTGAGTCTCACCTAGGTCAGCGTAGTCTGAATTACAGAACTGTCTTCTTCCACCAAAGCAGATGTCAAACGGCAGCTCGTCAGGCTTCCGTAGTTTGCTGCCGTTATCGATGGCAGCGAAAGCATCATCCATGTTGTAGAACGTGACGAAGCCGTAGTGGTCACTATGGGAACCAAAGGTGCAGGGTTTTAAACTGATGAATGCACATAAATGGAACAAAAACACTGTAAAGAAAAAACATAATAAACCTTAATTTAATTGTGCACACTTACCCTCTGTCTCTAAAGTGAAGCGACACACACTCTACTTCTCCAAACTGAGAGAAGCGTTCCCTCAGTTCGTTGTGTGTCATAGACTTGCGGATGCGGCCGACGTACACCACCCTGCGCTCATCCTGTATGAGATGATTTTACAATTACTCACTACTCATTACAGGAAAAACACACACAAACACATCAGCTGACATGTCAGTAATCTTTACTCACGATGGCTTTAAGTTTCTGTATCCTGATCTCGTGCTCTCTCCTGAGCTTCCTGGACTCTCTGCGGCTGTCGGGATAAAGAGTTCAGATGAGGGAAACACAGAGACACTCATAACAGACGCGCATGAAAAACTGACATTTAAATTCAACTGTCTCCATGGAAAACTCAAACACTGACTGACCTGCAAACGTCTCTCCACTGCCTACGGTAAACCCGCGGGGACGGTGATTGGGATCTAGATGGGGACCTAGACCCGGACCAGGATCTGGATCTCGACCTGCTACACCTTGATTGAGAGTACGACCACCTGTAGCGTCGACGTGGGGAGCGGGAAATGGATCTGGAGCGGGATGACGACGAGCATGAGCTGCTCTCTGAACGCCTGTACCGGTGCCTGCAAGACAGACAATTTGTAGAATTAGTTGTGATGCACAAAGAGGACACATAAAGGCTAAAACTGAACATAACAGCAGATGATTACTTTTGTCTTTTTGGGGAGGGTGAGGCAGAGCTGGAGGACGATGACGACGACGACGATGAGGACCGAGAGCTGGAGCTGGAGTCCGAACAAGGGGATCTTCTCTGATACCTTCTCTTCTCCCTCCCCCTGGCAGGACTGGGTGGAGGTGTGGGGAGAGTGCATTGGGCTGTCTCGTCTTCTGCTGCACGACCACAGTTTTGCTCTGTGGCTGCGCTGTCTGAGAGCGACAGAACTTTGTCTGCGGACATGTTGCATGGTTCTTCAGAGAGATGCTGTACCGCAGACTTAGCAGAGTTAACAGTCCTGATGGTGTTGCTAACTGCACAGATGGAGGTCTGTTTTTGGCATTCAGCAGCAGCACCTGAGTCATCGTTAGTCACCTGCAATTCATCACAGGTTTTAGTGACATCCTTGAGTTTAGAGACTCTGTTACGCTGAGTGCCACCTGTAAGTGCACCATCTACAGAGCCGCAGTAATCGTGATCAGAACATACTGCTAAATACGCGTGAGGAGAGGTGAGAGCAGCAGGGAGCTCTGACAGGTGAGTGTGTGTCTTCTTGGACGGTAAAGGACGGGGGTCAATTATCTGAATGGCCTTGGATGGAGGATTTTTACGTCTTGCTGGCAGATCCTGTTGAGTGCTGAGGATGATTTCAGTGCCGAAGGGCTCTGGGATGTCTGCACCCTCTGACATTTGAGAATTCGTGACGGTTTTTGGATTCCCAGGTGAGTCTGAAGTGCTTAAAGGTTCGAGTACTTCCACAGAGGCGCTTTGTGTTCCTACAGGTTGAGCTCTGTCCATGTGTCCTTCTGTTTGTAGGTTTGACGGTAAAGCAGCAAGTTTGGGCTCTGGCTTGTTCTCACACACCCTCTCCTCTTTAGCTGGAGGAGGAGGAATAAGAAAAGAGGTTACAGGAGACCAGACATCAGTGTTTGGTAATACAGTGTTCTCAGAAATCTGATTTCTCACCTTGAGTTTCCTCAAACTGTTCCAGCAGGCTGGTCAGATCAGGCGCTTCGATTCCTGGAGCAAGAAAGACAGAGACATGAAACTTTAGGAGACGCAGCCTTTATTCTTAGCGTCGTCAGGATACTCAACATATCAAACATCACAGACGGCCATGTCTCAACAGTTTACCTGAGTCATCTGTTGTCACTGTATCTGGACTTGGGGACAGGGGACTCTTTGGTTCCAGCTCGGCTTCGTTTGTCGGGCTCGGGCTGCATCTTTGGGGGTGTAGTTTCCTGCACTCTGAAGAGGATTTGATTTGTGTTGTGGTCGTGCAGGGTGCTGGAGGTCTGGAGGAGACACCTGAGGCTATCTCTGTAAACTTGTTTTTAATGTCCTGAAGCAGAGTGGTGAAGCCCTGGTTTTCTAACAACGCCTCAGGCTTTGGCCCTGAGGAGGATGTCTGTCTTTGATGGTCTGAGGATTCATTTTGGATTTCTGGAAAGTGCCTGGTGCTGTGAGGGCTGGAGCCTCTGTTAAGAGACTCTGATGAGGAGTGCTCAGTGGTTGGGGATGTTGTTTGTCTAAGTGGCAGGGGGAGGAGGACAGGATTAGGGGGATCACTACTGAGCAGTGTTGGCTTCTTTACTGGACTTTTTTTGCTTTCAGGCACAGCGATATTTGGATCAGCTGTGACGTCTGGCTGCAGACTAGCAGGTGAGATGATTTCAGATTCAGTCCTTGGGCGTTTTAATGCAGTGAGGTGTGGATTAGTGGATGGTTTGGCCTCTGAGGGGTGAGGCCTATGCGTAGAAGAGATGCGATGGGACCTGTGACTGTGACTCTGAGATCTGTGGAGCTTATCAACACCATGTCTTCCACCATCTGGATAATGGTGTGCTGCCTTTGGTCCACAGCTGTTTTGTCTTTGTCCCTGTAAACAGAAGATGGGGGTCAGCTCCTTGGGGGGCTCAGAAACAGAGGGCCACTTGGTGGTGTAGTTCCCCTGTTTCTCCACCAGGGGTCGCCTCTTTTGGCGCAGCTGTCTGTACTGTTGGAGGCTGAGTGATTTGGCCTTTGTCTCACCTTTGAGAGGCAGAGCCTCCGCCTTGTTACTGTTCGTTTCTGAGAAAGTTGTTAGGGGTTCAAGTGTTTTGGTGCTGCTCAGTGGCTCCGACACAGTTTCACTTGTGTGCCCACTTGTTAGATTTCTCTCGTTCAATCCCTCCTCCGCTGAATCATCAAATGAAGCCACTTGAACGGGGCCAAAGCTCACCCTTTTCTTCTCTTTGGATGGTGCTGTTCTGGATGAGCTTCCATTCAACAGCACGCTTTTTAAGAGGTAGTCATTATCTCTCTTTTCATCTTCCTCCTTTGTGTCTTTCACAGTTACCTCATCATCAGACACAACATTTATCTCTTCATCGCTCTCCTCACTGGGTCTCTCATACTTCCACACCTCTTCCTGAGAGAATATTGTGTGATTCTTCCTCTGTTTATCCCCCTCCTCCTCCTCCTCCTCCTCCACATGCAGCTTCAGGCAGTAGGGGTGCATGAGTTTCACCAGGTTGACGAGAGAAGCTGAGTTGAAGACCTCGACTTCAGCTTCCCCTTTCTTGTTTTTGGAGTGAAACAATGTCGGACTCTGTTGTTTGAACAGCTGTGGTGGGTCGTTTCTCTCCATTTTGCTCTCATCTTTCTTTTCTCCATCAATCTTTATCGTGAATGGTACGTTCTGTGATTTGGATCTTGGTCTAAGTCTGTCAGCAAGTGTTAGCTCCTAAAGAGAAGACAGAAAGAAAATAAACATGGAGATCATTTAGATTTAGGAGTGTGCTATATCATCTCCTTCACTATTATACCTGTATAATTTTTAGTATCATATGAAAAATTCATATCGCAATACTGGCGATATTTCAACTTGTTGACGTATTGACGTCATAGTGTTACCCATGGCAACAACAAGCGTGGCTTAAAGTGAAATTATAACAGACTCTGTGGTGGTTCCAAAAAGAGGAGCAGCTTCAGTAGTGTGGACTAAACTATGGGTTTGATAAGGCCTGGGTGTCCTGAAATTTTTATGAACAGCTCCAGACTTCTCAGACTTTTAGTGAGTTGCCGCGAGTTGCCCTCCCTGCAGAGGGAACTCATACAGCGACTTCGCTGGCAGCAGCACAGCGTCTCTCCCTCTCCTTTCTCACCATGTGCACACAGGAGTTGGTGTCAAGTTATTTTGTCATAAACCTTTGGTAATTCAAGCCAACGTGCTGCTCGCCTATTGATTGATATATATAGATCCCCGGGTACATTTTTTTAAATTTGGGAGCTGTTTAAATGTGTAATTTGTGGCAGATTTTATTTTGTTGAACTATTAATATTGTATACAGAATCTGAATCTCACTCTGAGTTACTGTCATTGTTTACAAACTAAAGAAATGAAAGATCATTTTTGTTTAGTTTTTTTTACTGAATATTTGAAGACAAACTGTCATGTAAAAATATATCACTTATTTTGTTGCAATATTATATTCTTAAATTAATAATGTATACATTTTTACTTTATCAATTTGTCATATTGTCAAAAATATAGTTATTGCAAAAATATCCCTAAATATTTTGATATAATTTTAGGGCCATATCGCCAACCCCTTGCAGACAGGGTTAATAATGGGACATCGCATGTCTTATACAAGCCTTTGGCAGCAGTAACATGGACAATATTTCTTCAGTCTGATTAACATTATTCTGATAAGAACTTCTAAATAAAATGTTTACATGGACGCTAAATAAAGTGATCCCATAAGATCTGCATTTAAATGCCCCATAGCATTTAATCAGAAGTTAGAAAAGAAGTTTTGCCCCCAACTTTATTGAGAAAATCTATTGATTCTATACGAAAAGTACAGAGGTAGAGCAAGTGGTTCCGCCTGTTAATAAAATTTAGTACTAAGTAACCAAAGTGTAACCCAGGTCATTTTCTGTAGCTACAAATTACAGATGTCCCTTAAACATCTCACATGTAGACTATCAGTAGACGCTACGATTTACCAAAGTTCCCTCAACGTCTCCTGTGCAGGCTACTGCTACTGGTAACATCAGACGTTTGTTATGTCCAGCAGCATTTCGGCCTGTAGCAACAAAGTTACATAAGGCCACTGTTTCAAAATCACTGAATCTATTAATCAGAGCACTCGTCTAAAAACAGCTGTTGCAGCACATGCACCAGCTACGTCAGCTAATGTTACCTCCACGTGGGGCAAAATGCACAGAAAGAACATATTTACTCAACCAGAGAGAAACAATCAGGTTTAGTGTTTAATGCCTGTGTTTGTGTTTAACGGATTATCAAAAGTTAACACCACCCCTCTCAATCCGATTTAAAAGTCCCTCTCGTCTGGGCAGATCAGGCTCGTTTCTTCTGACTGAGGTGGTTACATGAGGCATTTTTATTCTGATACGGTTATTATTCTGATTATTAGTGGAATATTAGGACCCATTTAATGCACCTTATCTTGCAGGCATTTAACTACTGTGACCATTCAAGTGTCGTTCTGTTTATCCAGGCATGTGTCTCATCTTTATCAAAGCTATCACGTCACATCTGAGTCCAATTAAAGCAGGCTTCTATTGGGAAAATTTCATGTGATCATCATGACTCATAGTTCATCTGACTTTCAACTGTGTAACCAGGAAAAACCACTGCTATGTAATGGACTGGATTTTGGGTAATGAAGTTTAACTGAATTATTGTTTCCAAATAAATTATATTCAGGCTTGTTTTCCTGAGTGTGCACCCACCAATGAGTTGTCCCTGCGCTCTGGGTGGGTGAGGAGCTTGGTGTCTGGCAGGGTGTCAAAGGGAGACAGAGTCCCATCGTCATCCTCCACACTGTCCAGCATCTCAGTCAGGGCTGACAGCAGCGTCTCACTCTCTTCCTCAGCTCCACTCTTATCCTGAAGAGAGACACCAAAATATTCATTTATGTAGCAAATTAATTTTCCACCAACATGTTGAAAGTGTCATCCTTGTCCCCTGAATAACTGTCAATAGAAATACTGTCAACAACATAAGAAAATGAGGCATCTGTCCTGTGATGATGTGCTTTATCTGACCTCTGATGCAACAGTGGAGTCTTCAAATATGGCCAGGATTGAGTGGTCCACGCAGGACTGTGCGTCCATCTCCACACCGTCCACATCACGTCTACCCAGGACCAACTGCAGAGACAAAGACACAAATATTATATCACACCCATGTGTGTCTGGTCTATTCCTACCTCCGGCAATTTTATAATTCTCTCCCTCCTCTGGGTGTGACCAGAAGCTGAGGCACAGGACACAATAAGCTCCAAATTAACTTTCGCAGCATAAACAGGAAGAGCTGCCAATTCTGACAATGCTTCAAACACAGCAGCGAAAAAAACAGGGAGGCAGAGCGGATGTTTAATTTATGTTTATAAAGAATTGAGCTCAATAACTGAATTTATGGGGAGAGATCTCTGTAAAACATTAAAATTACATTCAACAAATAAAACAATAAATTATTGCCCTGCGAGTAACGATCACTGATGACTAGGGTTGCGGCTGAAAACGGTCTCACAGTACACCATTGCATAAAACGTGATGGTTATCACAGCACGTACATTTGCTTATCTATGGTATTGTCTATGGGAAAAATGCGACCAGACGGAGAATGTCACCTTTATCTTACGTATTTTCAAAAGGACGACTTTTCACACATACTTCAATTCAAAAAATGGTTTCAACTTTTAATTATAATAAAGTGTTTATTCAACCCAAAAGAAGGGTAGGAAAAACTGATACAGCATAGTATCAGGATATTTTTATGCAGCAATATCGTATCGTCACACAGTGCCAGGTATTGATTTTTTATTATATTAATTATCAATATTACAAACAGAAAATAAACTTTAGGTAGCCTACTGGCATCATATAATCAATTGATTTTCCAGTCAGCTAGATACAATGTGCTGATGCTGCAAATAACTGCTTAAGTGGGGCGTTGGTGGCTTATTGGATAGAACAAGCGCCCCATGTACAAAGGCTTCGTCCTTGCTGCAGCGGCCTGAGTTTGATTCCAGCCTGCGACCCTTTACTGCGTGTCATCCCCTCTCTCTTTATCGTATTAGATAAAACAGATGTTGACAAAGTTTTCCTTTGGGGACATAATTTACAGTTGAAAAAAGGTAATAAATCGCAGTATATTGCGATATATGTTATCGCAATACTCAGATTATATCTCAACATACTTATAATCTCAATATTATTGAATCGTGACTTGAGTATTGCGATAATATCGTATCGTGGATCCTCTGATGTTCCCCAAAATTAGAGGAAACCATCTATTTTCTTTGCTTAAAGGGTCATTTTAAGTGATAAGAATAAAAATTGTGTAATATCGTGGAACCATATAAGCCACACATACTTTCTAGGATGGTTACTGTGCTGTGAAAATCTCACACCCTATTGTCAACTGTCTTGATTGATCGATTTTTTGTGTTTACCTACAGTGGAATAATGCAGATCACAACTTGTTAAATCCAACATACAGTTAAAAACAAAGATGTCTGTCATTGAAGACTATGAGAACTAACATCTGAGAAGCTGGAGCCACTTTCAGGCATTTTTGCTTGAGAAGGACCCAAACAATTAACAGATAACTGATTAATTTTTTGTCTTTTAACTGCATCCTTGATCAGAAATCATTTCAGCTCTACAAAACTGAAAACAGCTGGAGATATATCTGAACATAGTGTCAGTGTAGTGTGAAGCTATACTGGCATAATTCATAAACATGGAGAAGGGTGATGTCACAGAGCAATGGTCCACTCTGATAAAGTCACATCAGGACAGAGGTGTGCCAGTCAGTAGGAAGCAGGCAGAGGAGACAAGTGGCCCTACAGGCAGGTCACATCATTACTATGAATGGGAAGTTGAAACAGCAGCTCTCAGGGCCTGCACTACTCTAACAAGGCATGTATATGCTCTCAGGTGGAAGTAAAGTAGTTTATCACTATTAGTCAATGGACACAACTTTAAATTTAGCCTTAAACAACAGCAGAGGGACTGTAAAGTAAAAATACTGCTGAATAAAAAATAACTAAGGGCCAGTGTAGCGAGCAGGAAAGAGCCGAGGGTGCAGCCTTATCTGAACATCATGTACTTCAGAGGAAATGAACCGGTGTTCCTGTCAGCCTTTACCGTCAATCCTCCCCGGTGTAACCTGTGCTGCACGTGCACGGTAACGTAATGACATTAAGTAACGTGTCATGAAACTGTCTCCGTCGCCACACGAGCCAAATAGCAGATTGATCGCCGAGCAGAGCCAACTCCCTGGTCACTCTCTCAGTAGTACTATAAGCCACGTGTCGCTATGCGCGCATGTGGCCTCGCGCACCGGTCAAACACCTATTGTTCAAACACCGAAACCCGCTCACGTGCCGCTATTGTGATGTCACCCAGCTAAAATGAGTAAAGCGGTACCTCGTGAGGGCTGCTGCTGGACAGAAAGGGGCTGTTGCCGGCATTTAAATCCCCGTCTTTGCCCCTCCACCGCGCCGCCATCTTGCTGCTCCACATGGTCCACTGGCAGGCCGGAGAGAGACACGTGGTCCCCGCGTGGAGGCGCGAAAAGAGCACCGACCTGGGATCAGATTGAGACCAGCTATTCCATTGGTGAGAGCCAGGAGCAGGGCAGAAACAGACCCAAGGTCAGCTTTATGTTTCTAGTATGTTCCTCATTGATTATCAATTAGTTTCCTCTTAAAAACGAAGTACAGATTTTATTTGATTGCAAATACAAAGGAATTAATGAGTCAACAGTGTTTCTGTATAAAGTATTAACTTAATTTGGTGGATAATATAAGTAGTCTGATCAAGGGAACAGCTGTTCACATCTGTGTGACAAATAACACATGAAACTAGTGTTTAAGCTGCTTTCACATCACATTAATAGCGTCAGTTAAGTCATATAAAAGTCATATAAATCAGAATGATTAAAAAGAGAACTTTAAATACAGTTTTTAATTTAATTTTTATTTTATTTATTTATTACTCAAAAGCGACATCTTGTGTCCAAGTGCCAATATCACAGGTACACGACAGGCGGCAGCAAAGACCCCAAATACCAGAGGTGGGACCAGGGAGCCACAAGTCTGAAGTGTTTGCACTTAAATCCCGATTCAGGTCCCAGTCAAGACAGACAAGACACAAGTCAAGTCCCAAATCCTGATCTGGCATTTGCAATGCACCCTGCATCAAAGGTAATACCATTTTAATAATAATAATAAAAATAATGACTTTATTAAGGACACAGAGAAAGGTCCATAGCATACCACACAAAAAACAGACAATCATCTATGTACAAAAATACGATATAATAAATACAATATAAAAGAATATATTTAAAAAAGTAAACAGGGTAATAAAAATGTATAAAAATTATCAATACTTGTTCAAATTAGTTTTTACTTGTCAATACAAGTTTGTTGGAAGTTGTTTCATCTCCATCTGTAGTTTTGGCATACAACTTGTTTTTGTTCACCATCATGTAGTTTTTGCACGGGAACAAAATTATCTGTAATATATATTTTTTTCCAACTGGTGCTCAGTAACTAACATTAGTTTATTCTGGTTCTCTCCTGTAACTTGACTGGATGCTGTCAGACTGGTTCAAAGTGGACCATCAGCATTTATATTTTTTTAGATAGTCACCCTACCTTCCAGCATTCCCCATTCAATACAGTCTTTACTTTTTACTTTTAAGCACCTTCTACAAAAACTGTATGTGCACTGCTATCTGTATCTGTATTTATCTTAAATTGCGTTCATATTATCCAAAGCAAAGTATTCAGTTCTTCTGCGCTGCTCTTACACTTTAATTTAATCACCTTGCATTGCCATACCTGCACTGTCAACCACCTAAATTTGCACTACCATCATAAGCATATCTAATGTAGTTACAGCTCTCTGTAGTCCTGGGAGTAGACTATGATTTCAGTGCTGTGTGTTTTTATTGTTATGGTTATGTTTTTTTTTTTTTTTTTTTACCTGTTTTCTCTATTCATATGTGTATCTGTGTTTTTGTGTGTGTTGTGTTGTGTAAAAAGCTACTAGGTGCCTTAATTTTCATCGGGATTAATAAGGTATCTATCTATATATCTATCTATCTACCAATGAATAATGTTAACATTAGCTGACTCAGGAAATAAAGGGAAATTAAATGATTAATGGCACACTTTTTTAAAACATATTTTTTAGTCTTTGAGCTTGAACAAAGGTCTCAAGTATTTCAAGTCAAAAGGCCCAGGTCCAAGTGAAGTAATCAGTGTTACAGTCCAACTCGAGTCTCAAGTGTTTTTTGATTTTGTCAGTTTAAGTGTAAAGTCATTAAATTTGTGACTCAAGTCTGACCTGAGTCCAAGTTATGTGATCTAAGTCCACACTCCTGCCAACACAGTGTCACATTAGGTTATATAACGGGCA
This sequence comes from Cephalopholis sonnerati, assembly GCA_019142605.1. NCBI lineage: Eukaryota > Metazoa > Chordata > Actinopteri > Perciformes > Serranidae > Cephalopholis > Cephalopholis sonnerati. The sequence goes on from JAGQAX010000003.1 coordinate 20,169,171, forward strand.
TTTTCCCATCCTGTGATTTAAAACAGTCACCAATTAATAAAGCAGAGGCAGTTAAAAAACAGTAGGCCAAAGGAATCATGTTATTTATGTGTTTTTATTAATTAAAAATGAAGCATTTCAGCAAAATTAAGATGTTCACGCTGCCCAGGCCGCCTCACACATTGTAAAATTAATGCTTAGTTTGGATCTGTTTTTCCCCTTTATGGCGGGAGGCTTTAATAGAGAGAGCACTAATAGTGTAACTGGGAGTTGTCCTGAAATTGGAAAGACCACTCTGTAAAGCTGTTAAATTCACCCCAAGTGCTCTGTTATTTTCCATGTTGTAATTGCTGAGAACATCCTGGAATCATCAGTGCAGCCGACATCAGTATCATAGCATGGTAGACATAGTAATAAGTAGCATTAGTAGACTCAATCCGTGGAATGGTGTCATATAGCAAAGCAAAGAGCGAATCTGCTTCCTGTGGCCTGCCTCATCACCAGAACAAACACAGATTATCTGCATGTTCAGACAGTGCAATATTGATGTGTTGACTTTGCTGATTAATGTGTGTACACACCCTCCACCTTGACGTGGCTTTGCTGTCAGGGCCTAACAACAGTGTTACCACCCCGTTTCACTTCAAATGGCACCTACGGAGGTCCAGGTTTAAAGTCTTTGCATTAATTAAAATGTTCAGGCCTCAGAAAGCATTCGTCCTGCGCACTAAATCACTATGATTGAACACATTTGAATCGCTGGTGCTCACATGACTTACCGTCTTGCTGAGGCCCTGTATGACTTCGCAGTCACATGAATCAGAAGCAGAGCTATTTCCTTATAAATCTTCTCTTTGTTTCCACTTCAGCCTGCGCCGCTCCGCACTGTGCTACCTGATATATGATGAATACTTATTCTAAATGTCTGAATAATAACCACAGCTGTCTGAAGCAGTATATTCCCCTGTGGTTTCCATTGATGAAGACCCTCAGCAGCCTCAAAGCTCATGCTCCACTGACAGATCATATGATGGTCTTTGGATGGTTGATTACATTTACATATTCAGTACAGCAGCCAAGTGTTTTCCTCTCATCACGTACTGTAGTACCCATTACACTACCATGTTTCCAGTTGTGCAGTGATGCTGAAGTTGTCCCACCACAGTTACTCGTTTGTACAGAATCTGGTCGTACCAGTCCAGTCTGACCAGCTGACATCATGTTTTTCACCTCACACGACACCTCCAGCCACACCTTAACCAGGCCAGGCTGAGCAGTAGTGGTTAAAACTTCTCATTGTGTGAAATAAAATCTAGCACAAAAAATATCCCCATTTAAATCCATCTGTGATAACTATGTGATGATTATTCCCTCTGGTTCCTCCAGAAACAGCGAGCCTGGCTCTGTCCAAATGTCACAAAATCTGCTACCGCACTTCTAAAACCCATTATTTCACACATTATATTACTCCCTTGAGCTTTACAGATGCTGGTAGGTGGATTTTGCTCATTCAGACAGAGTCAGGCTAGCTTTTTATCCCAGTTTCATGTCTTTATGCTAAGCTAAACTAACTGATTGCTGGCTCCATCTTCATATTAATCACACAGACACAATAGTGGTATCAATCTTTTTTATCTAACTCTCAGTAAGAAAGCAAAAAATGCATTTTCTAAAATGCCTGACATGTTCTAAAAGCTCTATTCCAGCAATGTGTTGCACTTCCATTAAGTCAGAATTTTGTAAAATTTGGTAAAATTGATGCAAGTGTTTGTTACTTAAAGCTTCAGGCTGTGGTCAGTGCAGTTCATGTGTTGATGTAAGTAGATCTGCAGGGAAGAGGCTCACTGGCCTTGCAAGCTAATGTTCAGTAATGATTGAAATAAAACAAAAATTCAGTTTGGTCGGGTAAGGTCTGGTCTCAGTTTTAGAGCACTTCAGAACTCCACAGAGAGAGCCTGACTCTTGGTATCTAACATGGGCCAAGCTCAAAAACTCTGGACCTCTTCTCTCATGCTGAGAGAGGAGCCTTAATGGGAACAATCTTAAGTTTTTTAAGACGGATGCACTCCCATGATGTAGCCAGTAAGTAAATGCATTTATTCAAATCGTCATTATCGATTATGTTAATTTTTTTGCTACCTTATATACCAACTTAACTAGATTTCAGAGGGAAATATTTTAGGTCACAATATTTATTTGATAACTTTAGTTACTTTGCAGATTGTGGTTGATAAAACCACATCTATTCAACAAATAAATTATGTTGCATTATTATAAATTTAATTAACTATATAACTATATTATATAACTATATTAAACCACAAGCTACCCAGCAGTACATGAAGCAATAAATTAAGCTTCACCTTTACCAGCTGCAACACTGAGGTGATGAACACATTTAAGCATACATAATTAAAACCAGTAACATACATTATTCTGAAATGGACCATTCTGCATGTGTACTTCTATTTTGATACCAAGTGTGCAGGGGGACATTTGTTAAGCAGTGGATTAGGAGGTCATCCTCCATGACATCCTGAGCATCAAACACTTTATTTCCTGTGATGAATTTCTATGCACCAGAGTGTGTCTTTCCTACATCACTGTATGGCAGAAATGTCATGGTACTGACATCCTTAAACCATACATATTGCTTCTTATTTCTGTTTCATGGCAGATTGCAACCATAGCTTTTAGGTTGCATACTGCCCGAGGCATTGTTACATCTATGAGTCGTGTTTTAGCAGTCATTCGTAATAAAAGTCCTCTACTGCTTTCGTGTTTTTAAGCCTCCACGTCAGCGACAGCCGTAGCCAGAGGGATTATGTTTACAAGTTGCCCGTCTGTCCGTCCATCCCATTCTCATGAACATCATATCTCAATAACGCCTTGAGGGAATTTCTTCAAGTTTGGCACAAATGTTCACGTGGAATGAAGAATAAACTGATCAGAATTTGGTCATCAAAGGTCAAAGGTCAAGATCAATGTGACCTCTCCAAACATGTTAATGGCTGTAATGCAAGAATTTTAACGCTAATTATGACAAAACTTCACACAGATTTCTAACAGGACAAAATTATGAGGCGATGACATTTATATCCAAAAGGTCAAAGGTCAGCTTCACTGTGACATCATAATGTTCTGCATAAGACACTTTTCTGGCCATTGTTCAACGTCACATCTCAGGAACAGAAGAGGAGACATTCAGAAGAGGTGCTGGTTGTGTAGATCTTCTGTGCTGTCGGGGGGAAGATGTGTGTAAAGTATCAATGTTTTCACAGACATGGACGTAAACTGTAAGAGAAACTTAACTGGTGCATGGAGGCATACAACTGCAAGGCACTAATTGTATGTAATCTTTATTCATTTTAAATGCACATGTTCTTAATATTGAAGGGAAAGTGTCCCCTGCATCCCCCCGATATCTGTGCCTGTGTTTGATACCTTTTACTAGTTTGAATGCAGGACTTTCACTTGTAAGTTACAGAGCATGTCTACAGTGTGGTATCTCTGCTTTAAGCAGCATGTTTAAGGAGAGCTGTCACGTAAGAGTACTTACTGTAAAGGCCTGTCAGGGGAAACACACCAGAAGACAAAGTTAGAGTTTTAGTTGACAGTGGTTGTGCACATATCAGAGCAGGAGATCGCAATGTGCAGTGGACCTGTTAAACTTCACGCTTGTTTTCATTTCTTTTTGTGTGTGTACTAGCTGTCATGCTGTTGTCACAATGTACAGCAATTAAAGAGATACTGACTGATAACAGACTTTAATGTATAGGAGGGGAGGCGGTCCCTTAGGTGTCTCTTAGTACAGCTTATGTAGAAAAAACTTTCCACATATGCACAAGACAGACAGTGTATGATAAAAGCAGTGTTTTAATTAATAGAATCCGTTAGTTTTTAACTTCTTTCTGTATTAGCGTCAGCAAAAGTTATATTGTTTGCACAAAATGTTGTCACAGTGAGCTTCTTCCCTTTAAATGAGACAGAAGCTTAATCAGTGGGAAGCTTTTTGGAGCCATCAACTGGAAGCATTGAAGCATCCCGGTCTCAATAAGGACATACACTTCCCATGTTTTCTCTATGTCTCGGTTCTCCACAGGCTTCCCTAATTTTCTCACAGCCAATGCTTCAATCCTATATGGATTAATATCTTCCATCTAAGATGTATATATATATTTTTAGGGGTATTCTCTTCTGGTGTTTTTTGTGCTTTAATCATTTTCGATTTATTTCACCTGTTATGTTTTTATCTCGGCCATGTGATTGCCTCCCATTGGTTCGTGCTACTATACAGATAAGACCAAACCCTTGTCGTCTGTTTTGAAAAGCCCTGATAAAGACCTACAGTAGTCAAAACATGTTGGCTCTTTTAATGATTTAGCCAATGTAATAACAGCTTCCTGTGCCGTGTTGCCTTCCTGTGTAGACTTTAATATATTTCAAATCCCCTCTTTACTGTAGCTCCCTGTTGGTTAAGTGGTAATGATGTAGATAAATCTGTTGTGATTTGTTTTCTCCACTAGATGGCGATATCACACATCTCCCATTAACTTCAGCTCACGCTCTCCTATTAGCCCTCCAAAGTTGTGAATGAGTTAATTCCCAGTGAGCTGATTGCTCCAAACGAGCCTCCTATCTGCAATGGATGCCAATCAGATATTCATACCTGAATGAACTGGGTGCATAATGAACTCGGGTTCATCACCTCTTCATTTGTGTGGCGTTATCTTGTATCATCTCGCTGTTTGTCTGTGGAGGACTACGGATGTGTCTGGCCTGTTATCTCTTGCATACCAGCGAGGAGTTGACCTTTCTGTTGAATGTCATGGCGGTACACAGAGTCAATGGCTGTACTAGATTATTTGGGGAGTGAAATATGCGCACTGACGCACACTTTAACAAGGTACCACATATTCCCTGCTCATTTATTTCGATGCACACGGCCTACCTGGTTCTATATACGTCTTACCTACAGTACATCTGCTCAGTGACCTCTATCTGTTTTTTTTTTTTTATGTGTGTGTGTCTTCTTTCTTTATCCCTCAATCCCACATCTTCTTCTGTACTGTTGCTACATCTCTCTTCACCCCCGCCACACACACTCACACCACCTCCCGCCTCATCTCCCACAACTCTTGAAACACATTACTGTCTGAAATGGGGCCAAAGCATCCTCCAGTCTCCAGCGGGTGAGGTGTGAGTGTGTTCAGGAGCGTGCAGAGGCATGTGTAAGCGTGTGTGTGTGTTCAGGAGAGGGGGGGTCTGTGTAAGTGGGTCACCTTACTGCAGCATCCAGCCACCATGTCAGTACATGGCCCCACACACTCAGACACACACACTCATTTAACCCACTCTCCATCTACTGTCCCCTTTTTTTCCGGACTGTTTTTGGTTGGAAATGTAAACCGCACTCGTTCACTCATAAACAGACATTTTCCCTAATTCCCTTAAGCTCTGCAGAGTGCCAGACTTTACTCTCATTCTCGAGGGGGGGAAAGGAAGAAGAGTAAAGAAATAAAAACATCTTTCTCTCTTATTTTTCTTTCATGCCTCTCACTCCTCTCTCTCTGAATCACTCGCCTCCTCCCCTCTGCCTCTCATCCCTCCCTCACTCTTGACCTGCAGGAGGACTCCCACGGTGCTCTTTTGGCATGTTTGAATTTTTAAAGAACCCATGAGGTCTGAGGAGTCAGGTATATGCTTTCCCTCCTCTGCCTCCCTCACACTTGCTGCTACTGCGTGCATATGTGTGAGCATTTTTCTATATGACTCCCAATCGCCTTCGCTGCTCAGTCATGCAGTGTTTTGCGTGCACGTATATGCATGCACTTCTATGACCTTTTGGATATTGTGTAACGCTGGGGGCAGCGTGTTATAAAAAGGCAAAAGCACTCTGATCTTTAACTTGACACCATCTCTGCAGGGTGAAGCAGGACACACAGGCGTTTCTCTGAGTCTGTTGGGGAGCTGTGTTGCTGTTGTACTTGTTTGATTTTTCTTTACTTGAAGTAAGTCTTCTTACCTTCAGAGCAGAGAAGAGGAATGCCCTCCCACATGGTGCTGAGAACATCTGTTAGTGAGAAGTGAAGGCCTGAGAGAGAAGGAGGAGGAGGAGGAAGGGGACTTACATTAATACGAGCGGGGAAAAGAAAGGAGGTGAAGAAAGAGCAAGAGAGCATGCAGAGAGGTGGAAAGGCGAGGAGAGAAAGTGACAAGACCTCAGCTGGAGGAGACCACCCTTTCTACAGAGCAGCAGAGGTGAGAGACCGTTCGGCAAGTGGTAGCGACTTACAGGTGTACACGATCACGGGCACGTACGCACACAAACACACTCAGCGTGGTAACAGAAGCCCTGCATCAATAATGTAGCCGAGAGAAACAGGATGCAGATTCTGCCTTACATAAGAGTTTACAGAGGGCTGGCTGTCTCAGAACAGCCTCTTTCATTCTCTGCTTTGCCCTCAGGCTGGATGCACACAAGATTTCTCAAGCTAATTAACCACCACATTTGCCATCCAAACAACTTCTCAAGATAAGTGTGTGCCGCAACAAAGGCACGAGAGCGACGCTAAAGCCATTTTTAACTTCAGTCTACTGACTTTAGGTGATTTGTTTTACTCTGCGGGGCGACATTTTTCAGTAGTGTTTCTCCACTAGTCCCTAATTTGCTGGATCTTACATTATTGAAATTTCATTATTGAAACAAGCCTGTTGTTTTGTAGCGGGCATGGTTAGTTTGTTGCCAAAGGAGAAATCCTTCAACATTAATGACCTGTGAGCTGAACTTTGCCTCTGCAGCTGTGGACAAACTGAACCTGCCAGGAGCCAAAGCACATAGTTGTCAGAGGTCACAGGGGTCACAGAGAGATCATGGGGGTCCAGCAGAGGCTGGTTTTTACCTTGGATAGACTAGATAGGATAAATCTGACCAAAGCAAAATCTGAAACACACTTTGACTAATCAATATTTTAGACATTGTAGCAGAGTGGCCCTATGGCGGTTTGTAGTCAGTACTCTGCTTTAGTCCACAGTGAAATAAATCAGCAACTACTGGATGGATTCCCATGAAATTTGTTAGCGACATTCATGCTCCCTGGCAGACGTATCCTGTTGACTTTGGTGATGTCCTGACTTTTCCTCTAGTGCTGCCATGAGGTTGACATTTGTGGTTAAGATTGAAATATCCCCCTCAGGATGAACTGTAATAACTAACTGACACCCTGACTTTTCTGTGTAGCGTCACCATCAGGTCAGAATGTTTCATTTATGATCAAATACCTCCAAAGCTAATGACGTTCATATCAGCCTCAGCTATACCTATTAACAACTGTGCTAGCATGTTAGCATTTAGCTAAAAGCACTGTGCCTGCACCTAGGTACAGCACTATTGAGCTGCTAGCATGGCTGTACACTCTAGACTATGTTGTAGCATGTTTAAGCTCATTGTTTAGTTTTCATTTTGTGTAACTATAGCCACCATGACGTCACCCATTAGTTGGTAGACTCCCATCTTGAAGTCTTGGCATTTCAGCTGTCACCAGCTTGGATTTTTGGAGCAAGAAGTGACCATATTTGGACTGGAGGGTGGTGCTGTGGAGGTGCGAGGGATGGATCTAACTCATGTGCATAGCAGACAGCCTGTCGCTCAGAGCGGCCTTGCCTTTTATTGTGCGTAACATTAAGCCTAAAAGGCCTAGTGTATAGGATTCAGTGGCATTTAGTGCAGATTGCAACAAACTGAAACTTCTCCTGTGTGCCAAGTGTGTAGGACTGTGGTGCCCGACATGAAAACATAAAAACACAAAGGGTGAATGGCCCTAACGAGAGCCAGTGCTTGGTTTGTCTGTTCTGGGCTACTGTAGAAACAACATGGCGGACTCTGTGGAAGAGGCACCGCTCTGTATGCAGATGTTAATGACAATGATTCTTAGTTTTAGGTAATTATACATAGTTATGAAAACATAGTTATGAATATTATATTCCATTTCTGCAAATATTACCCTGTAAATCCTACTCACTGGACCTTTTCTAAAATTTAAATGGGAAAATTACATAACGTGTTTATTTTTGTTGTAAAGTTGGGTATTTTACCATGAGGTCTGTGGGGAATGACTCGCTTCTGGAGCCAGCCTCAAGTGGCCATAAGAGGAACAGCAGTGTTTGGCACTTCTGTGCTTTTTTTCCCATTTTTCTTCACTTCATTTTGCTTCATTTCTGTGCCAGTTTTCTGTGCCAGAGGTTATAAGTTTTCTGTGCCAGAGGTTGCCACTTGCCTGCAAGTAACTGTTTGTAACTGTAATTAAATGTAATTTGAAGCATCAGCAAAAAATCTCTCAATACCTACTGTGCACTACCTGCCCAGCACCAAACAGCAGCAGACATATTTAGAATCTCACTGGAGAACATCGTAGAGCATAGAGCGCAACAGGAATAAGTCCTAAAACCAAGAAGTGAGCTAGCATTTTTGCATTTCCAGATCCCTTCAATTATGTGTCTTTTAAAGGCGGTTGCTAACAGGTGGCTAATTGAATCTACAGAATGTCATCACATTGAACACAGCTTTACAGCGTCATCGTCATGGGGATGTCAAATCAAGCGACCATAAGTGTAGTTTGTTTATAACCTAATGTTAGTTTTTTACTTCTTGTGATTGCATTTAGGCTTCAAAAATCACAAAAGTGGTGTTTAGTTGTAAAGATTATCTTCCTGAACAAAATGTGTAGCATCCTCTGTGGCCTTTCTTTGCTATAGAGCTTATTTACTGCAGAAATCCGAAATCCAATGGAAAAATCCCATAGGCTTTTTGACAAGGAAACCAGGGCGGAGCTAACTTCTGCGTCGGCCTACAGATAAGTGTCTATTTAGCAGCTAAAGGGAGAACTATTTTCCTCAGTTGGTGGCGACCAAAACAGAGCTAAAAGAGAGAGTGAACATGGCCCTTTGACTCCAACATTATGTTGCTCCTTGTCTGCTGAGAGTGTGACTAAGCAGCCATTTGTTATTACAGGTAATATAATATGTCAGAGTTGTGTTTACAACTTGTGCCGCCCCAAATCAAGCTTAAAAAAAAAACTGTCAGTCAGGTTTAATCAAGATGATAAATACAGACATGAATCAAGGAAAGTAAAAAGAAAGAACTGAGGCAACATTTTAGGGAGACGTAGAAGGAAACTGTGATACTTGATTCACTCCAGAAATTGCTTTCCTGTTCTCCTTTGTCATTTTCTTCACCTTCTTATTTGTTTGTACTGTCTGTCTTTCATCCCATGGCCTCCACAGCTTCCTTTGTCTCAGTTATTTATCTGTGTTATGTGGGCTTTGACTAACTGTTGACGTGTGTGTGTGTCTGTGTGCGCGCGTGTGTGTACGTGTGTGTATATATAAATAATTATGGTAAGGTGTAAGACAGCGTGCTTTGTGCACACATCCGTTTGAAAGTATGAACTTGTCAAAACTGTCTGTATGAAACTGTTAATGTGGGCAGATATATGTGTGAATCACAGTTTTCATTTGTAAATGTGTGTGTGTGTGTGTGTGTGTGTGTGTGTAGAGGCTCATCATGCTTGTGCTATCCTTTTTCTGCCACATTGCCATGGCGACAGTGCCCTCCCGGGGTAATGGGGGACGAGTGCGCCAGAGCTATTTATTCTCTCTTTCTCCCTCCCTCCTTCCCTCCCTCCCTCTCCTCCTCCCCCCTCCATCCATCCATCCATCGCCCTCTCTTTTCCTCCATCTCTCTCTCTTCATCTCTGCCCTCTTCCTCCTGCAACCTCTCCGTCTCTCTCCTCTCTCCGTCTCCCTCCTTCCTCTGCTCTTTCTTCCCCTCTCTGATTGGCTTAACACTCTCCTCCTCAAAATGAGATACTGCCTAATGAGACAGAGGGTGAGGAAGAGAGGGAGGGAGACAAAGAGCAAGTGTCTTAAAAAAGGGAAGTAGAAATATGTGGAGGAGGCGATCTGTGCAGACTTGTGTTCCTTGTTGCATGTAAAGAGAGAACCTGATTTAACGAAACTCTGTGATGTCATTTTGGAGGGAAACAGAGCAGAGTGTCTCTCTATATAAAATCCTTCATTTAGCTTTCTGTCTTAGCTGTGTGTGTGTGTACTGTAACGTGCATGTATGTAGTCTCTTGAGGTGTGCTGTGGGCTCAGTTGGGGTCATGACCTTTGAAATGGTTTGACGATTTGACAGTCTCTGAAAGAGCAGTGTTTGATACTGTGTGTACTGTTTGAAGCAGAGGTCAGCAACCTTTTTCACTTGTGTACGTGCCCTTAAAATGAGGCAGTGTCTACATGTGACCCCTTGTCATAGGTGTAATACAGTAGGATATGGGTTAAGACTGATTTCCCTCTTCAGATTGTTTTTTTTAAATCATTTTTGGAAGGCGGAAAGGCGAAATTATCCAGTATTTCACAAGAAAATAGCAATAAGTGTGGAACTGTGTGAAAAATTAGCAGAATTTTGTGTAGCTGAATAGTTTGCGTTTATGTGGAGAGTTAGATGAGAAGTTCGCTACCACTCTCATGTCTGTATGTTAAATATGAAGCTACAGCCAGCAGCAGGTTAGCTTAGCTTAGCTTAGGAAACGGCGGAAACAGGTAGCCTGGCCCAGTTTCCCGGGGTACGGTGGTGTAGTGGTTAGCACTGTTGCCTCACAGCTAGAGGGTCCCTGGTTCGAACCAAGGGTGGGGGAGCCCCTCCGTGCAGCATCTGCATGTTTCCTGAGGGTACTCCAGCTTCCTCCCACAGTCCAAAGACATGCAGGTTAAATGGTGACTCTAAATGTCCCGTAGGTGTGAATGTGAGTGTGAATGGTTGTCTGTCTCTATGTGTCAGCCCTGTGATAGTCTGGCGACCTGTCCAGGGTGTACCCTGCCTCTCGCCCAGTGTCAGCTGGGATAGGCTCCAGCCCCCCAGCGACCCTTAAGAGGATAAGCGGTTATGGAAAATGAATGTCAGTTAAAAGACAGTGGCCATGCAAAGTTTCATTTTCAACATTAACAAAAACTGTTGCAGCCTGCCTACACCTTATAAATCTTACTGATATTTGACATTTTGTGGGGATCAGTAACAAGCTTCCTAAATGAACATCAGTGGAGAGCTGGGCTCTGGGATTATAAAATAGTCTTATAGCTCTGAAGGACTCTAATGTGAAAACAGAAGTGGAAGATTTTCAAAGTTTTTTTATTTGGCTTTTGCCTTTATTTGACAGGACAGAGTAAAGCGTGAAAGGGGGAGAGAGAGGGCTGGAATCAAACCCATGGCTGCTGCGGCAAAGACAATGCCTTTGTACATGGGATGTCCGCCTTAACCACCGAGCCACTGGGTGCCCTGAAAACTGATTTTTGTGCTGGCCTTTCTTATCACTGTCGACAACATAATCCTTGAATCCAGATTTTATTGTTTTTGGACCAGCTCCCTCTGTGATTGCTGACTCGTGCGTTGGCCTCTCCTGGTCTGCTGTGTCCTGGTGGATTGCCAGGTTTGTGTACATTGCACTAGAAATGACCTAATCATGACTCAAGAACAAAATGTAACCTCTCAACAAATAGAAAAATGCAAATATTTGATATACAAAGTCCTTTCAAGTCATCTGTCTCAAGTCTAAGTCAAGTTGCAAATCATGAATACCAAGTAAAAGTCAAGTTGAGTCCTCAGATGTGTGACTTGAGTCTGACTCGAGTCAAGTCGTTTGAATTGATTCCCCCACCTCTGTCAATTTCCCAGCAATCAAGAAGCTAAGTAAGCGTATTTGCCAAGTTGTTGCACAATTCCTTCAATCATCTACTTCACAGCTTCGTCTTGTGATCCCTTTTTCGGGGCTCCTATCTCCTAGGCTGGGAACCACTGTTTTAAAGGATAAAATAAAAAGATATATAAATGACCCCATCACGTCCTGAAACAGCTGGGCACTGTAGCTTTTAGCAAACGTTCCTGAAACAGGTGTAAACAGTGCATTTATTGGGGACTATTTCCAGTGGTGGATCAATACACATTTTAGTGTTACAGTAAGTTATAGTTAGTATTTCCAGCAGCAGGACGATGTCTGTAGGATGGTCTCAAAATGAACTACAGTGTCCATGTTCATGGTAAAGAAAGAACATGTCAGTTGGCGACTCTGTGTCTCAAACACACACACGAAAACTTGTGCATCTAACAGAGAAAGACAAACGACATAGTGATGGAAGAAAGATTAGAGCACGATGGAGACAGTGGGAGGGAAAGGTGGAACGGAAGAAAGAGTAATAAGGAAAAAAGAGAGACGGCGAGGGAGAAGGGAGAGGAGGGAGGAGAGGGGGGGAGGGCAGGAGAGATAAATGGCCCAGTAGACAGGAAGATGAGTGAAGCGAGAGAGCAACACTGTGTGGCACACTGCAGACAGAAAGACTAACGGAGCGAGAGAGTGAATGGGCGAGAAAGGGAGACGACAGAGAGAGGGAGAGAGAGCCGAGGCACGTCAATCGCCCCCTCCTCTTTCCTCCTCCCTTTTCCTCCCCCTTTTCCCTCCCCCTGCCCTCCCTGCCATGTAGCAGACCTTCGCTGGATGGTAACAAGCCACTCAGACGGCTGCGGCACACACACACACACACACACACACACACACACACACACACACACACACACACACACACACACACACACACACACATGTATAGCCAGATCTCCTGAAGATCATTTAAACCTTCATGTGTGCACTTCTGCACATGTGTTCATATATGTGTGTGTGGCTCTGGAGTGTGTGTGTGTGTGTGTCATTGTAGCAGCAGCGGTGAAAAACAGCCTCTACATATTTAAAGGAGAAAAAAAAGGACCCACATCACATGGTTGTTATTCTCTCAAATCTGCCTCTCAGGTCACTTTGACAGTCCACTCTCTCCCTCTCTCTGCCTTCCTCGCTCTAGAACACACACAGACACACATTTACGCACACACACGCTCTCTCTCTCTCTCTCGAGCACTCAGCCTCTCGTTCCCTCCCTTTCTCTTCCTCTCTTTCTCCCTCTCTCCTCCCACCTGAGCTGTAATTTGCAGGGCTGATGAGGGTGAGGGCAGAGCAGAGGCAGGAACAGAATCCTTCTCACTCTATAACACACACACACCCACATACACACACACTTACACACACACACACACTCACACACACACACGTACACGGTGTGATTCACAGTGTACTGCTACAACTGAGAGAATCCGATCCTTTGTGCTCTTTTTTTAACCTCTTCTTCCCCTCTTTCTCTCTTCCTCCCTCGTCGTCACTCTCTCCTCCCTCCCTCCCTCCCTCCCTCCCTCTCTCTCTCTTTGCTCCCTGGTGGTGTGTGTGTGTGTGTCTGTGTGTGTGTGTCTGTGTGTGTGTCTGTGTGTGTATGTGAACAGTGGGGATAACAGACGCTCATGTGAGCAGCCTCAGTGGCGGCAGCAGTGACTGGTGAGAAAGAGGAGAGAGGAGAAGAGAGAGGAGAAGAGGAGCGAGGATAACAGAACCACCACCATCATTCTGATCGGATTCACACCAGACATGTGAGAAGATGTCCGTGGGCGGCTGCGCGTGTCCCGGTAAGTAGCTGCCGTGGTGATGGTTGCCGTTAACGACAGCCCCACTGCCGCTGCTGCTGCTGCTGTTGCCAGCCGCTGACTTTTTCTGGTCGTTGTTGTTGTTGTTGTATTATGGTTGGCGAGAGTGGCCGCTGCCGTGGCGTGACTGGGGCAGAGAGAGGCAGGGAGAGAGGTGCCCCGGGGCCCCGGGGCTCTGTTTGCAAAGGCTCATGGGAGGTCGCCCTCTGTGATGGCTGAGAGGATGGAGAGCAAAGAAAATACTAGAACAGATGGATCAACATGTAGTCTGTTTCATTTTGACTTTTTTTCCTCGTCAGTCTGACAACAAAGTGCTTTTGACTGTTTGTTTAGTTTGGAAATTAACAGAGAAAAGATGCTCGTTGGCAGTGCAGACATCTGGGCATGAAGTTGTTGCTATGGCACCACTAATGCTACTTCTTCTTCTCCGCCAGTTTGTTTTTGTTCTTGTTGCTTCTGCTGCTGATTTCTGACTGATGGCCCGCGTTTACAACAGATTTCTTTTAAAGTTGACACAGATGTTGCGCTCACATATCCACAGTGGAAGTCCTGTGAAAAGCTGACGGGCCCTCTCGTGCACAGATACCAGAAGAGCCGAGAAAAAAGAAAGATCAAAGTGTGACATTTAAAGGGCAAAGGTCACTGGCTCAGATCAAAGGCTTGCATGATTGATTCTGCACCTCTTCCCACACGAGCTATTAATGAATGTTTGATGTTTCACAGCTCACACAGGAGTATGTCATTTAGGATGCATGAGGAGCGCGATGATGGTACAGTCAGATGCTTCTCATTCAGTTTTAGACACGAAAATGCAGCATCACCATATTTGTTTGGCTGTAAGTGGTACACTCCTGCTCTCGCTGCTGTATAATGGCCTTGTTATTTTCCATCCTAGAAGTCATTTCTTCCTGAGTTCACGGAGGGTCAGTGAGTGCATTCGTGAGAGGTAGAAAGGCAGAGACGTTCTGACCTTGTCTCACATGTTCCAATCACTGTAGCATCACCATTTGTTTATTGCTGCTGCTTTCAATCACATCTACTGCCCCTCGTGTCTGTCCTCTCTTGACCCGCTGCCGGGCTCCAGACAGACAACCTGGGTTTCATTTCGACAACACGATAACAAAACAATTCCGCAGTCAGAGTTTTGCTTGTCACTATTTTTAATAAAATTGGTTAAAGTTGAGTAACAGCCCCGGGGCTTCTGGGAGCTGAGCCACCGAGAGCAACCTGCAGGGAGTAATATCCGTCATATTAGACCACCATATTGAGAGGTGTGCGACTTCTGTTGAAGGCTGAGGAACTCACCGCAGTCCCCAAACTGTTGTGTTTGGGCGCTGAGTGCCTGACAGCAAACAGATAATTCTTCTACATTTTATTGGCTTTAATCAGACAGAGGAGGAAAGAAAAAGAGGAATCAAGGTCTGGAAATAAACCCAGCGCCGCCGAGCCTCAGGCAATATATTAACTGTTAAAGCGATTTATGTAGCACTCCTGATAGGACGTGTAGGACATGAAATATAATCCTATAGCTAAAAATGTATTCATAATCATGATAGATCTAGTGAGAACCTACAGCCATACAATACACAGCAGCAGGAGAGGAGGGAGTAAGTATGATAGAGTTGTGTGTGAGTGTGTGTGTGTGTGTGTGTGTGTGTGTGTGTGGGGTGCTCTATCACCCTGACGTGGCCTCCTCTCTCCTGCCCACCAGGCCACAGTGGCCACTGTGGTCAACCCTCCAACAGCCGGGATGTGGATACAGAAATTTAGCCAACCACGCATCCAGGATCAGATTTCCCTGTTGCCAGCCTCGACTTTAATCATTAGAAAGATGGAAACACTAACTGGTCCCATGTCTTGCGGTTTGGAAACTCTGTTGCTGACGGATTATTTCAAAGACGGAAAGTTTAGGAAAAGCAAATTAAGAGACAATGCCAACTCATCCTGGCCTCTACAGTTGTGTTTAGATGGGTGAACGGATGATGGAACGACTCGTGATTGAAGCAGAAGGATGTAGAAATGTGGGCAAAAAGAGGGAGACACTGGTGCTGTGATCAAACCAGACGGATTAGGTATCAGCAAGGACAAACCCTCCAGACACACCACATGACAGTTTGTCTTGAACACACAATGGCACAGGGAAACGTGGCGTACCAGTGTTAAATGTGACTGCATGCACACAAGAGTTTTTGTGTGTGTGTGTCTGTGTGCGCGTGTGTTTTCAATCTCTGCGCAGCGCCCCGTGCTATGAAGGCAAACGCTGCCACCTCAGCCGTTAAACAAGCCTGCACAGCAGAGGCGGGAGCGTTTGTTTAGAACCGGGCCTTAGCTATCTTGCGGTCAGATTGCATACTTAATCACCGTGGTCATGGAAATTTCCAAAAAGACGTTATGACCGCACTCTTGTGCGCTCCACTTTTGCTCCCGTATTGTTCTCTCTGGTGTTCCCCTTTTCTTTTCGCCTCAGTTTCTCTGCTTTAGGGATTCTCCCTTTTTCTGTTTTTCCTTTTCAGCTTACAGGAGAAACAGGAGAGTAGAGCTGCTTTTCAAATCATATTTGACGCCATGTAAAGAGTCTAAATAAGTCTATAACTTTCAAAAGGCAGCACAGGGAATGTTTAAACTTTTTCATACACCAGCAAGTCATTCATTTATATTCTGTCATGCAAACCTGGAGGCCTGAAACAATGTGTGTGGCGAGCAAAGCTTCACCTATACAACATGACGTAACTAAAACCCAATGTAAACACTGCCTCCAAATATGGAACAATCGCGTCCATTCACTCGTGTCAACTTCAGATGAACCCAAAGCTTGACCCTATACAGTGACGCTGGGTAATTTGCACGCTTAGGCCAAGTTATCCCTCTCCAGTTTGCTCTGTACATTCAAACCACTTAGAGAGGCTGGAGACATGATGATAGAAAACATAATGTAAAACTACAAAGTGTCTGTGTAGTCGCTCCCCTTCTCTTTCTCTCTTGTTTACATTCCAGAGCCGTGTTCAACACTGAGGGATCCTCCCCCTTCTTGTGCGGGCTCAGAGTTTGTGTGCATGTGTTCATGTGTGTGTGTGGACGTTAAACACACGCAGCATGTGCCCCAACATGTGGATGACATAAACAGCGGAGCAGAGTGTGTAAGGATGTGCTCCGAGCTGCAATACATTCAGGGAACGAAGTTACAATACAGTACGCTCTCTGCAGCTACAGATGTTTTGTGCTTTGTGGTCAATCAGTGTTGAACGACCCAGACCTGACATTACACCCCCTGCTCCGTCACTTCTATCCTATCTCAGTGTGTTCACTCTGCACTGTGTATATACCTTCATCCTTCCTTCTTTTCTCCCCCTCCCCTCACTCCCTCTTTCTCTTTGACTCCCCTGATTGCTAGCGTATGTTGCCTGGCTGGCTGGCTGGCTAGATGAGGGGAGGGGAGGGGAGGTAAGGAGGGAAGAGAGGGAGAAGGGGAGAGACTGAGAGAGGAGGGGAGGAGAGAAGGGGGAAGGGACTGTGCCCTCTCATGCAGAGAGTCACATGGTGTCCCTGATTGGAGGAAAATGAGTAAAGACTGCAGCCCGGCTGAAATGGCAACAGACAAAAACGCACAAAGGCTGAGCTGTTTAGAAACGGGTTGCACAACAAGAGAGCCTGAAGAGGAGGAGGAGGAGGAGGAGGAGGGTGTGACGGAGGGGAAGAGAGAGGGAGTGAGCAGATACTGAGGAGAGATGTGGATTAAGAGAGAGGAAGAGGAGGAGGAGGAGGATCAGGGAGGGTGGCAAGGAAGAGAAAACAGGAGAGAAGAGAGGTGACGGAGCAGGGGGGGGGGGGGGGGGGGGGGGGGGGGGGTGGAGGTGGAGGGGGGGGGCAGAGAGCAGAAGAGCCAAGAAAAGAGAGGCAAGTGGGAGATGAGCACCGTAGGAGCGCAGGAGGAGTGGGTGGGAGGGAGAGAGGGTGAGACAGAGTGAGAGAGAGATCAGACTGTGTTTCTATGTTTTCTGCAAGGCTGAGCGGTGACGTGATTGGCTGGGGGGGTGGGGGGTGGGGGGGGCAGACCTGACTCTGAGATCAGAGACAGACAAAATGGCTCCCAGAGAACAGAGAACGCAGCATCAGGGCACTGTCATCTCCCTTCACACAGCTGTCAGCTGACACCAGCCGCCGCCACACACATCTGACACACACACACACACATATACACACACTTTCTCTCTCTTAAAGGCTAAGCCACCTGCCAAATGCCAGTGTGAGGGAAAAACTGAGGATGATGGGTATTAATGCAGATCTTTAAGTTGCTCTCATATGTACGTGCAAGTCTTTTATTGGGAGACACTCTTTTATAAACACACATGATATAGATTAATGACAAACTGGCACACAGCAGAGCCTTTTCTCTGATTTAATCCCTTCACCCATTGGCCTGTGCTGACATGTGACGCGCT
This sequence comes from Cephalopholis sonnerati, assembly GCA_019142605.1. NCBI lineage: Eukaryota > Metazoa > Chordata > Actinopteri > Perciformes > Serranidae > Cephalopholis > Cephalopholis sonnerati. The sequence goes on from JAGQAX010000003.1 coordinate 20,187,165, forward strand.
CGCCGCTGAAGTTCCCTTGTTGCAGTGAGTCTGTGTTCGCCTGCCAGAGAAAATCCTGAGTAGGGAATTCACCCAGTGAGTGAGAAAATACTGTAGGGCAGCATGAAAACAAACACACCGGCTCACTGCAGCCACAAGAGGGCGCTGCCGTCAAAGGACAACCTCTGATTGTAGGTCAGTCCTAATTTCTCCCCCCTCTGTAATGATGCATGGTGACTGTAAAACAAATGGAGGATGAGCACTTGGTGCAGAATATCACTGGCACACAGTTTCACTCCTAAAGAACATTTTCATAACAGCTTTGATGGTTGGTCTTTTATGTGAAGTTGCTTTATTTGCTCTTGCAAAGGAGCTGAATCATTAACAATATTCTGTGGTGGAAAAAGTCTCTTATACGCAAGATAAAAGTAGCAGTACAACAATGTCAAAATACTTTATTACAACTAAAAGTTCAAAGAGTACTCATCATGCAAAAAAGGATGAGTGTTTAAATATTATTTATTTGTTATTATTAACCAGGGGATAAGGAGAAAATGATATACTATGGTATATGTAGGCAAATGATAATAATATTTATCATTATATAGTATATTTTCTGCAGAATAAATGTTCATGGACAAAAGAAATGTCTTTGTTTAACGAGTCCAGAGATTTAAACACATGAAAAATGAACATTCATGCAAAAATCACATACAAATCAAATACTCACACAAAGCAGTCATCTCAGACTGTGAGTGTGTAGACATAACTTTTAATTATAATGACCGTTTTGATAACAAATTAATATAAGTCAAACAAGCTGGTAGAATGATGGTTGCTTTCATAATCATAGCTTGCAGGCTGAGGTCACCTGTAGACATCTGGTGCTGTTTGACCACCTGATTGTACTTATGTATAAGCCAGGTATGGCAATTTCCATCATCTCGACCAAATTAAAATGTTTCATTAAAAAAAATAAAAAATAAAAAAATATAAAAAAGATGCACTCTGTTTAAATTACTAAAGAAACTGTACCCATCGGCCAAAAATGTATGATTGATGAATGTTCTTTCACTGCGGAGATGTCACTCCAGAATATGTTCAATTTAATGTTAACCTCAACGTTTTGGTGTATGAGAGACCAAGTCATGACCAGGACCAGACCAATGCCAGTCCCACATTTCACAAAAAAATGTGGAGCATACAGAAACATAGGCGCTCCTCAAATTGATCTGAAAGATTCACAGTCTGATAAAACTGCCACAAAACAAATGAAAAGTCCTCCTTTATTGCCATACTGTACAACCTATGTGTGTGTATGTGTACATGAACAAAGAGAAATATATTGATAACATAATTAAAAGGCATCGCAGAGGTGCATTTTATGTGTGGTAATTTTCCTTTGTTTTCTATGTGCAAACAGCTACAAACAAACACTAAGGAGCTGAAATCAACTTCACCATCTTTATTCAACATTCCTTTTCTGCACAGGCAATTTAGTCAAATCCTGCAACTGTGGTCTTGACCGGTCTTGAAATAAAATTCAGAGTTCTCATTGTCTCAGACCGAGACGACGTTGAGTTAAAATGCGGTCGAGTCCAAGACCGAGACCTTCAAACAGTGGTCTTGAGACTGATCTCAGGTACTACAACACTGTTTGACAGCAGACTGATGTGACAAGTATCCTCATATATTAGGTTGTTCTGGTTTGAAGAGGAGAGAAACAGATTAGTTAAACTTTGCAGGATCAATCCAAGCACTGTTACATTTTAAAAATTATTTACACTAAGAACATAAGAGCAAACCAGTCTCCCTAAATTTGTTTGTTTATTTCACTTTCTTGAATTTTTACATGTCACTATGTCCTTAAACCTCCCTGAGGGATCATTGTGAAGAGTCTTAAAGGTCCAGTGTGCAGGATTTAGGGGGAGATATTGGCAGAAATTGAATATAATATGATAAGTGTTTTTCTTTAGTTTATAATCACATGAAAGTTAGAATCGTTGTGTTTTCATTAGCTTATAGTGAGCCATTTATAACTACATAGGGCGCAGCTCTTCGTTTATGGAGATCTCTGTGTTTACTGTGAACGAACCAAACACTGGCTGTAGATAGGGCCTTTTGAGTTTTCATGTTTCCGCATCAGCCACAATAGTTAGAAGCCTGTTAGCAACAAGCGGGATCAGAAAAACAATGACTTGTAACGTCAAACTGCTTTATTCAGTGTTGTCACTGGTTTTAGTCATCAGGTCCGTTTGTTTTGGAGAGGAAGAGACCGCTGCGGATAATTCAGCTCCTGGTAAAGTCCTCATTAACAATGCAGGAATTCTAACCAGGAGAAGTTTCAGCTTGTTGCAGTACGCAATCCTCACCACTATCTGTCTCTAAATCCCCCTAAATCTTACACACTGACCCATCAAGTCCTGCTCATTTATTCGATATATTGTCCACTGAAGCCCAATACACCCAGAGATAATAACAGAATACCAACATAAACAGTGTGACAAAAATCTCTGACTTTTGTTTGGTATGCATTTTAATTTCTCCTAGCTATTTGGGATCAGTACGATCCGATAAGTATAGAAAACTGAACATTGTCAATGATAATAAAGTCCCAATGTCCTTAAACGAGACGATAATAAAGCCCCAATGTCCACAGACAAATACTTCCTAATTAACTTTTTACTGCTGCTAAATTTAGTTACATTTATATTTCTTATCAAACTGCAAACATTATTAATCATAAATAAACAGGTTTCAACCATAAAATCTGATCAGATGTTGGACCTTGTCCACGTTTGTGTCGGGATCGGCTGTAGACTAACTTGGCAGAGATGGCTGCCATCTTGGTTTTACATGGATTAGTGTATTGTGCAAATGATCCCTCCGCATGTTCACCGTGGAAAACTTGTTACAACTTTTACTTCCTCTAGACAGTCAAGTTTTATTGTGTTCTTGGGGCTCTGCCAGGGCCACTAGATGGGACAAAAAAGCGTCCACTAATGAGGACAACAGGTCTAAGTTAAGTAGAATGAAGTATAAGGTCAAGTAAACCCAAAATGTGATGTCCTCATATGAGGACACAGGGTCACAGGAGGATATCGCCAAACCCAGCCATTATTTAATGTGTAAATAGCATTTATATGTCGTAGCTAATTAAGGTGCAGATAATCTCAATTACTTCATGTATTGCTGGAATATTTAATCTGTGAGAGTGCATCCCCTTTGAGTATTAATGAAGTCATGCAACATTGTCTTTGAATATGTTGGAGTACAAGTATAAAGTATACAACAAAGAGGAGGTGAAGTACCACTGCGGATAAGTGTCAGTGATTCTGACTCTCAGACTTTAATCTGAAGCTGGCCAATGTTCCCTGTTAGTGCTTATTCCTCCAAAAAAAAAAAGAGGAAAAAAGTGGCAGCTTGTCCTTTGGATCTTTTATCAAAGCTGAATCTCACAGATAGATCTCTGTCCCTCCATCTGATCCAATAAGAGAGTAAAGACGCCTGAGCTGCCAAGTGTACAAAATCTGGCAGACAGTGACCACCGAGAAGAGCCCCAGAGACACTTAACTAGCTTCCATACAAAAGAATGGGACTATCTGTGCTAGTGATGTGTTTACAGTATGTCTGACTTTATTACTACGAAGTGATACGATGCCATGAAACTGTAGCTGTAGCATAACAGAACTTTAGTTTAATCTATGAAAACAGGAGTGGTTTTGTTTTTATTCCTGTTTGGGGGAGAAAACAAAAATGAACTGATGCTACTCTCATCTGTGAGCTGGGGTCAGTTTAATGAGGGCTGTTTCTACACTCATACCAACAGCAGGCTGTGTCCAGATCAGTGTTGAAGACGGTGTTGAAGGGAGGGCGACTGGGACGGTTGTTATCAGAACTCTGGCAGATGTGTGTGCCGCTCAGTTTCCTGTTGACTAGTGAGTGGAAGTGGCAGGCTGCACACATTTGCACGTACACAGGCGACACGTGCATGAGAGCACACACACATGAACACATAGGCACGCGCGCACGCACACACACACACACACACACACACACACACACACACACACACACACACACACACACACACACACTGTAGGCATCCTCCCCCCCCCCTCCTTGTGCCCCTGAGCCTGACAGTCTGGACATGGGAGATATCAGAGCGAGGGAGAGGCATGAAAACACAGACCAAGTCTTTGAGTTAGATCAGTATGTGAAAGTGCATGTGTGGGTGACAAAATGGCGATGTCAGAACAGCTTGAAACTGAGGGAGGTAAGTCTCTCTTTCTGACCTTTTCCTTGTTCTCTTTCTCGTAGCTGATTCAGCAACAAAACCCCCTGAGGTCAAACAAATCAAAGCAGCTGAAAAAGAAAATGTCTTATTGTTTTTCTGGATTTATCTCCTGGTTTGTTGATGCTCAGAGAAACGCTTTATAAGTTCAACCCTCTTCCCCTCTTTTCTTTTTGACTTTGACAAAGGCGAATTAAACAAGTTGCACTTGTAGGTTTAAGTGTAAGCTTTGTGAAAACATCACACAGTGCACTTTAGGGAGTTTATTCAGCCACCGCACGCTCCAGCTTTAATCACTTATTGTACATGGATTTATGGCTTTAGGTGTGAATGTGTGACTGTGAGTTGGAAAATGAGGCTAGCTGGTGAAGTGAAGGTTAGGCAGCTGTGTGTGTGTGTGCACTGTGTGTGTGTGTGTGTGTGATTCGCTGGTTGGGGTGCTGGTTGTAGATAAGGCCTGCCCTATGCCTGAGAGCGAAAGAGACGGTGTGTGTAAGCCCTTCAAGCCTTATCCTGACACACCTCCCACCCCCACCTCCTCTCCATCACCCCACAGACACACACAGACACACACACACACACAGTGAGGATTAACCCCGTCATGTACCATTTCAATGGGTGAGCTTTGGAGACACACACACACATACACAGGATTAACCCTTGTGTGTCCATTTCCATGGATGGTTCTTAGCTTCGCTCCGGTTGTGACAGCGCTGACTGCTTGTGTTGCCATGGCTACAGGGGCCAGCGAATGTAAGATAGGCAAATCCACATAAGTCACCCACAACAGACACTCTAAGCTACTACCGACTACACCTCCCCCTGGTACGAGTCACACAAAGATGCTGCCAAAAGACTGACAGGAGCCTCGTGAGCTGTGAAGTGCTCATGTCACAAGCTTACCATGGTCAGACCAATATACATAAACTCAGCCCGAGCATCTTTGTTGCCGGTCGGGTGAGAGACAGGCCTTAGAGCAGCTTATCCTCTCTACATGTCTGGTTCTGGGAGGCACTGCACTTCACACCACACTCAAGATTTCTTCCAACACGAGAGTCTGCAAAGAGGTCTGTATTTGAGCTGTCGTCTTCATTTTGCAAATGTAAGGGAGTGATGTTCCAGGATCGAACATCCAGCCAGAAAAGATCTGCAAGTATGTCAGAATACAGCGACAGAAAGCAGAGAGAGCAGAAAAGTGCAGCTGATCAGACACAGCCAGAAAAGTAAACATATAAACAGGATAATTTTACCTGGCCTCATAGATGTCGTTTAAACTGGGGACGCTGGGGAGCCCACAACTTTTTAAATGGTCGATTTTGTCCCCCTCACTTAAGCATAATTTACTGAAAAGTTCTGAAAGACAGCCTGAACCAAGAAATGTTAACTAACAAATGAGAGGGCTTTGAGAAAAGGTTATTTGTGCAATAAGGAAACATACAATGAAATACAGAAGAAACAAATGAACAATGTCCAAAAAGGTAAAAGCTACAAAGAAAGCTAAAAAAAAATCGTCCTTGCCTACTGATTCTAAAATTACCCGAAAACATGCTGCACCGATCACTAAATTTAACCCTCTGAAACCTGGTAAATTAGCTTTATTTCTTAAAAAACAGGAAAAGAAGAAATAACCCAATAATTAGCAAGAAATTGATAAAAAGAAACAGATAGATAAATTACATGAAAAAACAATAAAAAATAGATAAAAGAAAATTACCTAAAAATCGGCAAAAAAAGAAAAGAAAAGTAAAAAAAAAAAAAAAAAATCAAATAAGGAAATTACCTGTAAAAAGTGCCAAAAATTAAAAATAAAAAATTCTAAACATTATTTTCATTATTTTGTTTTGTTTATTTAGTGGTTTTTGAGAAACATTAACATGTGTATCAGCATAAACAAAAATAAGTATACACAGAATATGTAGACCTGTACAGTACTTGCGTACAGGCTTGTGCATGTAGGTCTAATATTTTGTTCAGAACCATACTTTTGCTGTTACGCATTTAATTGATGAACTATAAATGAAAATGGCTTTAAGAAAATGAGAAACAAGAGATGAGAAAAAGAAAAATATGATACTGTAACCTCAAATAAACCTAACCCATGTAAAAAAAATATATATATATATATATATAAAATTATAATAATAAATATTGTTTTATGGATGTCTTTCCCTATTTTTTTTTTGATAATTTTCTTAGAATTTTCTCTTTTTTTTAATTTAAATTTTCAGGTCTTTTTTTGTCACCTTTTGCTAATTTCTTGCAATTTGCGTGATGTTTTTTGCCAAATTGCTTAAAGCCTTTTTTCCTATATTTTCGAAAGAAATCAAACCAATTTACTCAGGTCTAAAAGACTTAACAAAGTCTTAACAAAGTTTATCCATGTCTAACTTTTCCATTCTCTCTCTGTGAAAATGATGACAACACATGAGCTGTTAAAGTCCATGGGGTTATAAATTATTATAATAACTTAATGTGTCATTGAAGTAAAGAGGTGCCACATGCACATTTAAAGAAGTTACTTTGCTAAACAAATGAGGATGGAAACTACATGTCTGTTGACTCAGTGGGGATAACATTAAATCAGAAAAGTTGATCTACGGGAAAATAAACATTTGGAAGCAACACCAAATGCCTTACTGCATTATATTCTGTTTTATCTTTATATTTCAAATTTTCACCTGCTGCCTGAATTGTGTTTTCCTCTACATAAGTGAGGACATTTCCGCCATAAATTGGTGCCTATAAAATGACCAGAATGCAGGAGATTGTTTGAAGGACCCCCACACTCCCTGCTTCATGTGTCCACCCAATGTTACAAGAAAACCTACGCACTTGGCTGTAGCCTAGGCTTTTCTCTTTTAATACACGGTTATGCATTTATCCCCTGAATCACTACATTTAGCTACTCTGACCTCAAACCAGTCCTCCCATTGCATTGCTTAAAAAAAATCACATATTTTGAAGACCATTTGAATCATCTTTTCCATCTGAGTCTTTACGTCCCCACCACTTTTACAATGCAAATTTAGCCTTGTCTGACTTCACTGTCTCCAAAATGTCAGAGTATCAGAGATGATAAAGAAAATAGTTTGCAATTAAACAGCAGAGAGGAGAACGTCATCAGACTCGGGTGTACGTAACAGTGACATAATAAGGGTGGACTGGATGTTTGACTGATGGAGTAAATGATTACATGGATGATAAATCAAATTAGTGTCATTCAATTTATCATATTTATATTAATGCAGCTGAAGTATTTAATTAACGAATGCATTATTAATATTTTTATCTTCATTTTCGTTATACTTTTGCATCAGATAGGTCTGAATCATAAGGTCTATCATACCTTATTCATCCCCCATGGGGAAATTCAATATTACTGGTAGTGTGTTCCTTTTTTCTCTTCTTTCCTTTCTTCAAAGCAAAAATATATAAATATTGTAAGCAATATAAGCAATTGGAAATTCGGTGTGCACTTTTGCAATAAATAATTCACAATAATTCTGATATATCATGCTCTCAACATCAGGATTTGTCAGCTGCAACGCCTTGTGGAACTGATCCTTGAGAGGCACCCTGTGAATTAAAATGAATCTGACCACTCCTCATCTATGAAAGACATTTTAAAAACTTGTTCCAAGTCATACAATCAGATATGTTTGCATCGGAATAAGACTTAAATAAACATATGCATACACCCTTTATCTGAGGGGTTGTGTTATTTAAACTTTTGCTTCAAAAATAATTCATCTTGAGCCAAAACACAGTTCAAATATGTTGTACTAATATTACCTATCAGCATCAGTGTCCTGATGCCCAGCAGCCTCTGTGAGAGCCTGTTAACCGTTTCCACAGAGCAGCTCCCAGGAGCAGCTTAATTTGTGAATAAATCATTGATGAAACATTGTGTTTTCACTCCCTGTGTACATGGGTAGTGTATAAATCAGAACCGCGTTCATGCTGGTGGCTGCAATGTCCCTAAATAATTGAGGCGGGGGAAAGCACTTCCGTGTTTAAAAGGAAAGAAATTCTCAACCTTGATATGGGATCACCTGTCTAAAATGTTTGGGGTCCCACTCATCCTTAAGTGATAAATAATTTATATCAAATTAGCAAATATTATGACATGCACCTGCATAAAATATATGAAAAACTACTGACCTAACACTGCTTGTTCTTTTTATATCTCAACCTTGGCCATATGGGTGAGTCCTCGCTGGCTGTGATCTGAATATCTGATTATAATTTGAGGCGATTTAAGCAGATTTACAGGCCTATGGGATTCTCCTTTTGGCTTAGAGCTTCCTGTGTGTTTGTGTGTTTATGTGTGTATGCAGAGAGAGAGAGATTCCCAGTGGTGCTGGATTTACTGCTCTACCTTGGAGACAGTTCAGTGTGCAAACTCAAAGACACAATTAATTGTAAACAACCCGGGTCTGTTATTCATACATGAAAGTTAATTTATTAGATCTTAATCTACTTTTGACTGATGCTGGCTGCAGCATCAGCTGTGTGTGTGTGTGTGTGCACCATCACCCTGCATGGACCCACAGTGTGTAATGCATATGACCGGGGTCCTTGGCTGTCACTGTCTCAGCTGAGCTGCTCGCAGCGAGCTGATGTGCACTAATTAGGCAAACATGAAAACCACTTTGCAGTCAGCATGATGTTTATTTCCACACACACTTCCACTCGGCTGCATTAGGCCAATTCTCATCTGTGTCAGTTACAAGGAAGGGATGGGATGTGGGGAGGAGGAAGGAAGGAAAAAAATGCTTACCAGACAACCTTCATGTGCAGTTGTGCATTAGTTGGGGGGAGGAGGAGGAGGAGGAGGAGGCGGAGGAGAAGAAGGGGGAGAGGGCGGCTGGCGGTGCTGGGCAGAGGATAGAGGAGCAAATGCATTGCGGAGGGAGAGGAGGAGGAGGGCCTACAGCTATTGTTCATGTCCTCCCGTGAACAAAGGGCTCATCTGGGTCCGTATGTAAACCCACAGCAGGCTTCAGCCCACTGACAAGGCCTCATGCGGGACAAAACATAACCGACCGACTCCCGCAATTTAGGCCTTATTCTGTCTCAGTCTCGCGGTTTGAGGAGATTTTTTTCATTGATCCTATTCAGAGGGACGTATTGTGTTGGTACGTTGCGTCCAGCCAACCGCCGTCCAGCGGGCCTATCCGTTTTTACGCACGGAGCGTACACACGGTCTATCATCACGGATCTGTAAACATCAATTTTCTGAGTGGACTTCTTTGCAGGTAAAGGGGTCGCTTTTCCCAAACACACACTTTAACTGCAATGTCTAGCTGCTGTAGCGATTAAATGTGGTGTACGAGCTGCCGTGGTTGTGATTTCTCGTCTTATTTCGGTGCTTTCTCGTTGAAAAGGGATTTAACGCTAAGGCGTTAGCAACACGGCTAACACCAGCTAACTGTAACTGTTTTCAGGCTAGCTAACGTTAGCTTGCCATGCAGGCCTACAAGGCAGTCTTTTATTTAGTCAACGTTTATGGCTTATTATGTCGAGGTTATTAGTCGTGTTTAGTTCGTGTTTTCACGGCTGTCCGGCTTGTGAAAATGAGTGCAAGTTGGCATAGTGTAGCGAAGTTCACTCGCGTCCTGAAATCACCTGTTTAACGTTTTAGCCTAGCTAACAGATAAGTGTTAGCATTATGCGCTTGCTGCCTCTCTAATTGCCTTTGTAAGCAGACAACTCCACGTCAAATGTGCCTCGGCTGTTAAAGTTAGGATCTACACAGATGTTGAAAAGGCTTTTTAAAGTGCAGCTCAAGAAGAACTCCAGGTTCATGTCGGTTTTTGCAAAAAGTTTGCTAACGTAGGTTAATGGTTCAGTATTTAGCTGTCGTCAATATAGCGTTTAGACAGGCTACTTGTCCCCCCTTAGCAATCATGGTGGCAGTCTGGAGTGGCATGAGTCCAAAACCACGACAGGTTACTCTTATTTAGGGGAGACTCTGCAATGCTGAGCAATTTTTGTGTTTGGAGCTTGAATGAAGTCATGTTTACAGTGTTTCTGACATCCGTGTTACTCAACATTTGAGATGATATTTGCTCAGAGGGTGGGTTTACCATCACATCAACCCAGGAAGCTATGTGCATGTATAATATGTATATGGTGCACTGTGTCTACTTGTAAAGGAGAGAGGAACATGATTCCCAGTGGAGGAAGTGGAGTCCAGCTGATGTGATTGTGACTGCCTGTCATTAACCGCTAACAGGAGAGGAGAGGAGCTAATGGAGCTCTCAACAACTAATGGACACATAACCATCGATTATTTATTTATTTATCAAGCCCATTTGTTTTCCTCTGGTGGTGCATCCAGCCCATAGCATAGCAGTGCTGGCTCACACAGTAAACAACTTGTTTTTATACAAAGTGAAGGCAGGGTTTCAAATGGATGGACGCTGTATGGCCTTTTATCCCCATGTAGAAGGTGCAAATCATGTTTTGAAGACCTGTGATCCTCATAATAGGAAACTTTTCTTGTTATTTTGTTATTATTAATTTACATGTAGTCCATAACATCTGTGGTATGCTACTGGTATGTGGCTTCTTTTAGACACGATGGAAGATGGAAGAATATAAATCAGTAGAGATGTAGCTCCTCTCCTTAGAAATAATCAGCTGTTATTAAAGAGAAGGCTGGTTTTAAATGGGCACAGACATAATTTAGGGACACCAACCTGATGTGTATCAGTGTGGCAAAGGTCCAAAGGTTAGTGTTGGGCTGGGCTGTCTGTCCATCTCACTACAGTCTGCCTGTTGGTATCTGCATGTTAGTGGTGCTGTAAAGTATGGATACTGTGATATGAGACTAGATACCATCTTAGATTTTGGGTATCGTAATGTCATAATTGTTGTCTTTTCCTGGTTTTAAAAGCTGCATTACAGTAAAGTTATGTAATTTCCTGAACTTACCAGACCGTTCTAGCTGTTTGATTATTTTCCTTTACCCACTTTGTCGTTGTAGCCACATTACTGATGATTATTTATCAAAAATTTCATTGTGTAAATATTCACCAATAGTCAACCCTACAATATCATCTCAATATTTAGGTATTTGGTTAAAAATATTATATTTTATTGTCTCTGTATCATCAGGTCCGACAGTAAAATCTTCAACCAGAATACAGCAAGAACACTTTAACAGTGAATCCATATTGTTGGAAAAGTCTGCTTTGTTAATGTTTTCTCACAGAGGAGAGGCTTCTTTACTTTTAATTATTTTACTGTATACTAGAAATATATGTCACATCACTGCTGTGTTCTCATATCACACTTTCCCCTGCTTAAAAACATCCCAGTAAATTAAAGCTGATTTCTCCCTGTCTGTGTCTCTAGATGTATATCTCTTTCAGACATACTCACACACACACACACACACACACACACACACACACACACACACACACACACACTCTTAGAGTGTCAGAGATGCATTTAATATGCAGAGACAAGACAGAGACACATTAATGAGGCGGGGCTTCACCATGGTGACGGCAGGGGTCATGACCCAGAGGCCGGCACGCCTGGATGGCCTTTATAGGAGAGCTGGGCAATTAGAGTAGAACAACGGTAGGAGCTGTGTGTATGTGAGAGAGATTCGTCAGTTTGTTTTCCGTGTGGGTGTGAATAGAGTCAGTATTGGTCTGTAGTTGGTGTTTGGTATTTTATAGTGTTTTTATGGAGACCAGATGGAGGGCAGCAGTTTCTGTAGAGTGGTAGGAGCGCATTGTTTACAGCAGGCTCCCCCCTCATCATGTAGTTGTGTCTTTATGAAACAAGATTGGTGTATTGGGGATGACCTGTGAATGAGTGCAGCCAACTGAATCTGGGCCATACTGGCCAGTTCAGGCTGCATGTGCCTTCACCCTCACATGATACAGTCATTCTTTGTAAGTGTCACTCCTAAAGTGAATAACTATCAGTGGGGAAGTACCACTGTAATTCCCAAGGGTGCAGTAACACCATCCTCTGTGTTCTTTCATTTATGTCCTTTCTTTTTCATATTATAATGTAGGCCTTTATTTACAGCTATGCCAACAATATGCTGAAAGGTTTGCAGTGTTAATTGTTACATTAGTGGATTAATAAATACAGCATTTATTACCAGATTTGACACATTATGTTTTATTTAATATAGCTGTCAGACCTTCAGGGATTTCTTTTGTTTATTATCTGGAAGCCCCAACATTTTAAGTAACCTCTAAACCTGTAATATAAAAATTAAACATTACATTTATGCTCTGTCTTATTTTTCCTCACCTCTCTTCCAGGCTGTTCCTCCAAGTCATTCAAGCTGTACTCCCCCAAGGAGCCCCCCAACGGTAGCACTTTTCCCCCTTTCCACCCCGGCACCATGCTGGACAGAGACGTGGGGTGAGTTTTATGTATGTTTTCTGTTTGTTTTGTATGTCTGCACTGGGTGAGGAGTCAGCACTTCTAGCCTTTAAAGATCTTCGACAGGTGTTTGTATTATTGCATACCCTGTTTACATAGCCTTGTAAATCCAGCCTGAATATCACGAGTTTAATTTCCTCAACAGTGTGTTAGTCTGGAAAACATCCACTGGTAATCGATTCAGCTTGGCAGCTGGTAGTCTGGCCTATCAGCAAACTGTAGAAAGTAGTTTAGATGGTGGCAGCAACAAGCAGCGCTGTATTGTGAATTTTTATTGCAGTGACTGATTGTATTTATTCAGGCAGTCCACACACGTCCTCAACAAGCACTCAAGATGTTTAGATGTATATTACGATTCAGACGCTGCACATTTTCCAAGAAACTGGTTTCAGTGGATGGTTTGATTGAAAGTCGATGTTTCCAGGACAGCCGCCAGGTTTTACCAGTTAAAATACTGAGGTAAAATCCAGGTGTAGCCCAGGTAGTGTTGTCTTTGTGAACTTGAGTGCACTTCTTGTACACTCATACTCTGCTGTAATGGCATAATGTCACTGTCGAGGATCAGATGCGAAATTTAATTTTAGTGTAACATGGAGTGTACATCACATTCTAGTGGATCACTTTTTAAAAATTGATTCTGGGGACACCCCTGGGTGCAAGTAGGGTTTATTGGTGATATTTTACTAAAAGAGGACACCTGACAATCTTATGTAACTGCAGAAGTTCGACCCAATATATTTTATTCTAGTGTAATCTAACCAGCCATCGTCCAGGTAAATAAACAACATGAAGAAAGGTGTACACTGTAGCTCTGTTAAGTGCAATTTATTAGCACATCCACAAGTGACATTTAGAGCTAACGCTCTTCTTCAGACTTAGCTTTATGTTTTAATACGCCATCTTTCAGTACATATGCTCTGGTCACATGATAGTCTTGTGATGATCCAGGTGAAGTACAACATGACTATCCAGGTAAATGCCTGTAGAGTAGCAATGACTAAAGTGCAAATTATGAACCAGCTGTTTGAGGCAAATATTTAATGCTAAAATTGATTTGTCTTGGCTTGTGTGGCTCAGTGAGGTTAGAGGGTGTACCTCTGCAGGATTGTGTGCTGTGCGTCATAGCTTGTCTTGCAGTAAGCAAAACAGCTACAGTTGGTGAGTGTGTGTGTATCTGAGAAGTGTTGTCATTTACTGTCTCCTTGTATCATCCAATTTGTGCCATGTTTGGCTTGAGTCCCAGAGTCGTAAAGACAGACAAGCTCCTGGAGGAGGGCATATTAGCACTATAGCTAAATGTAATAATGTCTCTTTCTCTTGTTTCTCCAGTCCCACCCCGATGTATCCTCCCACATACCTGGAGCCCGGAATAGGGTAAGACTTCATTGTTTCCCATTATCTCCAGCTGGTGTGAAAATGGCAGTAATAACACAAGTAATGATAAGGTTGTGGGAAGTTGTGTTCTTATCTGGCTTTTAAAAGAGATTTTGTATTTAGTCTGTGACGAGGCTAAACTACATAGCGAAACAGCCTTGAAAGTGTAGCTGGAAAAAAAACCACTAACACCCACTAACATCTGGCTTTTGTTTTTAATGGGAAAGCTTACATTCAGCATTCACTCTAGTCAAATGACTGCAGTAGTCACAGGTATTTATTAGCTCCAGTTTAATCAGCAGTGATGGACATGTGACACCCCCGTGGATACGCTAATTTTCACCCCTTTCCCACCGCCACAAAATACCGCCCGACTCCCTTCAAGCAGCGCTCGAACATTGTTTAAAATTAGTTAAAATTAGTACTGAGTTTGAAAGAGAGGCTGCATAAGTAACGGATGTATATAAAAAAGTAAGTAGGAACATTTTCATTGGCTTCCGTTTTGCATTTTACTGTTTACTAACCAGTTTTTATGGTGTGTTTGTGACATCAAGCGTACCACACCAGAAAAGGAAAAAAAAAAACAGAAAGGCAGACTCATCTGCTGCAGAGCCATGTACACAGCTCTCGTCTACTTGCAATAGGAAGGGAGTCTATCACCTATTTTTATTTATATATTTGAAAAACTTGCATATATTTGTGCTAATTTCAATTTAAAAAAAAAAAAGGTATACGGAAGCCACACAAGTTTTAACATTGCTGTGATCTGGATGAGTTTTGTAGTTCACTTATATCTTTCACAATGCCACAAGCCAACTGCTCTTGACTCCTATCGTGCCTATGTTTTCTCTTTCTTCTGGCTTTCTTTGATGGATCAGGAGGCACACACCATATGGCAACCAGACAGACTACAGAATATTTGAACTCAACAAACGGCTACAGAACTGGACAGAGGTTTGTAGGAACACACATGCATGCTCACAAACAATCCAATAATGGTGTTGGTAACTAATGTTTTTCCCTCTGCACCCTGTAGGAGTGCGATAACCTGTGGTGGGATGCATTTACTACAGAGTTCTTTGAAGATGATGCCATGTTGACCATTACTTTCTGTCTGGAGGATGGACCCAAACGTTACAGTAAGTCACTGGAAAATATTGCCTCTCTGTTTCATGCACATACCGCCCCTTTAATCTTCCTACAGTCACAAACGGACTTCATACTGTAATTTGCCAATTCCTTCCTGTCTCACGCCCCTTGTGTTTTCTCTTCTCCTCTGAAGCAATTGGCCGGACGTTGATTCCAAGGTACTTCCGGAGTATATTCGAGGGCGGTGCCACTGAGCTCTACTATGTGCTGAAACATCCCAAGGAGTCCTTCCACAATAACTTTGTCTCCCTTGACTGTGATCAGTGTACCATGGTCACCCAGAATGGAAAGCCTATGTTCACACAGGTCTGTGTTTGCAGCTTGAACTGTTATTGTGTTTACATCTTGTCTGAAAAAATGTATGGCTATTTCTGTCATTAACACAGCTTAGAAGATAACTCTTATATTCGGAGATGGGTTAATAAAAATCACTAGTAAATTGTTAATAGAAACTTTTTAGCTTGTGATTCTTTAACAGAAACAATGCACACAGTTTCACAGAAACAGTTCAAACATTTGAAATGTGGTGTGTGCAACAAATGTTTTGAAAAAAGCCAATTGAAGTTTATTCTGTTAACATTCCCACCTTACTAGATGGTTATATATATTCTTGAAGGGTAATTGTGGTGTAAAACATAAGTCTAAGCCTCCTCGCAAGATGGTTGCAATCCGCTTAATAATTTGTAAGCCTTTCTTTAAGGGGACCTGTTATGCTTTTCCTTTTGTCTGCCATATTTTATGTAATGTTACAGTGTTGGATGTTTATATGAAACGTGGCCAAAGTTAAAGATAATGAGGTAAATGTATGTAAGACTAATCCTTGTGAGCAAAAACCTCAGGCTTCAGACTGTCTGAATACTCTGTTTCCAACATTTTATCTACTTCTGAGACAAGCTGTTGTCAGCTCTTGGCTTTTTTTATGGTCATCTGCAAGTGTTAACGTTACGTAGCCTACACTGCTACATGGTAATGTCAGGGAAACATGTAATATTAGTTGCTGATGTTACTTTCTCCCTTATTTTTCATATTCCTGCTGAAACATTCAAACAAACAAACAAAAAATTGACAAACAAAATATTGCTCTAGAAGCTTTAAGTGGTGATTTTTTTTTTTTACAGTAGAAGCTGCTGCTGTGCTCCATTACAGTCATAACCCTGGCTGGAGTGACGGTGCAGAGACACCGAGAGTGCAGTTGTGGTAGACCCGGAAATGCTGACCAGTCAGAGCAGACTGGGCTGAAAAGAGACTGGCGCTAAAACAGACAGTTTCAGACAGAGAGTGAATACAGGCATTCGAGTAGAGACAGTGTTTTGTGAAGATTAAAGCATGTTAAAAAATCGAAAATACAAGTATGAACCTGAAAATGAGCATGATAGGTCCCCTTTAACCAGCGTGATCACTCCATCTTACAACTCTAGTGTTGAACATGTAATGTCTTTCATCTGTGGGCAGTGATGCAGTTTTTACCTGCCTCTGCACAGAGTTCAACTGCTGTATACTGACCTCAGTCCTCTGAACTGCTGCAGGTTTGTGTAGAAGGGCGCTTGTACCTGGAGTTCATGTTTGACGACATGATGAGGATAAAGACGTGGCACTTCAGCATCAGACAACACCGTGAACTCATCCCCCGCAGTATACTGGCCATGCATGTGAGTGGATATGGAGGGAGTGGGAATGGCTACATGTAGTTCACGGGTGCATATGATGATGTGTGTGAGTGTCTGCTTTGTAATCTGTCCCCTGTTGATTCCTCAGGCCCAGGACCCACAGATGCTGGACCAGCTGTCCAAAAACATAACAAGATGTGGCCTGTCGAACTCCACCCTTAACTACCTCCGAGTGAGTGCTGCAAATATTTTACCTTTAGTGACGCTGGTCTTGAATACTTGTCACCTTGAGGTGAAAATCTGCGTTTTTTTGGAAGTAATGTTAGGTGTTTACATGGAGTCTAATGTTTGCGAGCATACTTGTTATTCCAAATTCCACTTGTATGACATCACTGATGTTAGCGCTCTGGGACTACTCATTTAAGGTTATTAATATTACCATTTTGCAGATGATTACAACATAAGTTGAGCTCCTCAGCCAAAGTGCCAATTAACTTAACGTTATAGTTAGCACCCGATGGGGCTTGTTTATGCTAAGATAATATTAGCATGGCTAATTCAGTCATAACCACGACATAACTTGCTTTTGGAATATGAGACTAATTCATGAAAAAATAGACCTACATTACTTATGATGTAGTTAAACAGAACGCTTGTTGCAGCAACCTAATTTCGTTGCTTGAGAAGGGGGGAAATGCTAAGCTCACTGAAAATGACTGAAGCTGAATTGAAATGGACTTGTCACTGGTTTTTTAGTCCTAGTGGTTGTCAAATCAGTCAATAAATTGCATCTAAATCCTGTATTTAAACTGTCAACAGCAGTTACACCTGTACATCATGTCTTGATTGGTCCACTCATGATTTATTAGGAGCTATCAAGAAACAAAGATTTAGGAACTTGTATACAGTGCATATTAAAGCTGCACCTGACTTAAACATTTTAAATGATAATTACACAACATAAATGTAACTGTTGAGAATGATAAAATATGTGCTGTTCACTGTGATGATTAGTTGTCTGGAACAAGCTTCAAGCCTGTCTGCTTTATCACCATTGCCCTGGTTTGTTTTAGTTATGCTCCAGTATATCAAAATTTTGGCCTTTTCTTTGTTGAAGCAGAAAAGGTACTGTGTAGAGAGTTTTTGACTAATGTTGGCACTGTAGAGCAGTGTTGTCATGATGATTTTGATTGCACATATCTTGTTTTCTACCAACGTACGCAGAAAGCCACTCTGTTTGGACTGGAACTGCAGGTCCAATGTTTTTGGTTACAAGTTACTGCAAAAGTCACAACATTATGTTGGCAAATGTAAAAGTGGTAAATGTTATTGTTGAAATTCGCCCTACTTGAGTCATGTTTATGTTTTTGCTTTCAGTATTTTATAGTTACATTTTCCAAAGATGAAGTAATTTGTGCTGAACACCAGCTGATGATAGTGCCTGATCTATGGTAGCATTTATAACGATCTTTAACACTGTGTAATCTTTAACCTGTTGCCTCTTTTTGCTCCCTCCTCCAGCTGTGTGTGATTCTGGAGCCCATGCAGGAGCTGATGTCCAGACACAAGACATACAGCCTCAGCCCCAGAGACTGCCTCAAGACCTGCCTCTTCCAGAAATGGCAAAGGATGGTGGCGCCACCAGGTATGTGAACAACATGCACAGATATTGGCACTCTCTACTACATAAACCCATAACAAATGTATCTGTAACTGTCGTCTTCCTCTCTTCCCTGTAGCCGAGCCATCAAGACAGGCGCCAAACAAACGGCGGAAGCGTAAGATGTCAGGTGGCAGCACTATCAGCGGAGGAGGAGGAACTAATAATAACAACAACAACAAAAAGAAGAGCCCAGGCAGTGGCTTCCCTCTGTCCAGCCAAGTTCCAGTAAGTACATCGCTGCTATCTAGTGTCAGACTCCTGCTATTACACCCCCAACAGAAATATTACCACTGTGTTCAGAACTGCTGCATTGATTCATTGAGGGAAGTTCACATGTCACAGTACCAACCAGATAAGTTAAATGGAGATTAATTAGGGATAAATACTAGCCTGGGACCCAGACAGACTTGAGAGCTCATGTTTTATTCGCTCTACCAAATGCGTCGCTCCTTCTCACATTCAAACAGATTTGCCTCTGATCCAGCACAGGTCAGACCAATCACATCTATTTATCTGATATGGGGAAAGTTTGATTCAATGACTAACAACTTACAGAGCCTTCACACTTAATGCAAAATACATCATTTTTGGTTCTCGCACTGGGCACACTGCAGCAAGCACAAACCTAGCAGAGTCAAGAGGAGCGCTCCTAAAGCATTTTTTGAAAACAACCAAAATGGGTGCAGTTGATGTGGAACTTTTTGTTGAAGTGCTATTTTCAAACCCTGATGGAAAACATGGCAACAACTTGTTCACAGACATATTGACGCTTCAGTAATATAGCTCAACTCTGCACAATGTAGTCTGGTCACATCTTTTGTTTCTCTGATTGCTTGTGGTTCTAAACAGTTGCGTCCAAGAGCTTTTTTACGGCCGCTGATGACGCGCCTTGGAAAACAAAAATGAACTGAGAGGTTCCAGACTGCTCTGCATTTGTGATTGGTCTGGCAATGCTAGGATACCGATAAATACGCCCGTATCATTAAGTTGTTTGGTCAATTTCTTGCAAAGACTACATTTTAAGGATAAAGGCACTTTATAAACAAACGTTTGTGGAAAACTTGCAAGTATTAGTGATGGAAGGAATCCAGGGAAATTTAAAGAAATACTTTACCCACACAACAACCATTTGTAAATCAGTAAGTTATGTTTTGTTACCTTGAATTCATGAAGAAAACTTCTTCTTTCTGACATACCTCCATGGGAAATGGCGAACATATTGCTTTGTTGGTTGGTTTGGGGGTGATTTTAAGAACATCAAAACTATAATAAAACATCTGTTTGCAAACTCTCACACAACTCAGGCAGTATAATCCAAGTGTCATTTATCCAGTCGTATGCTCAGTACTTCCCTTACGCGCCTTTTCACCAAAACCTTACTCCTTTAAACTCAACATTAAGGTTTTAATTAGTAATGCATGTGTTTGGGAAGTACTGAGTATACGACTGGATAAATGACCCTTGGATTACACTGTATGAGTTGTGTAATAGTGTTGCTGTTGCTAAAGGTGGTCCCCGATCAATCAATAAAGCAATATGTTTGCCTTTCCCATGGAGGCATGCAAGAAAAATGTTTTCCTAACTAATTCAAAGTAGCACAGCATGACTGATTGATTAACAAATGGTCATTTTGTGGGTGGAGTATTCCTTCAGAGGCTTTGAACACATTGCCTGTTTAAAAAAACTCATGACATCTGGGCTAGTTTTTGACAGAAGGCATGTGGGAGATGATGAATCTAATTGGAAGAAAGTTAGATGGTCTAATGAGACCAAATTGAGCATTTGGCTGCGATTAGTAAAGACTATGTTTGGTGTAAGCCAAGGAAATGTGCATCAGTAGAAACACTACAATGTGGCTGCACCAACAGACCTCACTGGGGATGGGTGAGTTTGTTCTTGTACACAAGAGGAGATCAGTTCACCTTCTCTTTGACAAGACAGTTGTTAAGCCCATTCCCCTGCACAACAACAGTACACTGATTGCTCTGCTTCTGTTTTGCATCCCTGCAGGATGTGATGGTAGTGGGAGAGCCCACACTGATGGGAGGGGAGTTTGGCGACGAAGACGAGCGTCTGATCACACGGCTGGAGAACACACAGTTCGATGCGGCCAATGGCATCGACGACGAGGACAGCTTCAACAACTCTCCAGCGCTGGGCTCCAACTCGCCCTGGAACAACAAGGCCCCCTCCAGCCAGGAGAGCAAGAGCGACAACCCCACCTCACAGGCATCGCAGTAGAGCCCAGATCCCCGCAACCTCAACACAAGCCCCTCTCTGCCACTCCTCAGACCCCACCCCACCCCGACAGCCACGAGTGCAACAGCAACAATCCATCGCCTGCTCACCAACCCAGACATCACTATAGAGCTCTGATTCATCACACACTGGTGGCCGCAGGGGGATCAGCATGTCCGCTGCTGTGACTTACCCATATTTAGGCACCGTGTCCCACCTCTGTCTCCCTTTTCCTCATCTCACACTCAAAATGTCCCATCTGCTCTCGCTACTTTTCAGTTTGGACAGCGACCGGGTAGATGCGATCGAGGAGGCGCAGGGATTTAATCCAGAGGAGAACTGTGCACACTAAACTATCCATACCGAAGTCCACATGTAGGAAGGGGCGGGGTGGAGGGGATGGTGGCATCGGGGGTTGAAGATGGTGGCGAGTTGCTTAGGGACCACTTGTCCACCCGTTCTCTAAACATGGCTCTCAATTCTGGTCCGCTCTGTTGACGCACAAGTCGCTGGTAATGTTTGTTAATAGAGTATATGTGTGTGCGTGTGTGTGTGTGAGAAATGTGTGAGGAGAGAAAAGAGGCAGCGTGAGCTTATTTGTGGCTTTGCTGAAGCTGACAGACCAGAATTTAGAGCCAGTCTATAAAACCATTGAAATTCACACACTCGTAGGAGAGCTGAAATGTGGCACTAGGGAAACATCACACATATACATACACACACTAATAAACATAATGATTGAAGGATTTTGAGTCCCCTAGTGCCAGAGCCATCTCTGATTAGACTACAATGGATGCAGTCTTTCAAACAGAGAGCATTTACAACACACACAAACACACACACATGCACATACACACAGTAACACATTTTAAGAGTTTTTATACAGTATATATTTCCCTAGAATGTTTTTTAATTTGTATTAAACGCCTTCATTTCAATTGTTACTTTTTTATTTTCTACCAATACTGAAAAGCTACAGACCAAGGAGCAACACAGGACTTTTATCCCTCCCCCCTCTAAAATATATTGTTTTTATCTTTTATGTTTATAAAAGAGAAATAATTTAGTGTGGATGTTTTTATTTTGTCTTTTCGTTCCTTTTTTGGAGATTTAAATTTTTGTGTATTTGTGCTTGTATATTTAAGGTAGTAGCAAAGTTCTGTCTGACTGTAATAAAATGTATTCTTACTTAGATTTACCTAAAGCCATCCCGATCTAATGTAAAGAAACAAAAATAGGAAAAAGGAGAAAAAACACTCATGAACCCGTCCCCTCTATCTTCCCACCTGCTCTTTCCTCCTCCCTCTTTTTTAAAACTTGTGTAAATTAAATTACAAAACCCCCGGGGGTACAATGGCACCATGGAGTGATGATTTTACTGTTTCAGATTTTTTTTTCTTTGTATTTATTTTGGAAATTTTTAGAAATTCACACTTGTGTTTCATCTATACAGGAAGTGATTTTTGTTTTTCACTTAACATTCGTCACAATTTTGTGTACCACAATTTTCAATTTGATGTCAAGTGAATGTGCTCACTGAATTTTGGTTACCTGGTGAATTTCATTTTTCATCACTGGCTAAAACAGATTTTATAAAAATTAGGTTTTGTCTAAATTGCCTTTATTTGTGCAGTGTCTGTCATTACCAACAGAATAATACCACCAAACATCTCTTAAAGCCAGCTTAACATTAAGTTCAGTCGTCATGTTGAGTAGCAAAGCTGAGTCTGTGAAGTCTGATTAAAAACAGCTGACGCTCCGTTTGTTTTGTACATTTCCATTTCGTTACAGTTGATTCCAGCAACAGTTATGACTGAGTTTGAATGGTGACTTGTACCTTCTTCAATCCCTGTAGAAAAATCATTGTTTGATATATATTTTTTGATTTGGTTAGTTTCTGCCCTTGATAATTAATGTATGGTACCAATAAAAAGATACATTTTCACTTTAAAAGATCGTTCTGTAATAATTCCAAAGTCAGCGTGTCGGGTTTTTGGTCACTTTTAGTATAGTATGGTACAGTGGTTCCCAGCTGGTGGGTAGCAGGTCCATCCTGATTGGACCGCAGGTGACTTGCAAATGTGTCAAGTTTGTGAAAAACACACTTTATTTTTAAGTACAGCTCATTTGTGGCACAAGACTTTTACTTTAAAGTGGTGTTTGCTGCTGTAGAGTGAATGACTGACGGACAGCTACTTGACAGAGACAGCAAACTAGTTGAACAACATGGTCAAACGCAAGTATGACACTGAATGTATTAAACTGTGTGGATCTTGAACTAATGACTAAGAAGCCATCTGGACCCAATTGGCTTGACCAGATAGGAACCACTGTTTGTTTTTGGTTTTTTTGGAATTTTATACACTTTATTAATCCCTGAGCGGACATTCACATTTTTAAACTCTGTTGTCAAGTCCCTGTGAGCTGAGCCGCCCAGTTTTAGTTCACTGGTAATTTCTTTCAGTCCTTGTTAACAGTTTTCCAAAAGGAATGCACATATCACAAGGCATTAAATTAAAATTAAACAAAAAATAAAATACACAGAAAAGGTGTAGGCTTATAAGCACCCTTTTTACTCAGCACAGTCTCATAACTCATTTACTACTAAGTTAAAGTATACAATAAACAATCAAAAACAACAACAAAGAAACAGAAACAATATCAAACTTCCAAAACATTTCATGCACAATCATACCCCTGTTTTATATCTGTTTACCAAGTGAGCTACAAAGTTTCTTGTCACAGCCATTCTACAAGCCACTTTGTCAGATACACATCTATTCTTCATGTTTGTCCTTTACCCTTGTTTTTTTTAAACACCTTATATTTGCGAAATGCAATTCACTTATTCCCCTAAATTCATACTTGCTCTCTCTAATTTCAAACAGCCTCTGAATACTATTAGAAAGTGTAATAAGTTTTTGCTTTGTACACCATCTGTGCAGTTTTAAAATCAAGAATCCCAAATTTTAAAGCATGTAAGTTAATAAATAATGCGCGTTGGTGCATAATACTTTGAATGCTTTAAACTATGAAATTCAATTTTTGCCATGTGGTTTTGACAGAACATTGACTGTAAGGTCTAGTGTGTAGGATTTAGTGGCATCTAGCAGTGAGGTTACAAAACTGAACTACACGACAAACACAATTGGTACCATTTAGAGCCAGTGTTTGGTTTGTCTGTTCTGGGCTACTGTAGAAACAGCACAACAGACTCTGTAGCAGGGGACCTGCTCCATATGTACATGTTAACAGCTCACTCTGAGGTAACAAAAACACAACCCAATGAAAACATTCTGCCAATTCATCCCCCTGACTCCTACACACTGGACCTTTAACCAATATAAATAACAGGTGTTTTCTGTATTTGCCAGTGAGTGACAGAGTTAAAAAAAAAAAAAAAAAAAAAGCAAGGAAGTGGTGCAGCAGAAGCTGAACCAAAAACCAAACTTGTAATTTCAGTATGGATCAAGCTTCAAAAATGTAATACTACAGATCCCATAATGCAAATCAGTGGTGTATCATGTACAGATCCAGACCTACAGAAAACAAAGTGTTTTCAGAGCCTGAGTGATCACAATGAGAGAGGACGATGCACAGGTAAAAATAAAGCTCCTTCCCTGACTGGTGTTGCACACATCTCTCTTCTTCCTCTCACCTTGAAACAAACCCCTCCTCTGGGTCGTCCCGTCCCTCTGCAGTCTGGCTCTTGTAACCTGTCAGTGAAGTTTAACTCAGATCAGACAAGCTTCAGGCTGTGCTGCTGGGTATCCCGGTGCTGCTCAAATCTCGTCCTTAAGGCACGGAGGCCTGTTGCTATTTTATCCTGCAGGATGGTTAATTGCTCTCACCTGTTGATTCAGGTCTGCATCAGTCCTTGAATAGACAGCTTAAATGAAAACGGCAGGGAGGATGGAGGAGCCCCTAAGGACCTGATTGCAGACCAGAGCTTCAAGGCCTTGTCAGTGGAGCAGATCTCACATTCACTCATGATACTGCTCGTCTACTTAATATGCTTTGACTGAGGTAACATAAGCTTCTTCCTGTTGTAAAAGAACTAATGATGTCACGGCTGGTACAACAAAACAACAGCAAGGTGTGGCTGGCATGTGAGTCGATGAATGGATGAACTTTTTGTGTGTGTAAGCAACACATCACTGTCTCCTTTGTTTCTATAACAACCAGGAAAGCACACAGGCCGTGGTTGGTAAGGTCATCCCAGGTGACAGTCAAATCAGTGTCTGCAAATGCCTTCTTCTTCTGCACGGCAAAGCCCTGTGGCACGTCCGCCACCTCACTCACACATCTGCCTGCCAACTAACACACTTTCTCTTCAGACATTTCTTCCACTCCTCATGTCACACTCTACCTGCGGAGCTGTAAAGGCTGTCGGTGAAGCCTGCAGCCAGCTGAAACACTGAGTGTCTCCTGGGGTTAAAGTAAAGCTGTAACAACCCAATGAAAACTCTCACCTGCATGGAAGAGCAGACAGTCTCTGTCCCCACTCTGGCTGTTTCACCACCTGACACTGTCAAGCTCTTTGTTTGGTATTCAGCAGTATTTTCGGGTCCCAAAAAGGCAAAGAGAGCAAAGACAGAGTGGATATGTAAAAAAAAAAAAAGTAACAAAAAAAGAGCAGCATTCATATATTTCATAGATCCGGGTCAAGTTGTTTTCTTTGCTTTTGCAGCCACATAAAGACAGTTAAGAAATCACTACCATCTGTCTAAACAAGATGACAAAAAACTTGCTCATGAGTTCAGCAGGCTACACCGTGATAACGGTGTCTTCACAGGACTTAGCAAAAAAATCAATAAGACAGCTGCAGCTCATCCAGAATGCTGCTGCCAGAGACCTAGACAGTGGAGCACATCACACCGGTCCTTGAATCACTTCACTGGCTTTGTGTGTGTCAAAGGATAGATTTTAAAATCCTTTTACTTGTCTATAAAGCACTGAACAGTCTCGGGCCTAAACACAGTTCTGATTTACTTGTATACTATGAAGCATCCACACCCTTTGACTCATCTGGGACAGGTTTACTCAGCATTTTCAGGAACAAAACAAAGCAAGGTCAAGCAGCGTTTAGATGCTACACTCCGCACCTGTGGAACAAGCTCCCTGAGTACCTGAGGTCTGCTGAAACTGCTAACTCATTTAAATCCAGGCTTAAAACATTATTGTTTTTTTTTTTCAATTTAATCTATTAATTGTCTTTTGAATGCAATTTATAATGTTGTCTCAATGTATTACATTTCATGTACACTCACCATCCACTTTATCAAGTTCAAGTGCTTGATCAGATAAATAGCTAATCAGCCAATCACATGGCAGCAACTCAATGCGTTTAGGCATGTAGACATGGTCAAACCGAGCATCAGCATGGGGAAGAAAGGTGATTTAAGTGACTTTGAACATGGCGTGGTTGTTGATGCCAGACGGGCTGGTCTGAGTATTTCAGAAACTGCTGATCTACTGGGATTTTCACACAGTCACAAGATCTCAGTCCATGGTGGAATGGGAGATTCACATCATGGATGTGCAGCCGACAAATCTGCAGCAACTGCACAACGCTATCATGTCAATATGGACCAACATCTCTGAGGAATGTTTCCAGCACCTTGTTGAATCTATGCCACAAAGAGTTAAGGCAGTTCTGAAGGCAAAGGGGTCCAACCCGGAACCAAGGTGTACCTAATAAAGTGACTGTATTTCTATGACCCTGTAAAGCACTTTGAATTGCCTTGTGTGTGTAAAAACTTGCCTTGCCTTGTCCGACTTTGTTGTTGTCCTTCCGTGCTCTTTCTTTTCTGTTCCCTATTTTCTTTCTGTTCCCTATTTTCTTTTCTGTTCCCTATTTGTCTCTCAGTACTTATTTTCCTATCTCCAACCCAAACTGCCCTCCTGTCATTTCAGCAGAAGCCGTCATAAAAGTGTCAGCAGTTGCTTTAGTTACAATAACCTGAATCAGCTGCTGATTCATTAATAAAAAAAGTTCCCATTATGGATGGCCTTTGACACTTAAGATAAAATAACTTTATATTGCATGGTACAAAAGTCCATTAATCCATAAGTATCGATGGTGTATTAAGCTATGCTGATGTTGTTGTACTCTGGTGAACCATGTTAAATAGTCATCTATTAACAATGTGTTGAGCCAGTTGACACACGCAGCTCTTAGACTGTCTGTCATGTTTCACAAATGAAATTGTTAATGTTTTGCATCAGCTGCAGGTACACTGACTGATTAACTCACAAATATGATTCACAGGCATTAAGTGAAATGCTGAAGAAAAACTAAGACTATTTGTCTCATGATCTTTCAGTGTGTTGATTGGTAGGTGAGGCACTGATGCGTGAGAATTTATTGCTGTTTTTTTCTAAATGATACCTATCCAGTGGAAATTAAAAGGCAAACATGTTTGGACAATGACGTATGGTATGTTGGAGCGGAGTTTCGTGATGTGTTAATTCTGATGAGCGTGTATTGAGATTCTCACTGGTCTACATTTCTCTGTGTTTTCTTCTAGAAGAAAGAAAAGAAAATCACGGCACATAAATCACACTCCAGTGCACATCAGGGAGAATATTTAAAGAGCTGTCTTCTTTATGATAACTCTTATTTAATGATACTTCCATAGCTTGTGATAAAATATGAGACATAAGTTACTCCCTAACAACACAGTGTGTTTTCTCTGATCACCATATTCAAGAATAATAAACCAAGATTTTATAGACAATATATCTAAAAATTAAAGTGCTTTCCCAAATGTTGTGTGAAAGCTGGCAACAATAGTAATTAATCAGGTTTAGTGCGCACAAACATGATGAAGCTACAGTAATCCAGACAGTTAGTGTGTAACTCCGTCGACCTGCCTGTCTGTGTGTGTGTGTCAGTTAATGTTCTCTTTCACCCCTCAGCTGATGTTCCCCTCCTCTACCTCTCTCATTATATTCTGGTTTTCCCTCCTCTCTCTTGCCTCATCTCCTTCCCTGTCTAATGACACGGTGAAAGCAGAGCTCGTCTCATTTAGTCTGGAAATTGAGGCGCTCCATGTAGTCTTTACCAGGAATATAGGACCCTTGATGGTTAAGTTAATTTACCAAGAAACTCATGAGGTCAAAACATGGAAGCATCAACTGTTGCTTTAACGTAGAGCCAAAACCTCTGTGTGATTTGTTATCTAGGTGCAGAGAGACGGATTTACCAGAAAGGGTTATACTCTTTTGCTCATTCACAAAGGTTGATAAATGTGAATCAACAATCTGCTGTCGTTAAAAAGCAGTTATTTTGCCTCTGACTGACTTGTCTAATTCTGTCTGTGTGACAGAACACTGTCATTAAAACACTGTAATTGATGCTAAAATGAATGTCTGCGATGTCATTTCAATCTACTGAAGATATTTCAAAACATTATGTAACTTGTGGGTAAATATGTGAGGAAGTGAGCAGCTTAACAGAAATATCTTCTACCTCCATGCGCTTCAAATCAGCAACATGTGGCAACAGACAGGGAGTCAAAGGTCATGTCATGACACCAAATCATGCCCTGCTGGAGCTGTCTAGGATTAACTAATCATTGCACCTCATCAGTATTACACAGATGGCTTCTTTCTTTTTTGTTACTCATTTATTTTGAACCTAAAGTCTCCTCCACTGGAATCAGATCGTCTTTAATCACCAGCGTTAATGGAAATGCAGAGTGCCCTGACACTTTGCTCTCTAAGGCCTGCTGCTGTTAAACATCAACAGGCTACTCTAGACAGAAGCCAAACAATCTCCTTTAAATGCTGAGACTTCTGGCTGATGACCAATAGTCCTCTCACTCAAGATCTGTTTCTCCACGATACAGATGCAATATAGATGCACACCCTCCTTAAACTATGAAACGCAGAAGCTCTGATGCCCAAACTGTCGTAGGAGACACAGGAAGGTATTGTTGAGGGCCTATCTTAGCTTTCAACAGGGTAGAAACAATAATCATCCCAGTATAACATAATTAAAACACATAGATTCAAAGTTAGAGTCTTCTACTAAAAGTCTCTCCTAGGGGGGGTATGAAAATCTTGGCATATTTTCATTTAATTTACACTGCTCTTCAGCAAGGAGCTACAGCATGCATGTTTGTTGGTGGCACCTGTGTGTGTCTCTCTATGTTAAAATCAAGTGCAAATGACTTCCGTACAGTGAAATGTAATTTCTTGACACATGAAATAAATTACTGGAGTTAAGGGATTTGCTTTTTCCCCCTGTGGTATATGTGAAAAAAATAAGGTATACACGCTATGCATGGTTCTTTAGGTTTATTTTTATTTTTAGTTTTAACTGTAAACACAAATAAAGGCCCTCTGCTTATGATCTAGGAAAGATGGACCCAGTGCCAGTCAACAATTTGCAGCTACAAGCCCTTTAAAAGTTTCTTTCCTCTTAAGAGTTGAGCAATTATCTTTCCAGTATATTTTTATATGTTTATTAATCTACTGGTCTATGCATGTGAAGTCTACATAATCAAACTACACATATTTCTGTTTCTCAGTGATCAAATATAAAATACTTTTCCTCATTTAACTAGCAGGGTGACAGAAGGTGCAGCCGTGGGGCGCTATGACCCTGCAGACCAGTGGGAGGCTGTTGATAGCACTATGCTAGCAGAGGCTAGTGTTGTCACAGGGATTCATGAACTACATTCACATCATAGATTTTAATACTTTTATTGAGGTAAGAACAAATCACACCGCTAACTAAGCTGCACTCACCTAAATAATGTAACACAGCAGCGTTGTTAAATATCGCACACAGAAATTAAATAGCTAACGCTAAGTAAACGTTACGATCCTTGTCTGACAGACATTAGCTAGCTGTAGGTGGCGTTAGCTTTAGCTGCGAAGACTGAATCGTTGAGTAGGATATACGTTTGGTGACCTAACTTCTAATAAACTGAGTGTTCATCATGTGGTGACTGTGAAACAATACAATACCAGCTTGTTAACATGACGACGCTGTTGTTAGCCGTTAACCAGTCGACCCAGTTAGCAGACGTGGGTGAGTTAGCTAATGTTAGCTAACGAGCTAGCAGCCCAACCCAACTTGCACTTGAGTTACCTATGCTAGCTGTTATATCATGTGCCATCAGTTTGAGCAAGTGTCAGCTGATAATTACTTTGATAAACCAATACCGATACTTGAATTATTCACGTTACTTACTGCAGGATACTGTGCTGAGTTAAATGTTTACGTTCATTAGGTAACGTTAGCTAGACATATACAAACCGGTATGTCACTGTGACTGAAATCTATTAGTTTAACGTTACTACACATGCTGTGGAGTTACTAGACTTGTTTCCAAGCACAGTGCTAATATCTGTCACTCTGAGCAAGTAGTAGTCATTAAGGCCAGATAGGTCTGCATCTAGTTACCTGGCAAATTAAATTTTGAATTAAAGAGAGTTATTCCTTCAGAGAGCAGTCATGACTGGAGTTTCCATCTGTTGCTGTAAACAGAAGTGGTTGGAGAGACTGTAGTGGTCATCAGTAAGTCAGCATTAATGAAATGATACCTTTAACATGTATTGCCTGCATAGCCAAGGCGGTATATGTCTTACTCCTTTGTCTCATAGACCTTTTGTTGTCTCAAAAATACTAAAAACACGTTAATGAGCCACATTGTTGGGCTGGCTGACATATTTCTTCTTAATGATAGACATGGGCACTGTAGTTAACAACCAGACAGTTCCACATGGTGTTGTAAAGGACCCTCTTGTGAACCAAATCCCTTACTGAAAATAGTTAGGGTCAAACACACTGTTTACTCCTGTTTGAGTAACATCTGCTACCACAATGCCCCAGCTGTTTCAGAAAATTATATCGCAATGTTTAAATATAAAGTTATATATTCGTATTCATCAGAAGTCTCATTGTGTATTAGCTCTATCCCACTTGCAACAAAAGACAATACAATATAGCATGGTTGTGGCAAAAAGGAATATTTTAACTCTTTGGAAAACTGAGAATATGCCTTTTTTAAGACCTGGTTGGCAGAAATCACCATCTTACACATGGAGAGAGTTGGCAACCATTCATGTCCCATTTATTGAGAATGGCCTAAAGTGTTTGCATGTATGTACAGATACTTGTTCATAATGGGTTGGACAAACAACATTTGAGTACTTGTACTATATGCATATGTATAAGAGCATTTTTTTTGTCTTGTTTTGTTTTTGTACTGTTCATTTCTGCTGGTGGAGTGAGGGTGACTTGTACTTGTATTTGTTTTGTTTGTGTTAAAATCTGAAAATCTACAAATACAATATTTAAAAAAATGTCATGGTGTAAATATTTTTGAAAAAAGCACCAATAGTAAACCTCGTAAAATCAATATGCAATAACAATATCAAGGGGGTTGCTTGTAAATATTGTGGCATTTGATTTTCTCTGTATTGCTCAGCCCTGGGCTCGGGGCTGTGAAACACAGGCTGGGGAAGTTGGAAATTACTAAGCGTCAGACTAACGAAGGCACTGTTGGTTTTGGTCTTTTCATGGGATTTGTCGAGTATAACATAAATATATAACATTGCCCACCTTATTCTTTAATGAATCTATAGAATATATGAAGTCTTGGTAATGAATGGCATTTATTTTCATCACTCATGTACATCCTCATTGAGCTTATTGCATCTCTTTCCTCAGACTTAGTCATGTCTCAGGTGGAGAAGAAGGCAGGGGCTGCTGAGGAGGACATCGTCCTCTAAGAAACCCTTGAAAGAGAAGGTGGTGCTGATGTATGATGAGATTTTTGCAGTGAGTATCACAATGGGAGAATTTAGTGATGGAAAGTAAAGAGAAGTAAAATTGTGTGCAAGTGTAAACAAAGTCTTGTCTGTTTCTTTGATTCAGAAAGAAGACCCAGCCAAAAACAACCCTCGCTTCTGGGATGAGCTGTTTCTCATGAAGGTAATGTGAAAGAGAAAAATACTTGACAGAGAATATCTTGTTGAGCAGACATGTGTTCTGCATAAAAGAAGAACTCTCACTGTACTATTGTGATGTGTCAGCAGTGGTAGCAGCAAGATTAACTGAAACATATGGATAATATCAGAAATACTTTTCAAAATAAAGTCTGCCAAAAAATGTTGAAGTAGTGCAAAATATATGTGCAGCCTGCGGTGTACAGAAAAACTGACATTACTCTATGTATATGTGTTGATACATTAATGGTAGGATGCTACCTATGTGCAGAAAATGTAAGTGTTATTGATAATGCATGCAGAACCTGTAAGTACTGGAAGTCTAGCCTTTTTAAAACTCCAGATGGAGACATCTTGGCAACATGTACAGAAAAATGACACTGATGTCCATGGTCACATTCAGCCTCATAATCGTGACAAATTTTGTGGCTGAAGACAGCACACACCATATGTAGAGGAAAAAGAGGAAGTGGTGATGTGCATAAATCAGATACAGTACTAACAAGTGCTGCACAGATTAGTCCACAGCATAGGATTGTGAAAGTCATCCGGTGGTCTAATTTGCATGTGAAGCTGCTCTCCTTCACCACATTTCTAATTGGCTAAGCTGATGCGGTTTTGACAAAAGGGTATTGTGAAATTGTCAATCAAATACTCCCTAATAACGTCCTAATCATCCTCCACTCTTATGCATGTTAACCATCGTTCCCTTTCTGTGCACACCAAACTATCTTTTCCTCACTCAATATGTCTTTTGTTGTTCTTTGGTCCTTCCATATTTCAGGTGAACCTAGAGTACCTGGAGACTAAGTTGGAGAGTGTAGATGGGGAGGAAGTTCAGCGGATCCAGGACAACATCAACTCTCTGTTCCACCACTGTGTTCAGGCTCTGGGAGAGGAGCACCAGATTAAAGTCGTCAATGCCCTGCAGGTAACTAACACCGTGTTTCCACCAAAAACTTTTGGTATAGTACCTTTAGAACCAAAAGTAACCCCTTACAGACATGAACCCAGACCCTAGATCAGTTAAGCATTTCCACCGCAGACAATACTCTTAAATGTAGGTGGGGTTGTTGTTACGTACTGCTCCATCCAGCTCTCGCTGTATTTCCTCTTCACCGGTGATGCAGAGAAACATCAGCACCTTGTTTATCGTCCACAGAACGGGATCGGCATGCTTACATTTTAGCGGGTTTGTGCACTGAGCAGAGGTGTAGTGCAACATTTCACCTTAAAAGATGCTATTAGCTGCTGGCAATAACCTTTGAAAAGCAGGGTGAATTAAATTTTCTCAGTCTATAGCTGCTGCTAGAGGCAGCAAAGCATCCTTTCATTTTAAAGTTATAGTTTACCTATGTGTGAAAAACTTGCCACAGTATGAACGGTGGCTACATAAGTTTCAAAACCAGCCACACCTCGCCCCTGAGCAAGAATGACGGTTCTCCATTGACTAATGCGCGGGCTGCAGTGTTTCCACCTCAGATTTTTAGTATTGGATCTGTGTGCTAGGTATCCCAACAAAGGGGTGAAGAAAAATGGTGATGCAAGGAACAGTTTAAGTGGTACCATCCACAGCTTTTCACAGTAGAAACGGAAAAATAAGTTCACAAGGACCACCTAGACTTACACCCTTAGGTTACATTGCACATGTTACCATCACATCAGCAGCACCTGAAGTATGCTGATGATCCTGTAACTGTAATCAAAGTGATCTGGCTTGTCAGATTCATGGATTTAGTTTTGTGTCACCATAAAAAAGATGCTTTAGTGTTTATCTGCCTCTTCCTCTCCCCACAGACACTCTGTGCACTTTTCCGTGGGGTCCATCAGAAGAACAAGTCTGCGTCTGGCTTTGACATCATCAACATGCTCATGGGCTTTGACAAGGCTGAGCAAAGGATGAAGGTGTGTTGAAAGTACCTTGAGAGGTGAAAGAGGGGTGAGGAGTGAAAGAAATGATTTATGTTTATGTTGTGTTTGGTGTCTCCTGTAGGACCTGATGGAGAGACTGGACAGCCTTCTTTGTGGAGATGGCTCAGAGAGTCTGAAGAGCCTTTGTCTCAAACTGCTGCTGTGTCTGGTGACGGTGAGACAAAACATATCAAGCACCATGAGTTGTAATGTGTCTTTTGGGGAATGCTTGTTGTGCTGTTAAAAAACAAGCAAAACATCACAAATATATGAAAAATGTGTTTACAGGTAACGGACAATATTAGTCAGAACACCATACTGGAATATGTAATGATCAACAGCATCTTTGAAGCCATTTTACAGGTTAGTAATTACAGTAAGACTATGTCTACTGTAATCTGGGGATTTTTATTTTATTTCACAAATAGCTTTCATCCCAATTCGTTCATTGTGTTCCCTCTCTCCCCTCCTCAGATTTTGTCGGATGTGTCCAGTAGAGGGCAGCATGGTTATGATGCTGTGGTCCTCCTAGCCCTGCTGGTCAACTACAGGAAATATGAGGTGTGTGCATATACTCACAGGAATCTGTACTTTTTGTTTAAAAAAGCTTTTTGAGCAACAGGGAAGTGTAGGAAGGATTAATAAACTATTTATTAAAGTCTTCTAAGTTGTCACTGAATAGATATTGGAAGTGCATCCCAAATCTCCAGAGATCAGTCCTCCTTTTCTCCACTGTCTTTCTTTTGGAAAGGCAGTGGAGAAAAGTCCGAAACTGATATCTATGCTGCTGTCTCAACAGTAGAGGATACAACAGAAGCAGCTCTAGAAGGCTCTTTTAGTAAATGATGCACAGTTGAGGTCTTCATGGGTCTACCTGGACCCTACGACCCGAAACCCCGATGGGTCCTGGGTCCGTGGGTCAGTTTACCATTATGAGTAATACCCAAGTGGATCCTAAAGGACCTATGATCAGCGCTGATAATGAGAGAAAAGCATATGTGCTGTGTGCGTAACTTGGGTGATGATTAGGTTGACTTAGGGGCGTTTCACATCAGGGACGTAGGCCCCCGATCTGAGTACACTTAACCCCAAAGTCCAGTTTGCTTGATTAGTGTAAACACTGTGTACTCTCCCTGAATATGCCAGTCCGTGCCTAAGTCCAGTTGAAAATGTCATCTTGAGTATGATTCATGTTTACCTCAGTACAGTACGCATTACTTTGTCTGAGTCTGAGCGCTGGTGTTAGGTGGAGAGTGCCACACACGACAGTAGCGGCTCATCCTCCAGCGCAGCAAAAATGTCACGTAGATGATGATGCAAGTGTTCTTGAGTACAGACCAACATCACTACTGTACAACTTGAGCAGCGGGAGAGTGGAGAGGGTGGGCGTTCGTACTTGGGCACTGTATAAATCAGTCGTACATAATATGAAAACGCCCTTAGGATCAGATTACAAGAGTGAAAGTAAAGCAAAGCAGCAGCGTCAGTGAGTTTTAGGCACATAACTTATTCATTGACATGAAAAAGGATTTTAAAGAAAATGAATATAAAGTGGTAAAGATTAGATAAGGTAGAACTTTATTGATCCCACGGGAAACTGTTGAACCTAGCAGCACCTGTTTCGTCTGAGTGTCCTTCATACAAATGGACAAGAAAAAATGACAACAGTAGCCTACATCAGCATCTTGTGTTGACAGCATCACAGGGCTAAATTCAACTTGTATTGCATTAGTAATCTGCAGTATAACAATGTGATTAACATAACATTATGTTTGTTTAAACGGACTAATGGAGCCACTAGAGTCTGACAGATCGTGAGCATGGCAACATGGAGATCAAATTTCAATAGAGGTGGGAGGGGCAGAGCAGCGCACATTGTGTTTGTTTACTAGAAGTTCATGTGTTTTTTGGGGTGATGAGAGGAGACATGGTAGAGTTAGTCTCTCAAGAAAACTTAAAACTGCGCCAAAATGGCAACATTTTGGATATAAAGCTGATGCTTTGTTTCTATTTATTCCTGAGGCTCGTTTTTAAAGGGCTGATTCATGAAGTTAAAATAGGGAATTATTTATTATTTATTAAATGTCATTTCAGGTAAATAGCACAACATAAAACGTGTGTTTTTTGATTAAAAAAAAAAAGTAACGCTACAAACAGAAAGATGGCAAGAAGGCTACTCACCCATCTTTTAGGTGGTTACGTCTCCAGTATTCAATCGTGGGTACACAGTGGATATATTTAGGTGGTTTTAGGTGGGTTAGGGTTTAACATGATGTAACAGAAGTGCATATTTAAGGTATTCAGTGTGGACAGAGTTCTGATGTTACATGATAGTTGGTTGGGTGTTTGCTTTTGGGCCACAGTGTCATTATGTTCGATTTGCGAGCGGCTGCTGAGTCAAGTCCGACACAGAGTCATATTCGGATGATTGGTTCAGTCTGCTGTTTTAATATCGAGCAAAAAATGACTTGAAAATTTTTACACCAGCCCAACCTTACTGTACAGGTGTGTCCTCTCTGGGAAATCTTTTCAGTTTTGAGTTCCACCACACCCAAGGGAAACAAGAGAGAATAATAAGAGTAAGAAGATTTAATTGCTCTGTTTTAATTACAGTTTTCACAAAGGGAATGTTGTAAAGCTCAGTCAGGTAAAATCAGTGTAGTCTGAGCCAACAGGTTCATCCATGAACACATCAACAACAGTATTTGTTAAAGCTGAACATGACATTTCTATTTGGCACCATATGAACATAAAAACTTTGACCTGGGCAGGTCAGGTGTCAAAGACACACTTGTCCTACATTTTTGAAGCAATCATTTTCACTGAAATTACTTCCAATTCACTCCCCTCTCCAGTAATTTCCTGGAAGGATAAGAGTTGCAGCGTGGGAGGGGATAAATGGAAGAGGAGTGAGGTTTTTGGATGCACCCTGTGATGTAAGCAAAGCAGGCAGCGACACAAGAAGAATTTACTCTAGTAAAATATGGAAGGCGTGTGCTGCTGCAGTCTGCATTTTAGGTACGGCTGCAGCATAAAAAATACTGCTAAAAATCCACCTAAAAAAGATGGAGTTGTTTTATAATCCAGGATCGCACCGTCTTTGCTTCCCTATTTGTCTCCAAGAAAGCTGATCTCCATGCATTTTTAATTGTATTACTGAATTACTGCCTGTCTGTAGATGAGCCCCTTGAGCTTAGGGACAAAATGAAAAGAGAACTTTCCTTTTAAGGGTCATGAAGTATTAACTTTTAGGTGTCAAGTATTTGACAAACGGCCTCTAAATTCACTTATTCTCTCCATTTGTTAGTCTGTGAATCCATACATTGTGAAGCTCTCCATTGTGGACGATGAGCCAACACTAGATGTGAGTATGTTGTTACCTTACTGTCTCTTTTTACCTGCAGAATAATAAATAGCCAGCGTGATGTAGGCCGTCATGTCAAGCAGATTATCAAATGTTTTACTGACACACTGGATGTTTTTTTTTTCCAGGGAATGGGTATGGTCGTCCACCAAGCTCTGACAGAATATAACAGGTGAGATCTAAAAATTTCTACGTGTCAAAAACATGTTTTTAATGATGCAGTTCACGTTGTGCTGAGGCCACTGGCGTCATCACTTTAGTTTGATGTCTCCTGCAAATGTGCTATTTCTATTCTCCTGAAAAAAAGGGCCCTTTATACTTTTAGTTATTTATATCTGACAGTTTTCTTTGGCAGTCGGTAATGTTTTTTGGATGAGTCAAGGTTTGGGAATTAAAATGCTGTTTGTGAAGGAGGTCTCGTCTGCCTGCGTGCGTCGACAGACAAATCAAAGTGATGGATGATAGCTCCATACAGTTCATTGTTTATGTGTATACGGCGAGTGTCCCTTAGATAATACGTTGCGGAGAGTAGAAGGAGATGTTAGGTGAATGTGTGTTAGGTTACAAGTGCTATGTTTGAGTGAGAACATATATCTCTGCCTCTGCTGTTGTGCAGTCCTACCTGACTTTAAATTTCACTTCACTTTTTCTTTCTGTCTTTGTCCTTCTTTTCCATTTCCAGGCAGTACAAAGACAAAGAGGAGGAGAACCAGGGCGGGTTCTTCTCTACCCTCACTAGTATGGTAGGATTTTATTCTTACTTCATGTTTTTACAGTAGATATATTTCAAATAGATTTCTTCCATCAGAATGTATTTGGTGCACAAAGAGTTTGATCTCTAGCTTCTGACTGGGGTAGCTGCTTTTTTCCACAGTGTATGTGATACCTTGATTCCTCTTCTGTCCACAGGTGGGCAGCATGTTCATAGCTGACGCAGATGAGAAACTCTCTGTACAGTAAGTGCAAAGTCATTGAAGTTCTTTCCCATCGGTCATGCATTGTTCTCTATGCCTTCACTGAGAGAATCCATTACAGCTACAGTGTTTTTGGCTTGTCCTCTGTTCCACTCTAAAGTGAAACTTGTTTTTCAAGAACATTTAAAGGGATATTTTGCCAATTTTCAACTAGCATTGTGTCATAACAGTGTGGATGGTGTGTGTAAATGAACTATGGCAAACTTCCCTCCATCTTACCAGCACCCAGATCTTCCTGCTTATCTCCCAGCTCAAATCTGGCTCTACGACTGTTGTTCAAACTATGGATGGTACTTACGCATTTTCGAGAAAGCCACCCCTTTCTACAGTATCATCCCCCTGCAGAGCCGGAGAGCCACCATTTTAGACCTGCGCATGCGTGATCTCGAAAGGATGGGATATCTGTCAGTCATTTTCAGCTAGCTTATGCTGGCAGCCAGAAACAAGTATCTATGATCCATTTGATAATCTAAACAAAGACGTTTCCTTGGAGTGGTCCTCCTAAAATGAACTGTAGTGAAAGTTGCTATATTCTCTATTGATCCATGATTAAGGAGCTGATAAGGAGACAGCCTTAGCTATAGAGCTAGTGCGCTAGGTAGTAGAAGTTTTTGATTTCTGCTTTAAACAAGCAATTGTGAATGCAAGGCTAACGTGCAACAACGATCTAAATATGTATTTGGCAATCTCCGTCTATACAACATACAACTGAGAGTCTAAAATGGTGGCTCAGAAACTCGCACATGCGCATGTCTAAAGCGGTGGCTCTCCAGCTCTGCAAAGGGATGTCTCTCCCTTTCTCTCTTTCTCTCTGTCTCAAACGCAAACCAAACTTCAATTGAACTGTAAAACTAGGCAGGGCCGATCAAATATAAACCAAAACTCTGTTACTGTATTGCCTATTTCTCACCAAAAATGTCTCCAGAACCCACCAACAGGAGCGCGTATTGGTCGGGTGCAGCGCAGTGCATTCTGGTAGTTGTAGGTTTCCTTCCTCTTGAAGAAAAAACGAATGCCACAGTCCTTTCTCTCTGTTTTCTCTGGTCATGTAGCAACAATTTCAGAAGTATTTTTGCTCTCTGCTGCATAGACAGCCTCAAATTTGATTGGCTCAAGGCACAAGTTCATCATTTGTTGGGGGCAACAGTTACATGTGTTGATCATGATGACTATATGTGGCAAGAAGACAATGAATGGTGAAAGATGGTATAGGCGACACTGAGAGCATAGAGGGGAAAGTTCTGAGTATATGGCTTTATTTTCTGTTACAGGACTATGTCTTTGGAGCATCTCCAGACTTCATTCCCTATGACATCACAAGTTTGAGACTGGTTTCTGGCTTTGAGAGAGAGTAGCTCATGTTCACACGTTGATTGAACTTTCCTAGACCATGGAGATAACATATTGGAATTCTTAATTTAGGTGGTCTTCCCTTTTTAAGAGTGACAGTTTAGCCCCTCACAGAGTGTAGACTTTTTGGTTTAACTCAAGAGTTGCCTGTTAATTCCTGCCATGGTCCTAAAACTAAGACAGTAATAAAAACGCAGCTTATTATTTGCTTTCATAAACAAGGTTTACTGTTGTTTTACATCCTTAATGTCAACTCATTTATCAAAATTAAAATTTAATGTAAAGAAATTTGGAAAATGATGTATTAGTAGTCAAACACACTGTGCAGAAGTTAATGACACAGAAAATTAAAAAAGTGACCTGCTGATGCATGAAGCGATTGTTAATAAACTTTAAACGGCAGACTGCCCCTCCACTTGTTTTTTGAGCTCCAGTGAATCAAAGCCTGAACCTTTTTCTGTTCAGTCTGTTGTTGTTTGAAGATGTGGAGAGTTTACTTCATGAAGGAATAAGCTGACCTCTAACTTCTCTTTCTTTTCAAGGACCAATGAGGCAATTCTGCTGGCACTCTATGAGGCTGTGCACCTTAACCGCAACTTCATCACTGTATTAGCACAGGTAAGGTTCATTACTTCTTCTTGTAGTGTACATGTGTGCTCAACAATTTTTCGATGTTATTAAAAAACTTATAGAGAATTAATTTTTTTGCTCAGGAGAGATTTATGGGTGTTCAGCAATGAAAGACATGACTTTTTCTGCATAGTCTGAAAACCACAATGGGTCGAGTTATAAATTAAAATACGAACACTCTGAAGATGAGAATTTTATGATAAGTCAGGGGTATTGTAATATTTGGCAAACGTTATTGTTGGCCTTAAACACATTTCTCCAAGCTTTTTCCTTCACTAAATCCTCAGTCGCCTTTGTTTCTTCTTCTACCTATTGTTGCTGTAAAACATCTTTTCTGGTTCTTTGTCTTCTGATCTTCTGTCAGGCTTGGCTTCTGTGATGTGATTTGACATCTAATGACGTACATAACTAGAAGATAGTGGTTAGAAAAGAGGAGGAGACGGACGTTTTTCCCTTTCAGACTGTTTATTGCATTATTTTATCTGTAGATCTCATACGTCAGCAGGAAATGCTGAGATACAGTGATGGTACACTGCTATTAGTGCATATTTCTTAAAGGTGCATGAGATGAGATAAACGCCTTTCTGCCATCATTCGTTTGACTTTGTCTCTTGTACTTTATGAATCCCTTTGGGGACACTCAAATTCAGTGTTCAGACATCCTAAGTAACGAACTGAATGGTGAGGATCGGTCAGATGCAGTTAGAACAGCAGCCACTAACTTCCATCTCAGGC
Source organism: Cephalopholis sonnerati (assembly GCA_019142605.1). NCBI lineage: Eukaryota > Metazoa > Chordata > Actinopteri > Perciformes > Serranidae > Cephalopholis > Cephalopholis sonnerati. The sequence continues at coordinate 20,227,819 of JAGQAX010000003.1, forward strand.
CATTAAGTCACTGGGCTGCTTTTTGCAACGCTGTAATTAAGTACAAATCTCATAAATTAGCAGGGATAATTAGTGAACCATTTTGTGGAAATGTTTTGCCCTGTCAGAAGTAAACACCCTTCCTCCACTCTCCTCTAATTGGCATCATGTTCCTGTCTCTCAGTTCTTATATGAATCTCCTGCCCAGCCTGTACTGTTGCAATTTCCTGTACTTTATGGGACTCAAGTGACAGCCTTTCGCTATTAATGACATTTTACATGTGTTTTTGTTCTATCAACAGAGCCACCCTGAGATGGACATTGCATCCACACCTATCACCCCTACTCCAACCACACCTACAACACCACTTGGCACAACACCGCCCTCCTTAGACAGTAAGTCAGACACTTTTTAATACTTTTGTTTGGGGAGACATAGACTGTCAAAAACTTGAATGAAGTGTCTGTCACATAAACCTCTTGGTTTCTAAAGGAAAGATCTCAAGCCTGTATTAGTGTTTACTTCTCACTGCCTTCATGTCAGTTTTTGTAGCCACATTATCAGCAGCAGGGAGGATCTGAGGTGACGCTAGAAAGCAGTGACACATGAAATTGCAGATCGCAGGGGGCCTATGGTAACTCTGTTTCACCTGGAAGAGTAAAAAGTGGGTTTAGGCAATGTAGCAGTCAAATTTAATTAGTCGTGAAACCCTTACTTTTTTTCTGGAAAGAAAGAAATGTTATTTCCCTATTGGCTTTAGTAGTCTGTTAGTGCTTTGTTTCTTTAGAGGCATAGTCTATTGGTCATCATGTAAACTGCATTTTATAGCCTCAAGTACTGGCTTCACCATTCAGCTGTAGTGTTGTCTAGTTGAAGGACACCAGGCTTGGGCATTATGTATTTTTTCACACCTTCCTGACAACTCACTGGTGTTTACAGTATTAATAGTATTGTTGTAAACACCCCCCTACTACCACCCAGAGCAGTGAGTTTATGTTCACAGTCTCTCTCAGCTTTTTAAGCATGTCAAACTCAAACCCTACTTTTGTTACGTACACCTCCTGAATGCAAGTTTCTCTCTTTCACCGAACTAAGACTACCTAATAAATAAAAAAATAAATATCTAAATAAATATTGATAATGATTGTAAAACACATTTTATTCAAACTTGACAGAAACAAAATAAAACTGGTTAATCACTGCTCCAACAATCACCAACTCTGGTTTGGTTGAAAATATTAAACATGCTGGCTGTGTTTTCTTTCAGCCCACGCCGTCTCTCTTTGCTATTGTTGATTGGCTTTTGTCTGGTCCTGTAACATTATCCCCACCACTTGCAGTCGCCTTCTTTCTCAGATTAGCTGCCTTATCCATCAGTAGAGACTGACTTCTGGTGAAGGCACAGCAGCTCTGTATCTCTGTAGCTCTGTATTTAATACAAAGAGGAGTGTCTGTATTTTTAACAGTATTGAAGATCATACATCAGGATTTCTAAATACCCTGGTATACTGTAATACCGCCCAAGCCTCAAGGACACCAGAGCTTAAAGGGAAGAACAGCTTTAACTTTGCCTTCTCAGTACGTAGCCTTTATATATACGCTTTATACCACAGCTTCACCTTTAAACAGAACTGGGCTAAACTGAAAATATGAATTCCATCAAAATACTGAAAGGAAAATGGAGTGAAGGATTTCTAAAGCTTTTTGGCATCACAGGTCTCTGCTTCTTTGCCTCGGTTTAATCTTAACAGTGTTTTTACATACATTTTTAAAAACTCCCTCCAAACATGGCGACTCTCACTCACTCACTGCCTCGAACAGACACACATGCGCCCACGCCAGCAGCCCTTTCAAATATTCAATAGATTTTTGAGGTGATCTGATAGAAGAGAGGTGCTCATACACAGTAAAGGAAACATCTACTGTGTGTTTATTACATCTTAATAATCAGATTGTTACAACACCTCACATACTTATTTTTATCTTTTAAACCTCTGTGCATGGCTGTCACTTTAGGTTTTATGGAAAGTGAATGTTACTGCCAGCATATTCAGACGCAGGTCATTTAGCTTGCTACACACGCTGTAACTGTTAAAAGGTGTATGCCTCCATCTCTGGCTAGCTCTGCTTCCATTGCTGTAAACCTAAGAGCCATTTTATGTATGAAATATTAACCTTAAAATACAGATGAATGTTTCACATGCAGCGTGCCATGTCATGGGAGCTTCATCACTAAGAGGGTCCTGTACTCAGACCAGAAACAGTTGCACACACGTGCCGGGAATCACATGTCAGGAATACACCGTTTCCTTCCACAGTTCAGCCCCGGGGATGATATGTGTCTTGACAGTGTGAAATCTTCCTTTGGCCCCTGCTGTGATCTGAGGAAGAAGGAAACACAGGGAGATAGAAATGACTGACTCATCATTTATCCATGAAACAAGCTGTATGTTTCAGCGAGCAGAGATTTTTTTTAAATGGATAGAGATGCTTGCCTACACAACGCAGGCTACAGTAGCTACAGTAATGAGACAAATACATCACTTTCTGTAATGGCTGTTATGTGCCTGAATGGGCACTCAGCCTGCAAACAAGGGTCTTGTTATTCTTGTTTTTAGACAGTAGAGTTTGAGTTCAGACTTGGGTTTTTGGGACGTCATTATTTATGGAACAACTGATTGCACGGTTTTGTGACTTTAAAGTTTGATTGATCATAATCATGGTCTTTCTGTCTGTGTAGTTTATATATGCAGCGTGTCCTCTTTCTCCATAATAATTAGAGACATTATTGGTTAGAGTTTTATCTGCTGTGATGATGTTTGATTGAGTTTTATTTGTATGTCTGCTGTGTAGTGATGAACAACCCAGAACTGCCTCTGGATCCCAACCTGCAGACCAGCAACCTTCTCATCACCTTCCTCAAGTACGCCTCCATTGTAATGCAGGATACTAAAGGTAAACAGAGACCTTTATGCCCTCCTCCTCTTTGTCTCTGTCACTCTACCGTCCTGTAATTCTTCATTCTTTCACTTTTCTGTTCTCCACCTCTGTCCTGATGTGTCCACACGTAATTGTCTTAGACAGCAGTGACAAATAAATGCTGTTCTCTGCAAAACCACAGTTGTTATCACACTTTATAACATTCATTTGTTTCAGTCACTCTCAGAGCCCTCTGTTTTCTTCTCACTTGTTAAGATTCTTATATTTGTGTATGTGCAGACGAGCATCGACTCAACAGTGCCAGACTGTGCCTAATCATCCTCACCTGCATAGCCGAGGTAGGAGCAGCCACGCTGCTGCAGCATTTGCACCCTCCACAGATTGACTTTGTTCTGACTCCACCTCTGTGTGTGATAGGACCAGTACGCTGATGCCTTTCTTCATGATGACAATATGAACTTCAGAGTCAATCTCCACAGAATGGTGAGTTTTCTGGTTGTGAGTGAAAGATGACACAACAAGTTAAATTAAAAACTTGTAACTGAAATAGACGGACGGTGCGGTGAGAGGCAAACAGTGTGAAAGTATTTAATTTAACAGTCAAATATTCAGCTGTGGGAACCAACTAATATAGACCTGTAGGAGATTTGAATGGAGTTACTTTAAAGAACAGAATGCATTGCCAGTGTGTAACGATCTCTCCTTTCATCCATCTCACAACTGTAGCTTTCCCTGCTTTTCATGTACACATGCACTTGTAAACAGCAGATTAGAAACCTGATTATGTGTGGACATGGCTGAGAAATCAGTGAAAAACTACCCGGGGGGTTTCGCTAATACCCTTCCCCTGATTGCAGTAACCAGGCTTCTCATCTACATGGCGTTAAAGAAATCAGCTCACTGCAGAATGCCAACTGTAACCTGGTTACTTGGTTGCACCATAACACAGTGCACGGTGAAGACCGTGATACTTTATTGTGTTTGCTAAATGTTCCACTTTTATTAGTGACGTGTATCTAGAAAAAAGGTTTACAAAAATGCACAACTGGCCAAATATTAGCAAAAAAAGATATTGTCTTTTACAGTATTTCTTATTTAAATTGTTATATTTGGTTCTAAGATGTTGGAAGGAGACTTTAATGTCAGAGCTGAAAATGTGGAGGGAACAAGTGATGGAAATTGTTGCATGTGAAAAGATGCTCAGAAGATTGAATTGAAAAATAATGTATTTAAAGAACAATGGGACAGGTTTAGTAGGTATATATCCAGAGGGAACAACCTGACCTTGACAAGAATCTGATGGTTGGTTCAGTATATCTGTAACTGTTGGCCTGTACTAATGCTCACCATATTACTGTAACCAAGTAACTGCCTTTCTTATATCAATGTCTGTTTAGTTACTTGCCTCTCTTTTATTTTATTTTATTTTATTTTATTTATTTATTTATTTGGATATTCTGTTTTAATAATTAAAAAATAATAATTTTTAATTTTATTAATACTTTTTTATTTATTTATTTTAATATTTTTTTTATAGAATTTAAATGTAAAAACAACTTAAAATTATGAAATTGTCATCACTAGCATGTGCACTTTAATATATTCATGCACATTTATATTCTTAGTGTTTATTTAAATTCTGTGTTTTCTTTCAGCCTATGAGGCACAGAAAAAAAGCAGTGGACAAGAACATCCCTTCACGGCCGCTGGTGTGTGCTGTTCTAGGTATGAGGAACATTTATGGACTCAAACTGCCAGTGACTTGGATTTTTTATATTATTGAAAGCTACTTAGTTATCACTCCTGATCAACCCCTGAAGTAATTTCCCATAGTTCCCAGCTACAAACCAGGTGTTGATGAAGGTTGGAACAATCACCAGACTACAGTCACAGCTGTCAGGGCTTTGCTTTTGACCTCTTTGTATGCATTTTTATTTCAAAAAGAAGAGATGATGAGCCAGTGTAATGTAAGGATTTTCTTTTTGCCTGATCTTCATGTTGTACAGCCAGCATTGCCAGTGTACTCTTGAACAACATTTTAATGACTCTCAAAAGGTTTTATACCAATTTTTGGCAGATGAGTTGATTCACGTTGTAGATCATATTTATTCGCTGGGCATTTCCCTGCTACTTGGTGAGAGGTGTTTTTTCCTGGCACGTTTACTGGTGCTTTTCTCCCCAGATAGCTTTGTTTGTTTGTTTTTGTCTAACTGCCTCTCACGCAGTAACTTTTACTACCTAGAAAGAAGACGCATTGATCTTGTTCTGTTTGACTTTGCCTTGATGTTGGATTATTGCAACCAGTATGATATTTGAGGGTCTGTGCAGTTTAGTCTTGTTTGTGTCCGTCTCTCAATGATTTTTTTCCTCTGTCTTTGTTTATTTTCTTTTGTTTAGATCTGATGGTGGAGTTTATTGTCACTCATATGATGAAGGATTTTCCCATGGATTTATACTTGTGAGGACACACAGACATCACACACACATTTTTCTAGTCTCACCCACACACCAGCTCCGTCACCATAGTTTGATGTGTTTGTTTGCTGTGCAGGCGCTGTGTGCAGATCATCCACAAACTCTTGTGCTATCAGAAGAAGTGCAGAATAAGGTTACACTACACCTGGAGAGAGCTCTGGTCAGGTAAAGACACCTCACTTTTTCTTTTGTTTCATTTTCAATCAGAATAACAGTGTAGGCAGGAACTTTTCCCCGGAGACTAAGAAACTTTTGAGGAACTCAAGAACTTGACCTGCATTTTGAGCAGATGAACCAGGAGCTAATATTTGTTCCTGTACGATAGCTCTAGGGGATAAAAATGTTCCTGCAGCAGGGATACTACTTTGCAACTACAACTTGTGTACCACGTCATTCACGAAACGAAGAAGTGCTCGAGTATCAATATTAGGACGAGAGGTGGATATTTTTAGTTGATCATTAATTTTAAAAACAAAGTTATGCTCTGTTGTGGGCTTCCCAACCTGATTAAAAACAAACTAGAGAAAGAGAGGGAGACTGCAAACAAGCTGACAACGTGGGTGAATGAGAGAGAGGAGGCAGTTATGTACGAACAAAGCAACTAAAGAAGGGAAATAAAACCTAATTTGCTGATAGTTTCACTGTGGTTTTGTTGTAAACCAGCAGGTCATCTACTTTGGATACGGATGCTCTTGAATTTTCAGTCTCCTTTTCCTCCTTTCATTTATTCATTACGTCTCCCGGATAACCTACGATCATGTTAGTGTTTCTCATGGCCACTGGTTTTAGTTGTTTCAACTTTGTTTTAGAGTCACCATGTTTAGTCTGTCATTGTGGCGTGGTGGACCAGTCTAAATATGACAATACCCATGATCCTTGGGCATACTTGCTATTGAGAAGAAGCCAGTCAAAGGAGCCAAACATTGCGATATCAAATTCTCAAGTACTTTGTTGAATATGGGTACAAATGATTGCACCATTGTTGCTTAATTCAACTGAACTGACATAAGCTGCAAAATTGTTTTTTGACAATTTTCTCAGTACCAATAATACTAATACTTAGCTTCAGTAGTTTGGGGATTCATGTTTCTTGCTGTAATGCTCCTTGGGACTTTTGATCAGTTTCACTCAAAGAGTTGCCAGCATGGCTGTAGACTCTTGATAATATGGCAAACATTTTTAGGAAGAAATGATCCTATTCTTGATTTTGTGTCATAGCAGCAGCATTAAGTAGCTTTTTATGGTTTCAGAATGATTGCAGTTGATTCTCACACACACACCTTACTTCAAGATATACTGTATACGGTAGCTGTGAACCCCGAGGCTATATAGTTCAGAGAAAATTATAGAGCTGTCTGCTACTTCAGCACCATGGACAGTACTGTGGATTTATCAATACACAGCACAGTTAGGCTACTGATATTTCAGTGCCATGATCGGGGCAGCAGAGTCTAAGTTGCACAAACCTCAGTCAGATTAAGGATCACTGAGTCAGACAGACCAGACTAGCATTCAGCTGAACAACCCCTCTGCCCCTGCACTCTCTCTGCTATTAGGGGATGGAGGAGGATGGCAGGTTAACAAGAGGCATGTGTTTTGATAATTTTGCTAATGAGGGGATGATGTCCCTCCTCTGCCCCCCTCGAATTGCACGCTGATGTGAAATTTACTGGTTTTGCCTGTGCAAAGAAAAAGATTTAAGTCTGCTTGTGCTTGAATGAAAGCTCTGTTTTTGCTATCTTTTTTTCTCTCTTTAGAACACACCATGTGAAATCACTTTTCTCTGACTGTTATTTCTTCGACTGTTGTCTCTCCCCTTTGTGTGTGTCTTATCCACCGACTAAAGTTGCAGTGCATATAGGAATGCACCAATTGATTGGCTGAGTAGCATCACGTGAGATTATTTTAACACATGCAACTGGTCTGTGAGTTTCTGTGAGTCCTTTCAGCAGTGCTACGAATATAGTTGTAGGTCCAGACCTCGATCACGATTCGTCTGTAAGTGACCTCGAGGGAGATGGAGAGAGATTGCGGTTTAACAAGGAGAACACAATGTGGTCATTTTGCTAACAAGGGGGATGGCGTCTCCCCTCAAATTGCCTCCTGGTTGTAACCGTACTTTATATGTGAAACCTGAGAATAAGGTCTCTGCTGATTTATGTATAAAGTGAATTGTGTTTTAGAGGTTTTTTGACAGGACATGTTTACAACTTAATTTTTGAAATGACGATTCAGGACATCACATACGATTTAAATCTGAAAAATGTTTGATTTGCTGGGCGTCACCTTAAGAGTTGAGTGCTTTTGCAAAACAAAGCCATTTCCCTCTGAAGTCATTGAGCCTGTTGTTTTGGAAATGTATTGCATCATTGAGATTGGATAATGAGTCTCTAAAGAAAGCACAATCCATCCTGGTGGCCTTGTTTTCAGCCCGGTCAACACACAATAGGATAACATTTCAGCTTGTAATGGCCCCATCGCAACTGTGTCTCATTAGAATACAGATTCCTTTAATCAGACCAATAATCAGCTTAATTCCCTGAGTAACACTGACCCTCTCCTCCTGGTGGTGATAATAGCATACCATGAAATAAGACGGGAGAGAAAAAAATGAGCTAAATTAAAGCAATAGATGTGTTTATCTTCTTTCAGCGTGTTGTTGTGCCAGCTTGTGTTGGAGCTTGTTAAGAGCTTTTTTTGTGTGCGCCCACATTTTGTTTCTTCTTCTGGGTTTTGTTTTCCTCTATTAAAGCTTGTGAAAGGACTTGATTTGGTGTTGAAAGGTTTCCCCCCCTCCTGCGTTTCCATTATCTACCTTAATAAAGAAGCTCACTGAGGAAAGCAGACTGTTGCCATATGCCTCTACTGGTAGACGACTATCAGCACTCCAGATTATTTCATTAATTTGTGTGCATGTCTCCCTCTGCACAGCTCTCATCAACCTGCTGAAGTTCCTGCTGTCAAATGAGACAACACTGCTGGCCAAGCACAACATCTTTTATCTGGCCTTACTGGTGAGCAACACACACACACACACACACACACACACACATAAGATTAAAACATGCAGACAGCAGCTTGACAGAGTACAGTCCACAATGGAAATGAGTTTCACAGGAAGTGTGTATGATCTTGTTGTAAGAGTAGAGCCAGATGCTGTGTCAGTGGTGCTGCTTGCAGCCCAGCTGTGACTGAAATCACACACAAGAGTCTGAACTTCTTTTTATTAGTTTGTCTGAGGAGGTAAATGAGGCCAAACAGGCTGTGTATGCAGAAATTAAGGAATTGTAAACTTCATTTCCCTTTAGAAAATTTACTGTATTTGGTTTGTTTCACTTTTTTCTCTTGTTGAGTTCTTAATGTTTGAGAGTGAATGTGTGGGCCAACTAATGTGTGTCTCCTCATCCAGGTAGTGAACCTTTTCAACATGTTCATAACATACGGTGACACGTTCCTGCCCACCTCCAACAGCTACGACGAGCTGTACTATGAAATCGTACGAATGCACCAGGTCTTCGACAACCTCTACTGTATGGGTATGTTAGTAGAAACTGCAGTGTTTAACCTGACTTGTTGTATTTTCTAATATAAAAAGTTATTTAAATAATCGCCAAGTCTAAAATAATCGCCAAGTCTAAAATAATGGGCATTATGAAATGTTGAGGGAGATGCAATTACATGTTACTAGGTACAGCTTTGAATAGTCGAATATTCAGCAACCACAGGAGTCTGATTTGACCAATCTCACAGTGAAATGGCGGGAAAGTGGTAGGAAAATATGTTTATGAAACAAAGGATCATTCTGTTCGGCTTATATTGGGGTGACGAATGTCTGATTTTACATAGAATTACTTGGTTTATCTCAGTAAATCATGATATGTAACCTTTTTGTCATAAATGTATCAATCAGAGCGCTCATATAAGAAAGTAGCACGAGCAGAGTACTGAATATTTCTTGAATTTATGAATGAGTCCTTGTCAAAATCAGCAGTGGGAGGCACATAGAAACAGCTGTATGTGGCTTGTAGCTCTCCTGTTTACTGTCCCCTCCCTGTCATTCTTCTTCTGTCTGTTGATTGTTATAATGGAGGGGATGGAATTGGGGCAAAAAGCTCTCTTTACTGCGTGTTGTCTGTCTGTCAAACTCCTCCACTTCATTTCAGTACTGTAAACAGCGCTGCACCTCAGCACAACAAACAGCACTGGATGGAACACGTCCTGTTACAAAATAAATTCCTTTGCCAAGTAAAGAAGACAGATTGTTTAACTGGCTATTGAAGTTGTTTTGTCTGGTGACAAAAGAAAAACCAAACATGGTTTGACGATCAGTCGACAGTAGGCAACACTTTGGATTTGACTATGTAAATTTGTTGTCGGGGACACCCCTATCTGTACTAGTTTTAGTCGCTGATGAATTCCAGTGTTGTCACTTTGCAGTTTTCTACCAGTCAGTGTTGATCAACAAAATTTTACACATTCAAGTGTTTTACAAGGGTTTTGAAAGTCATGGAATTCCACAGTCTCATAATTGTTACAGTAATCTTCCGTGGATGACCTTCTAAGTAATGTAATATAACGGCAAATTAACTTTTTGTAGCTGCTGATGTAATGTAGCTCTAATATGCATAGGTGCATGACAATGTTTTGCCTACCATCATATACGTTTCTTCATTTTCTCCTAGCGTTCTGTCTCTACCTCCATGTAAGCCGGCTAGCTGGAATTATGTTTGAGTAGAGTTTGAATCTGAATAACGCTGCAAGTGGGGCGAGACAAATAATGCTGCGACAGTGTGATTTGATGTTTTTATACATATGCCCCACTGATATTTATAAATGTGCCACTTTTTTGAGATGGAGCAATTGACATGGGCAGCCTAGGGCGTTCAGTTGTCACTCAGAGTGCCAATGTGCACTCGTTTTAACTGCTCTGAAAGTAGAGCATGGTAGTTTGAAGGTGCAAAACACAGTCAGCCAACTGGCCAACCAAGCTGTGAGCTGTCACTTCCCCACTCTGGAAGCTCTGCTGCTCCGTGTCTGCGGACCACCTGTAATAATATAATGAACATTTGGAGTAAAGCGTACTATACAGTTCTGTTCATGTCATACATTGTGGATGGTCATGTAAATTTAATTATGGGTCCTTGAAAAGTCAGGGAACAGTTTTGAAAAAAATGTGGGAACCCTGATTCTAGCCTTTCATTTATTGCCCTAAATGTGACAGATGAAAAGAGATGTGTTTAAGTGTGGCCGTATGTGTGCATCTAACTCTGTTTTTTCAATCTGTCTTTCTCTGCCTCCCAGTTCTGAGAGTATCAACCAACACGGGCCAGTGGAAGGAGGCAGCCAGCAAAGTCACACATGCCCTTGTCAATGTTCGGTAAAAACACACACACACACACACACACACACACACACACACACACACACACACACACACACACACTCTCTCAACACACAAACACTGTATCCTAAGAAGGAGAAAAGAGTCATATTGGATTGAAGGGAATCACAAATAAGAATGCGATGGAGAAAGGTCAAAATAAAGTGAATGAAGTTAAGTCTTTGGAGCTGTAATTTAGGTTCTCCATCCCCAGCCTATTCCCCCTCCCTCCACTTCCTCCCCCAGGCCCCTCTCTTCAGTCATTTTTAAGCCTTTATCTCCTCCACCCTGCTACAGTCCACATACATACTCTACTTGATCTCTCCTCCAACATCCTACCCCCCCCACCCCCCTCAAAATCTCTCTTTCCTCCTTCATCATCTCTGAGGAGATGATCCACTGAGGTCACCCTGGCTTGGAGGCCCCTGAGGGCACCCATACCAGCGGGATACTCCCCGAGGATTCACCCGCTAAACTGGGCTCCTGACGGAGCAGACTCCACTGCTTGCATATACAGTCACAAGGGCTGAAGGGGAGGGCGGGGAAGAAGACGATTAAATGAGTAATACTTGAAAGAATAGATGAATAAATGAATGAAACGGGGAGGAATAGAGAACCCACAGAGATTGTGTTGAAATTAACTCAAATGAAGGGACCAATTCCATTTCACTCCCATCAGTTCATTCCTCCATATGCTGGCTTCCCACACATAAATGACAACTGAATTACCACTATGGAGAATTCTCTGAATTTTTGTCACTATAATTTATTTGATATATGACGTACTCTAAGCCAGTTCAAAATAAGCCATTTCATCTCACAGCTGTGCTTATTGCATCAGCTTATATTTGAGCCATAAAGAAGTTTATTTCATGGAAATGAATGCTAATGCTGGAGAAGATTGCCTCTGAATTTACATCTGAAATTCCCTGGTGTGCTCACACAATAAGAAGGAGGCATTGAGGTGGAATTGAATGGGAGTGAATAGAAGGTAGTTTTGGTGTTAAACAGCCTCTCTGTAACTGAGGGGTTTAGAACTTTGCTTGTCAAATATCTTGTCAAAATTACAAGCTATAGACCCTCACACCTTGAATATTATTATGTTTGCACCTAATCTAGAAGTAACCACACAAACGGCGTCTCTATGAAGCCACACACACATTAAAGACCCCTGTCACCACATGCCTTTGTGTAATCTGGTTTGGGGCTGTTTTTTTTATTGTTTGGGGTCGGACCCTCACTTCCAGCTGAACTTTTATTTCGACGTCCATACACAAGCCATCTAATTCTCATTTATTTTTATGTTGCTGTTGTCAGACAAACAAACAAATATGAAATAAGGATGTGAAAATGGCTTATATACACTGCCGGGATGAACTGGAACGCAGACTGTGGGGCCTTATCGGTCAGCATGGCCAACATCACTAATGCTCTTGTGGCTAAAATGGAGAAAATCCCTGCAGTCAGGTTCCAAAATCTGGTCTTAAGTCTTCCCAAAAGAAGATTAACGCTCATGGTTTTGGAATGAGATTTTTAACCATTGCATATGTCTGTAATGTTAGGGTGTGCACGTAGTGCTGACAGTACAGTATACATCCCGTGCTTGGACTTTAAAGAGCCCCTCCACACGAAAATCTGTTTTTCTTCTGTTTATGTCCCCTGAAATGTCTGACCTTCATGATACTGACTTGTATCTGTGCCAAGTTTTTCATTAGAGACACATTCCTTACATTCCTCTACTGAAGTTGGTGATGTCTGTGCCCTCTCTAAATCTGAGATACAGTATAGATTCAGTACTGATTTGAAAGCCAATCACTGCCTAATATGCAAATGCCAAAGAAACCTGAAACCTCTAGTGCAGACAGAGCAGACATGTCAGCAGCAGAGAGCAGAGTTTGCATTAGCATAGTGAAATTTTTGACAGCAAACATGGTATAATGTGCAGTTGTTGAATGTAAACCAGACTAATGTGAACACATGAAATCATTGTACCAGATATTATTGTATGTTTCACAACCACTAACACAAACAATATATACAAAAGCCCTGTTTCCACCAAACACTTTCAGTATGGTACCTTTGGACCCAACAGTAACCCTACAGACATGGTACCTAGACCCTAGTTTTTTCACCACTAACAGTACTCTTAAATGTGGGCGGGGTTGTTGTCACTCACTGTATTTCCTCATTACCGGTGACACAGAGGGAAGTCTGCGCCTTGTTTATCGTCCACAGAACGGAGCTGCACGCCGACATTTTCTGATCAAAATGAACAGGCTGCAGTGAGAGTCTCTCTCCATGGGATATTTAAAAATAGCGGGTTTGTGCATTGTGAGTGTGTTAAGTGATTCATGTTGTCAGCTCATGCATTGAGTAACATTACAAGTTAACGTTCCACCTTAAAAGTTGCCGGCTGTTGGTCCAGTGAATTAAGTTATTTTTTTCTCTGACTACAGCTGCTGTGAGAGGCAGCAAAACATCCTTTCATTTTATAGTTACAGTAATAAAACTCCCCATGATATGAACAGTGGTTACATGAGCCTCAAAACCAGCCACAGCTCAGCCCTGAGCAGAGTGACCATCTGCCATTGACCAGTCAATGGACTGCAGTGTTCACAGCTCCACCTTTTAGTACCAGATCTGGGTGCTAGGTACCCCAACAGAGGGGGGACCAAAAATGGGGACGGTACGGAACCGTTCCATTGGTACCATCCACAACTTTTTACAGTGGAAACAGAAAAAAAAGCGTACCGAACTGAACTGTACCGTACCGGACTGCTTGGTGGAAACAAGGCTAAATAGTAAATGCTAACTGCACTCACCATTCTGATACGTCTGCTAGATGCCTATTCGGTACACAACAGACTTCTCATCTCAGTCTGAGTCTGACTCATGGATGTATAAAGAGAACTGGCAACAGTGTTGGAGGCGGTACCCCGTTCATTGTAATGAAAATTGCTCAGTGGCACATGAAGCCAAAAACGTTCAACTGACTGTATAAAATCATGTGAATAATCAACCCTGCTTCTGCACTATGTGGCCCATGGAGCAGGCGCACCAGAGACTTTCACCAGTCATGCTGGCTACCTCGGATTTAGCGCTCTGTTAACTTGAATAGGCATAAAATGATCCAATCATGCGACAGTAGTGAAACGAATCATTTCACGGGGGTTGTGATGCTCAAAAGAATTTATCCACCGATTTACAGACATCTCTTTTGCCATACAAGTCAATGAGGAAAATCTTTTCGGGCCACGTGACATCACATGACGGTGTAATCACACTGTTTGGCCACTACGAAAATTGGCTTCAAAGCCTGGCACACTTCCTGGGAACCTGGTCTGACTGACTCAAACACATGTGGCTGAATCCCTCCAGTGTTTCCTTTGTCAGTAACCATCTTGATGAACACTGCGCACTGGTCAGCCTGAGTTCTAGTAGCAATAGTGGGTGAGGTGGAGGCCAGATCCAGAATTTCTTAATGAGGGAGAAATAGGTACTCTGCTTCCAGGCCCTTTGCACAGTTCTTAAAACTGTATTAACCATATTTAACAAAATATAACTCATAGCAGAGTATTTTTACACTTTAAAGTGTGTTTAGAAGGGAGAAAAAATGTCACTACACTTCATTTCAGAAGTCTTTGTTTTTTTGTCTTTAAGGGCCATCATCAACCATTTCAACCCCAAGATTGAGTCGTACGCTGCTGTGAACCACATCTCCCAGCTGTCAGAAGAACAGGTAAGCACAACATACCTTTTATTCTACACGCTGACTAAAAGTTGCATGTAAATAAAAACAAACTTCAGCAGCATCTCTGGGCCATTCGGGCGAAACTCCACTGAAACATCACTCTTGTCATTTCAAAAGTAAATCTTATGAATTTTTTAGTGCACAATGGAAAAACACTCAGTACTTCTAAAGTGTTTGAGAAGGGCTTCACTGCATTTTATTTTGAAAGAACGCCTATTCATCAAGAAGCAGTTACAGTTATGTGGCAGAGATGGATGACTCAGACATGGCTTATTGGGATGAGACACCTAGAAGAGCAGTTGTTATCACACACCACTGAGCTTAAAGCTCATCGTGGCTGATTCACTGCACACAGTTAAGGCAGCTGGGAGGACCCTGCTCACAACAAATATGAAGCTTTTTACTCTGTACAGCGACACATGGTGACATACAAACATCTTGACACACTGAGATTCCAACCACTTTAATTATTTACTCCCAAACACCTTTTACTGTACTTTTAAAGGAAACATCACAACTTTTTTATTCAGATTATAGATTCATGTATTTAATGTGCAGTATATGTTACAGTTTCTCGTGGCCCACTTTTTTGCAAACACAAACACATAAACACAGAGTGAGAACTGAGTCATTAAGCAACGGGACAACTTCTGAAATGCTGAGTTATTCCTTCATCATTACAGGAAAAACTTAAGTCTGTACAGAGGCTGAACTTCCCTGATACGAGCACTTTGAGCTCCACTTGAGACTTTATCATTTATGTCAAATCGGTGAGGATAGGAAAACAGCCGGAAGAGTCCTTTTTTTTACAAGCTGATAAGAGAGTGATGGATTTGGTCATTACACTCCCCAATTACCTCTCTACTTTTATCTGCTAGATTTATTCACAACAAAGAGGGAAGGCAGAAGTTGGCTTTGTTGTGTATGAGCAGACAGTGATGTTAACACCGCTCTCATTAGATAAAGTAACTTTGTTTTTGATCATTGGTAGTTTTGAGCAGACGTCTGTAACGTTATTAGTTGTGTCTGTGGATCATTGTCAGTGTATGTTTTGTGAAAGTTGTGGGGTTTTTTTTGCCGCCTGAGGCCTGTACTACAAAGCAGGATTTGGAGTTGGCAAGGTAACGTCAGGGTTAAATCTGTGTTTTCAGTACTACGAATCTGGCTCACTTTTTACCGGGATCACCTTGGCAACCTTGGTGAACAGCTAACTTGCTCCGGAGCAGGTTATGTTCAGGGTAACAGATTACAGGCTTCTGATCAATCAGATCACTGAAGAAAAAAGTATCCATGGAAGTCCAGAGTGACAGGGGAAAATAAAACAAGCCTATATATTGTTATAGATCCGCAGAATCATTTCATTGTTCCAGGTCTCTATTTCCACTGGTTTTAAAACAGAGCTTCTAACAAACGGAGAGATCATTTACAACCCAAATGTATGATATTTGCAGGATTTTAGATTGTGCAAAGTTTATTTTAGTCCGCAGTGATTGCTGAATGTTGCTATTTTTACACTCTGATTTCATCACTGCAGCTCAGAATAACATGAGACATCTGTGTGATGAGAACTAGGATAAAAAGATAATATTTTATTAGAAAAATAATCCACACAGTCTTCAATGGCTCCTGTTATTGTAAATGCAACATTTTGGTCACATAGACCTCATCAGTCATTAACTATAGGCTACTTTTTCAGCCTATACTTAAGTAGCAGAAACAGTCATTATCTTGAAGTGTAAAACTGTTGTGCTTCTCACCATTCAAACACATCGACTAAAGGCTAAGGTGCAATATATTACATGAAGCCTGGAGCTTCCTTCCACTATCTACAGAAGACCCCATCATAGCAGATATTATTGTATGTTTCACAACTATTTACAATGTGTCGGCCACAGCTAGTTAGCCTACAAGCTAACAAACAGCATTAACAAATAAAATATGCTAACTACACTTACCAGTCAGATGAGGAGTCTGTTGTGCACCAAAATCTGCAACTAGCAGACATATCAGAGTCTGGGTCTGTCTAAGGTTCGGACAGGTATGGCTGAATCCTGATGTTTCCTCTACATGTTAGTGTTAACCATCCGTACTGCTTCATTGCCCTTTCACCAATCAATCTAGTGCAACCAGCGATGGTGGGTGGGCCTGAGTCCAGATACAGAATTTCTCAATGAGGTAGAAAGAGAAGATCTCCTTCCAGCCCCTTTTTAGAGTTTTTTTTTCCTACTTTGTCATTAACTTTATAAAATATTAACCATAGCAGAGTATTTTATATACTTAAAAATATGTCTGGAGCATAGACTGTATAATTAAAATAGACGACATGACAGCCCCCCAAAAGAGAAGTCAAAACATCTCAATCGTCCTTGGGCCAGATCCAGAATTTGTCAGAGGGAAAAAGACTACATGTGCTCTCTGCCCCATTTCAGAGTTTTATGCCTGTGCCTGGCAGAGCTGTGGCTGAAGGGACGATGTTTTCAAATTCTCTGTGTGTCCATCCGTATGTGCATCTGTGAACGTGATATGGCAAAAACCCCTTGAGGGAATTTCTTTTAATTTGGCACAAACATCCGGTTGGACTCAAGGATAAAATGATCAGATTTTAGTAGTTGAAGGTCAGATTTCACTGTGACCCAACAAAACATGCCATAAGAATTCTTATGCTAATTATGACAACATTCACACAAATGTCTAATAGTATAAAATTATGACATTTTATATCGAAAAGGTCAAAGGTCAGCTTCACTGTGACATCATAATGTTCTGCAAAAACACTTCTCTGGCCATGATTCAAAGTCACATCTCAGGAACAGAAGGGGAGACATTCGGTCAGATACTGAATTGGTACATATGAGTCTGGACAGACATGGATATAAACTGTAACTGCAACTTGACCTGTTCGTGGGGGCATACAAGCGCAAGGTGGTAATTCTAGTTTTTAACTGTAATGTGGGACAACCATGTTAACAAAATTTTAGTATAAGTACATACTTTAAAACATGTCTGTAGGGAGACTTCAGGATAAATTGATGTTTAGAGCAGAGACATAGAATTTGTTCCAAAATCTTTACATGGCTCGTAGTAACAGTATTTTATTCAAGTTTTTGTTTTTCCTGCTCTTAGAAATAATTAAATACAGTCCTTCTGGGAGACCTTGGTGGCTCAGGGTGTGAGGTGCAGATCATTGAACACAATGTTTGTGTCCGACTGCTCTCTACCCTCATTTCCTGTCATCTCCCAACTGTCGCCTGCACACAAATGCCTCCCAAAATATACCTCTAAATAAGCAGTCCTTTTGAAGCACTGAAGAATTCATAAAATGTAGGTCGGATTTTCAGAGAGAGAATTGAGTGAACCGTATCAAGAGCTTTCAACTGAACAAAAGGCAAGTTTCATTTTAGCTCAGGCTGAAAATAATAATGCTCACAGCAAATGGACACAAAAGGTAAAGACGCATGTAAATTCATCCCAAAAAACAGCTTGTTGCTTCTTGCGTCTTACTGATGAACGTTAACGTAAGCAGAATGCAAACAAGCCAAGTAGAGATAGATCCAGTTGATCCATTTGAGAGACGCTCAGATCGTCACGTGTTCAGATGAAGCCCTTTGTTTTTCTCCTGTGTCCCTCTCTCCT
The DNA here is from genome assembly GCA_019142605.1 of Cephalopholis sonnerati. Lineage (NCBI taxonomy): Eukaryota > Metazoa > Chordata > Actinopteri > Perciformes > Serranidae > Cephalopholis > Cephalopholis sonnerati. Next base: position 20,245,978 of record JAGQAX010000003.1, read on the forward strand.
CATTTTTAAATGAAGTGTGCAACCTTGCATTTCTTTTGACACACAGTGCTCGACACACACGTGCAGACACAGTAACCACCTGCACTCCTGCCTGCAGCGTCTTCATTCCCCACAGTGACACGAGAAGATGGATGGCCTCCAGAAACACGCTGCATTGAAATGAGCTGCTGTACCCTCTGTCTGTCTGTCTGTCTCTCACAAACAATACAATATTAGTCAAGACACACTTCAGCGCACACACAGGGCTTCTTTTGTAGCCGCGCTTCAAGATAAACACAACGACAACTGCGTGCACACAATCATATCTGCTTAGTGATGCAGAAAGTAGCTCTGCTGAGACGAGTGTGTGCGGGCAAAATGCTGAACCAAACACTTATCATCCCTGTCTTTGCTAAAACAGCATGTGGTAAAGGTTACATTGTCTCTCTGTCTTCTCTTGACTTTTCAATAATCCTCCATTTACTTTTTTTTTTTTGCTTCTAACCAGTTTGTCACAGCTCATGCGTCCTCCCCCTCCTCCTTTCATATTTTCCGTCCTTTCCATTCACCACCAGTGAGAAAAAAAAAACACACACATTAGTTGAGGTTACCGTTCAAGCCTACCTCCACATTTCCATAGAGAGAGGCGGGTGATGGAGAGCTGTGAGGGAGAAGGAGGCAGAGAGAGAGATATGGGTATGAATTTTTCATCAGTGTACCATCAGAGGTTGAAATAAAAACAACAGCACTTGTTTTTCCCCTGAGCGGAGCTGTAGATTTATTAGAAGAAAATGAAAGGACAAAGAATGTTTTCCCCTCTATTAATAAATTTTAAAATGATGAATTCAGCTGTACAGTAGATATATACTGCCAGAGATAAAGGAGAATGTGTACGTGTTGCGTGCGCCTACTGGTAGGTTAACATCTTGGTGTTTATGCGGATAAAAGCTGGACTTGTTTGAGAGGAGCGTGTTTATAGAGCTTCTCTGGGAAGCACGACAAAGTGCGGCTCATGCATCTCATTGTGAATGTTTCATGCTGTGTGGAGTGTTGCAGGGACATTAATAAAATAATGAAAAAGGTCTGCTTAGGGGCTATTTCACGGCTGAATGGGGGGATGGCAGGGGTGGAAGTGTGGAGAATCTCTGCATAATTACCTCTGATTTCAGCTCACCTTCTTATCTCAGCTGGACTTTACTTCAGGCATGTGTGTCCTGTGCACTTATAACCATGGTACTCACTCACTCACTGGCTATACTGCTTTGCTTGATTGTGTTCATACTGTGACCTTAAAATGATGATGTGAGTCCTTCATAAAGCAAAAATGCCCTCATTGTGAAAGTCTGTAATGGCTCAGACACACCAAACCAACATCAAAGAACAAGTGCGGAGGAAAGGCCGACTGTTGCTTTGCCCCATGTTGCCCATGTGGCCAGAAAGTTGCATTTGAACACACCGCAGAGACTACAACCAACGGCCAGCTTGCACGTATGTTCTGCACCTGTGTGAGAGGAAATAACTCTCCATACCAGCTGGCGGTCTATATTCATCATTCAAAAAAGGAAACGAAGAAAAAATAAAACTGTTTTGATCTCGCCCTCTTGATTTAAGCCATTTGTTTACTTTCCTCACTTCTGTTTCTCTTCTTGTACGCTAAGCTGAACACCAATCAGAGTGATTTCACTCACAGATCAGCTCCAACCGGTCCGACGCAGTTTCAACATGCTGAATTGGCTGAAAAACAGCCAGCAAAGATTAACTGGTAATGATGTGGGTCACGGCACAAAAACTAGGCCAATAGATGCTCACCGGTGGCCCAAGATTGACCGATGGCCGACCGTCGGCCTAGTGTGTCTGGGCCCTTAAGTCCTAACTAAATCTTATTGGTACTTATTGTAAGAGACGCACACAGCAGCTCAATTTTATTACAGGTTCAAGACCAGTCTGCTCATCTGAGGATTAAAAACATGATTAAACGACCACTGTAAGATAAACCTACAGAGAACCTTACAACAAAACAAAAGTGTCCCTTTTCCCAAACAACCAGTCCCATCCCTGGTAACAGAGCTGACCCAGACAGTCAGCAGTTAGACACTGGAAATACCGTGTAAAGGAACCAGATGGAACCAGATCATGATCCCTCATGAATAAAGATGCTGTAATGAAGTATTAAACACTGATTAATATTTGACTGTTCGCTGACTGTTCAACTCAAGTGTTCACTGTGTGATGCCCTAACCACTCTGTATTATGGCGTTATGCAACAAGTTAATTTCCTGTTTCCGTCATCTGTCACCCCGTTAGGTGTTAGAGGTGGTTCGGTCCAACTACGACACACTGACGCTCAAACTGCAGGATGGTTTGGACCAGTTTGAGAGGTACTCGGAGCAGCCCAAAGAGGCTGCCTTCTTCAAGGAGCTGGTAAGACAGAGACAGCAGTGTATTCTGGGTGTTGAGGGTTTAATGTGGTCTACAGAGACTCGAGTTCTTCCCAAAATTGAACCCAGCCCTTTCTGCAGTGTGTCACACCACATAAAGTCAGGCTCACTCCCCACTTTGGAGGATGCTCTGTGTTAAAAGGGAGGGTATAAATTATTAGGACCTTACTTCTTCAAAAGGAGACAAATTGTCTTTTTACTTAGATTTTATGTCCCTTCGCACCTCAAAGGGGCTGTGTTTCCTGCAAGGTCTTTTTGCAAAGTTGACAGCTGAGAAAATGCTTCCTGTAATAGACTGTGGACAGAAATTACCACCACCAGAGTCCCCTGAGTAAGAAAAGAAAGAAGTCAACCGACAGTGTCTGCTTTGCAAATTATATTTTGAAATCCAAATTTATACCTGGACTTGTTTTATATTGGTGTATATTGTTTTTACATTTCCTTTAAATAATGAAACACTTATATATTATGTGATGTATTCAATTTCACAGTATGTAATTTCTGCCGCTAGGGGTCTCTTAATCAAAACAATAACAAAAGACAGACTTAAATTGTGTCATAAAGTACGGTAGGATCATGGAAATATTGTCTTCATTGCCGATGAAAGTCTATGTGAGGTGACTCAGGCAGACATCATGTTCACGTTTGTTTAGCTTGTACATTTGCACTTTACGGCAACGGCTTCAGCGACAGAATACGTTGAATATTTGTGCTCTATCATGAGTGAGCAACACAAACAGTTGCTTTCCAACTTCTTTCCTGTCTTATATCACGTAAAATCTGGTGTTTTTCGTGTTTCTTCGTAAGTTAGAGCACCAGATGATGTAACGTTTAGGCTGTATGATACCACTGACTGGCAACCGAACAAACCAAACCTTTACCTTAAATGAAATTTAAGATTTTAGATGCTAGGTTTGAAAATTGTTGGAAACATTTGGGATATTAAAGTATATAACTCAACAAAATATATAACATAGGTAAGACATTTTAATGTGGGAATGTTACATATTATACCTTTAAGAAAACATAAACCAATGACAGTGAGGGATGAATAAGCAGGTAAAATGTGATATAGAATCAGAGGGTATGATCGCAAAATAGCGGGACAGGGTTGCCTTTAAGCCAGCAGCTGCAGAAGTAACGGTACCGAATCGATGTCTGTGTAAAAGGGACAGCCAAACAAGATGGGTGGGATGGTTTAATGACGTGTTACATGTCTCACCCACTGCCGGGAGATTTAGGGGTCGTACACAAGCCGTGTTCTCTGCACGCTCAAATTCATTGTTTTCAATGTAGACGTGTGGCAGGAGCGCTCAAACATGGTGCACACACATTCCCGAGCACCTCCTTTTCAGGGTGTGACAGCTGCGCCCCGAGATAAACCAAGGTGAACTTTAGGAATGCAGCAGTGCGCATCACATGTAATGTGACGAGGAACAACAAATCACAGCCGACAGATATCTTTCCCTTCTTCCGTAAATATCAGTCTGTGGTAACTATGGAAAAACTGATCATTTTGGTGCAGAGCTGCCAGAGCTTTACGTCCGTCCCATAGGTATAGGACGATAGGCCTACACACTTATAAACAGTGCCTGGATGAAGATCAGCTCTGCACTCAGGATTTCAGGTAAATAGGCTATGATATAGTGCTTGTTAAAGTTGCTTAGCAACCATAGACACAACCTGCTGCCGCGCTGCTGAAAGCTGGCTCAAAAAAGGCACATAAGTAGCGCCAAGCTCCCGAGCTTGCGTTTTCCAGGCGGTAAAAGACACAACATGTGTACGGCCCATAAAAAGCAGCTAGCAGCAACAAATTTGGAAGACAATAAAGTTACAGGAGCTCCTTATTCTCCGGTTATTGCCATGATGTTATATCATTGTTATTATTTAGAAAGAGCTGCCGACACATGCGCTATTTGTTACACTAGGGGCTGACGCTGTTGTGTTGCACCTCATGCTCGTCACACCTCTTTAGCTTCAGGAGTGCAATCTGAAATCACACTCTGTGGTGGCATTAGGCCGCCTTTGTTTGGTTGTGTATAAAAAAGCAAAGCTGGTATAAGGACATGTCTTCATTATGGCCCTATCACAGAATCTCTGTGTGAAACAAGCTTGAGATAACCTCCTTATTCTCCCTGTGACAATAAACTGACCTTCATGTGTGAAATTGGTGGATTGCTCCTTTAATTGATTTGGACGTGTATGGGGATGAGGCAAGTTAAATTCAGTTTACTGACAGAGTGCAGTTCCACAGTTTGTTATCTGTTTGACCTGGTAATAAATGTTTCTCTGTCTGTCTCCAGGTGCGCTCCATCAGCCTGAATGTGAGGAAGAATGTCTCTCTGAACACACTGAGTCAGGACGTCCTGCTCAAAGAGTTTTCCACCATCTCCTGAGACGCACACACACATCCAGCCTCCTCCTCCCTTCAGACGGACATACACTGTACATTTGTGTGCTTGTGGACATGTACACTTCCTTTAATACAAACACGGAGTACAATCCCCGATTGTTCTTTCCATGATTCGTCTCGACTCCTCATCCTCCGCCTCCTTCGAATTGAATGACGGAAACAGAGACGGACATGCTGACGGGCTGGATGCACCTTAAGGAAAGACCTGAGAACTCTCCGGACTTGCTCCCTTTGTGGTCGTTCTTATGTGTGTGTGATAATTTAAGGAAGTGCCCGTATTGCACTGGTTCTTGGTGTGCAATCTGCAGTATTGGCTGGACTGTTAACTGACACATGAAAGTTTAGATTTAATCAAAAGCAAGTATTTTTAACCCAGATGTTCATCTCAAACTTTTCTGTCACTGATGATGTTGTAAGTAGCTTTTGCTGTCAAACTGATCACAGTACAGATTTATGATTTATCTCTCCAATAAATATTTCAGAAGACGTAGGCTTTGAGTGCGACATGTCATTCCTAACAGCGTCAGTAATGGTGACCCTGAGCCTTTTTGAGTTTGAATCTTACTGTAAATCCTCTTAGAGCATTAACGCTTTCTTTGCAGCTGAGTGCTTGTTGTGGGAATGTTCATTTTAAACATTTCTCTAAGTGTTCGAAACAAACTTACAAGTGATTTGTATTTTCCATGTTTGCTAAGGGGTAGATTATTTTGAGCTGTAGTTAAGTTGAGAATGCTCTGAAGTGATTAAACCCTTTTTTTATTGTTGCAAATCTTTTGCTTTTGAACAAAGCCATGACTAACATTCACTACTGCACGTCACACAAGTCATTGTCTCTTAGTTTAACAAATTAATCTGAATGTGTTGGGTGGTTAGTTTAGAAGGTAAACTGTTGGAACAATGGTTAAATGTTGCGATCCGTTTCAGTGATTGTTGCTGGTGTGTCTCTGACAGGAAGTCAGTGTAGTAAAGAAAATAATCCTGGCTCGTCCTCATTCAGAACATTTAAATTTATTTGACTGGAAGCAGATCTTAATTATGCAATTTCTTCTTCACGTGTAGGGTCTTGTTTCTTTCATCTTTAACTCCTGTAGGTATATTTATGTTCCTTTTTTAAATAAAGGTTGGTTTCCTACTACTCAACTAGTGCTTCCTCCTTTGAGTATTTAGGCAAAATCACTAAGAACAACTTTCAGTGCCCACGTCAGCTCGACCTACACACAAACACATACACGTACACACACTGTCCTCTGCTGACACCGTCAGCTGACTCTGAGTCTGATACATTGGCCTTCAGTTGGAGACCTCATTTCTCACCCCCCACTACCGCACAAGTGAAATATGACTTTTCATCTCATGAATATGGTCTTTAATAACAAAAGCTTTGGTCTTTAATCATTTCTTTACTTGTTGTTTCATGTTGAGCATTAATGAACTGTGAGTATGAACTCAGTGTAAAGTAAAGCAGCTTAGACTCAACTGATTCAGTGTGTTTGAGTGAGTTTGCAGAGGTGTTATTAAAATGTTAAAAGGTACACCTGGGTCTAATACAAATATTCAGCATCGGAAAAAACAAAGCTAATAAAATACATCAACTTTAAAGTTACATTAATAGATTTTTTGGCCACTTGGGGGCAGCAGAATAAGATGTGGACACAAATTTGTTAGCAAAATGCTTACAGGTCAGCATAATCGTTCATTTGAAGTCGTCCTTCTGTCCAATATTCACTCTCCTTTAAGCCCCAAACAACTCCTGAGATACCTGCTGATGTCTTTTTTGCATTTTGACCTTTATTTGACAGAGGACAGGGTAGAAATAGGGGAGAGAGAGGGGTATGGCATGCTACTAAGGTCCCATGGCCAGAACTAAACCGAGCTATGAAGGCGCTCCACACCTGTAGATGTCTTAGATGGCCTAGTTCGCATAGTCACAACTATTTTTGAAAACAGGTTTTTCCCTTCCGTCAGTCTTAAAAAATTCCTGTCCACAAACAAAAAATTTCTATCAAAATGAAAATGCAAAAAGACAACTGAAGCGCTGTCTAGAGCATGCCAAACAAACACGTGGCGATATAGCCCTCACCCTAATAAAGCCACGTGAAGAAGAAGAAGATGAAGAAGAGCAGTGACCTCCATAGAGGCCTCCAGAAATTCAGCTCAGCCCTGCAATCAATTTTTTCCCAGTGGCCACCTGCGGTATTGCAACAAGAAAAATCCCCTGTGGCCCGAAAGCATTTTCCTCATAGGCCGCTATTGTAAAAGACATGTCTGTAAAACTATTGACAAAACACCTTGAACTGCAAACAAGGTCAATCATGACTGTTTCTATTATGAAGTTTTGGTCCCTGGAGGTTTTAAATTTGTAAAAGTTAACTCAAGCTGAGAAAAGTGATTTAAAAAATCTGTGATGTCACCACAATTTGAATTCTATGAGCCAAGCGGGAACTCGTAGCCAGGGCCAGCAGGAGAAACACTATTGTGCATACTCAGTGGGTTGCAAACCACAGAAATAAACCAGAAGCTAGAAAACTTTTTTGGTGTATGTGCCAGTCAAGCAACTCCATTAGAATGAATAGGCACCATCTGGAGTTCAGTTATGTAGTTATTAAAATCTGTGCCTCTGTAGTGCATTGTGATGTCCCTGTTCCTTATTTTAGTGGAGGAGTAATTTTTCATATTAGCGTAAACATGTAAAAAGTCCTGTAAACAAGGTTAGAGCCCGGGGCACCCTCTAGCTGAGTTTTACAAGAGGTTCGTTTTGTGACCTAAGAAGCAGTTTGCATGTGGACAAAAGGCTAAAACACAGAAAAAGCTACATTTTCCTGGCGGCCTTAATTGGCCAAATTGAAGCCCCTGCACAGTGGTGGTCCACCCACCCTGCTGTTATCACTTAACCCACCTGATTAGAGTTCTTTTAATGGTTGTTTGTGTGTGTGCAGACTGCTCGATTGACATCTCTCTGTCACACATAGCTTTTATGAAGCTTTAACAGTGATGACAAAATGCAACTCACCCTGTTGTTACTGATAAATTGACTTTGATTGACTTTCTTAGCATAACTCCGCTCATCATCTACACTGATACTTCATTAAGACAATTACAGTTTTACATGTGTGCGACCAAATATTGGGGATGTTGTTACAATGTCATCCTGCAGGCTTGTTTATTATATTGCACCATAACTGCATAATACTAAACATAATCCTGAGACTCTTTTGTCCCATATTTAACCTCTATAAAACCCAGATGATCGTGGATAAAAACCTCTGTGGGGAGAGATAACGTGAGAATAGCGGTCACAGTAAGTACACGCTAATTACATCAGATTGTATGCACTGATACGTTTCATTATCTAATGTATCTATATATAGTTACAAAATGCTAATCAGCCTGAACACACAAATACATAATGTGATGTGTGTTTACCCAGTTCCAGCTCAGATCTAAACTGTGAGGACAAGACCTTTAATCTGAAAATGGGACACACACCAGTCTGTTTACTCAATAAGTTTTTTTGTTTATTTGTTTTTTTTTTAGCTGTGGCAGTAGCACGGTGCAATAAAGGAGCTGAAGAATCAATATTCTGCAAGTGCACCATGACTAAATATTTGACTGAATAAATTCCATATTTATCTGAGAAGTGAATAAACTGGAAGAGTCAGGTCATGGTTGCTGAATTCGGCAATATCACTCTGAGAAAACAGAGACTATCTTTGTCCTCCCTCAGCTGTTCCTCCATCTACCCCCCCTGCCCCCTCCTGTTGTGAAACTAATTAGCCAAAATCTCTGATAAACTTTGTCCTCCAGCTACTTCCCTAATGCTGTCTGCGCCCTCCGGCTCACACAAACACCAACTGGATCTTTTGTTTGTCAGAAGTTGCTCAAAGTAGCAAACAGAGGTCAAAATGGACTGCAGGCGTCTGGACAAATCAGTGATGAAAGTGTTTTTCTCCCATATTTCTGAAAGCTAGTTTTACATAACAAAAAGCCAAGACTATTCTGAAAGAATTCACATGTTTGAAGGAGAAGGAGAATCGGGTTGGTTTTAATTTTTCTAATGAAGAAAGTAAATGGGTTTTAGTGGTAAGTACCTGCATCATCAGCATACAGGTACTTACCACAAGATAAGTTTGATAAGTTTCAATTTGAGCCCAAGTTGGCCTTTCTATCTTGAACATTACATGTGCTTGGCCTAAATTTGTCACTATACCTCAAACCAGAGAAAATGGAATTGTGTCTGTGAGGATGGCGTATATATACTGGCTGTAAGTAATGAGGAACAGGTGAATTGAGTTGCCTTGATGAGTTGAGCGTGACTAGATTTTCAGCCAGAGTGAATGGAGAATTACTGAATGGGAGCTGGGTGAAGGGCATGTAGAAATGAGGCGATGACCAGAAATACAGAACTGTGACAGATTTGGTCTTTAACGTTATCATTTCAGTTGATATCAGGCTTTAGTGGTGACTGCAAGTGACTGAGTGCCCACAAACAGTGAAGATGAGAAATTCAAACTGAACTAATATTTGATATGAATTACTGATCAATTGAATAAGTTTACTCCAAAACCTTTGTGACATGTATGCAGAGACAAATAGACATTTGGTCCATCAGGTGTTTGCACAGACTGGTGACAGGTGTGTATAACAAGCCATACCACTCAGACATTTTTCCTTTTGCTTAGAGTAGAAGTAATACATTTCCCTGACCATTCCACCTCCACTTTGTCTGGTTCCAACTGTGTGACTACACAAGTGCCTTTCAGTAAAATTTTACTGTTCAGCAGACGAACCTTCAGCACTTGAATGCACCAACTAGAGACCATTCCCACAGAAGCCTCTCCTCCTGACTGCAGTACTATAAGTTTCACAATAAAAGCACTCGCTCATTAATTCGTAGTTGATGGGTTACGACATGCAGAGCCTTTAATGCAGCAGCAGAGGGACCCTAAACATTCATGATTACAGCCTCACTCTTTTCCCCTTTCGCCCTCTTTTCTCTCTGACTTTGCTTTTGTATTTCTGCATCTCTCACACGCTTAATTAAAAGTGTGGGAGAAAATTGCACTGATAAGCCTCTAATGGACATGCAAGCATCATGTCAGTGCAGAGATCCATTTCCAGAGATGATAATGTGCTTTTGGGAATAACGCTGTGGCATGGAAAGTGGACTCTGAGTGTGTGTGTTTTCCTCTGTGTAAGAGGGAGTGTGTTTACGGTTTCCTGAGATCATTCTGTGCAATGTCTTTTTAATATGGTGAATCTCAATCCCTCGACATGACTCTATTCCAAATCCTCTAATTTTGTTGGGTATATTGTAGATTGGGCAGTATATCAACTCCCTGATATAATCTGTGCAGTGTGTGTGTGTGTGTGTGTGTGTGTGTGTGTGTGTGTGCTGCTGACAGCTTAGATGTTCAGACAGAGCAAACCCCTTGCGTTTTTCTGTGACAACCCATTAACGCTGCTGTGTATTTATAACGTTTAATTTAAGCATATCAGCCTTCTCATCAAATATTCATTTGTGGGGAGATTGCCTGCTTTGTCTCGCCCTCACCCCCCTCACCCCTCCCTCCATCACCCCCTCACCCCTTCATTTCTTTATCTGTGTGTCCTCACCTGTATCTGTGTCTGCTGAGAAACTGAATCAACTCAGACTGCCTCTCTCCAGTCGTACACATAAGCAGAGACACCTCCCGAGGACATGTGGCACTATTTTTTATGTCTTTTACTGAATATTATCTTCCGTTTAGCACCACACAGCCAGCGCCAGCTCACCTGTTTATGTGCGCTTCTACTGTATCTATATCAGTGTGTGTTATTCGTCACCTGTATCACTGCTCCACACCGTGCATAACTCCAGGCATCAATCAGAGCTCATTATTGGTTATCTGTCAGCTCCACTTTCCAGCCTGCAGCAATGCTAAACTTCTCTGTAAACCCCTGTGGGAGATAAACACCATCAATACTGCGAGATTTAACTGTCCCAAGGCACATGATATATTCAAATACATCTCCACTGTCTTCTCTTTCTCTTTCCCTTTGCTTCTCTTTCTTTCTCCGAAGCACCGCTATCCCTCTCTTTGATTCTCTCTACTTCACCAGGCCTCTTTTTGTGTCCTCCCTTGCCTTTCCTTTTTCTTTGTGCCGTTCTCTCCCCGAGCAGCTGATAGATATTTTCTCTCCTCCCATCAGTCTTCTGACGAGGGACATAATAATCCCTCACCCGCCTGCCTGTCTTTAAGGAAGCTTCACCATGCTGTTTATCCCCAACAAGTACTATTCTTGGCAAGAGGAGTTCTCTTCTTTTCCAATTACATTTTTCTATGTGATGCTTTCAGAGTTAACTTTAAACACAAGCACACAATAACACTGTTTATTGTTGGTTTTATAGTTAATCTGCCTGAGTATTTTGTTCTTTGAAATAGCTGCAACACAAAGGTTTAGGTTGGATTTTGAAGTGGAATTTAAAGGGAACTACACCAATTTTAAACGTAATCTCAGGTTTGGTTTGGAGAAGTTTGAACAGAAAGTCTGTTCTGGATTTTAGCCATTCTGGCAGCGTGGCTCTGCGGATGGCAAATCGATCCACCACTTTTGAGATGGATTTCCATGAAATTTGGTCTAAATATTCATGGTCTCTTCACGGAGACTTTTCCTCTAGCACCACTATGGGGTTGATTTTTGTGGTTTTGAGTATAAATGTCTCAAAGACTATTTAATGGATCACCATGACGTTTGGTTTAGACGGTCCTGTCATCCTCAGAATGAACTGTAATCCTTTTGATGATCCTTTAACTCATCTAGTGCCATCGTCAGGTCAAATATTTCATCTGTCGAGCATTTTGATTTCTGACAACATAATTGGAAATTCCCATCAGCCTCGCTGTGCTTTGCGTTCAGTGCTAATTAGAGAGTGTCAGCGTGCTAAATTAAGATGACAAACATGGTAAACATTATAACCACTGAATGTCCAGGCAGAAATACATTCAATGGACACAAAGCCTTAACAATGCATCACATTTAGTGCCCTCCACCACGTTGTTAGGAGCGCTGTTAAGAGGTTTTGTCCATCACATATTACATATTTATATGAGACTGTGTTGGCACATCAGCATGATGGCATGCTGACATTAGCATTTAACTTACAGCAAGCCTGTCTCAGCCTCACTGAGCTGCTGTAAATACTCATAATCTGTCTTTTGTAATAAGCCCCTTGACTACATGGAAGAGTAACACTAAATTACTTGAGTGTTTCCAGTATTAACATTATTTCAGCTTGTGGTTCTTGTGGGTTTTCCATTTGACTAAAAACACATTTTCTTGACAAAGAAAGTATTGAACATGAGGTAAAAAGGCAATCTTGATCATTGTACAACAGGGATCACTACACTGGAGAGAAAACGTAGAGGTACTCAGTCCAGAAGTAGCTCTTTGGGCTAATCTGGGCCAATTCTGACTGTGCACCCCGTCTCACTCCGAAGTCGTTGAATACCAATGCTTGGGCAGTGACTTCTGGTGTCAGACACTGATAAAAAAGAGTCATCCTTTCACGTTAGTATGATATGCGGCCAGTTGCCGTTATTGTGTAACTGTGCCAAGTGACATTAGGGGAAACATGGCTGGATAACAACATAGGTAAAGGGGGCAAAAAGTCTGAACAGGGTGGGTAGGAGTGGTGGTGGATGGGTCCAACAACCATTTTCGCCTGAGATGCTGGTGTTCACCTCCCTGTGATTTTCTAAACCTAAACTTAACCACATGCATTTGTTGTTGGAGGAAAAAAGTAAATTCTCAGTGTTGTACTGATGTAGTACGTTTATTTTGAAAGCGACTGCACACTTTACATTTCCTGTGAAAATGGAGGTGTATTTTGAAAAGACACAATGTATGTGACTGGTTGAAGTTGACTTAAAATATTTGAGGGTCTTGAGAAATTTAACATGAATAGCCTAGTCTATATCCAACCAAGAAACCAGCCAGTGCATTAACAGTTTAGTGATCATATTTTGTTTGGATCATGAGGCATTGTGAGCTGGAAGACAAGATTTAAACTTGAATGGACATGTCTGTCCAAAATGACAGTATAAAACAAAGATTTTTAAATGTACTTGATAAATAATAATATATATAAATATAGGCTACATGAAAAAGCTGCTTTATTACAGTGGAGTAAACACCCTCACAGTAAACCTTGATGATGTCCCTGAAAGGCTCAAAGTCTTACATGTTAGAGGCTTTAAAACACAAGTTTGTGATGGGAAACAAAATCTGTGGAAATCTGGAAGTTTATCCCATAAATCAGCTTGTGGCCTCCTCCGTCTCCACTCAGCTTATCATGCGTATTTATGGCTTTAATATTTAAATAATAACTTGTGGAATCGTGACCTTGGTGCATGCATTTGTCTGAAATATGAGTGAGTCATTCGTTAACTCTCAAGGACGCAGAGCTGACAGAATATTGATCCGCAGGTATTACTTCTTCAAAGCTGCTCAAGTCCGGAGCCAAGGTGAGACCATCCATCAGTGGAGCACAGATCAGCAGATATATACACTCCCACATCCCTCTGTCTGTCTGTCTGTCTGTCTGCAGCACTGCCTCTCTCTTGCTTCATCACTCCTCTTCCTCTCTCCTCTCAGCTCGGACACATGCAGCTGACAGGCGGACTCTGACATTTTTTTTTTTTTGGATCTTTGGACACTCAGCAAAGTGAAGTCATCAGATTCCTGCTGTGGATCAACAACCTTTAACTCACACATCCTCTCAAAGTGACCGTGAAGCGCAAACTGTGGATGTGAGCGCGCGCTGATGCTGAGCAGGAGGAGGAGAGTTTGGACAAAGAGACACGAGCTTCTCCACGGACTTTTTACCTTTTTGTCGTCCCTCTATCTTCGACCAGTTTGCAGCACACACAGGCTGATGCTTGCAGAAAAGTGAAATGCAAACAGGGATGAAGTCGTAGACGAGCTGCGGCTCCGACGCACGCACAGATCCTGCAGGTTCAGCGGTAAGACCTGAGACAAACATGAAATCCAGGAGTCAGGACCAGAGTTTGTCTGACTCCAGAGAGCTGGACAGATCTTACGACCCACTTACAGGTATGTCAATCTTTATCATCTTTTCTTTTTTAAATATGGGAACAATGTGCTGCTGTTTGCTGACCTGGCTGAGATATCCTGTGACTGTGCGCTCATGAAAGTTTGCTTTGGTATTGTCAAAAGAATAAACTGACACATACAGTAGACGACTCACATTTTAAATTTTAAATAAGTGCTATGTCTAGTAAGGACAAAAATAACATTAAAAAGCACTAAAGTAGTATTTAAAACACCACAATCTTGTTCCATCATCTGTCTGCAGCTGCTCCTGGTTCAGTGTGAATGTGACAGTCAAGCAGCCTCATTATCACAACTTAGTCAATCATTTTTAGGATGAACTTTGCCTCATTGCTTTCGTCTGCTACTGTTATAAAAGAATATTTATATTTATTATCTAAAAACAGCCTGGTTGCACCATGCAGGGGTCATCATGGTCCAGTCAACAGGGAAATAAACACACAGGAGGCTTTGAGATAATATGTGAAATATGATGGATGGTCTCTTGTAAAAAGCTGTTGCAGTGGGTTCATATGCTTCTTAATATAAATATAGGATACAAAGCCAACATGTGCACATGTCTGTGTGTTTGAATGACATCAGTCACATCAGTTAAATGACTGCAGTCTGTAGATGGAGCAAGGGAATGGACCAATAATAGCAATAGTGCTATAAAATAATATGTGTAATATTAGTCTGAAAACATATTCTGCATTATTTGTTCTTCATATTGATGTTTGATCATGTTAATGCTGACATTTTTTGAAAATCAATTAAAAGTTGAAGACATTTATCAAGAAAAGCCGAAGAATTTCTGCTCCCATCATCTAAAATCTGAAAATATACTTCATTTTTTCATTGAGGTTGAATATCTTTGGCTTCTAGGAAAGCTGTGATCGCCAGATTGAAAAGATTAAATGATTACTATGTTGCCAAAAATATTAGATTTATCAGTAATGAGAATAATCATTAGTGGGTGCTGTAAATAACAAATCCATGACATTAGTGTTGGTCATACTGTACATATTGACATGTTTGTTTTCATGCTCTAAAAGGTGAAGCACAAACGACCAACTGCACAGTGGTGATAGTTGATATTACACTGATGCTATCCTGCAAATGAAAGAAAAAACAAAAGCTCAATGTGCTTTACAAAAGCATAAAAACAACTTCATATTACAACCACATGACACATCTTATCGGTTTCTTGTTATCTAATATTACACATGTCAGCGTCTGTCTTTATGGTCTAATTAGATCAGCCAGGCTCTTGTGTTTGTCAGACTTCTCAGTGTTTTATTTTCCTCATGAGTGCTCACAAAGACACGTCGCTTCAGAGATCAGTGAGCGTCTCAGTGTACGTCTCTCTCCCCCTCTCTCACACACACACACACACACACGCACAGTTGGTGCTGTCTTTCTTGTGACACTTCCCAAAATAGTCCTTTCCTTTAAAAATAAATGTGTATAAATAACTTCAGACGGGCGCAGTGCTGTTTGCATTTAGTTTGCAGGATGTTTCTAAACCTCTGTATTAAAAATGGACAGATGTTATACAGATGGAGGTTTATTTAATGACTGATAGTTGTAGCCGGCACAATAGCCGGTGTGATATCCATTCAGCAGCAGGTTAACCAAACAGTGAACAGGTGCATGAACACAGAGGCTTTAGGGGGCGTTCAGGACGCACAAACAAACCCTTCTATTAAAGAGTGAAGCACAGGGGCGCCGTGGTGCTTAACAGCCTGAGGCACACAACTGCAGCCTTTACTGCTCGACTCTATTGTAGCTGTCAAATAAAGCCCCAGCAGTTATATTAAATGTATTGATGAATAAAGCAACAATAACTGCTTATGGAGAAAGTCTGTTAAAAATGCATTTAAATGATTTATCAGGTGTATCTAAGACGGGGCAGAAAACAGTGTTTATGTGCAGCAGCTCTGCTGTTTACTCCTGACTGTGTTCATACATTATAGATACTGGATCTTTCTTCAAGTCATCACTTTCTACACTACACTTCACATGTTACAGTGACCCTGACTGACTGACTGCTGCTGTGGAGCTGAACCATAATGTCACTGAACCATGATGTCATCACGTGGAAAGACTGTTTTTCTTTTTGAAGCAATAGCTCAACATTTTGTAGATGTTGGTCTATAGAGGTGCTGGTAGCTAGCTGTTTTCAGTCTTTGTGCTAAGCTAAGCTAACTGACTGCTGGTCGTAGTTTCATTTCTACTTTGCAGACATGAGAGTGGTATCAATCTTGACATCCACGTCTTGACAAGAAAGCAAAATGTGAGTGCATCTCCCAAAAAATTTCCTTAATAAATGTCCCAAACGTAGAAAATACTGTAAAACCTCAATTAGCAGCCTTGGCTATAATTTATCTAAGTCAGAGAAATCAACAGGCTTATATTTGGGACAGATGTCGATATGGGACAGGCCTTTAATTCCTTTCACACAGAACTGTTGCTCAGCAGCAGAGCCTGGTCTCTCTCCGAAGTCGTCAAAATCCAGTGCTTGGGCAGTGACTTGTGGCGTCAGAAACCAACGAAAAAGGCGTCCTTTAACGTCGGCATAATACGCAGCCTTAACCTAACAATATGCGTTTGGTGTTGAAGGAAAAAAAGTCAATTAGCGATGTTGTACGGACATTTATTTTAAAAGAGACCGTATGTAAACGTTGGAACTTTGGAAAGTCCATGACCAAAACGT
Source organism: Cephalopholis sonnerati (assembly GCA_019142605.1). NCBI lineage: Eukaryota > Metazoa > Chordata > Actinopteri > Perciformes > Serranidae > Cephalopholis > Cephalopholis sonnerati. The sequence continues at coordinate 20,262,614 of JAGQAX010000003.1, forward strand.
CAATATGTGACGAGGTCAGAGTGAGCATGTGTTGCTCAGCAAAGATCAGGAAACACAATCAAACTTTTAAATTCAGATGGACAATATATCAACTATGAATCATTAATGTGATCTAGCTCTGACGGACAGCGCATCGCGGAGAGAGAGAGAGAATTACGGCACTCGAGGATTACAGCACCCAGCATACTGACACAACACCACTTTATTCTTTTAAAGCACTTCTCACAACGTGGATCAATTTGATGAAAAACCCTTTTGATCTGAGGACCCTTACAGACTAAAGGAAAATGAATAACTTTCAGGGTAATTGAGGAGTGGACACATAATTTGAGGTAGCCAACAACCTGCTCTTATACATCCAGAACTTCTATAACAATGAACTGCCTGGCAACCAGACCAGGGGTCTCATAAAACGATGCATAGGATCCATACTAAAAGTGTTCGTACGGACAAAAACCAAAAATGGTGCGCACCCAAAAATATTCGACAATTTCTACAATCAGGCTTAAACCTCGCCATCTGCGTCGCCAATTTCCCATCTCCAAAATGTTCATAAGCATAGGTCAAAGTCTGTTTTAATAGATCACAACTTATGTGTGGGAAGTGCTGTACTCCTCTTTCAGGCCTCGTTTTGTGTGTACACGTTTATAAATGTGACCCCAGGCCTCTAATTGAGACAGGCCTTTATTTGTCAAATGTGTAGCCATCCTGGGCTAGTTAAAGTGACTGGGCCTTCAACTGGGACAGGCTTTTAACTGGAGTTTTACGGTAAGAAGTAAAAAAGAAAATACAGGCAGAGGGCAGAGTCTCTGCAGAAATTTTGTGGAATTATGTCTAGTGCACCTGCTTTTATGACTGAGCAGACCTGCTCGTCTCCCTCTGTGTGTGTGTTTGAGAAAGGTGAGATTAGATCGATTTATATTCATGACATTTTTGTAGCGCGCTCAAGGGTGTATTTTCCCTAATGCATCAAAAACAGTCAACACTGATAACATAAATACTGCATTTATATAACACAGCTACAGAGCAGATTTCAACATAAAAGCCTCTCAGAGTCAAACAGATTTGATATCATAGGTGCCAGATGGAATTGGCTGGACTGATGAGGAGTGTATTAAGATCAATGTTGTGTAACAAATAATCAAAGCTGATTCTGTGTAAGCGATGGCTCCGTGTGCCACATGAGGTCACATGAGTGGATGTAAACCTCTGAGACAGTCACTGGGAGCTCATGATGTCAGGGGAAATTTTAATGTGTGTGTGTGTCCATGGTGTGTATGAGGTGGACGTAATCTGAACCATGTCCTTTCTGAGGATTATGATAAGCACAGAGGTGGTTGCCAGGGCAACATTAGTTTACAAACATTCATTTAGCGCTGCGTGATCCTGCTGAAGCTGCCGCCACCTCCCAGATAAACTCTTAGGGTCGTAATAAAGGATCAGTTTTAATGTTTTTATCAGCATTTCAACTTTTTACCCTATAATATGATGGTTAATAAATAATCTCCGCTTACTTTACAGATTAATAATAATCTCCTTAAATGGATCGACAAATTATGAGTGCACACATATGAACAAAGGTTCCTTTCTTTACTTATTCCTTGCTAACATATGCTTGTTTTTCCTTTTAGCTCAAAGTCAGGAAGAAGAATTAACTTTTGGGAAGAAAGTTTGGTCTTTTATAGGTCCACAGAGGAAACTGAAGTGGAGCTTCTCTGTGGATTTGGGAGATTTTGAAAGTAATGTTTTTTTAATAATGATGAACTAATGAAAGCACAGTCTTACCAGGTAGATTTTTTTTCCCTAAGAAAATCAAGAAAAAAATCATTAAACGTAAAAACATACATGCGGCTGCCACTTTGAGCGGCTTTAATCCTTCCACTGTGATTAACTTTATCTCCCAAGTCAATATTTTCAAACCCTTTTTTTCTTTTCACCAGAAGCTCGCCTGATTAAAAGCCCATCGATTAGGCTAACTTCATAAGTTTGAGATTTGGGATTATTAGCAAATATTGTGACTGAATTTTTCTACCCTCAGCATGAACTGAAATACATCAATGCTCCTGCAGTAAAACACAGTATAAAGTTCTCAATAAACAACTTTTAATTCCTTTATAAAACTTGTAAAGAAAAGCAGTGATGACTCTGACGACTCCTCTTCAAAGCCTCGTGGCCCTCCTCTTTATGAATTTCTTTATTCCTCTCAGTGTCTCTCACTTCTCCTCATCCACAGTTTAAGTATTTTCAGCCGGAGTTGTTTGCACCAGTGGATAAAAGGTGTGGATAAAAGAGTCTTTAAATGTGTTGATAACAGCAGGGAAGAGCGTATTGATCGGCCTCAGAGGGCTGCAATTGTTAAAATTGATTCACAGGATCAAAGTCACCCAGAGGGTCTCCAGAACAGAGGAAAGGCTGCTGGATGATCTCTACACCTGCTGAAATAACTGTTGAGTCAGTGCGATTCATCAGTCGAACCCCGGAGATATTCAGGAGATACTCGATGATCAGTTTGTGCTGTGGGACAGTTAAAAGGTTACCTGACTGCAACAAGCTGCAGCACAGAGTTTAAAGAAATACAAAATGATTATTTTTATATCAGCTAATCACGTCATGCTACTGCCAAGTGCTGCTGCCTCCACAGTGAAGGAAGAATCCAAAAATGTAAAGTAAAAGGGGTCCATATATAACAACAGCAAGTTTATCAAAACATCCAGGTCTCATTTAGGCCTCGATTGTACAGAGAGCATTTTGCAGGTCGCAAAAAGTGAGGTGCACTGCACTGCACTGTAGCTCTGGTTGAAGGTGAGAGGCTGTCAGTGAATAGTTTGTTGGAAACAGAGAGAGAGGGAGATCTGTGTGGGTACATGAGACCCTGAAAAAGAGGGTGGATCAGGGGGAGTACCACCAGTTGGTCCAGGAGCTTCACCTCAATGATGGCTGTCTCCAGGCATATTTTAGGATGACTGGGGAGCAGTTTGACAATCTGCTGTTTGTCGTTGGGCCGTATAGCTCTGGGTATCCAGCAACCGCTACCACCAGTTTCTCCTCCATTGTTTACCAACTGTAAACTTGTTGTCGTGACTACCACAGAAGACCCGCCTCCCAAATCATCCCATTGGACAATGGGAAAAAAAGAGATGATGTCGGGGCGTTTTTCCACTTTGAGTTGAAGTTTTTTCAACTCGAGGAGATCAGAGCACTCTGGCAAAAACGCCAGGCGCCTGAGTGCAGAAACACTAGGCACGTCACAACGCTAAAAACGCAAGAAAAACGCTTTGTTCTCATTAAAAACTATTATAAAAAGTCATCTCCAGCTGCTAAAATGCTTTTTGTGCGATCAGGGCCTTAGACAGTCGTATGTTCAGCACACACAGACACATTAGCACGCCTGGGCAAGCACACCACAAGCGTTTCAACTCAACTCAACAGAATGCATGAGCGGATTTCAACTGCACCTTCTTGCCCGGGTGTGCTACGTGTAGGTGGAGGCTTTTAAAATAGTTTGGTTTTAGTGAAAATGCATGTGTTTGGGAATCACTGAGCATACGACTGGATAAATGAGACTTGTGTGAGAGTTTGTAAACTGATGCTTTGATATAGTTTTGCTGTTGTTAACCGTGGACCCCTTTTACTCCAATTCATTAAGAATTTTCTCAGTGTTTGAATTCTTCGTTCACCATCGAGGCATGCGATAAAAACAAAGATTTCTTCCTGAATTCAGCGTAACACAAGGTGTGTAATTCTTATACAATGATCACAGTTGTAGGTGAAGTGTTCCTTTAATCAAAAGTAAAGTATGTTGCATTTGCTCATATTGTAACATCATAAACAGAGTGGACAAACTTTATATTATCAGCTGGACAGAATGTAAAAATGCATGCCCCTCACTGTTAGCTGTTTATGATCTTATATAACAGCTGGAATAGTGCTTCTGCTGCTGAGCCAGACATCGATAAGCCACCTCGCCTCTCTAAGAACGACCCCCCGCTCTGTTTTTGTTGGATTACTATGCAGACAAGTCACATCAAACATCTGCTCTTAAAAAGCATTTGAATAGCTTAGAAAATAGATATAATAATATCTGCTCTGCGCTCTGTCACGTCTAAAAATATCAGCTGCAGAGAAAGAAAAAACAGGGATGCTGATGTCTCTATCTTCCTGTGAAATGATTCCCCTGTTTAAAATAAAAATAATTTAATTTATTGTTGTATTTTTCTGCATCAAAAGCTGAAACGTTTGTGTCATCCTCCTCGCCTGTCTGTGCATGTGTGTGCATGTGTGTGTGTGTGAGAGAGGACCTGTACAGCTTTGTTTGTTTTTCCATAGTTGAGCAGCTGCTGTATTTGATAGTATGACTGACACATCCTACATAAAGGCCGGCAGCAACTGATTTGTTCATACAGAATGAAATCACATTAATAGTTTATGCTTATTTACAGAAGCTGTATGCACACAGTCGGCAGATTAGAATATATATTTTTCTCTGTGACATAACATAAAGGAGTAAGCGAGAAGTTTTTAGTGAATGCATCTGATATGCCCTTCAGCCAAACACTGAATCCCCGTGCTGCTGCAGTGCAGCTGTTGAGCTGTTGTTCAAGATATTTCTCAGGTGTGGATGTGGGACTTTCAACCTGCTGCTGCAGCTGCTGTATGCATGACTGTCATTTAGTCCTTGTGTACTTTACATTACGGATGACCATGTTCCAAACGCTTCTGAGTTGCTAACAGAGTTAAAAATAAGTCTGATTTTAAACATTATCTATTTACTTGTTGTTGAAGTTATCACTTTGTAATAAAGTTGTTGTAAGCTGCCTCCGTTTTTAACAATGCTGCTGGTGTGTGTGGAGAAAATTCAAGTTTTTAGAGATGGTATTATGTGTACCTGTAGTAAAAGTAAAAGTGCCGAATCAAAGATCTACTTCAGCAAAAGTAATGAAGTATTAGCTCCAGAATATACTTTAAGCAGCAGAAGTAAAAGTATGCAGAATGGCCCATTTCAGAATAATGTATATCACTGGATTACGAGTGGTGCATTAATGTGTACATCACTTTAATGTTGCAGCTGCTAAAGGTGGTGCTTACTTTAATCACTTTATATACTGCCTGCCATCTTAAACTATAATAATATGTCAGAATTTATTAGTTGATTAATATTTTGTTTAAATAATCTGAATCTGCAAAGTTGTAACTGAAGTTATCCAATAAATTAAAAGTTAAAAGTAAAATATTTGCCTTCAAAATGAAGGGGAGTAGAAGTGTAAAGTACAAGTACCTCAACATTTGACGCATGTGCAGTACTCGAGTACATTCCATCACTGCTCTCAGTTTTACCTGTGAGACTTTTCAGTGCCAGCATCTTATTTAACTTACGGGTTTTATACATTCCTCCCCCATCGTTCAGTCACCTGTATCTGTATTCCCATCACAGCCAGGTTTCAGTGATTCACAGGCTGCATCATTAGAAAATCAGGTCCACTGGTTTTCTGTCTGAATAGCAGTGGGAGTGAAGGTGTATAACATCAAACAGGTCGCTCCATCCATCTGTTTCAGTCTCCTGCAGTGCTCAGAGTTGCCTCCTGACTGCATTTTGTTTATCCTCTCTCTGACTTTGAGGCCCTGAACAGCTGAGTGTAATCTGACTGCAGGTCTACACTGTCCTCTGGTGGTGTGAGACGACACATGAAGGTCTGGAGATGCAAAATCAACAATTGTTTGTGGGAGCCTCTGTCAGCATAGTCGCTGCTGTCCAGCACCTCGTGTCTCTACAGTATCTGTTTCTGTTTGTCCTTGGGTTGTTGTGGGTCGATGTAAAGTATCTATGACTGACTCCAATAAGTCAGAGCAAGCGAGACCTTGACATAAAGATTTAGGAGCAGGCAAAGCTTCAGGCTGAAGATGGATAAATGGGGAGTTTTACTGTAGCAGGTGTGTCAGTCGCTGAGTCGAAAAATATAGAAAAAACTTAATTTGATTCTGTTCAGTGAAGCTTGTTAAGTTTTGTTTATTGCCTCTGTAACTGAGATTATTGTATAAAGATCACAGAGTGAGAAGTAAGATATGATGTATGATGTTTATTGGATGAAGTTAGTTCAGTTTTATGGTTGTTGAGATGACAGTTTGTGTGTAGGACACACAGACAGGAGCTGGGTGTAGGTGCAGAGAATCCTGTAGTGGCGTCTGTAAAGGCTGCTGGACCAAAATATTGTTACAGCAAGGAGTCAAGACAGTGTGTGTGTGTGTGTGTGTGTTCATCTTTCTCAACTCTCCTGTCCTTATAATAAAGGATTTAAAACAAACAGAAAAACATCACATTTTTTCCACAGTGTATCTGAAAACAAAGAATCATGTTGGACATTCAGATGACACTCTGCATGACCTCTGCATCTCAGACTTCAGTCATGTGTCACTTCACTCAGCCCTCTCTCGCTGGCCGCTCTCCAAGCAGCTTTGATCCGATGGGTCGCCCTGGTTCAAAGCCAGGTCAGCAAACTAATTTGTGCGCACTAAGATGCATGGAAAAGTGATTAGAAGTATTTGAGCCTGGTTTGGCCTGTGTTTTATCCATTGAATGTGGTGTTCCCAGTGTGGGCCGCTCTGTCTGTCTCTAATCTCTGCTGTGATTGGTTGTTTACAGGTAATCCGCCGTCCAAACCCAATAAAAAGACCTTAAAGCAGCGCTTCCTCAAACTTCTCCCCTGCTATCGCTCTGGCTCCAGTTCTTCAACATCTCAAAGCAAGTGTCACAACACACAAAGATTCCCTTCATGAGAAAATTAATCACTGATACTTTTGCTTTTCTTTTCTTTATTTTCACTGCTGTCTGTTTTTTCTCTGGGCAAGGCCCTTCATGTCCACCCTGCTGTATCTTAGGGGGTGACTGTCTCATCTCTCTCTCCATCCCCTACATGCAGGAAGCTCAAGTGATGATGCTGAACAGTCAACGGTGTGTTACCGACCGGAGGGGCTCGACCGTCTCGTACAGCAGACCAACTTCAGCAAGAAAGAGCTGCAGGTCCTCTACCGGGGATTCAAAAACGTCAGTCAAAGACAAATAAAAAAATACTATTTATATGTATGAGAGAGCCTGTGTGTGTGTGTGTGTGTGTGTGTGTGCTTCACTGAAACATAAGTTTGTGTGTTTTTCATTTCCACAGGAGTGTCCCAGTGGTGTGGTGAATGAAGAGACTTTCAAAAGCATCTACTCCCAGTTCTTTCCTCAGGGAGGTCAGTCAGGTCCTCCTTGTTCAACTCGTGCTTTTGATTTTTATTTAACATCTGTTTTGCCAGAATTTCAACAGCATTTTCTGGTATTAATATTGTCCTAATAGAAACCAGCAGGAGTTTCATGTCTTCATTGGTTTATTCCAGTCAAACGCTACAGGAAAAATTACATCCCTGTTCCAGTTCATGCTTTCCACTTCAAACTGTGCTCATCATCTGCATTAGTGTTTGCTTATTAGATTGACAGTCTATTAGGGCGGCAGCAGCTCAGTCCATAGGGACTTGGCTTAGTAACTGAGGGGTGCTGGTTCAAGTCTCTGTATGGACCAAGCAAGAGTGTGGACTGGCAGCTAGAGAGGTGCCAGTCCACCTCCTGGGCACCGCTGAGGCGCCCTGGAGCTAGACACTCAACCTCCAACTGCTCGGGGCGCCTGTCCAAGGCAGCCCCCTCTTTAATATCTCTCCATTTAATGCATGTGTGTGTATTTCAGGTCTGTGTGTACGACAACAGAGTGAAAAAAATTGAATTTCCCCTCAGGGACTAATAAAGTGTATCTTCTAACTCTAACTTGTTAAAATTAAGTTCAGAAATAATTTCAAAGCCTGCATATTACTATACAGTAGCCTCTTTTCAACCTGCTAAAAACATACAAATTAAAGTTTGTAAATGAGTAGAAAAGATGGAAAGTTGTTGGAGAAATTTGACCACAGGGAACCGAGCAAAACTCTCCACAGTTTAACTTCAACCCTGCTTTTACAGCCAGAAGCAGGGCCAAAATGTGTACATATAACTTAAATATGTGTGTTTTTCTTTATTTTATTTAGATGTTCTTAAATGTTTCCACAGCTACAATAAATCTTTAAGTTCACAAACATTAATTTGTCATACAAAGTTCACAAAGGGCTTCATAAACTCAAAACCTGTCTGACTCTTATCTGAATCCAAGATTTAAATGGTCACTTTATTTTCTCTTTCCCCTAGATTCAAGTATGTACGCTCATTTCCTGTTTGAAGCTTTTGACACACACAACAACGGATCGGTCAGCTTCGAGGTGACTTTTCCATCCTGTCACTGTTGAGACAAATGTTTATTTCCTCCTGGATTTTCTCCACTTCTGTTTTTTTTCTCCACTTTGACTCCGTTAGGCAACTCTGTACTTTCAAAAATTGACACAGAGTCTTCAAAGTACTTTCACTCTGTGGATTTATTGTCAAGTAGTTTGTCACTGCTGTACTCTAGACTATGACCTGTCCTTCAGGGTAAAATAACTCTTAGATATTTTATTTATTTAAATACACAAGGATGCATAAAGTATATATAAAAATACTTTTTTTATATAGATTTTCTTGGCTAGGATACAAACACAAGGTTGAATTTAAAAAAATCTCCTTCTCCTAAAAACACTGGAACATGTAACTCAGTGACTGTCTTTATCTCACAGAAGATCAATACTTACAGAGGCTTAGAAAAGTCTCATCTTTATGAGCACATAGTTTGTATCTGTTGTCGACTGTACCACATTAGATCTCAAAGAAAAAAGTACTGAAACATGCAATATTGGCTCAGTACTAGAGAATCACTGTATCCCTCTTCCTTCTTTTACGTCCCTGTTCCTCTTGCTTTCATCTTTTGACTGACTCCATCTGACTCAGATGATCTGATGTAACATCTCCTGATCTCACTCATGGCTCACTTTTCTTTCTCTTGCTGTAGGACTTTGTTGTAAGTCTGTCCATCATCTTGAGAGGCTCCATCACTGATAAACTCAACTGGGCCTTCAATCTGTATGATCTCAACAAAGACGGCTGCATCACCAGAGAGGTACCTCGACCATTGTCTCATCTCTCTGCTTGCTGTTATGTCAGCAGCTATGATTTGTTATTTCTTTCCTCCTTTCCGTCTGTCCAGGAGATGACAGACATCATGCGCTCCATCTACGACATGATGGGGAAGTATACCTACCCCTGCATGAGGGATAACGCTCCCAAGGAGCATGTCGACAACTTCTTCCAGGTAAAACACACAAATCATCAAACCAATACACACACATCTCCCAAGCAGAGAATGTGTTCAAAACAACAGATGCTCTATACATGTTCAGTTTGACCTTTTCATGATTTGATTTAAAAATTGTTTTATACCTCACCAGAGCTCAGCATTGCACATGAGTCCCCCCACAGTGTGCCAGAACATCATGTTTTGTGTACGATTCATGATGCATGACAGCAGGCAGAGCTGCCCGATTAACCAGAGGACAGCTTCAAGTCTGTTTTGATGAGCAGGTTCCTGATTTGTTTATATCTCTGCGCAGTAAACTTTGCTGCTGCCAATTTCAGGCTGCTCCACTGATCAACCCCAGAAATGTTTCATAGGAGTGGACCAACACATTCTCTTCCCAGCTCATCAAATACCACTGCTTTGTCAGTGGACATACACGTCAAAATATGACACGCTTCAGCTGTTTTGGAGTTCACAGGTGGCGTATCAAGATATGCTAGCTACAGGCAATGTGTCTTTTCAAAATAAACTTCCATTTTCACAGGAAGTGTACAGTGTCTACTTGTTAAATGCATAAAGTCTTTTTCAAAATAAACTTACAACGTGGGTAAAACTCGGCAACTAGGGTTTAAGCGACTGAAGCATGTGGTTAGGTTTAGAAAAAACATCACGCTTTGGCTTAACATTCAGAAAACGAGAAAAAGAGCTGACACCTGGTTGATAGTCTTAAGTTTCTTTGACCTATCCACCACCCCTCTCGCCCTCCTTATATGGACTTTGTTGCTCTTTATATTACAGTAGCTGCTAGTGGCATGATGAGCTGCCACAGATCAGTGCGTATCATTCTGCCATGAAGGTTGCCTCTATATGTCTGTGTCTGACAACAACATCCACTGACAAAGCGACAGTATTTGATGACTTGGGGTGTGTCCCAATATGTGTCATAACGGCACAAAAGGTGCCTCTGTGCGTCAGTCTCTGATGCTGAGATCCCTGAGGAAGTGGCGGTATTGGACGAGCTGGGAGTGAGAACAGGCTGGGTGACCAGATGGAGCCACTGAGAAACTCGGGATGGCACATCAAAACCACCATTTGAATTCATTTAGCGCTGTGTTTGTGATGTTTGAAGCTTCCTCTTGGATGCATGCTGCTTACAGTCTGGCACCTGGTTGCTACCTTCTTATAAAGTCCCAACCTCTGGGTGGCAGTATATCAGGGTGGCTGTCATCCCCCTGGCCTCCCCTTGACGTCTTCACTGAGTTCTTTTAATCATCTGTGCCTGTGTGTTGCATTTTCCAGAAAATGGACAGGAACAATGACGGAGTGGTCACCATCGAGGAGTTCTTAGAGACATGCCAAAAGGTCTCCTGCATCACATGTTTTCAACCATTTCAAATGAACATTTAAAGACTAACAAAACTTCCATTTCCACCTGCAGCTTTCTCAGTAGTTTGACTTTGTCCTCTTGTTTCTCCATCCAGGACGAGAGCATCATGCAGTCCATGCACATGTTTGACCATGTGATCTAAAGTGTGAGAAATAAGATTTTTCCTGCTGCCTGGAGCTCATCTAAAGTTCTTCAGCCCCTAGCCAGAGTGGAGGGAGTTTCTGGGCCCTAACCAGAGTGGTGCAGGGTGCAAACAGCAACGACCTGAGGATATCTACCCCAAACCACCTTTTCTTGTGAAATGTCTTTTATTTAAAGTATACAGGGAGACAGCAAAGGTGGATTTAGGTGTTTTAGGATCTTATATCATGATTGAATGATTTGTGCGGACCACTTCGAACAAGAAATGTTTAATGCTGCAGAAAAGTAGCTCAACAACAAGCATTGATGGCTCAAAAAACAGCTGATACAGGAGGCGACAGTCGTGGCCTCTTCGCTCACACAAATGATGACTATTAACTTATCATATTTTCTCTATTGCATGAATGAATGTGCAGACACATGGAACAAATTGAACAACGCTCAAAGTGTTGTAGAGTACCACTCACTGTCTATACTCACAGTACCATGAAAGGCGGCTCTGATAACAGGATGAAAATGAAGCAATAATCTTAAAGTAACATGTTATCAAATATGTCCTGAGTGTTCTCATGGGGCTCACCTCTCACATTTACTGTAATACTGTGTATTGTGTCTGCATGATGTCTCTGTATCGACTGGCCATTGAAATGTTTAATTAAAGTGTTGATATATTTTCTATATGGATGTGGTTACAATGACAATGATGAAGAAGTTGAATAAAACTACACAGTTGCTATGCAGAAGTGCATCATTTTTAATATTATAATTATTGGAATATCACATCCACTAAGGTCACAGTCCTCCAGGTTCAGAGGTCACACTTGCCATTTTTATTTGTTTTTTTCTTTTACAAAATGTGACAAATCAAAAGAGAGAGCGAACTGGAAAAAGTTTTATCTCATTCAAATCCTTTTTCTTTTATCTCAAACAAACCTCCAGCAGAGCCACAGAGGCAGTGTGGGATACATAAAGACAGGAAACCAGGAGGCATGCAGACGCTTTGAACTGAGTTTGGCTTCTATTAGAGAAAACATAAACACTGATTTGACTTTTAGACACAGCAGTATCACTAGAAAAACTAATAAAAAATATGAACTAATAAACATAGTGAATGAGATAAAGAGAATGAAAAAAGCAACAAGACAGATCTTAAAATTGGACGTTCAGCAGTCTCTATAACTAGTCTCTATAACTAACTCAATGTAGCAATGGCACAGAAACGCATTTTCTTCGAGACAAACACTTATACTCTCCTGAGACCCTGTGTCCTCACATGAGGACATCACATTTTGGGTTTACTGCACCTTATACTTCATTCTACTGAAGTTAGATCTGTTGTCCTCGATTGTGGACACTTTTTGTGCCATCTAGTGGTAGCAAGAGCACAATACACTGACCCATGTAAAAACAAGATGGCAGCCATCTCTGCCAAGTCAGTCTGCAGCCGATCCTAACACAAAAGTGGACAGGGTCTAAAGCCTGTTCACATTTTATTTTTTGAAACGTGTTTATTTATGATTAATAACATTTGTGGTTTCATATGGCAACAAATTTGACCAATTTTAGCAACAATAACAAGCTAAGATGCTGTTAATTAGGAAGAACTCATATGAAGACATTGGGACTTTACTATCGTCTCATCCAAGGACATTGGAACTTTATTATCATTGACACAGTTTAGTTTTTATACTTATCATGTCCTACTGTTCCCAAATAGCTAGGAGAAATTAAACATGTACACCAAACACAAGTCCAGGTCTCAGGAGGATATGGTGACAATAGGGGAATGGAGAGATGGAGGATACAGAGCCTCAGCAGAGACAGAAAAAGGTCTGACAGAGTACCTGCTGGAGGTGAACTGTACTCTTCTAACCCTAAATATTTTAAAGACTCACTCCACTCAACTCCAAAAATATAAGAATACCACTGAAGAAAAAAAGCTTGCATGTTTACCAACTAATTTCATATAACAGTGAAATATGCAAGAACAATGTATTTCTGCTTTTAAAGGAACAGTGTGTAGGATTTATTGGCATTTAGCAGTGAGCAGTTATTGCAGATTGCAATTCTAACTACAGTGGTCGACATGAAAAGAGAAAAATGCAAAAATTCAATAACGGCAATGGCCCTATCTAGAGCCAGTGTTTGATTTCTCAGTTCTGGGCTACTGTAGAAACATGGCGGTGCAACATGGTGGACTCTGTGGACAAGGATCTGCTCCCTGTGTAGATATAAAGTGCTCATTCTAAGGTAACAAAAACACAATTCTTTTTTTTTTAAGAAAACATACCTATTATACTCCATTTCTGCCAATATACCCCCCTAAATCCTACAAACTGGTCCATTAAGTGACCAAAGGAAGTTCCTGCTGCTTCAGAGACAGACGTACTGTGAACATCATAGATCAGATCAATGTGATGTTTTAGCCAGTAGTTTATACTTACTATGTACTTTTTATATGTATGTATGTGCTGCTCTTTAAAATAAAACACTGAATGACTGCTGTGTAGATACAGCTTTTAATTATTGCCACTATTTTTCAACTAATTCATTTTTTTATTATTCTGATTGTTCTGTTTGTTTACTTTCACTTATATATTTTATCATCTGTCTTTTTTTGTATAATTTAGTCTGTTTGCCTTTGTTTTACACATTAAGGTACATCTCTTGTACGAAACATGTTCTATTATTTTAGTTTACTGTTATTACTATTCCCTCACTGTTGTTTTGGACAAGAGAAATGACTAAATTATTACATAGATACTGTACTGTGCAGCATTAAGACTCTACAGACTCAAACTGATGAATGATAAATAATGCTGGATCATAAGCAGACCAAGGAGGTCTTAAAGGACATCAGGTTCTTATTATGGGATAGGTCCCACACAAACACATCAAAATGTGCATTGATATTGTATATTGTATTGTGTATTGTTTATTATTGTAATGAATTGGAAAACAGGTAAATCATTTCAAACATGGACACCATAATATGTTTAATATATCCTTTATTTTTATTAAACAAAATTTCAGTAAAAACTCTTATTAAGTAGAAAGACAAAATTCCCTGTCAGTAGTTTGCTCCAGCTGTAGGGCCGTCCCCGTTAACTAAATCATCACGTCATGACTAATGAATCAATCAGTTGAAAACATCTGCAAAACCACAGTTTCCATGTTGTTGTTGTTCTCATACAGTCACACAGGATATTTCCTTTAAATTCAGTTCATAACAAAAGACATCTTTGTTAATATAATGCGGATAATGTGAACCTTTCCCAGTGAATAATTTACAAAAGATGAGAAACATTTCCTAAAAACAAACAAGCATGTTTACCTACAGCTGATTACATAAGAGAGGGGGGGCAGCCCTACACTGCTCTCTCCGAGGTCTGTCCAAGACCTCCACATCTCCTCGTTTGTTCACTCCTACTGAATTAGTGCCGCGAGAAAGAACGAGCCGGTGTGAACAAACTCTACACTGACTCTTACTGTTGGGTCACAGCGGGAGAAAGTTGACAGTATATAGTGTCAAAACTACAGCGTAGACAGCAGTGTCTGTTACAAAGGCGTTAAGAAAGAAACAGAGCGGTGAGCAGGTGCACCGTGCACGTTGAGCCACCTCTGGCAGTGTTTTCAACTATTGTTCTCTTTTTTTCTCCTTTTTCTTTATAAACAAAAAAAGAAAAGAAAAAAGAAGGAAGCTACACGATTATCATCACAAAATAAAATCTCTTTGGCATAGAATACCCACCCGAAAGCATAAAACACACACAGACACACTCACAGACACACTCACATGCGCGCACACACACGCACACTCTTAAAAGGTTCTCTAACAGAAACCTACAAGCATCGTCATCGTTATAATCAGCAAAATTATGCTATAAAACAAAGTAGAGCCCTATTAAGATTATGAGTCCCGTACTCAGTGATAATTGCATATATTACATCAGACTGAGAGCAGAGGGAATAATCTCTGCTGACCACTATATTCTCTTCTTTGTCCTTGTACATCCCATGTCAGCTCCTCTGCTTCTTTTCTACCCTCCTCTCTCCTCTGGGTCTGCAAGAGGAAAAAAAGACACTATAAGGAAAAAGAAAGAGTCGATTTCACAATATCAACTTGCTTTTCAAGCGCATCTTTTCCACAAACAGATTGTTTAAAAGTTACTATGTTGTAGAAGAGAAACTCCAGACCTTAAAGTTCCCATTAAATCAGACATGATTTTTTCTTTAATCACATGTCTTGCACTGATCGTCACCTGTATGCCAGTGTCTGCCCAAACAATGACCAAAAAGTAACTTGGGGTATTTTTAATTGTATTTTAGAGTTCAGAATTTTCTGGAAAACAATGAAAAAATGTTGATAACCCATCCTGCATTCGGTGGGTGGGGGCGTCTCTAATTTTGCATCCAATGGAACGCTTCTTGAATTGCTATGTCCCTCCCCTGCCGGTTACCGACCGGAGCGCTGCCCAGGACCTGATGGTAATAGCGGTTAGCGCTGATGACCTGACACTGGTCCGTCCTTGTGTACCTCGCACCTGCAAGTCATGAATGGATCACTGAACAAGCTACCAGGCACCGACTCAGGGGCCCAGAGTCTCAGGAAGTGCATCATACCATGTGTGCTGCTGCTCCTCAGCTATATAAGCTGCTGGAGTCAGTCTCCGTCTCTCTCTCACCCTGGGTGCATGGTTTGTTGTCTGCTTTGGGTTTTTTCTTTTGTGTTTATTTTCTTTGTTCATTACACTTAACTATACACTCAAACAACACGCAAAACACTACTGATATTACTGATTTACATACTTTATATTACACTGGGTAAATGTATGTCTTATTAAATAAATGTTAAGTTAAAAGTCATGTGTCATCATGTCCTCTCCTCTTTGTTCTTCCCACACTGAAGGAGACACATACCAGCCAGAAGAGATTCAAAATGACCTCAAAGCAATGCAAAGCAACTATAAGCAGACTCATTAAGTGACTCAAAGTTGCTACAAAGAGGCACCAAACAAAAACAAAAAGAGGCCAAACAGCTGTAAAGTCTGTGAGTCTGGCTTCTGTGTTGGACAGGTGGTGGGGCCTTCTGCATGTCTGGGCTACGACAAAAAATTCTACTGAAACTCTAATGCAAAGAAATATATTGGAAAAAATCTCTACTTCATATTAAGGTTGAAGAAGTTTATTTCCATGTATGTGGATCTAAATAACTCCCAGTCTGTTTGTGGACATGCTGATGAAACATCTGTTTAGTTTTTTCAGTGTAAAATCATTTAAGCCTGATTCAAATTCCCATGTTTTCAGTACCACTAATGTTTCCAACCATTTTAGCCTCAAAGATGTCATTTGTTACTATGACAATATTAACAAATGAATAGATCATGTTTTCAAAGCTCAGCTTAAGTTCAATCAGGAAGACTTTCTTTGTGCTCATCCATTCATAGCTCTCTCCCTCCCACTCCCACTGCTTCCTCTAATCAGCTGACTCTGGGTGTTCACTCTTCTAGTTATCCAAATCAAACTTCGCCATGGTCTCTATCAGCCAATCAGGATGCCACTGCCTCCGCCCATCATATCCAGAGTCAACAAAGGCTCATTCCTGTGCTCATCCAGATCATCAGCACTGCTCCATCTTCTCCACGTCTTCTTCTCATCTCATCTTCACCACCAGTGTCTAGACCTCGGGGTGTTCCCTATTTGACTATGGCTTCATCGCCCTCCTTAAATCAAACCACCTCTACGGGGTCTAATTGCCAAAGACTCTCCACATTTTTCATTCTCATGTGCACATGCTAATTAAAATCCTTTCACTATAAAAATGAGTCTCTCCTGATTGAACTTACTTATTTTATTGAAAAAATTCTTGATTCACAACAACTTTTTAGGTTTTCTTCTCTTGACTGAGTGGAGCTCATTTCCTGACGCTCTTACGAATAACAAAAGCAACAGATTCTTAGAACATTAAAATGATATATTAATTCATTAATGTTTATGTTTATGTTTTACTGTTAAACATGTCATCAGCACTCTTGTATCTTGTACCATGAACTTGTTGTGTATCTGAGTATTGATCTCTTTATAAATAACACCTACAGATGTTTTGTTTTTTAAATTACAACTTTTTTAGTCATCAATATTTAATGACGTTAAGGTTTAAACACATCAAAAGTTTTCTTGGGAATTCAATTTTCGACATCCAGTGGTGACTGGCTGAGGTTTGCATGCACTGACCGTTAATATTCATTGTACGGTTGTCTGTCGTAGGCCATGCCGCCTCCGTACTCGTCCTGCATCATAGCTGCGTCCATGGCGTCCATGGGCATGTCAGCTGGATACCCGGCGTAGCTAACCATAGGAGTATCTAGCTCTGCAAGAGATGACAACATATGGGTTTTTTTTTTTACATGTTACACACTGGACCAACATTTTTTGTCATTTAGCTTCCCCTGTACTTGGAGGCTTCAGTTACTGCTGCTGTCATGATAGTGGCAACAGCAGCACAGAGAATTATACAAGCTGGTGGAAATAATTTAACATTTCAGGCACATTTTTGGAACACAGATCTTGGAGAGCGTAGGAGCCGAGTCTCTGCTCTGAAAGGATACAGAAAATACCAAGGCCATACAAGGAGAAAAGTCAAGGACAGGAATTAAGGGAAGGATGCAAACACAGATAAGGAAACACCAGGAGGGAGATAGACAGGGAGAAAACCTTTTAGAGTTGGCAATGAGGGATAAGTGGTGATGAAGAGAACAAAGAAAAGGCAAAGGCGGAAGTGGATGAGATAACAGCACAATGTGACTCGACTATACGCAGTGCTTGACTAACAAAAGACACTGACGACTAGAAAATGTCACATTTGTGAGGGTCAGATATGAAAGGAATTAAGTTGATTAAAAATCATTACAGGTTACGGCTTGAGTTGTTGAATATTATATAACCACAGAATACTTTTTAAACTGCAAACACCATTTATTTTGCTACCAAATGATGATAGTAAATCTGTAGGCAGGAGCAGAAGGGAACCTGTTAGCAGATTACAGCATGTTCACAGTGCGCTCGCTCCCTGTGGTGGAATGACCCAGTGCTGAGGAATGTGCTGTATGTGCACATTACAGACACAGTTACTCACCATCTGGATACGGTCCATCCATGGGGACACTGTTGTGGGCCTGCAGAGGTCACAAGAGGACAAAGGTCAAATGAAGTCGACACTTTTATTAATAGTCCTCATTAAAGATTACTACACAAATTCCCTGAAAACTTTAATTGGTCAATTATGGCTTTACACGGCCTCTTATTCACTAATTGGTCTTTATTCAGGGTTCCCACTGATCTTTATGGACATGATTTCAGAAGTTTTCCATGACTTTTGAATGGACACATGACCATTCACAATGTTGCCTGTAACATAAACAGAACTGTATAGTACACTTTACTCCAAATGTTTATTACATTACTATAGGCAGCCCGCAGACACGGGGCAGTAGAGCTCCTAAAGTTGGGGAGTGACAGTCAACATTTTGGGTCGCCTGTTGGTTCATTTGTTTTTTAAAAAAGATGCTCCGTACCTTTGAAACTACAAAAATACACACTGGCGCTCTGAGTGATGACTGAACACCCTAGGCCCGTGCCCATGTCAACTGCTCCATCTCAAAAATGTGGTATAATTTCAAAGTAGTAGTGGGTAATAAGTATAGAAACCCGACATGTTAAATCACACTGTCACATTAATTTTCTTGCCCCAAGTTATTCAAACCTATCAGATTCAAACTGTATTAAAACATAATAGCTAGCTGGCATACACGGAGGGAGAGATGAAATGCAGGGAGAACATGTAGAAACATATGTAAGAGTAAACAAAACGTCATGTATCGCTACATATTTGAGCTACTTTACGTCAACAGCTACAGAAAATAAAGTAGCTGTCACGTTACGTTACTGTAACTGTAACAACTTCATTACACACAACAAAATTCCATGACAAAGTTTCAAGGATTTTCCATGACTTTTCAGGCCAAAAAAAACGAGATTGTGGAATTCAATGACTTTCCCAGGCTTCTGTGACTGTGGGAACCCTGATTATCACCAACTAAACCTCTTCAGGATGATTTAAGACCCACCCGCTTGATGTCAGAGTTCTGCATCACGTTGTCTGGGTTTATTTCACAATCATAACCCACTCACTGTACATTATCCCAACATACATAATAAATAACCAGTCTATTGAAAGCATCACATAATGTACTTTATAACTGCTGTCATAGGTGCTGAAATGTAAACCCAGAAAGCTGAAGGGGATTTAAATGTCTACTTTAATGTTCACTCGTCATGTCCTGGCAGTGGAGGGCGCCAGACACTCACCATCTCCCAGGAAGCGGGGTCGTGCTTGAAGAGGGAGTGTGTGAGCTCCACAGACACTCGCTTCTTGTAGTCTGAGTTCTTATCCTCGGAGATGCGGAACAGAACAGCTGCAGCATAAGTAGCTGAGGGGGAAAGAATCAGGACACATTCAGCACTGTGAAAAAACCTTCCACTCCTTTTACACCAATAAAGTTTTTAAGATGAAGTAATGTTTAAGTGCTGTAATAGTTTTGGTTTGTGGGATTTTTTTCTTTAATAGAGCTCTGTGATGCATTATAGATATCGTGTATTCACACCATCTTAACAGCATCAAGTGTTGCAATAACATACACAGTATCTAGTAAGTGTGTGTTAGCGAGCCTTGCCTGATTCAACCATGGTACTTCCACATGTAACTATAATATAAGACACAACTTTTTAAGCCTGATGATTTAAGCAAGGAATGACAAAATTAACTGAAAAGCCATTTTGAACTTTTTTGACAAGAGCAGTGTCACCGGATGTATTTTTCTATTTGTATGATAATTTTGCCATCTGTACGATGTACAATCAGTAACGCCAACAAGTGCCATAATGTAAATAACTGGGCCATTTTGTGATGCTTATGATTAGAAGTTGGTTTTAGTCTGCACTGTCTCATCTTAATGAATTTCCCAGCGTGATCAGGATGGCAAAATATGGATCCTACTTCAGTGTGACCACTTTCCAGCCAATCATTTCTTGGTGTAGGCTACGATGAACGTGACGTGGGCACGGCTGTCATTCTGGAGGTTAAACTCTCTCACAGTGGTGTGCTGTGTTCAAGTGGAGTTGTTTTGAATGCACTAGTAAGCCCACTTGTTTATTTATTTGATTAGTTTATGACCTTAGCCTAACTGTTTTCATGCTGGATATGATCAGGCTTCCAGTCGTGCTGTCTTGTAATTTAATTTTGTAAAAGTAGGCTATTGCAGAGATTGTCGGACTGACAGATCTGTGGACTCTCGCCCCCTTCAATGCATCAAATCTCATTTAGCTTGCTTTAAAAAAAAATGTGGGTAGATTTGTTGGCGTGTCAAAAAGTTGTCCAAATGCGTGTTTTGTAAAATTACACATTTACGCCTATTTGTTCTTATTGGTTTTCTCAAAATAAACATTTTTTAAGGTTCTGGTGCTAGTGTCTACCATTTCCATCTGGCAACGCTGGACTATAAGCTGAACACCACTTTTGTTTGTACGCTAAATATGAAGCTACAGCCGGCAGCTGGTTAGCTTAGCTTAGCACATAAACTGGAAACAGGAAACAGGTAGCCTGACTCTGTACAAAAGTAACAAAATCTGCCTTTGTGTTTGCCGTACAGAAGTAAGAGCAGTATCAATGTTATCACCTAACTCTTACAATTCAATAACTGAACAATATATCAGTAAGATAAAATAAGTAATAAAAAAGGAGATAAGTGAATACTTTCATTAAAAATGTACTTTAAGTTACCTTTATATGTGGCATCTTTCAGTTACTCTGATACAAGCATATTGGCAGTAAATGTAAAGTTATCTGCAGATTGTTTGGTGTTAAATGATAGTAGTTTAAACTCTGACACTGCACCCTGTTTTGTGGACAGATTGTGTTACTTTTAAGTCAGCTGTGTGTCATTCTGAAATGCATTGCAGTAAAAGTATACTGTCTCACAGATTGGACACGGTCATGTAGAGTGAGGTACCTGGAAACTGCACTTACAGTAAGTACAGCACTTGAGTAAATTGACTTTGTTCCTTTCCACCTATGACTAAATGCTACATTACGGTAAGCTAATCGCAGTGCATTATCTGGGTGTCCTACCGATGCCCTCGTTGTTGGAGTGAAGCAGGTCCATCAGCGGCGCCGACGCTCCCTCGCTGTCGATGATCTCAGCTGACTGTTTGTCCAGGGCCAGCTCGCACAGGACGCCCGCCGCCACGCGCTTCACGTTGTCCACTGGAGAGTAGAGGAGCTGCAGAGGAGGAGGAAGGAAACGATTACAACAAATAAACAAACATAAGGAAGTAAATTATCAAGACGAGAAGTGTGAGAGCTTCAGCTTCCTCTGTTACCTGAACAAACAGAGGAATGGTCTGCAGGTTGGCAATCTCTGCTCTGTTGACGGGATCTCTTGCCAGGATGTGCAGAGCTCCTGTGGAGCCCTCCACAATCTCCTCCATCCTCACACCATCCTGAGGAGCAGGGTGAAAAGATGAAATGTTGCTCAAGGACACAGAAATTCAGAATAATTCACAACTAGTAATTTCAACAATCCCTTAAACCTGGCTAATCAGTGACAACGAGTATCCTTTCAAACCAGTCCGTCGTGTACCTGGTATGTCTGCTGGCTGGATGAACCGTGTTTCTGGGCGTCCTGGTGGGCTTTGAGCAGCAGGTTGACCAGACGGGGGATGGCTCCGGCGTCCCTCAGAGGAGCCTGGTTCTCTGGGCACAGGGCCAGGTTGCGGATCAGGCCGACCACAGCCTTCAGGGAGGGAAGGAAGAGAGGAAAAGACACGGTCACGGTGCTGTTCGCTGTTATCAGTCAACAAGTTGAACAAGGCCAACAAACAACTGCAAGCTTCTCCATTAGAAATTCAAACTGAAAAAACAAGTGTGAATTGATTTTTTTCTCCCTAAAGCCTGGTCTTGTAAAACATACTGTTCCTGCTGTCATGTGCATTTCATGCTCTTTCAGGCTGATTGAGACTCTGGCCTTCTGCCGGACCTGCCGTCCCCTTCGTCCATCTGTCTCCCCATTTTCCCCACCTTCTCTCTTTGGATAAACCCATTAACTCCTCAGCGTGTTTGTTTTACAGTCCTTTACTTATGTTCCCTTAAACCACCTGCTTAACTTTAAGGAGTCCTTTCCATCGTCTTTTGTTAACCTCCATCCTAGAGGGAAAACATTCACCTATCTAGACTAACCTATAGGCTCAAGTAAGGGTCAGTGA
This sequence comes from Cephalopholis sonnerati, assembly GCA_019142605.1. Lineage (NCBI taxonomy): Eukaryota > Metazoa > Chordata > Actinopteri > Perciformes > Serranidae > Cephalopholis > Cephalopholis sonnerati. The sequence goes on from JAGQAX010000003.1 coordinate 20,284,685, forward strand.
GATGTTGAACCGAAGAAAATGATGCTCAAATGTAATTATAAAGACTGTGGTTACACACCACTCTTTGCACAGGGGAAAAACAGCATGGAAAAATTAAGTTCATCTTTAATTGACTGCCAAAGGTCATTTCACAAGCTTAAAGTCTTGTATGAGTCCGCACTGTCCCCTCCATCCCTCCCTCCCGCCTTCCCTCCTCTCTACCTTGATGACGGGCCAGTAGTAGGGTTGGTTGAGCAGCTTGACGATGGCGGGGATGCCGTAGTGTTTCCTCACAGCATTCTGCGCCACCTCAGCCTGCTGGTGGCGTGATGTCAGGTGGCGCAGAGCGCAAACGGCAGGTTCGGTCACATCCTCCTTCTCGCCGGCACGCAATATGGCGTGGATCAGCGCCTCTACGCCATTGCCCTGGGTGACCAGAGTTTTGTTGTGGGCATTGTTGCACGTGAGGTTCGACAGGATGCCGGTGGAGCAAGTGAGCATGTTGAGGTCGTCTGAACTAAGCAGGCCCACCAGCACCTGCAGAAGGCTGTCCATCCCCTCCTGGAAACAGGAACAGAACGATTTCAGAAAGCTCCTCGTGTGACAGAATATGGCGAATTAAAAAATTAAGATTTTTAGTAAGAAGAGAGGAAAAAAGTGAAAGTGAGTGTGTGACACAGACCTGCTTGGTGGCAGCATCAGACAGGTTCCTGAGCGTCCACAGACAGTTCTGCATCAGACGCTGGCTGGAGCCCGTCAGGTGTTTACCCAGAGCCTGCATCCCACCTGCAGGAGAACAGAGAAGTTAGATCACTCAGCTCTCAGCAGCATCTCATTAATTACGCTGTCATGTAGTGCTTAGGTTGACAAGAGGCCATTAGCCTCAGTTCAGGTAACAAAAAGCTGACACACCTGTATGACTACATTGTACACACACACAGGTGTGCACTCGTACAGAAAACATATATCACATACCAGCCTCTACAATGGCGGGTTTGTTGCTGGGGCACACAGAGAGGACTTTGAGCACACGGCTTGTGGTCCACAGCAGCTTCTCGTAGTTGTAGTTTCTCATGATGTGAACTAGACCCTCAGGACCCCCGTTGGAGAGGATGATCAGCTGTGAGAGAGAGGGACTGTGTGAGTACACAAAGTAACCTTTGTTTTTTAACGCTCAGCTTTGTAAGATGTATGATCTTTACAAAAGAACTCTGTGACCTGTCCAGGCAGATAAACACCAGTTAAGTCTCACTCATTTTTACGACTAAGCAAACAACCACACCCGCACACTCATGGTGCCAGCACCTGAACAGCTCCGTTCACATGCCACACCCAAAACAAAACACATGTACACACATGCACAGCAACTTGAACAGTCTCAAGTTACAATACTTGGCTGCTATGAAGTGTACCGGACGTTGTGTTACACGTACAGACGATTACACACACCTTGCTCTCCTGGTTGCCATAGGACAGCAGCTGCAGACAGTCTGTGGTGATGGCCAGGAACTTGGGGTTGGTCTTCTTCAGCAGTGGAACCATCTTCTGCAGGCCATCGGCCAGACGGACGGCCATTTTAGCTCCTTCCTGGTGCAGCAGCAGGTTGTGGAGCGTGGTGATGGCATAGAAGAGCACAGACTCCATGGGAGAGCTGTGGGAGAGAAACAGGCAGGTGAAGTGTGTATCACAAAACAAATGGCATATCCACTGGCTGTGCATTAAAGGAAAATGCCCTCTCTGTTAGACAAATTAATGCACTGAGTGACTGTAAATGTTTTTCGTTGGACTCATTTCTTCCACCTGCATCATATACTTCTGCTTAAGTCTGTAATCTCCTTATGCTGCCCATATTGCTAGTCAACACCACAGGTCCCAGCACCCAAACATTTTCCATCAGTGACTGAATTTTTTAAGGCTTCTCCGTCATTTTGACAGATAAGAACACTGAGGGTGATCTACCATAACTTTAAGTAATTCACACCCCTGTCCAGTTGGAGGCGTGTGCATATCAATTAGCTATTATCTAGTCTTGTCTTGTCTTTAATCATTACATACATGACCTCGTTCTCTAGCTGGCTTTAGCCATCACATTGGTAGGCTACACACTATGTTCCATTGCAGTTTGTCACAGCAGCTGAGTGCTCAAAATTTCTTTGCACAGTTCATCTGTCTGTTCATCTTTTGTCTCTATGCACTTATAAACGGGGTGTAGTGCTGCAGAGCACTCCGGAATGATGCTCCGCCACTTTTTTTTTCTCCCTAAATTTTACTGTCATAGTTAAATAATACATGTAACCTTGCCAAAGTGGTTACATAACCTTTGAAACGCGCCAAATCTTAATTATGCGCTTGTAAGTACGCTGCGGTACTTAAAAACAAATGGAATTCCCCCTCTGCTTGGAGAGGAATGTTAATTATTACAACATTAAAATTAAATGCTATTAAATAAGTCTTATTATCATTAAAAAATGAAAATTAGAATGATGGGTAATAAAAGATAAGAATGGAATTTTTATGAACTTAATTTGTAAACAGTCTAATGCAACCTCTGTTCAACACACTCCAGACAATGTGCTCAAAATAAAACTGATAGTGACATAAAGTATAAAGATTTCTGGTAGATGAAGGAGAGATTTGCACAGCAGGTCTTGTTGCTGCCTTGGTATATTGTCTTTTGAGGCTAAGGCTGGGGGAAAAATCAACATTTCTTCATATTCTTTACTGGCTTTCTCCTGTTATACTCACTAAATATCAGTACGAGCTGGTGAATCAGAGGCTCTTGTTTTCTTTCTCAACTGAACTGCACTGTAGCTGTACTATAGGTACCTAAACATGACTTCATACAGTCTGTGTTTCGTATATTTCCAAAAGGATTCAATAGACAACCCCACAGAACAGAATAATGGGTCTTGACATGTGACTGACATTGCCAAAAGGCCTTTAACTATCTGTGTTATAGGGTAAATTTTCCCTTTTGCACCTTCACTATAAGGAAGAATACATTTTCCAAACATAAAAACAACCAGGACAACAATAAGGATCAAAGTCATAATTGACTGAGGTCAATTATCTTCCTCAATCCGTGATCTCTCCTTCTCTTTATCTGGGAGTACCTGAGCATGCGGACCAGAGCAGGGATGCCTCCAGACTTGAAGATGGAGAGCAGGCCCTCTCTCTGGTGGGACAGGTTGTGGAGGATGCTGGCTGTGGCCCGTGCCGTCTCCATGTCGCTTGTGTTCTGCATCGCCCGCACCACCGCTGCCACCATCTGAGGTGACTGCATCAGCGCACGCCGTGAGGCCTCCTTGCGAGTAAGCTGGTTGACAATCTGCGCTGCCTTGCTGACCACCACCTGAAGAGAAACGAAAGGGAAAAAGAAGAGTTCATTTTTACTGCTAAAAAATAATATAGATACTTGAAAGTGACTGAGTGTCAGCAAGGCTGACCAAAATACTGCGCTAATTCCAGACTGTGTGTGTGCTGGCATGATTCTGCGTTCATCACCTGGTCTTCATCGTTAAGCAGTTTGGTGAGCTCAGGCACAGCACGTGTGGCCAGCTCAGCGTCATCCTGGTAGTTGATCAGATGGATGATGGCTGTCTTGAGCATCTGGGAGGGCTCAGCCAGCCGCTGGACGTTGGTCATCTGGGACGGGTCAGTCTGAGTGGACAGGATGGTGGTGCTTCCCTCCACCGTCTCTGGGAACATTGCAGCCCGCACCCGCATGGCTCTGGTGAAGTTGCTATCCACGTCTATTGAGAAGTGAGATGACGATGATGATGATGATGATATCACAGGTCAAGTGTAATTAAAGCAAAGTCTACAGTATGTATTCATATTGGCTGGTTTGTTCTTTGCTTGTTGCCTTACCAGGCTGCTCTGATGTGACAGTGGTGGTCATGGTGTAATGCTTGGTGGTATATTCGCCGTCATCATCTCTGACCGTGGGGGCTCCAGACTGGATGCCCGAGTCTAGGTTGTACCTCCTCTCCTGCCACTCTGTCACCTTCACCACACTCTCGCCCTCACCCACTGCCAAGTGTGAAAAGAGGAATTGTTGATCCAAAGTCATTTATTAACAAGTTTGATGAACATAGAGCGAGGGTTTTGAGGATACTTGAGGGCTGTACCTCCTCATTATACTTCATTCCAATATTTATCAAGAATTGGATTTTTTTTGTGTGTTTTGCGCCCATTTTTCTCCTCAGTGAACCAGTATTTTACTTCTACACCACAAAGAGGAAACCTTTTACAGAAGTTGTTGAATGTATTAAGGAAGTGACCTCAGCATAAATACATGAAAACAATAGTTGGAAGTTGGAAAGGTCATGATCAAAAGGTTCAACGGTGGCCTTATAAAGAACTATGGAACAACGCAATGAAGACAGAAGTGAGCATGAAAATGCACAAACTAAAAATCAACATAAAATGACTGTTTTTGCAGAATTTGCAGAAACGTAGAAAGTAGATATAAGAAATGAGAGTAAAATTGTGAATTACTTACCCTGGATTGCTTCCATCCTTGCCTCCCGTTATCAAAACGACGACGGAGCAAACCTAAAAAAAAAAAACAAACACAAAAAAGCCAAAGTCAGGATTTCCTGAGTTTCCTCTCCTGTAATGATGATAAACTTCACCACACGCCTGCCGCCATTTACATAAATTAATTCATATTCCAGCGAGGTGTCTGCTCCCTCACACAAGACTGTCAGTTTTTATATGCAACCAGAGTATGACAGTTCATAAGATGACCCCCCCCCCCACTCCTCCAACCCTCCCAGCCGTGCACCCTGCCCTGAAAATGACAACACAGAGCAGCAGCAGAGGCTCATGGGAGAGGGAGGGCGAGGAGGGCAGAGAGACAGCTGTAAGTCAGGAATGCTAGTCAGCACAAGTGACCTTTAACCCCGGGCCTCCGCCCATACAGTCGTGGGAGCAGCCTGCTGCTGACGCATGGCAATCAGGAACCTGCTCGTCAGGTTTTCACTCCACTGGGTGAGTGTGTGCACAGATAGCGAGCATACTCCTTGTCACACAAAACCACTTAGAAAACACCCACTTTTACTTTTGTCTTATTTCAGTTTTAACTCTTACTATTTATGAGACTTTGTTGCCCTCTGGGTCTCATGAAATAGGTCTCTAATAATCTCACATTCTGTGGCATCTTTTTGTGTTTTACTGTAACAGTTCTGCAGATTGCGTAACCTTCATGCTACTTGTTGGTACAAGTTTGATCTAAAATCTCTCTGCTTGCTACATGTACTCAGGTATTCAGTCCTCACACAGACATCTTACTGAACTGTGCTTACATTTTCATGTACTTTACCATAAACTGCTCGCACCTCTGAGTTAGAATATCACAACTGAGCTGTACGTTTGAATCAGACTTTTAAAAATTGTTCATGAAAATAATGCAAAAGCATGTTACTTTCTGTAAAAACAACAATGTGGGACTATAACTTAAATAATAAATCTAACGTTCATCAAATGTTGCTACCTGTAACTAAAAGTGATAGCCAGGTTTCCTTTGCACATAATATCCTTATTTAATTGCCTAATTTGTGACCTTAAAATGAAGACTTATATAGTCGGTATTTAAGTCTTCATTTAGCCTTAAGTCAAGTAAGTCTGGATTCTAGACTTACTTGTTATGAGGACCCAAAATAACCTCTCATCATCAGAACATGCATGAATGTTTTCCGTCTCTGCAGCCTGAATGTCACCCACCAAAGAAACCCTCTTCATCACAGAAAAATCTGCATTCATCATAACTGCCTGCTGCTGCATGCGACATATGACCGACAGTACAATACATTCACTGTGCTGCTTACAAGTGTTTTCAGATGTTTCACTGTTACTGACAGGATTCTTTGCAGAGCACATTGTAGGGGCGCATTGTGTGTGTGAACTGGACATGTAAGAGTGTGGTTGCTGATTTCTGCACTTCCGGGGGGGGGGCTCTACATGTGGCAAAGTCAAGAAACAAAGGCTTAAAGAGACAACAAAAAGGAAATATGGCCATCCTTAAAGCTCTTTTGTGTGACAGCTGTTTATAGCTTACGCCATGCAATAAGCAACTACACTCATCTCCTGTCTTTACTGCTAATAAAACAAGTCAGGACTGAAAGCGACATTGCTAAGCGGCTGCGTTGGCACAAAATGATGTGTAAAATTACCACCTTTACCTCTGCTTACATTCAAATTCAGACATTCTCACCAGCACAACTTTACAAAGCAGTGAGTACTGTAATCACAGTTGATTTATGGGTTTAGAGGAAAGAAATTTGTCTAGAGATAAACTGCTTTGTCTCTCTGCCGTACACTGGAGCTGTTCATGATGTAAAGCACCACTCCCTCGTCGTTTTTGCCCTCTGGCTTTGCACAAGGATGTGTCGTGTTATTCCCTCTGCCGACCCAGCCCACTTTTTCTCCCCCAGGCCTCATACTGTGCATGTTTACTGGTGTGTGGCTGCAGCTTCTGCAGGGTTTTTTTTTCTCTTCATACATACTGGAATGACAAACACTGACAATAGTGTTTGTACTGCATGTCTCATTAGTCTTCTCTCTGTGACACCTTACAGAACTAGTAGCTCACATGCAAGTCCCCACATGTTTTTTTCTGGCTTACGTGCGTTAATTACCATAGATACGCATGAGCTCAAAAGCACATTCACGGGTACCTGATGTTCATGTAAGGTCCCAACATGTCTCTCTGTCTCACTCTCACCTTCGCAGGGAGCAGCAGCTCAGCGAGTTTCAGCTGTAGTCAACCTGGCACAAGATCCTGCAGGACCAGGCCCCTGAGGACTGTCTGTGCTTGTAGCCACATGCTACCTTACAGTTAATGCACTGACTCATAAGATAGAGACAGGCAGAAGCTAAGCTTGCAATCACTGTGTATTCCTAAGATTCTAACGAAAGGTGTGGCCTCTTTTTGAACACAAGCACGAGGGCTTGTGTGTCAAGACAGTAAGCAGCTACTGGCTGGCTGACCCCAGATTTAAGTTCTGCGTTTTACAAAGGCTTTAAAAAAAAACAGCTAAGGACATTTTATTGATCCGCTGCCGGAGGCACAGATACAACTGATATAAAACAAAGCTCACGTGACTTTTTGTTTCAAGCAGAGCTACAGCTTGTACGCCATGTCCACACAGAACTTTCCTGTTCTCTGTAAATCAGGGACAGTGTTTGTGTAGTCTTTGTTTTCCTGGGCGAGGCAACGGGTTCAGCCAACTGTTGCAGTGCTGCGACACGCCCCGCGTATCGCCTAGGTAACCGAAACTGTGCTCCGGCACTGTACTGTGGGGGGTTTTATCCACTGACCCATCTGATGTTTGAAGCTATGGTCATTTGTTTGCTGATAAGTGCTGTTCCCTCTTGGGTTTTCTTGTAATTTTGTTTTTTTTTCCCCCTTCCTCTAAATGCCCATAGCTGTTGTGTAAGCCAAGAAAATCCAAGAAATGGTTCAGATATCAGCCATTTTTTGTTCTAAAATAATATACAGCAAAGTTAAAAACTCAACTGGAGCAACTGGAGTATATTATGGTCATAGTAACACTCAGTATGACGGCTTATCTGCCAATCCCTCCCCTATTGTTCAGTGCTGACTAAAATCTGTCGGTTGTATTGTGTACTTTTGACTGGACTTTGCTCTCTTCCAGTTAATCAGTGATGCATCCTTTCGCTCTCACTGAACCTTTGACATCATTGTCTTCATTAACACCATCCACCCCCACACACACAAACGTACATTAACACGGAAGCCACACTTTTTAGTCAGGAAAACCACATCTCACACCCGTCCCTTCCCACGATCTTATTGAGCAACAGCCTCTGTGGATGATTTTAGGGGGCTTCTTCCTAAAAAAACCCTGCCTAGTTAAACCAGGAATGTGTATCAGTGAAAGCTGCCAGTGAGCGAGTTGCAACAGAAAAGCAGAGATGGATACTGTTCAGCAACCGATGCTGAAACGCTGGTGTGACATTCCACACTAACCGAGTCTATTCAATCTGTCCTGTGTCCACACGTAAATCTTGTGCACACTCTTTCACACTAAGGTCTTCTTAACTTCTCACTGACTCACTAACGTTGCTGAAACTAACAGACATTATGAGGATAAGGCTACTGTGACAATGCATGAGTAATCCTGCTCTCAATCATGAGAACAGGTTCACTCTGCCGCCCCCCCACAGGCATGTCAGACAGGGAGTGTCTCCCGAGCAGTGACAGGCTCTCTACAAGGGTGTGGCAGCAGAGGGTGTGTGGGTGTATGAGTGAACTGGGTGAGGTTGAATACACCTAATAGCTAGAGGGGCTAAACTGTAGATTCTGACATTTTCATCCTCCTCAGTAAATCATCTGGATAATTACTAAATTATGCACTTACAAACTCCATAATGAACTGAAAAACATTTCAGCATTCCAGATTTCGACTTTGCTGGCATGATCTCCTGTTTGTATCGCAGCAGGAATGAATCAGGTCAGGGAAGAGGCCCAGGGGGCTCGAGATGTACTCTGGTCGTATTCCAGAGTGGCTCCTAACATACATTACAGAGTTTGCAGTGATTTGTTATTTACACTCATGCCTGTTTGGCAGGCGAGGGTGTAAATAACATGTCACCAGGCTTTTGCTGTGTGCTCTGCTGAGATTTTACATCCCTGCTCGCAAAATTAGTATCATATGAAACGGCATGTTTTGACATTTTGTAAAATACGCCTTTTTGCCTAAATGCCAAGAGTTAGATGAGAAGATTGATACCACTCTTTTGTCTGTCAGTTAAATATGAGGCTAAAGCCAGCAGCCAGTCAGCTTAGCTTTGCATAAAGACTGGAAACAGGTAGCCCGGCTCTGTCCAATGATAACAAAATACATCTACCAGCACCTCTAAAGCTCACTAATCAAAACATTTCTCCTTGTTTGTTTAATCCATACAAAAACTGAAGAGTAAAAATGACAGGTAATGCAAATCACCATCACAACTGTGACCTGTTGTTTTAAAATAAGGTAAGCCAAGCTAAACATAACCTGGTGAGGCAGGAACATCTAGGGCTTAAAAATTATGTGAAGGTGGAAGTGTCAAAAAACTGCAGTTCCTTGAATGGTCACTTGAGGCTGGCTCCAGGAGTGAGTCAATCCCCACAGACCCCCAAGTTAAAATCAAAGATTTTAATAATATGTCAGTGAAGGTTCTCAGTCATCCAGGTCATGGTAATGCTAAGTGCTATATCGTAGGCAACTGGACTTGCTTGTGTTTCTTGAAGACGTTTCGCCTCTCATCCAAGAAGCTTCTTCAGTTCTAACTGACTGGTACAGAGTTGCAGGCTTTTAAACTCTGTGTGGGTGGGAACCCTTGCAGAGTCGTTAGGGTCACATGTGAGCTGTTAACCTACCTCACCATCATGTGAGTCGTTAGGGTCAGGTGGGACCAGGTGTGAATGGGTGCGAAGTGGTCTGGGGAGGGATCTCAGGACTGCATCGTAGGTGGGTGATAAGTGGTATCGGAGGCCACCTCCTCTGTTTAACGATGGTCGTTCCAGTTTGACATAGATGGCTTCTTTTACACCTCTTTCAAACCATCTTTCCTCCCTGGCCAAGATATGCACATTGCTGTCCTCAAAGGAGTGTCCCTTCTCCTGTAGGTGTAAGTGGACAGCTGAGTCTTGTCCTGAGGAGCTGGCTCTCCTGTGCTGTGCCATGCGCTTGTGGAGTGGTTGTTTTGTTTCACCAATGTACAAGTCTGTGCATTCCTGGCTGCACTGAACTGCATACACTACATTACTCTGCTTGTGCCTGGGTGTTTTGTCCTTAGGGTGGACAAGCTTCTGTCTCAGTGTGTTGCTAGGTTTGAAATGCACAGGGATGTGGTGTTTGTTGAAAATCCTCCTGAGTTTCTCAGATGCTACTGCGACGTAAGGAATGACGATGTTGTTCCGTTTTTGTGTCTCTTCAGGGTCTTTTGGAGATTTTGGAAAAGGCCCAGTTGGGGTAGCCGCAGGTTTTAAGGGCTTCCCTGATGTGTTTCTGTTCCTTGGCCTTCCCCTCTGCCCTGGTGGGCACGTTTTCAGCCCGATGGTTCAGGGTTCTGATAACTCCTAGCTTGTGCTCCAACGGGTGGTGAGAGCTCACACAGACCAATACCTGCTGTTCGACTCTCACCATTCGTTGGAGCACAAGCTAGGAGTTATCAGAACCCTGAACCATCGGGCTGAAAACGTGCCCACCAGGGCAGAGGGGAAGGCCAAGGAACAGAAACACATCAGGGAAGCGCTTAAAACCTGCGGCTATCCCAACTGGGCCTTTTCCAAAATCTCCAAAAGACCCCGAGCAGACAGAGAGGAAGAGACACAAAAATGGAACAACATCGTCATTCCTTATGTCGCAGGAGCATCTGAGAAACTCAGGAGGATTTTCAACAAACACCATAAACCTGTGCATTTCAAACCTAGCAACACACTGAGACAGAAGCTTGTCCACCCTAAGGACAAAACACCCAGGCACAAGCAGAGTAATGTAGTGTATGCAGTTCAGTGCAGCCAGGAATGCACAGACTTGTACATTGGTGAAACAAAACAACCACTCCACAAGCGCATGGCACAGCACAGGAGAGCCAGCTCCTCAGGTCAAGACTCAGCTGTCCACTTACACCAACAGGAGAAGGGACACTCTTTTGAGGACAGCAATGTGCAGATCTTGGCCAGGGAGGAAAGATGGTTTGAAAGAGGTGTAAAAGAAGCCATCTGTGTCAAACTGGAACGACCATCGTTAAACAGAGGAGGTGGCCTCCGACACCACTTATCACCCACCTACAATGCAGTCCTGGGATCCCTCCCCAGACCACTTCGCACCCATTCACACCTGGTCCCACCTGACCCTAACGACACACATGATGGTGAGGTGAGCTAATGACTCACATTGTGAACCTAACGACTCTGAAACTAAGAGCTCACATGTGACCCTAACGACTCTGCCTGGGTTCCCACCCACACAGAGTTTAAAGCCTGCAACTCTGTACCAGTCAGTTAGAACTGAAGAAGCTTCTTGGATGAGAGGCGAAACGTCTTCAAGAAACACAAGCAAGTCCAGTTGCCTACGATATAGCACTTAGCATTTTAATAATATCTAGATGCCAGATGGCAAAATGGTGCCTGTTTATTCCAGTGAAGTTGCTCGCCTGACGCGTGCGCCAAAGGAAGGTTTTAGTTTCCAGGTTGAGTCTGACTGAATATGCTCAGTAGTGTTTCTCCCACTGGCCCCACCAGCAAGTCCCCACTGGGCTCACAGACTTTACACTGTGATAAAATCTCAGATTTTTTAAAATGTTTTTTTCGACTTGAGGAAAGTTTTACGAAAGTAAAATCTCCATGGATCGAAAATTGATAATAGAAAAGGTCATAACTGACCTCGTTTGCAGTTCGAGGTGTCCTGTCAACAGTTTTACAGATGACTCTTGTATAATGGTGGCCTGTGGGTAAAATGCTGAATTTTTTCGCTCTAAGTGGCCAATGGGAAAAATTGGCTGGGGGCCTGGTTAAAATGCCCGAGGGGGAACTCGCAGAAATGTTTACAGTCTGATACAAAAAACATTTTTGGTCTCTATAACTGATTTCAACATTAATGACAACTGTACTGAAGGTTAGTTTTTATATAACTCATGTGTTTATATTTTGAAAGCTTAAAGTTATGCATAAGTAAGGGCGTGGCCTCTTTGAACGGCAGATGCAATCTGTTGCTACCATGGTAAAAACATTGGTTAGGTAACGTCACTATGGTGTAACCCCAGATTGAGTATAAGTGTAGCCATCGCAGTCACTATTTCAGTGTGTTTTCAGTTCAAGAAAGTAAAGCGTCACGTTTTGGTCTTGTTCAGCATTTGGTTGTACTAAATGATACTTTCAGGAGTCAGATGTTCAGTTATTGCGGTAGGCCTAAGTACATTTTCTTTTAATAATTTTAAGTCTGTTAACTGCTAGCAAAAATTAGCAGCATTATCACAGTTGTAATACACCATGCTAACCAAGCTGGCAGCTACTGTTAGGTCTAGCTCCACCCTTTTGTCCAAATATGGTCACGTCTGACTCTAAAAATCCAAGAAGTGATGACGAAATTGCTAAACTCGAGGATTAGAAATGGGAGTCCACAAACCAATTGGTGAGTCATTCATTACGTTATACAGACTGTGCTCCTGGTGGTAGCTTCCCATTTATTTTACAGGCATGAGAGTGGTTTCAATTTTCTCATCTAACTCTCAGCAAAACAAATGTCAACCTTTTCCTTTAACTCACTTCCAAAAAAACAACAACATATTTATCATTTGTTTATAGTATTTGCAAAGTCTCATGGTTGTTAAAACATTACGGCTTTGTTGTAGGAACTTAAACTCATCTGGTGGTCTTAGATATCTAACAGGCTTGCTAATGTCATGTTTAGGCTGACATGCAAATAAAGCAGATTACCACACATCTGTAAAGCTTCCTGCACCATCTGCACAGATCAAGTATTTGACATTGTATAGGCAGCCCCCACACGCACACACCCCTTCATATATATGTCCCTTGACATGCAACACACACTCCTCTTACTATAAACCGTTTCCCTGATGACTTTAACACAACACCCTGCAGTCACACAACCCAATCCTCCTGACACAGTAAATGGCCAGTGCAGCCAGCTGAGCCTCCAGAGCAGACAGGCTGCAGTTGTGCTCTCTGCATCCCGTCTCCACAGAGTCGGGGTTCAGCTGTCCCAATGGGATAGCGCTTAACACCCCCCTCCAACCATCCTGGTCCCCAAACCACACATCCCTTACTCCCAACTCGTCCAACAATAGCTGTTATGACACAGTAATGGAGGCAGCAGGGGCTAACTGGATCGCTGTTTGTTATAAATCAATAAGAGAGGATGTGAAGCGGTGCACAGCTAATGGATTTATTGTGGTGGGTGACAGGAAGTGATGGCCAACATTATCTGACTCACCAACTGCTGGGCAGTGTCTGGTCTGAGAGGCGAAGTTTATTAGGAGAAGCTGTGCTTTCACAACTCTTCCTACGTACTGTAGACGCAAAACTATGGTGACAAACTACTGCAGGCTGAATCACGTCATTCGCTTAAGTTCAGTAAGAACGCAGCTCCGGGTTCACATTTTAAGGGAGAGCATTTGTCAATTGACTGTAACAGGCAGTTGATGAAATCCAGACCATAGCAACGCCAGCATGCCAGGAGCCCACAGAGAAAGAACAGACAAGAGATACTGCTGGTGTGCACTTGAGCAACACACAAACTGAATCTGTCTGAATGTGGCAGATGCAGCACAGCGCGCTCCTCTTCCTTGCCTGTTCTGGAAACATTCCCAACAACACAAGTCAACCACAGTCAGCATGCCAATGAATAAAATAAGCAACAGAATGGATAATGGCCCTAGATCTGTCACTTGATTCACTGCAGCTTCTTTAATGAGTTGAATTAAGCCAGTGGATGCAGTATGGTGGCTGTAAACTGGTGTGTAGCTGTTTATTCCCAGCGGGCTCTCACTGTGAATCAAAGGAAATGTGAGCTGTCTCGGAGGAGGTGCCTGAGTGCAGGGCAGGATCAGATTGCACAGATCTGATAAGGAAGGAGGGAATGAGTAAAAAGGGGTGTGGCCTGTGTGACAATAAACCCTCATTTGCAAGGCCCACAACAAAGTTCACCGAAGTGTCCAGTACATATCAGACACTGTGGGAGGGACAGAAGTATGTCCGAAGATTGTCCTCCAAATCAGGAGAACAAACGTCATAGAGATACAGGAATCAAATCGCTAGATTTTACTTTAAAAAATACTGAATTTGATGCCCAGTTACTTAACGAGAGTGTTTTTAGGGCAATGACTTTGTCTTTGGACCTGCAGTAAGCAGGATGTGCCCCTCTTCATGTTGTTTGGTTGACGGTAGGAAGGAAGAGGATGAACTAAGTCTCTGATACCGCACAGAGAGCCTCTGTGTTACTTTTGTTTGGGCTAGAGAGGAAAAGAGTAGCCGCATTGTCCCATTGACTGCTGTCACAGTGAAAAGGAAACCGGGTCTCAAGTGTCCCCGCTGGATGCAACCAAAAAGGCTGCAGCACATCAAGATGGCTCCATGCGTTCACTGGCCAAGTTTGGTGGCCAACACTGCATCCAAAGCCCCTGTTTAAAGGCCTGACGGGGAGTTTTTCTTTTTTTTTCTTGAACTGCCACTGCTACGCATCGGTGTGCGGCTGAGCACTGAGGCGATGTGACAGATGATTAATTTTTCAGGGAGATTAGAGGCACGAGGGAGTGGGAGGGGGGTGCTTTAGAGAGCAGGGCAAAAGTCTAAAGGGACCCTAAAGAATACAACGCTCGGCTGGAACAAGTTCAAGTTCACAGTTTGTTCTACTTTATGAAAACCACAACCAAAACAAAGGAAAAATGAAACATAAAATATGAATATTTGAAGAATGAAAGCTAGCATCATGAAAAATTAAGTGACTTATTCTGACGATAATTTGTTTTATATACTGCCTTTGTCCTAATAAAAACCTCCTTTTAACCAAGAACAAATGAGAACGGAGGAGCAGCAGCCTTCACTGTCTCAAACACCCGTGCATTTTTTCAGTTCATCCAGTGTTTGGTAAAGTATGCACAGGCCTCAGGGTTGCACAACTTTCTCAACCCCAGAGTGCATGAAATCCTTCAAAAGCCGCGAAACAAAGCAAACAATCAAAAACTGAGACACAACAGTTTCACTCAACAGTGACGATATGCAAATTTAACTTCCACGTTCTTCGTGTTGCACGTTTAAAAAGTCAAGCTTTATGTGTCAACCACACCCATGCTGTCCTCACTTTCCTCAACCTCTCGTAGAAGTGTAATTAAGTGACAGGGAGGGGGGAGTAGGAGGAGGAGGAGGAGGAGAAAAACAGACACCGCAGAACTCATCAGAGTCACTATGCTGAGAAGTACAGCTCAGCCAAATCATCCAACTGTGAAAACTTTGTCTTTTGAGTCAGTGCTGGAATCCACTTCCCCCCCTCCCCTCCTCCCTGCTTGCTTGGATACACAGTCAGTAATAAAAAAATTATCAAAGGTAATATATTCATGACGAAAACAGTAGGGTTCAGCTATTTCTGGCGTGCTGTTAGAGTGACGCAGGGGTGTTTCTGACAGAGCTTTAACGGAAGCTGAAACCTGGCAGACATTCATACAGCTTTTAAGTGCAAGTGATGGGAAGAAACAGCCATTAGGTCTTTGACATTTTAAGTAAGGGACATTTTCTTGTCCTCGTTTTATACGACCATGAGGACAGTTGAAGGTAAATAATTAATTTCAGTGACTGTCATGGGTAGGGTTCAGCTGGGCAGTATCAGCCTTACTTGCTCAGCATTATACTGCCGCGCTCCGCTAGAAGCTTCTGATTTTAGTTTCTGTCAGTGGCAGCAGAAATCTCTCACATGACGATCCTGCCAATTATTTAATTACTGTATTCATCCTAAACAAAGGGGCTCAAAATTCTTTGGCTTGATTAAATTAACCCCTTCTCGAGAAATGTAGTTGCACCTGCCTGGTTTGCCTTTAGACGTTAAAGTTAAGTCATTCTCTTTGGTCAGAGTTAATATTAGTGTGGGAGGGTCATATCCCTCCCATACCCTGGGAGGGTCCAGGGTATGGGCATTGTCTGATAATGATTTCCTCTAATTTGTGTGGAAGTTAACCCCCGTGGAGAATTTTGGTGTTGTCGCACTAACTCCCCTTTGACTACGACCACAAAGAACTCTATCGAAGCTGATGGGAAACTTTATCTCTCTGCGTAACCCCTCTCCATGGGAACAGTAAAATACAGAGGCAGGGTGCTATGCAAACACAGAGCAGGTCACACGACGTGTGCTTTGAGTGGCTGTAACCGAGCCCCTGGAAAGTACTCAGTCAGGCATCGCTAAACAAGACACAGAGACGAGGTAAGACAGTGAATCCACAGTAAAGAAATCCTTGATCCTAAACAAAGAGGTTAGGATATATGCCATACAGTAATCCCCTTTGCAAAGTGTAGACCTATTTATATACTGAAGGATCTCTTGGCCTCTTGCTCTGCTAATGTAGGACAGTATCAGGGAATTAAGCGGGAGGGGGGGGGATTATCACCGTGCCGCCACAGCTGTAGCTGCGAAATCTACAGTAAGTCCCCCCCCTCTGTCGCCGTCCCACCACCCGTCCACCCTCTTCCCTGAGGGCAGACAGGAACAGCTTTCCTACCAGGGTGCTGTCTGCTGCTGCTGCATACTTGATGACACAGACCCAGGCCAAGCTCGTTCGGTGGAGGCCTGACTGGCAGAAAGCATTGGCACGCTGTCCTATTCAACCTGACACACATTCAACAGCCCCAGCTGGATGCATTAGGGTAGAAACAAGTTGGATGCCACAAACTTATTTAGTGCTGTTCTTGGCACTTTGTGATGGCGTTACTCACTGATAATTCCAACAAGAAAACAATAGGTAATGTGATTTAGAGTTTAATGGTCCAAGAGACAGAAAAGCTGTTTAACTTCTAATTCCAGTGTGACCCATGTCAAACGTGACTCCAAAAGATATTAAAGTTGGCAACAGAGGACATGGCAAATGACTTAAGAAGAGAGCGGATAAGATAAAAGTAATTTAAAACGGGCGCTGATTTCAGTGGATTTACCCATGAAATGTAATAAAAGAAATTTGTGCTCCTGTGGTCACTAAGCGGGATTGAAAAAACTGCTGTCCCGTCAAGTCTGGTGCATCTGCAAAACAAGGTAATGACATCATGGAAGATTTGGCAACACCTGGAAGTATCTCTGCTGGCATGACCAGCTGTGTGGGAGCGGATGGGTGCTATAGCAACAGCAACACATTTTAGGGCTATGATTTAATGATGCCTTATTCACTGTCATACATTACAGATGTGTGTGAACAAGAACTTACTCCCCCAAGCACAATTAGCTCACTGTACTATTTACTGCTGTCTGAGCTCAAATATGCAAATTCAGGGCTGTAACCGGCAATTATTTTCATTATGAATTCATTTGGTTTAGAAGATGTCAAGATGTCAGAAAACTGTGCTGGTGACGTCTTCATATACCTTGTTCAACACAGAGCTGGGCGATATGGAGAAAATCAAATATCACGATATTTTTGACCAAGTACTTTGATATCGATATTGCAATGATATTGTAGGGTTGACTACTGGTGCTTTCACAAAATATTTTCACAATGTGATTTCTGATAAATAATCATCAGTAATGTCGATATAATGACTAAGTTATTAAGGCAAATAGTAGAGCAGCTAAAACAGTCTGGTAAGTGCAGAAAAGTACATCACTTTACTGTAATGAAGCATTTAAACCCAGGAAAATACAACAATGATGCAATATCCAAAACTGACGACAGTATCTGGTCTAATATTAGTCATCGATTTTTTTTTCTGTAACCACTTATCCTTGATAGGGGTTGCAGGGGGTGCTGGAGCCTATCCCAGCTGACACTGGGCTAAGAGGTGGGGTACACCCTGGACAGGCTTGCCAGACTTTAGTCAATTTAGGGGTCACCAGTTAGCCTAACCTGCATGTCTCTGGACTGTGGGAGGAAGCCGGAGTAGCCTCAGGCTGACATGGGGAGAACATGCAAACTCTGCAGGGAAGGGCTCTCCCACCCTGGGTTCAAACAATGCTAACCACTGCACCACCTGTGACGCCAAGTAATTTTTTCAAACTAAAAGGGCCAGAAATGCACTGTTTTCAATCTCATAAATAGCCTGGTGAAAGGTTTTCTTTTTCCTTTTTTTGTTCGTCTATGATTATGAAGTTTAAAATATTTGGTCTAACATCATGACATCGATATATCAATGTATTGCCTTGCCCTAATTTTCATTATGAATTAATTTGCTTATTCTTCATTAATCAGTCGTCTATAAGATGTCAGAAAACTATCTGTATATGATTTGTTTTGTCAAACCAAGACTATAGAACCCATATATATATTAAACTTCATAATCAAAGAGGACCAAACAAAAAAAGGAAAAGATTTTTTTTTCCATTTTTGGCCTATTTAGTTTTTTAAAAATACTTAATTAACTAGACTAATTGATTATAAAAATGGTGCAGATTAATCTTCTCTGGATTGACTAATCGATTAATCGCCTCAGCTCAATTTGAGTCTACATCATAAAGTTAACTGTAATACTTAGTTGTTGTCTTGCCAACGTGTTGAAAACTATCCTAGAACTGATATGAGTACTCTGATTCAGATCCCTGTCAGCTCTTACTCTGTGCCCTCTAACAGAGAGATATCGCCGACATTATCTTAATGTTCGGTAACAGCCTCTTTCCCTTCACCTGCCTCTCTCGCACGCGGACACACATACACGCGCGCGCGCATACTTCACACCACTAACGACACAGTGGGACTCTATTGACAGGTGACGTCAAGTTTTATGATCGATACTGGGGCCAAAACCATCGTTAGGCTTCATCACAAACAGATACATGACACTGTGGATAGTTAAATAACTTGTTTGATGTGAGAAAACAAACTTTTGGGGCCTGAAGAGCTCGAGCTTTACTCCGAAACAGCAGGCAGCGGCCAGTTTGTGGCATGCGGAAATGAAGTCCAAATATAGGACTGGATTTGCACCCAGGTAAGACAATATAAGAAATGTAACTATACATTATCCCACAAACAAACATGAACACTTATATAGAAAGAAGGATATAAACTATTACAGGCAAGACAGGCGGCTGAAAAACACATACACGTCGGTGACAAAGAAACAATACGCATTTGGATAAAGTTAAGTAAACAAATATTCAGTGAATCTTACCTGTCGAAACACACGGAGGCGTTTTAGATTATTCCAGATCGGTGTTGTTTTCCTGGGGAGGAGGGCAGTTGTGTGTATTTCTCCTCACTTCTCTCCACTGTGTGTGCGCTGCGGCTGCTGCTGCTGCTGGCCAACAGTCCTCTGAACAAAAATGAGTAAAAGAAGCGTCACCTCAGCTCAGACTCCGCCCCCATCACCCCGACCCCACCCTGCCTCAGGCTGCTCCAGCTCCACACACACTGGGAGAGGCGGCGCTGCTCTGGTTTATTGTCGGGAACTGTAGTCAATAAAATAAACACCACATTGAAGTTTACGTCTTGAGAAAGCCTTAGGCAGTGTTGTAAATAAAAACAAAAATAAACAGTTTATCATGGAGGACCATGCGATAGGTTTATGAGAAAACTACAAGACTGGAAATATCATTTAACTTATAACTTTATCACACATGTTAAAGGTTTTTACATTTATACATTCACATATAGTAACTATAGCCCATGATACAGTATACAGTAGGTTATATGATGCGTTAACACAACAGCCCAGCTTATAGGAACAAAGTCCGAAGTCCAAATTTGAGCGGACCGACAGTAACAAATAAAGACATGTGGATTAATAGATATATAACAGCAGATAACACATGGTAGTTCATGAAGCACTTGATATCGTCGATATTAGTAGTATCATATTTGTGTTTTCATTCGTTTTTGTTCCTCATGCCAAAGAGGCAACAACGACGCTGTGTGCTGGCAACCATTTCGTGCACCTGTATGACGACCTGGCCACACCTTGATTACAGCACGAAACCATGAGACAAGATGAGTCACTGCGGCTGGGAAACGATTCGCCGTCAGAGGGGCTACTCACGCTATTTACAGAGAAACTGATACTATTATGTGTGTTTGTGTCATGTGTTTGACACAGCTTTCATTTTTATTGTTTGTCATTCAACAGTTTCTCCAGGGAGGGAGGGACACCGAGACTTTTAGAGATTTTTGTCATGTGATTGAGATAGAGCCTTACCTTGGTATTTTAATCTTTAATGTCACATACAATAGTTCTAATAAAAGTCTCATGATTTACAACTGCTTCTGTAAGACTGGACTGTGAAATCACAAAATCATAAAGACTATAGGGCTGCAACTAACAATTTTTTTCATAACATTAATCAATCTACTAATTTTATTTTTTTGATTTGTTCTGTCTCTAAACATGCAGAAAATAAAGATAAATGCTAAGGCCATTATGGTTATTTTAAATGCTTGTTTGGTCTAATCAGCAGCCCAAATCCCCCAAATATTCAGGTTACAAGAGAAGCAGTGAGGTAGTTACAATGGGCCCTAGAGACTTGACACTGGATAGCATCACCATATATGTTGTCCAGCAATCTGCAATGCATATCTGTATATGACAAAAAATACTAAAGAAAATAAGAAATTATGAATTTAATTTAACAATTAATTAGTTAATTTACAGTTATAGAATATTTGATTTTCAGAAAAGTTGATTTACAGTCATAGAATAGACATATAATTTTGTTATAGATGCTACAGACTGTTTTACAATATACATAACCCATCTGGCCTGGGAACCCCTTGGGGTCCCCCAGGAGGAGCTGGAAAGCATTGCTGGGGAGAGGGACGTCTATGGTGCTTTACTTGGCCTGCTGTCCTCACAGCAGGATAAAAATGGATGGATGGATGGAAAAAATAAACGTAATGGAAATGGGTTTGCCTTTTTCAGGGGTACATGTGGCAAATGGCACTGTTTTTAATTTAATGACAGTTTTTCTTTGAACACAGGCATATTCTCAATGTGGCAATCACTCATAAGGGCCCATTCGCCACCCAACGCTTTCTTAGAGGGCCCACTCTTTCTATGGGCCCCAGTGCAACCACACTGCCTTCACTGTCTTTATTTACAGCCCTTGAAGATAGCAAATATTAACATTTTAGATGCTGGAGTCAGGGAATTTCCTCCTAAGAAATGACTCAAACAATTATTACTACAATCATTGCTGGTAATAGACTTATCAGTTAATCAGCTAATCATTATCAGCTCCAAAAACTTTACATTCAAGTCAACATGGGACTGCTGGGTTAACTTGTTTTAAAGCATGTGTTGTGTAAGGAGGGAGGTGTAAGGAAACCACAACATGTGGAAATGAGGTTTCCATTGAATGCATATGGAAAGTCCAGAAGAGGTCAGACAACTGAGGATAAATTTATTTTAAAAATTGCTGCTGCTCTATTTAATCTGTAGGGGACTGACAGGAAAGGTACTCTGAGCACCACTCTGACATGTCAGTGCTCCTGCAGGAAAATAAGAAATTCATGACAGAGTGACTGAAAAATCTTTCTTTGCTAATTAATTTTAGACCTGTAATGGTAGAAAAATCATAAAAATCCCTCCACCTAGGCGCTGATGGTGTCATTAAATGAAACAGTAACGGAGTGTGGAGCTGCATATGTGACACACTCAGACTGGATGACAGTCTCAGATAGGTCAGGCTCTATACCATGTCCTGCCTCAGGGCATATTGTCATGGGTCTCTCCTTTGTGACCATTGTGACAGTCATCATCTGTGCCTCATAGAATGAAAGAGACAGGGGCGGAGGGGGACAAGGCATGCTGGGCCACTGCTGGTTATATAGGCCATTATAGCTGTCAGAGTGGACGTGCGGACTGACAGCTCTCTCTTTAAAAATAGCTTCAGGCCCAATTGACATTCTTGGGTTTTCATGTGTTGCTTGAGGGGCTTGACATTTATTAGACCATTCACTGAATGGAATAGTGGTTTCATAACTTCGTACTCTCTGAGCTGTTACTCGTCCTTGTCTATTGCATGTCTTTGACTTGTTTTTGGCTCTCTCAGATATCCCTGGACAGTGGACATGGGGGCAGCACTGACATGAATGCAGCCATTGTTTGGAGCACAGCAGCCTCTTTATTTTGAAAATTAGCCAGGAATTAAAAGAGTGGGATTCATGTGGGACTTCAGCTCATACTGGCTCTGTCAAAGACACCTGACTTTTTTATTGTTATTGCTCAGATTTAATAATTAGCTTTTGATGTTCATTTCTGTGTAACAGTCATTCTTTTGTGGGAGCATTTCTCTCTCACAGAGACGGCTTCTTGCTGACACTAATGAGCTTATGTGCAGGAAGTATGTTATCTATCTGTCTCTGTAATATGTCATATGATAAATATTAAGTCATAAAGTTTTCTTAATATCCCACAGGCTGTGGTCAAAAGATGTCTGCTCTGGTGTCTGGCAGACTTGGCTCCTGTAACCTCCCAGCATACAAACCATGAATCACTCTGGAAGCTGGAATCTGTCTTTACTCCAAGAGCAGGAAATGCTGATATGATGTCCCAGCTCTACAATACTTGCCTGTTTCACTCACCCTGGTCCTCTGCCTCTCACCCCACAGGAAATGGCCCCATTGTCCTTGGGAGAGGAAGTGGCCTGAAGCAGACCACTAGCTCACTGGATTGATGGAGACTGTGGTAAATTATTAATCATCACTTACAAATGGAAGACACATAGACACTGTAGCGTAGGCTGTCACTGAGGAATGTTTTGGAACAATGGACAGTGGAACTACAGCTGACCACCTGTACCAGGAGAGAGACACTCTGGTACTTTGAGTGTAAAGGCATGTTTAGTGGCTGTAGCATTTTCTGACTTAGATAAGTGTAAAATGAAGCAAGAACATGAAACAGGACAAGAAAAAGCATGTTTTTATTTGACCAGATTCTGTCCAGGTCGCAGGATTTTCCAAACACACAAAGAAACTGAGCTTGACAGCGTCTGACCTTGGAAACAGCAGTTGTCGACATAGTCTCCACTCAAGGTTCACTTACTCGCTAATTCTGGAGCTTTTCACCTCATCACACAGTCTTCATGGAGTTTGCTCACTCCTTATGGAGCTATTTGAAGCACTTGTCCTTTCACTTGAACTTCTTTCCATGGTGAGCTTAGAAACATCAGACAACACTGTTCCCACTCAAGGTTCACTCATTGCTTGTATTGGTGCTTTTGACTGGCACAAGCAACACTGTTTTGTGAAATTAAAGTGTAACTTCTCTATTTTTCAACCTTAACCCTATTTCCCATGTTTTTGTGTCTTTGTGACTCATGGAAACAGACTGCAATGTAACCACCTCTATAAGTCCTAGTTTTTGCCATTGAATGGCTCAAATTGTGTCTGACAACATTATGGAAAGGATCCCTACAGAGATAATCCTTTTTGTAAGATCTTTTTTGTGTCACCAGAAACAGCCCTGAAACTGCCATCCTCAAACCCACCAGACTCCATTTAAATAAACAATAATTTTACCACTGTAAAACACACTTGACAGAAAAACAAACAAACAAAAAAACCCTCACAGAAACCATCTTGGCTTATCTTTTCTCTGTTCCTCCAATCACTGACTTTATTTTGGTTGAAATAAACCCTTGATTCGCTCAGACAGATGTGAACATATGCTGGCTCTACTCACTCTTAAATTACTGTTTATTTAAATAGAGTCTGGCATGTTTAGTGATGGCAATTTTGGACCTGTTTCTGGTGAAATAAGAAGAACTTACTCATCAATAAAAGAAATCTAACGCTGTAAGGATCCTTCCTATAAAGCTGTCAGTCACTTAACAACAATCTGAGTCTGTCAGTGGCAAAAACAAGCACTTTTACTGGGCGTACAATGATGGTGCACAAAAGCCCTGAGTGGCTACATTGCAGTCAGTTTCACTGCTGGCAGCTGCAGCGCTCTCACTCAATATCATTTCAAAAAATTTTGTTACCATTAGTCACTCAGACACAAAAATAATTGAGCGAGAGATCCTGGAACCAGACAGTGTTGACTACAATCTTTCTGTTGGTTCAGACTTTTACCACTAGAGGTAGACAGAGGCTCACACAATCAGTCAACACTCAGTGAGACTGGAGGCACTTGTTGGGGTCAGATCAGATGTGTGTGAGTTTCTGTGTGTGAAAGTTTGAGGGTGCACAGTATGTCTGTGCACATTCTCAGGCAGGCTTGGTGGTTGGCTCTCATGGTTAAAATAGCTCAGCATTTGGTCCAGTCACATGTGGGTGTTCTTACCAGTTTGGGAAGATAAAGTAAGAGAGGCAGCTGGAAATAACCGCAGATGTTCTTTTAATGGCACACATAACAATCAGACAGATGTTAAGCTTGTAAAGGTCGCCGTTGCTAATGGAAGGAGATTTTGCTTGAGATATGTGAGTACACCATCAACACTTCTATCTGTTGCATGTACTGCGTCGGCTAAATGATAGCTAATCTCTGTTTATTTACTACCATTGCAGCCCCTCATCTGCTTGTAGTGTTTAGGTATTTCTCCAGCTGTCACACGCTCTGTGCAGGCTCTGTGTCAGATAGGACAACCAAAAATATCAACAGGGCATGCTGTGATTTCTCTGGCTTAAAATACTTTGCATGTGACCAGCTGCTAATATAGAGCCTTGCTTAATTTCCATTTGAGTCCATCAGCCTCTCGTATAGGCTATTACATAAAGTAGAATGACAAGTAAGAGAGTAAAGAAATCCTTGCAGGCATGGATGGATTACAGAGAGGGCCTACAGGATACAGGCCAAGGGGTCCAAAATGTCACTCTGATTAACATGTACTCTGGGTATAGGAGGGTATACCCACCTCTTTCTGTCCGTTTATAGTATAACCACCTATAAGCCAAAAAGCCACTGAAATATTTCAGAGAGTATATACAACTCTGCTTGGCCAACCTACCCATCAACCTAGCAGTACACCCACCTCATCATCTACCAATATACCACTGCATGTAGTGACCAGGAAGAGACTTAAAATGGCCCCAAAGAGACACAAAAGACCAAAAGGAAATGCAAAGGAACTACAAAGAGACACAAAATAACTACAAAAAGTTGCAAAACAACAACAAAGACATGCAAAGTTATCTCAAAGAGACACACAACAACTACAAAAGACCCAAAACAACAAAAAGATGCAAAATCACCACAAAATCCTTGAATTTTGCTCCTATGAAGGAGAGGTGGTGGGGCCTTTTGAATATCTGTGCCCAGGGACCTATTGTCTCATAATCCGCCCGTGTCTGCAGATAAGACTGGAAACCTGATCATTCCAGTCATTATTATTTTTATGTGGACTCAATTGACAGTTTCAGTAGTTCAGGCATTCCACTTTTCTAAAAACGTAAACAAAAAAAAAAACAATTATAAATCACCCAACTTTCGCATAATTTACTGCTGTGTGATTGAAAAATGGATTTCGTTTAGGACTACATGTCCCATAATGCCTCGCTTCCCAGATGACCAAATGGAACACGGAGCGGACCAGCCGTTGTGACAGCTGAGCTTCAAGTTTGCTGAGGGAAACTTCAGCGCAGACTACGACCTTGAAAAGACACGAATGAAACAGACATGTAAGTTAAATATGTTCCTCTTTCTTAACTGTCACTTCGCTGACATTTGTGTTTCAGACCTGTCGCTTTGGGGTGTGTTTCTTGAACTGTCCAAACTTGGTAAGGGGGAAATTTCCATACCGCTGCAGGGTGGGAGTCCTCCTCCTCCCTCCGGGGGTGGAAGTGTTGATGATGGGGCTCAAGTTGTCCCGTTTTTAACATCTTTGTAACACTTACCTCTGAGTTAACGCTTGAATTTGAACATTTACTTGAGTGACTCTTGGTCAGACGTGAAGAAGCAGTCGCTAATAAAGTATATTTGTGGCTACGTTAAGCTAGCTAATCTTCCTGATGGCTTTGCTAATTATGTTTCTACCATAACGGTAGCTAGCGGTAATACCTCAAAACTGAAATTAAGAGCCAGCGGTCAGCTCTTAGCCCATGACGTTTTTATTTTTTAATAAAATGTTTGTTATCTTACAGCAAAATGTTAACCACAGCCACATTTATCTGTAGTTTTAGCCTATTAGAGTACAAACGTCGCTTTCATCTTCAGCCCCCTCCTCTGCTCAGACACTCCAGTAACGTTACCTGAGGTTGCACCCTGCAGTGAACTTGCAGAAACAATGGCTCCTGTATACCTTTACTGTGGAGTCAGACAGCAGAGACACACACAGGAGGTGCACCCTCTGTGCACACATACACTGGTGGGACATGAATGGCACCTTTGTGTGTCCACCGCACATTATTCACTGTGCATTCAACACAACTGGCATCACTGAGGCAGAAAACAAAACACTGTGAAAACAACATGAACTCCAGTTATTATACTGTATGAAGAAAGAAGCACATGATTACCCTTTATGTAACACAGCCAAAGGGAAAGATTAATTAATCTGTCCCAACCTGTCCTGTTGAGCTCTCCTCTTTGTTTGTGTCTCTCATAACCTTCACACTTTTCATGCAAAGTGAAAACATGTTATGAAAGATATACGCTTGAAAGAACACTGTTCAAATTAATCAAAATGCATTTAAACATTTTTAAAGTGCACTGAATTAATTCTTTGTCATAAAGAAAACTGTGTATTGAACAGTAAGTATTAAATACTGGGTCTGTAGCACAGAGTTGTAAAAACTTTGAGTTGGCATTAAATGCTTGCTCAGATCAATACTTTTTCTATTTTTTGCTCTTTTTCTTTGATCAGACAGTCTCTGCTTTTACTGTAAATTATACTCTCGCCAATATTAGATCATTTTATATTTAAGCAAAGTGGTTGTTCGTCTGCTTGTCAGGTCAAGTTTGGTTTCTTTAAAAAAGGAAAATGAAATGTTTATGTTGTAAAAACATGTTTATATTCCTCAAAGTAAAGTAATAAAAAAAGCAATTATGGTATAGGCTCTACAATGCAGATTTCATATGGTCATTAGTATTGAGACATTTCAACAGACACACAGCCCTAGTTATCAGTGAATGTCACCATAGACTATGAATCATTACAGAGCTTAGAGTCATGTCAAGCAGGATTTCTCACTCACACTGTAACTCTCTTACAGTATTTCTTTTATTTTTTTTAAAGGTTTGTCTATCCAGATCACCAAAAGACTAAAATATAGGATGGAGTAGTTGTGGCAAACTATTGGGAGAAAAAAATACTTTCTTTACTTTTCTTTTCTCTTACTTTCTGCTAATATTGCTTGACTACAAACACTTCAATAATAAAAGTGTAAATTTCATTTCAGTTCTTGAGTTGTACACTTCTTTGCTCAGATTTTCCAAAAGCACTGTTCAGGATCATAATTCGTCTCTGTGTCCTTATCATTGGAACAAAGCTTGGACTCCTCGGATCATATAAATTGGTTTATTTGATCTTTTATTACATGATAAGTTGAATTATGATTATCATTAGCCTTTGGCAGGCAGGAACACACTTTTACCAACATTATTCTCTGTGTGTCACCTCTCCCTTTGTGAGGTGCATGGGTTCAACCATAGTTATTTTTCACTTTTCTGTATGTAATCTTTTCCTGCCATATATTTTTTTATTTGTTTCACTGTTAATCAGGCATAATTTTAGCCTCAGTAAAAACCTGCTGACCCAGAGTATTGGTCTCATTTTTAATGGAACTGTCTTGCTTTCCTGTCCATTTATTAGGGATTGCAAAGCCAAACAATCTCAATAGCTGATTACTCTAAATGCTGTCTGAATACCACATTAAGCATTATGACATATTTGCCAGTCTGTAAAGGTTTTTGAGGAGTGTAGAGGTGCTTCTTTAAAGAACAGATTTAGCCCAGAGAGTTCAGCACAGTTGAAGAATTTAAGCTCCTTACTTTTCGGGCAACATCTGGTGTGATGTAATTGAATATTTTAACTATTTCCTATGATATCATGACTGTATCTGGTTACATGCTAAATAACAGAGGGGGTGGGAGTCTTGCAGCTATATTAGAACAAGTGGAAGCTCCATTAAAACCCCACAATGCCCTTTTTTGGTAAACATGTAGTCCTTAAATAAGACTTGCCTAGATTGCAGTGTAAACACAACTGATCAGAATCTGTTTCCAAGTGTCAGTTTTTAAATGTTTGGAAATTAAGTTTCCTTACATACCACATATGACAGTTATACTGCTCAGTGCGTTTGAGAAGAAGTCAAACACTGTAGCATAAATAGTACTACTCTTTGTTTTGGATGTTATATTTACAGTATACTTGTTTGTTCTTATGACTTAGCCAGTACAGTGTGATTTTTGTCCCCAGTATTATGTTAAGCCAGATTTACAAACAGTGGCGGCCTCTGTGAGGTTCATGTTAAACTGGTTGCTGCAAACACCACTGATATTATCTTTAAGTGAATGTGTTTTAATTACCCCCCCAGCATGTGGCCTGAACTTCTCATGAAGACAAATCCCAGATAAGGACAAACATGTGATATAAATCAGGTCAAAATGATGTCATGGTGGACATAATGATGAATATTAATGTTACAGTTAAATAGAAGCATACAGTTATGACAAGGCTAAAAGCTCCATAGGTCTTTGTAACAAAATTGGTTTCTTCACTTCTAGACAGCGAGTAATTAATCACTGATTACTGTTTGTAAATCAGTAACCAGTAGTGCTGGGAACAGACTTGGCATCGTTGCAGTGATAAAGGCTGAACTACAGTATAGTTATAAATCTAATTTGGATAGCACAGGGCCTGGAGCTGTGCAATCTTTGGCTGATGCAAATAACTGCGTCCACAAGGAAACTGGACATCCTGACGTGCTGCTGTAGTACAACAATTGGGTCAAGTGCTGGTTCACAGACCTCTTGCTCTTTTGAAGTTAAGCTTGTCTGTCCATTGTGTCTCAGACTCACATCATGATAAACCAGCACGCCTTTTCTCTGTACAGTATGTCCCTCCTCCTCCTCCTTTCTCCCTTCAGCCCCACCTCCACCCAGCCTCACTGTTGCTTCCTCTCTCGACAGGACACACTCAGGACAGGACAGAAGCCGGCCGGTAAAGCAGCCCAGAGAGCACTTCATTTAATGGACACACACTAACGGAGACAATACTATACATACACAGAAAATCACATGCTAAGATAACTAGTGGAGCAGCAGCCACAACAGCACAGTAAGTCTGTTTCAGTTTTTTAAATTAATATATGCCTCCTGGCTTGTCCAGTGTTATTAGCATTTAGCTAATGTTTGTTGCTGTACCCAGTCTGTGTTGATTAGCCCTGATCTAACTCAGGAGCCTTTACCTGTATATTTTTCTACCCTCATGGTACTTGTCTTGTCAACATGACTGAACTGAATAAAAGGACGGGTTTTTTTCTGCCTAATTGTGCCACTTTGTGAACAAAAAATCAGAATTTATGAGGGATTTACTGCCATATGCTGTTTATGTCTGTTGATCATTTTGTTACTGTAATTTTTTAAATTTAGCTTCAGGCTTGTCTCTCTGTACTCGTGAACCAATCCTGCTGATTAGATGTTTCAAGGCAATTTTATATGTTGTTCTGATGTTTGTCTCTGAACTGTCAGATGTGACAAAGTGAGGGAGACTTCCCTTCTTATTTTCTGTCTTTTGTTGCTTTATGTTCAGTTGTTTCTCATCACAACACATAGGAATGCCTAGCTATTAATCTGAGCAGCTGGGACTCATAACATAAGACACTGGCATTCATTGTTGCACATATTGACCTCATGCTGTAACTGTCATTACAGCTGACAAAGCTTCTCTGTTTAATTTGATTAATTACCAAAGGAGGCTAATAGGGCAATAATAGAGAAGCTGTATGATGTGAAATGTGTACAATAGAAATATATATTTTTCCTTGCTTGGTGTCATTTCAAAGACACTTGGTGGTTTACAGTAACCTGCAACACAATGAATGCAATACACATGAGCAACAGTTTAATCTGGTTTAACTTTAAGGCAGTTAATGTCATGTGTGGGTTGACCTCCATTATTTTTTTTCCACATTTCAGTTACATATTTAACTCTTGGGTTGTGGCCTCTCTTAAGAGAAGTGCTCACACTCAGGGAATCTTGTGGCTAAGGTTGGATAAATTTTTCTTACATATTCAAAAGGCAAACTGATATGCTTCTTAAAGACAACAAAATGTATTTAGTATTTAGTATTAGATTCAAAAAAGGCTTTAGATTGCCTGTGTGGCGTAATCTGTTGTGTTAGTAACATATTAGAAAGTCAAAATAGTGTCTGAAGGCTGACTTTGGACAGATAGTACTGATGCACATTTGCAGAATGGAGTAATTATTTTAACCTTGCCTCTTGATCTGTTAGTCACATTTTCATTTTAAGGTTAGGCAGTCAGTAACTCAGCAGGCTAGCTCTCTGTTGTACACTATCCTAATTTTTTAGCTCTGAGTCAGACAAGTTGTTTCTGCCCAAATCTCAAAGATCTACAGAGTGACTAAGTTTGAGTTTGGGTCTGATGGTTTGAACCAAAGTTTTGCATGTTCCTTACAGCTCCTGGAGCAGATTTAAAGGACCACACGTTGAGTGAAAAGAGCAGATTGCCCTTTAGAGAGTGAGTAATAGGTATTTTGGTTTTTGCAACCACTTTCTTTTCTTGTGGGGTTGCTGTCCAGATATAGCTCTCCCAGTTGTCAGGGTGACATTCTTGCTCACGTTAAGGTCTTCTTTACATCGGCCTGTTGTTTGTTTCCCATGGCCTTTTCCTCCATGTCTGTGCTATATGTTTTTCAACTTTATCTTTATATCTGCTCAGTCTAGCTGTGAGAATGTCTCTCTCATTTGGTCTTGTCCCGCTCATCTGGTAACCCTACTCTTTCCTAGTACTGT
The DNA here is from genome assembly GCA_019142605.1 of Cephalopholis sonnerati. Lineage (NCBI taxonomy): Eukaryota > Metazoa > Chordata > Actinopteri > Perciformes > Serranidae > Cephalopholis > Cephalopholis sonnerati. The sequence goes on from JAGQAX010000003.1 coordinate 20,315,237, forward strand.
CATTAATCAGTTACATACAACATGCAAATTTGGTAATTGATAAATTGTCACTCATCACTGGTTCCAGCATCTCAAGTGTGAGTCTTTGCTGTTTTATCATAAACTGTACATATAACCGAATATATTTGAGTTTTGCGTTGTATGTGAGACAAAACAAGCAATTGAAAGAAGTCACACTGTGCTCTGATTGTAATTTTCCCTGTTTTCTATGATTCTGTAGACTTGATAATGAATCGATATATTCAAAAACATGACTAACAGGCTAATCAGTATTTAAACTAACCTTACGTCTACTCTTTCCTGTCATTTTTCGGGTTTCATCTGTGCCGCCTGTCCATTTCCCAAGCCTTTCCAGCTCTCTGTAATATCACAGACTTCTGTATTTGTTTTGTATCTGTCATCATATCCTGTCTTTTGTCATGGTGTAGGCTTTGTGTTTGCATTTTGATTACTTTAGCCTGGTATTAAAACAAAATATGTTATTAGTAGTATAACAAATATCAGCACAGATATGATTTTACAGCACCTATGGACGAGATCCATGACCATGTGAGAGATGACACCAGGCTGTCTGTGGAGTGTAAAATCCTTGTTTAAATTTTATACTCCCATCTCTCAGCTGTTCCATCACTCGCCTTTATGATTCAATTCATCCTGTTAATGGTTAACCAAACAATTCTTCTAATTCAATGCTGGAGGAGTCTAGTGCTTTAGAGCAACTGTCATTTTGCAATAATGAGTACATGATGTCATTTCTGGGATAATAACTGTCGTCTGACAGGACACCGGTTACACAGGCAATTTTTATGTGGCTGTGTGAACATGGTTAGAGATAACATGGAAAAGGAAGTTGTAGTTATGACTAAAGCCTGGCTGGTACAAGAGGTTCAACGCTGGTGCCCATATTGGAATTGGAAATGATATATTAGTTGATATTAATTTTCTTTACACAACACATTACATAAACTTTTTATGTTACATTTGTTTTATTGGCTCCAGTTATGGCTACTGCCTACTAAATTTAATAATAGCAAGCTAAAGGTTTTAAAGAGATTCAGAGTTGGCTGATTTATTACAGTGTATACAGTATTTTTCTCAGGAAGATTTGTGTCTATCTGGTGATTTGGTCATATAATGTGTGTGTGGCAATCACTACTGAAACGAAACAACATTTTATTAAAGAGTACTTAAAGAATCAAGAACTATATAGTAATCATGCAAACATAATGAAATTACAAATGTGTCATCCTCAAAAAAGGTGCACACTATTAAAAACCCACAAATGATCATTTGTACATCACTCACCCCGTGTTACTTTAAATTTGTGAAGAAAACTGTTTTTCTCGCATGCTTCCAGGATGAACGAAGAATCCAAAAACTGAGAAAATTCTTGATAAAAGGAAGTAAAAGGGGCCATATTTAACAACAGCAAAAAATTATCAAAACATATGTTTATAAACTGTTACAGACCTTAACCCTTCTGCAGAAACAGTCTCAGGCACAGACAAGTAGTGTGCCTGAAAAGTCTGGTGCATTTAAACTCGGTTCAAACATATGCACATGCTTGAATAGTAAGGTGTTAATTAAATGCATTTGTTTGGAAAGTACTGAGCATACAACTGGATAAATTAGACTTAAATTATATTGCACAAGTTATGTGACAGTTTGTAAGCAGATGTTAGAGTTTACTTCAGTTCATCAAGAATTTTCTCTGTTTTTGAATTCTTTGTTTACTGTTTGTTTCTTCACTACTTCAGCGTAACACAGGGGTTACAGAGTTATTGATATACAAGTGATCAATTTCTGGGTTAAGTGTTTCATTAACATCAAAAGTTAGCAGCCCAGTATGAAGTCATGTTGATGACATGAGCTGTTATTTCTGTCTACCTTTTTTGGATTACAGTAGAATAAATGATCAATGTGATAGTTCAGTCCTGTATGAATGTCACAGTTGTAATGTGATATTGTAGCCTGAGCAGCAGAATAATGTATTGGTTGGCAACAGGGATAGACAGATCTATTTCTTGTCAAACATCATATTGCACTTTGATTGGTCCATAAATGTCTTGTGATGCAGAGTGTCCGTGTGTGTGCAGCAGGTTGCAGGTACTGTGAATTGTTTGCTGAGTTAATGGTGTGCTCAGAACGTGAACTGATGCACGTCCGCTTATCTCTGGACCGAAACATACTGCGTACACACTGTTGGGTCATCTTATCCTCCCTGCTGATTAGGTTTAAATATTGAATCCAGCCTGATGTTGGGATGTCGGCATTTTCCACAGATGAGGTCAAGTAATGTTGATAAAACATAGAACAGGAGCTTTTGAAGAACTTGACTAATTAAAATATTGATGATTTTCTGTTTTTCTAGCTTGTGTTGTGAAATGGCTACCATATGAAATTACATAATTTTCAGAAGTAGTTTATGCTGAACATTGCAGTAGAGCAGAATATCCAAAAGCATATATGTAAAATCCTCTAACGTCATTTCACCATTATGGCTGCAAGTATCCAGACGATGCATTATTCTCTAGTGTGCTGAAGGCCCATGTAGTGGAGTGCATGCTGGAGTCAAGTGAGTTCATTTGCACTCCAAAGCATTTAAGGCACTTAAAGTTAAGGCCCTAGGTACTGTTACTGTAATTGTTAATCTCACTGATGTTTAGGGAGATTTTTAAGAAGTAAACAAATTCAAAGTCAGTCTCATTTTTTACTCCCTCAACTCCCTTTTTATAATAATAACCTCGGAGAACAGATGTACACTGCCCTGTAAGTCATAAAAGCAAACATTCACTGCCTGCTATTATAAGTTGAGAGAGACAGACTTTGCTTTTACTTTCATTCTTATTCCCTTTAACCCACATCTTTTACTTTGCGTCACGCAGAGGCTCTCCTGTCATTATTTGGTTCAGGGACTCCTGAAAGGTAATTTGAAGGTTGGTCACATGAATGAGTAAGAACCAAGGGCATGCTGACCGCCAGATACTCAGTTAATCAATGAAAAGTTTATAAAAATGGGCTGCCTTTCAACGTATTGATGTGAGCTTTTTAGACCAAAGCTACAGTAGCTACTTAAAAAAAAATCCTTCTCTTTTCTCCATACCTTGTCATTTAATTTCATGGCAGTTTACGAGGAGTGCTAAATTATACATCATGTATTTGTTAACTTAAGCATTTGCTAAACAGATCTCCTGAGTTTACCTGTCTTTCACTGCATTTCCTTTTAAATTTTAAGATGTACTGTTGTAGTTCATATCCCTCTGATTTCTAAATCATTAAGATGGAAAACACTGCTACATTGTTCAGTCACAGTAGATAATGTGGACTTTGCTGCATGAAGGAATACTGGCCGTTTTTCCTGTTTTCTGAGTGAAATGTTGAGAGTTGTAGATCCCTTTGGCTAGTTAAAAAAAGAGTTCAGAAGAAAAGAGCCTTTTGGCTAGCATGCAGAACAAGCCTCCCTTAATTTACTAGTGTGCTACTACCCATGTCTCAAGTGCACCCCTCCGTCAGCCGCTTCAGTGTCCTCCCTCCCTCCCCCTTCCTCTTTCCACTTCTCTTTCACACTGTGTGCCTCTGCTCACGTACACACCCTCCTGGAGGGGCATTGTTTGCACAGACTACCAACGTAGAGCTTTTCAAACACCCTCTATATCTGTTGAGGTTAGCTCAGGTCCAGTCCAGGCTCCAAGGTCAAAGGCAGGATAAACAGTTGCAATTCAAGCAAGTAGCATTAAACGCAGGCTTTCTTACTGTAGTTCATGTGATTCATTTTGTAATTATTTTATTAGATCAATGTCACATTGATTTTGTATACAGTTCACTTTCAAAAACCCTCGTGGCATTTTCTGTTTTGGCCAGTTACTCTGCTGCTGCCTCTAGACGCAGAGGTTGGTGCGCTAATCTTCTCTGCAGCTTCATTATGTTCTGTATGAGTGATGCTCGAGCTGATTACTCAGCGGACATTTTTTTTTCTCTGGCATCCTGCCTAGCACAGTAAAAAAGATGAGAATACAAAGGAGGGAGAGATGGCTAATAACCGTGTCCCCCAGTGTCACCCCTAAGTGGCTGACATGGCCTCGCTTGGCTGCGTGGTCAACAAACCAACAGTGTGTTTCACTCACAGCTAAATTGGAACTGACAGTACTAATGTGAAAAGCTCGGACATGCCTGTGTTTTTTCTCTCGGCATAAGTACAGTAGCTTTTGTTCTGTGTGCATGTGAAATTAAGATACCTTATACCCACAGAGTCTATGTTAGTTGAATTTCAATTCTGTTGTGGATAAGTTTAAACGAGAACCTTTACTCAACTAAAAACACACATCCTGTAGACTAACTGTCAAATATAGTACATTTGATGTGTTGGAATATAAAAGCTGAAGTGTGTGCACGCGGGGTGACTCCTCTGACATCTGTAGGAGAGAGAGTATTGATGGAGTTATGTTGGCCACAAACCAAAACACTCAGCTGATTGGATGAATGGTGGAAAGCAGAGGAGGGGACTAGACCAAAAAGGATAAAGGGAAATAAAGGGCTTCTGGTGGTGATAGTGATACTGGTGCTGGGGGGTTGAGTTCATTTCAAGTGTAAGCATATGGGTGTGTTAGGATGTATACACAGCTGCAGTCTTCAGCTGTGTGTGTCATGTGCACGTGCTCGCCCTGTACTTAACATGATAGGCTAGTAGCTGTTGCTTTAATTGGGCCTAACCCTTTGCCCTCTGTCTAGCATGTTTTATTGACTTGCAATAACTGGGGCGAGGTATCAAGTGTCCTTTTGTTACCAGCCTGGATGAAGCATGAATCCTTTATGTGGTCTGAGTTTATGATGAGAAGAGCATTATTCCAACCGTTTAACAGCTTAAAATCTTTGTCATAAATATACCTCAGTGTATTTTGACTAAAAAGACTACGATCACTTCCATACATACAACATCATGCCTTTATGCTTGTAGTGTATTTTTGTATATCACCACATTTATGGTTGCCTTTATAGCATGCAGATATGTTGCCGTGCTGGCAGATATGTAAACTAGATTCAAATCTGTTTCCAGTCACGTTTCCATTTTCTTTAAAGGCAAAACTATATACCTTATGCACTCAGTTGCCACTTTATTAGGTACACCTAATGTAAAGCAGTCTAATAAAATAGTCCTGCAATACATCTTTTATGCAGGTTATGATCACTTTTGGAGGATGCTGTCTGTGGTTGAATTGTATTGCATGATACAGACAGGTGTTTCTGTTATTTAGCCTACCCACATTGATATTAACTGGGTGTATTAGACTGCATTAATTTTAGCTAGGTGTACCTAATCAACAGAAATTGTAAAGCTTTCAACATAAGAGATTTTTCTTTTCCATATGTGTATACTATTGGCAATATTTTAAGATAGCTGACATAAATGGTATATACTGTGTGTATGTCAGATCAGTGCAAACCGTATGGGATAAGACACACTCTTCTTCCTAGCTGTAGCTACTGACGTAAATGGTTCTGTGTGTAATCTATACAGCACGTATTGCCCCACGCTGTGTGTGTTTAAAAGGGGTGTTACAGTTATGACGAACCTGATCTGTGTGTAGCTTCAGGCAGTGGTAAGTCTATCTGTGTGACCCTAAAACAGACAGGATGCCAGGCCCTGCTTTGCTTCTAGTGAAAGGCACTTTGGTCAAACAAAAGGTTATTTGATGCTGGGAGAGTTCAGATCTTTTGAAAAATGAATGAGTCTCAATTACTTATCAGATAAGATGTATTAAAAACTGCCATCACTGAAGTTGCTGTGTTTTATGATAATTGGTTCCTGTTTGATCACAGATATGGCCTCTCAATTATGGCAAAAATCATAACTACAGCAATTTTAGTCAATAATAAAATCCCTATTATTTGACACCATTACTGTATGACTTTGGAAACACCATGTATTTATTTATTTTTTTTTAAACTTGTATTTTTAACAGTAGATTTTCTTGAGCTTTATATGTAATTCAACTATTAGTAAAAATACAGATCATTAAAAAATAAATGAAGTAATTAATAAATACATTTAAATAAATAACATAAAATGAATTAAAAATAAATTAGATCGCATTAAATAAGATCAACTAGGTTGTAACACTGCACTTCCACAGCCTATTGAAAAAAGACTAACAGGCACTATTATCATTTTATCTCAGTTATCTTGTTTTCATAATTGCTGGGAGCCAAAGTTGTAATTGAAAATAAAATTTGATTAATTTCCCAGCCCTAATCACAAGTGTACAGTGTATTAGAGTAACACTGCACAAATAATTGAGGAATAAAAGGTTTGAAAAATACAATATGACCCAACTCAATTTTCAAATCAGGTGAGGCTGCAGTTACTAGTATGAGAGATGGTATGTTCTTTGTTTTCTAACTAATTGAGAGTCTACAGTATGCGAAGCCATGGTAAAACAAAACCTTGATTATAGTCCCACAGAGTAAATGTTATGCAATGTCTCAGTTGTTCATTAGATATGCTGAAAAAATCTGAAAGATTGAAAACAAACTGTCATCACACCATATTGCGGTCCAGGCATCCAGCACTGTATATGATTGGAAACATTCGTGTTGTGCAGTGCTATATTAAAGACATTTCTGCACATAGTTCCTATAACATTCTAATGTTGCTGCCCTCTTTTCTCCTGTCTTTTGTTCTCTTTCCTCCCCATTCTTCTCTTTAGTCTTTACCTTCTCAGTCAGTCAGAGCCTGATGCCCGGGAAGCCTGCATTGTCTCCCTGAACCACCAGGGGGCGCCAGTCCCACAGCGGGACACCCAGCTCTGAGTTTACCTTCACCCTGAACCCTCCAGCCCCAGCCAAGCTGTCCCACCCTGCCTCTCCTCCCTCCTCTTCTTCTCCTCCTGCACCTCTTTCTCCTCCCTCCTGGCCCCCACAGGCCCACCTGGACTCCCAGTCAGCCTTCTCCCTCCATGAGGGGCGGGGGGAGGCACCGGGGGCCCTGGATGTGGACCCCCAGCCCTTTCATCTTGACGTGGGACAGCGACCCTGCCATGATGTGTCAACTTTAACAGGTAATTCACAAAGGAGGAATATCTTTTGTATATATTGTATAAAGCAAATATAAATAATAAGTGCATTATCTAGATATCTAAATAAAAAGCTCACTCACTCACCAGTCTGCAGTTTACTTACATGTTCATGTTCACCAGAAGCACAAAGGTTATTCAATTATGTTTTGAATAGAGTGCAGTTGTGAGAAAGAGTGCAATGTAGGTTCACAGATTTATCAGTAGAGGGCAGTGTGCCGTTGTAGATGACATGTCAGTGTTATTGTAGTTTAAAGTGCTGCTTTCTTTCTCTTTCTTTGTTTTCTTTCCTCATACATAAACTCATACACTTATGGAAAATTATACAAATTCACATATGTGCAAACAAACACTCCCCACATTCAGACCTTTGTTCAGACCTGCCAGAGTTGGAGATAGTGAGCCTCCTATCAGAGGGTAAGCCCAACTACACTCTTCGTGCGGACAGTGTGTTTGGATACGACAATGAGGACTGGCTACACACCCCTCTGCTGCCCCCAACAGTCGTTCTGGGACTCACATACGAGCAGATTGAGGAGACACTCAAGTACTTCTGTGAGTACTGTTTCATATGCACTCAACTATGGAGTTAGATTAGTCTCAATATTAATAAATGCACACAGAAGGATTCACAAATGCATGTTAAGATTTATATATAAATGACTCTCTCCACACAAATATTTTCAATGCACACACATATATTTGGCATTTTATATAAATGTAAAAAAAATCCACAAATAACCAAAAAAGTTTCACAAATGTATTTCTGATGCACACACAAATATTTATTGTTTTAAATATATGCAATTTTCAGCAAAACATTTGTGGATGTTGATACATTCATATACAAATGCTTTTATTTTGTGAACCTCAGCGCATTCGTGTGTGAATCTTTTTGAGACTCCCCTGACGTGACCCGATCCACAAATGCATTTTTTCTACCAAGGGGATATAGGTAGCCAATCAGATGTCTCCTTCCTCTTCAGCCAATCACATGAGCGTCCCGCTACCACCCCCACATGGGGTATGTTTTAACGTCGTAGTGTCAGAGGGTGGCAGTAATGCACAACTACATTGTTTGCCGACCGCCAAATTAATAAGGACGAGAAGAAGAAGAAGCAGCAGCAGACAGCGGTCAATGCAGAGCCCCGGGTCAATGGTCCGTTATCCGGTAATTACCGGACTTTGACCGGTAAAATCTGCCGAAGTCCGACATTTTTTAACACCGCCGGTCCAAATGTCCGGTGAAAATATTCCCTCCAAGCACAATTTGAATTAAACATGTCAAAGGATTTTTTTCATTTTGTTTATCTAGAGTTTTTATTGCATATATATTTCAATAGCGAACTGACTTTTTTATTTCAAGTTGGCAGCACGCCGCGTTATTAACACTAGGACCGCCAACATTCTAGCAGCGGTCAGCCAGACCGTCATACACAATTCGACTGTTTTTGCTCAGAAGCACATCAAGAAGTTGTTGTTGTTTTTTTTAGATAAACGTACCAGCAATTAAATTTAATGAACAAAATGTCACAGTCAAGAGGATCAGCAAACCTTTCAACGCCTCATGTCAATATACAAGTCAGCTTTTTAAAATGTATTTAATTTTTTTACCGTGCGCATTTTTTTCGCTGCTTCACGTCTCCATTGATAATGACAATTAGCACTCTTAGTACACTCTTAAATAACAAATAGTATATAACTTTTAGTCTGCTATATTGTTGACTATATAGTGAATTTTTATAAAATATTGCAGAAGAAAAGACATAAAGACCGAAATAATGAGAGGATTTTTAAAATTATTTTGATGCTGCTGCTCCCCTCCTCTCTGCAACTCGGGAAATTCGTTTCACTGAGAAACACACACACACACACACACACACACGGACATATACGAATGGATGAATGGATGACGGATGTACAGCTTGAGGTTATTGCTACAATACAGATTAATACACAAAGCAAAAACACTTAAACCAGACAGGCTATGGGCACGAACAAATGCAAAAATAACTGCAGAAAATAACATGAAAAGAGGACCCAACAAACAAATGAACAAGGGCACGATCAACACGTCGGAAAGCCGATCACGTTGTCCGGTGCCAATTTTTTCTAGAGGGAACCCTGGTCAAGAGCTGACCCGGGGCTCTGCATTGACCGCTGTCTGCTGCTGCTTCTTCTTCTTCTCGTCCTTATTAATTTGGCGGTCAGCAAACAATGTAGTTGTGCATTACTGCCACCCTCTGACACTACGACGTTAAAACATACCCCACGTGGGGGTGGTAGCGGGACGCTCATGTGATTGGCTGAAGAGGAAGGAGACATCTGATTGGCTACCTATATCCCCTTGGTAGAAAAAATGCATTTGTGGATCGGGTGACGTCAGGGGAGTCTCAAAAAGATTCACACACGAATGCGCAGAGGTTCACAAAATAAAAGCATTTGTATATGAATGTATCAACATCCACAAATGTTTTGCTGAAAATTGCATATATTTAAAACAATAAATATTTGTGTGTGCATCAGAAATACATTTGTGAAACTTTTTTGGTTATTTGTGGATTTTTTTTACATTTATATAAAATGCCAAATATATGTGTGTGCATTGAAAATATTTGTGTGGAGAGAGTCATTTATATATAAATCTTAACATGCATTTGTGAATCCTTCTGTGTGCATTTATTAATATTGAGACTAATCTAACTCCATACTCAACACATGGTGTGTAGTGATGGGATTAGCAGTGACAGGGTCCGTGGGCTTAATTGACGTTAAACTCTTCTTCATGTTCCCCAAATGACCTTTACACCTTTAAAGTGAAATATTTTGGGACTGTGTGTGTTGGGTTAAAGTCAAGGAAAGAGTAACATGAAATGATTAGACCCTCATTTGAGGGCATTTCCTTGCAGTGTTATCAAAAATACATTGGTTTGTTTTTGGCGTATTGCTGCCTTGATACTGGGGCTCATGTTTCAACACGTTTTACTGCTGCTTTGTGGTCATTTTTAGCCTTTGTTTTCAAGTTCAGTATTGGCTCATGTGAAGTGAAGGTTTGCTGAAAGTTAAGGTGTCACTTTTAATGGCTGGCCAAGACGTACAACACAGCAGTTTTGTATTTGGCAGGTGCTTAAACAAATTTAAAAGGAAGGTATTAACATTAATGAGAGGGTGTACCTACTGTTCAAGAACAATATCCATCAATCTCTGGCCCTGCTTACACCTGGTATTAACATGCATCCTAGGGTCATCAGATCACAAGGGGACAGCTCTAAGTACAGGTGTGAAAGCACCCAATGCCTCATCAATGCGTCTTGAGATAGCAACTGCTCAGACTACATTCAGAGTTGGTCTTGGCTGCACATGGCTAGTTTTTTCAGCAGTGCGTATACTCATATGTCCTGGGCCACATTGAAGAACCGCAGTAGCAGCAATTAAACAGTCTAAAAAAACCATACACTGATTCAAACTAACTCGACTTTGTCGTCAAACCCATTAATAACTATGAGGTAACAGCTATGTGCTATGTGAACAGTTAGCCTGATAGTAATTTATACAGCAAAATGCCAAATATTCTTCAGTTCCACCTTCACAGATAGGTGAAAAGTGATAGTGAAAACATAATTGTTTGTTAGTTGTACATTTGTTCACTTGTTTGCTTGGTCAGTAGAATAACAAAACCTTTTCCTCTACTCCCATATTTTGCCCAGAAATGACAATGAACATTAGTGTCTGTGTGTATTTTTTCACTGACCCGAGTGTGTGAAGCCTAATCTCTCCTCCACACACTCTGCCACATTTGTGAGCCACAGATGTCATAATGTCACCAAGCCGATTAACCTGTCGTCACTTGGCTTCCTAAGCAGTTTCCACTGAAGCGCCACAGACAGCATATCCTAGTGGCCACTCTGACATCATGATGACATTGTTGGCAAGTCAGGTGCTGCAGCAACCCAAAAAGGGTTTAAGATCAGATGCAGAGGTTGTCTAGACCTGTGGGGTGATGGGAGGTTGTGTGCATCCACACCATAGCTACAATAAGGCTTTCTCTTGTTCTGTAGCTTAGACCTGTGGTTCTAAACCTTATTTATTTCAAGGATCCCTAAACTGATACACATTAAGTCATGGTGGACCCCGCATATGATATTATTTAGCTTCAGGGACCCCCAGCTGAGAAGATTTTGGTTGTTACATATGATTAATACCAAAATTCTATAGTTGTCAGTCACAGTTGAGATAACAATGGAGGAAGTGAAACCCCAGGACAGTCACTCTTATGACTCCTACTCACATTGGACTCACTTCTATTGTGAATTAAATAGTCAAAATAAACTATTCCCCATTTTTCTTGGGAACCCTGCAGAACTCACTCAAAGACCCCTAATTAAGAATCACTGGCTTTGAGGCTCCTCTGTAACGCAGAGCCAGCAAATTAGTGGTTAGGTCAGCAACACGTGACATTCAACCCACAGTGTGAATGTGCAAATATCTGCCATATTTACTTTGTCATGATATCTGAAAAGGAGCTGTATGTGACATTCAGAGCACTGATATAACAGCAAACAACCATTTGCTACGTAAAGATCCTGAGCAGAGAATGAAGTCAAGTCTCTGTGTGTGTTGAAATATAATCTCCTCTGTTCTTTGTTGTGGTAGATGAACCTGCTGGCAACCACCACTCTTCACTGCGCTCATATGGTGGTTACTGCTAATGTTGAGACGTTGTCATTGCTGAAACATAACGCCCCTGCTCCAGCCCCCCAAGGTTAACCATGTTAGTTCTGTTAGCACTGTTGCTGTTGTTAGCCCTGTTTGCACTGTTAGCTGTTGGCTCAGCCATCTCTGCACTGAGAGCCATGTGCAAACAATCCAATGTCAGACTCTGAATCATAGATATGCTCTGAATGTTGCACACAGCTCCTCTAAGAAACTTTGCTCCGCTGTAACGTAAACTTGCGCTAATCATAATTATTTGCCCCATTATCCACAGTACATTTTGTTTACCATATTTTCTTCTACTACATTGCCAGATACATTTTTGTGTTTTTTTCTCCAATAAATTACAAGAGGCACTATGTAGGTGTATTTTAACAGTATCTTAGGAAAGATCCAAAGTTTATTCCAAGATATCCCCTCCTGATGACCTTGCTTCATAGTGATAGGATTTCATGAGATTGTATGGCTGCATCCTCATAATGCTCGCTCGGCTGTACCCTGCCGGTGCCAAGCCACATGTTCCTATCAGGACCAGGACAAACTTGCCCCATGCAGATTGTGCCATGCTGTGCCACGCTGCAGTGTTTGACTCTTTTTGGCAGGTGACATATGGTGTTGTTTGTTTTTAGTGTTCTCTACTTTAGCTCACTGCTTCCTTCTCTGCACCATCTGTTTGTGTTTTAATTCCAAATTTACTCTGCGTCTGCGTCCTATCCCTGACTTGACAGTTACTGCTGCTCTATGGAGCGTTTTTTTAGTACTTTTCGGTTGATTGTTTTTTAACAGTCAATAACTTTACTGTTGTGCATTGGTCTTAACGCCCTCATAACCCTTGTTTCCAGTCACAACAAGCAGCTGTTTTTAATGAAAAAGCTCTGATAAACCCACTGTGTGCTACCTGTGCAGCACCAAACACTGACTAGCTGGTGAACAGAGTTGAGCATTTGACAGTTGAGGAGCCAGATATTTTCCTCAGAAACTGGTGGATACGACTCAGACATATTGCTTTGTGTCTGTTGTATGTGTAAATAGGCAAATGTTTGCTAAATGATTTGTCAAATCAACTTTATATCAACAAAGTTATAAACTATATAAGGACATTATACTTGTGTGAGCGTCTTGTTGCATTGCCCTCAAGGTGCATCCCCTACAAAAACAGATATTTTTAATGCCTGGCTATCACTTTGTGTTTTCTTAACTTCTCAATTTCAGTAGTTGCACATAGGCGACTTTGATTATTGAAAGATTTAGCGGAAAAAGAATAGATTATATTTTTCAGCCATTTTATTTTCTATAAATAACTGGTAAAATCAAACACATTTTCTCCCGTGTGAAAGCGTATGAAACAGAGTTTTGAAACCTAGTATGATAGTAGTTATGAACTAATTAAACCTCAAATCACATTTCGTTGGAAAAGCACAACCAGTATTACAAGGAAGCATTTGATTAAGCCACACCTAAATTAAAATCAATGACATGCAAAACCACTAATCCACAACAAGGAGTACATGGGAAATGATCATAAATCAACACAGCCGTGCAGTGCTGCAGAGGGAGCTCACTTGTCTAGTGAAATAATAAATATTCTCTGCAGCATGTGTTGGTCTTGTGTTGGGGAGTTGGCAGACTGTGTGCATGTCAGACCTTTAATAAATAATGATTGTTTATGTGTTAGATCAGAAATACGAGCACTACGTGATTGTTGTGTGGGCTGTATTTCACTGCGGGTCAAAACAATGTTGTAAATGACCTTTCAGGGTGTTTCCTCAGACAAATATTGACTAGAGATATCAGCTCTCAGTTTGTGGAGACTTGTACCGGTGATATGGTGCTTATTATGTTTTTGTATTAAGTTACAGTAGTGGGTTGAGTTGATTTGATCAAGATTTTAGTCAAACTGTGCCTGTGTTTTGTAGCAAACCCTCCAGAATATGTTAGAAGTTAGTTAATATGAGGTTCATCTCAATGATCCGGGTGATACAGTGCTTAGAGAAGGTTGAATCAAAGTAGAGTGCGGAGTGTTGATTTTATTACTGGGAGGTGACTCTTAGATCTTGTTATTGTGGGCAAAGTACTTGAGAAGTTACTTCCTTATAACCTGTATTCCCTTGTAGCAATCTTAGTTGTGTTGTCATGTGTTGCCTGGTACTTTCAACTGGTTGAACCATTCCTGTAGAGGGTTTTATGATTTCCACTTGAACCTTATACATGTCATTTAGATGTGCTGCCCTCAAAGATTTGATTCTGCTAACAATAAATGCTTGCAGAAGTGGAGTGCGTGGGTGGGAAGTCACAGATGGCAAAAGTTGTGTCTCCACTGTCTCTTGCGTGCTGCATTTGACCTGGAAAGAGTCCGTTTGTGGATGAAAGATTAATGAGGAGGTTAATATTTGATTGTAAGAAAACTGCTGTGTCTAGGGTAGCAACTGCAAGGGTATGGGACGGGCAAAGACAAGACAGTGAATATGATGACCAGGTGTAGAATGACTGTGGATCATTGCAGTACGCAGTCAAGTTCATTGGAACAGTAGTTGGAAATTCACTAAACTGAACAATCTTTGTGGTAAACAGAATATTAATTACTCTCTGCTTAAAGAAAGCCACCCTCTAGTTCTCAGGATGACATGAATTATTTTTGTTATTGATTCTATTATTATTATTTTAACTTAATCTTTAAGTATTGCACAAAAGGAATACTTGTTTTAGCATAGGAAGAAATGTATATGAAAAGATGGAATTTTGAAAAATGACATATTTTCTCTCAGTAATCGCAGTCAAAACATATTAAGTCTCAGACTGTATTCAGTCTATTGCTCCCATCAGACCCCTGAAAAGTGGGTGTGGCTCTGTCTGCACCAGTATTACGCAGAGCCCTCTCTCTATCTGGTATTACGTATGTGCACAGATCAAGAGCAGCCATTGGCAGGGGCGGAACCTACCATCTCCCCCAGCTCCACAGGGGTGGGTGGGTTTAATGCAGCATCCTTTTTAACTGCATCAGCATCCCTATCCTGTATTTTTTTCTTGATTATAGCCAAAGAAATTTGTGTTTTTGTGCTTGGACGAGGTCAGTCTGATCAATATCAGCTTTTGTGGCATGTGGTGTAGGTTTTTCCTCCTCCTCCACCCCTCCTCCTCTTCCTCCCTCTCTTCTTACCCGGTAGTCCAACGTGGCCAGGTGAACGAAGGCAGGCATGACGACAGATGTCCCTTCCAGTCTGAGGGATTATATATTAACACCAGGCAGCTCCGATTCTCTTGCACACAGGAACGCAGGTGGACACACACCCACTCACGTAGGCTAGTGGATATTGTTTTCCCCAAACACACAGCAGCCAGCAGAATGATGCCAGAGACACAGCTGGTGTGTGACAGCACAGTGTACACACAGTAGTCTCAGAAGAACAAGGGATTTAGCTGATGGACGGAGAGGCAGAGGGCAGTTTTTCTCCAGGTTACCATGGAGGTGTGGAGCTCTTCTGCATCTGAGGAGGAGGGAGAAGACAAGAGCACTGCCAGTTTTGTGGATGAAGTAGTGGAGGAGGAGATGACATGCCTGAACAGCAATAACAATAATAATAATAACAACAACAACAAGGAGAGCCTTTGCCGAGAGGTGACACAAGGTGAGTTAAGGCAGTGCGTGATGAGGCAGAGGATAGGAAAAAGCAGGTGGCATGCACTTGAGACTGGTCAGCGATCTGCAGAGCCGACAGCTTAGAAAAGAGTGTTGAGAAAAATTAGATGTAAAGAATGAAGTATAAAGTGTCAAGGTTAATGATTATTCTGCCCTGTGAGTCAGATACTGCTGTGTGGTGTGTTTTGTTGTACATTGCATTCTGTGTTATCTAAGTGCTTTAATACTTTATAGTGCACGGCGTGTACTGCAGGCTGCAGTGGTGTCATTGAGGGTGCATTACGCAAATGATGATTACCATTCAAACAAAATGCTTGTTTTGCAGCTCTTGTCATAAGACTCCTTTAGTTCAACATCAAAGTGCCCCGAGATGTGTAAAGTTTTGTAAATATATTCAGTTTCCTGTTGGTGTGGTGAAGGTCACTCAGCCTGTGTGTGTGTGCGTGCACGCTGCAGCAGCGCAATCAAGCCCTGTGTACATGTCAGCAGTCATCACTGACAGCATTGCGAATTTGTGTTTTCTCCCGCACTTCTGTTATTATATGGAGGTTAGAGCCATAAAATTTGGGAATAGTGTTCCGGTGCTTCAGTTTTCCTTTTTTGTTTTTCTTCTTCTTTAACATGGTTTGAATCTCAGAGGGGCATTGTACTTATGGAAACAGAGAATTAAATTAGTCAAATGAGATCGAAGGAATGACTGAATGATGTTCCTAAACAAATGACTGTGTGTTGAATGTTCCCAAACCCGTTACTTTGTGGCCTGTGGTTCAGCAGAACAAAGAGTGTAGGTACATTAACTATGCTGCTGCCCTAGTTTCAGTCCAGTATTGTCAGTTGTTTTTGCTTTTCCTGTAATGCAATGTCAGACTTCTGATGCATGTCAAATAATATGTGCCATAAATAAGAATATTTGAGTGTTGGCTTATAGTGAAGATGAGTTTGTATTGGCACAGTTTAAACTGGTTACAGTATTTTTCAAATTGATATATGTGTTTTTTAATGAAGAACATTGTTGTACATCTAAGATTAAAAAGGTGCTGGCGGCTGATATTTTGCTTTTCGAGAGCAGTTAATGTGAGCAGGGAGTCTCCTCTATTTCTCATTTGTACCGGGCGTTCTTTGTCTAAATGGGCATGTGGCTGGCACCCGCACGAATACTGCGACATGGGCACCACTCCAGAAAAAGAACGCTCATACAAAACCAATTCCTGGCCTCTCTTTTATGCAATAGGATAAATAATTTGGATACATTTTCAGTGCGCATGTACTTTAGTTTTACTTCGTTTTTTTCTTTCTTGCTAAACACGTTGTTGTGTGTGCTCTGCATTGTGTTGAAGTGTCTATTTTGACATCTTTAGGCTAAAATCCAGCCGTAATTCTTAATGTATGAACAATGGATCTGGCACTGATAATGCTGTTCATTACTCCTCATAATTCTTTATGGTCACCATCATAAAATGTGTACATACTTATGGGCATTAACACTCTAAAAATGTCCAGACAGATTACCAGTAAGAAGCTGTGTTAGATATATTTTAGCTCCTGCCAATCTTGTCAAGTCTGCACCTTCATAACAATAGAGATCAATAGGGGATCAATGTGAATCTTATTTTCAGAGCTCATCCATGCCTGTCTGATCCCCACAACATCACAGACGTCATAAGTACGCCTAAGTCAGCAAGGTTCATCCGTAGGTACAGTATTAGACTAGCAATTCAGTGCTGTCTTTAGCTCAACCCAAACCCTAAAACCTCTAGCTGGCAAATGTTCCTTGATCTGCTTGATACTCTGTGGCAGTCAGGTCAGGAGGAAATAGAGCAGGTATTTTGGCTGGTGAGACTTTGTGGATGTACAGTTCAGGTGCTTGCTAAAGGATGTATTCATTCAAGTGAATTTAACAAACAACTTTTAGCACAAGTGTTGAATCCACTTTAAGCACAATAGGATTTAAGGAAATTGAGCGATAATCTGATTAACCCTTTGTTAATTTCTAGAATGTATTTTGTTAAGTACACAATCAGCCATGATCATACATGAATGTTATTACAGCTGTAGTTAACAGTTTATTAAAAAGGTTGCTTGGTGAACCCCCTAATTCAAAGTAATTAAATGAATGTTAAAGACCAGCCAGAACGATCTTGTTGTCAGAAATAGATATGTTGACACTTTTGTTGACTAGGGTGATAACGGTGGGAGGTGTGAGTACCTCCGCTCTACATTTATATAAATTATCTGTATTTTATGTGGCACTTTTTTGGTCTCAGCGTTCTCCCATAACTCTTTACACTGCAGGCACTATTCACCCTACCCACACACACACACATGGTCATACACTGATGGCTGAGGCTGCCATGCAAGGTGTGACCTACTCATCAGATAATCATTCACGCACACTTTGACATGTAGACTGCAGGGACCAGGGATCGAACCACTGACCCTTATTAGTAGACGACCACTATAGCCACCACTGCTAAATATAGGCTTCAAGCAATGTAAAGTAACAAAATGAATATAAAGTCAAGTTTCGAAGTTAATTCTTGATCTTGGAAACAGTAAACTCGTTGTACTTCTGGGTCCATTTAGTAGCTGTTGTAGAGTTTACTTTTGTATAACAGGACCCATGTCAGCAGGTAAGCTAGCATTGTTTTTTTAGGACTTCTCATCCATATTGGCTTAAAAATTAACATTTGGAATTCCAGAAATATTTATTATATGAAATAATTTAATAAAGTAATAAGTAGAAGGACAGTATCCATGGTCTGTATTTGGGGGCAGGCTTGTCCAGTGGTGCAAGATTTGTTTCTCCTCGAGATTCCGTGTTCAAATACATAAATTAAATTAAATAAAGAGAGTTTCCAACATCATATATCAGTTCTGTCATCTTGATGTCCCAGATTCTACTTTTGCAGGTGTGACTTTGACTCATGATCATCATTGTAATTACTTATGATTTGTGAAAAACCCTTTTATTATCACACTTTTTGGTTTTGCATAACTCTTTAATCTACATAATAGACATGGAAACATGACCTCATCTTTACAGCAAATCACCTCAGACTACTCCAGCCATGATTTATGTTATATAATTCATGGTCGGCTACAGTATACTGTGCAGTGCCGCAGTTCATCCCAGGGTTGGGTTCTTTCCATTAGGCTGATTAGACACTGATACAGCTATCCAATCACTGTGTTTCCAGGCCAAATTTAAGGACCTCAATCTAATTGCTTTGTTGTCTGGCAACTTCCCATCTCTTTAGTCCAGCTAAGCCCTGTACCAAAGTAAGATTACACAACATTTTTTGGTTTAGAGGCATGCAGTGTCATTCAGAATTGAACGCATGTCCAAGCAAATTTTGTACATCCTTGAAATCAAATATTTATTTATTTCTCACACTGCACTTTAACTTTTATTGTATTTTACACCTGTCTTAGACTTGTTTTTATTTTTTATTCTCTGGCTCTTTAATGGCATTTTTAATTGTCTGTAAACGTCCTTTTATAGTGTGTTTCTTTTGCATTTTGTCTTGATGTAACTGATGCACTTTAAATTGCCTTGTTGCTGAAATGTGCTATATAAATAAACTTGCCTTGGCTTACCATGAACCAAGACGAATCAGATGGTAAAAGGCAGTATGCATCTTGAGTCTGCTCCGAAAGCATGACACTTACAATTGCAGATAGTGTTACAAAAGTAGCACAAAATTAAAACATAGTATTGTACTTAATGGTTATTGTTTAAAACCCAAGTCCTTGGTGAAATTCTGACTAAATTCGGGTAATAAAAAATTCCAAACAAGGATAACTTGTCAGTTTGGCTCACGTACAGTACATTGGCTTCAGTTAAGTACTACGTCAGCACTAGATCCATCTGACCCGAGAAAATGACTTATTGACCCTCCACACTGCTTCACCCTTATTGACTTTGAAGTGGACATAAACAAAGCATTGTCCAGGATGTAAACAAAGTTGCAGGTCATGAGCCAGTTGCTTTTATCCTTTCCATGCTGTACATGTCCTGCTGGTGTGACCACTTTGTCAGTTTAGCCCTGGCAGTCTCTCCTGATGAGCTATATTGGTGTCCAAGAGAACGAGGTCCTTATCGGTGTCTTATCTGGGCTAAAAGGGATCAAGCTAAGAGGATCAGTACGTGGCTGACTACATGGACCACAGCATGTCTGTATCTGTGGAAACTTAAAGGAGAAACAACATCCAATCAAGTCTCATTCATACAAGGAATATTGTTTCAGTCTGAGTTTAATGTTGGTGCATTTACAGGTTAATATATGAAAGGGTAAACATGTGACAAAGGGTGTGTTTATGAGGGCAGCTTTTCTTTTTAAGTATGTTTGCATGATTATGTAATCTATGGATAATAATCCATTTTTAAATATTTATAATCTATAATCCATTTTCATCAGAGCAGTGCATCCAGACATGCGACAGAAAACCAGGAACTTTTTCATAAAAAATCAAAGGGGAAAAGACGTCACAGTTCAGGATATGGTGTCTGATTGCCAAGTTCATTCTTGGCAAACTGCTCAGACACAGCAATACAGCATAACTTAATAATGTGGATATCAAACAAATCAAACATTTGTCTCCCAATAAGTAAAAACTGCACTTTTCTAATGTAGTATTTTGTATTGTAGTATTGCTGGCTTGTTCAATAGCTGATTAAAAACTAGAATAGAGGAAGAAAAAAAAAGAAAAGCTCCCTCATTGGGTAGTTGTTATGGCTCATAACCCCTATCTCATAATAAACAGCAAGGTGTTGTTGTTACAGTATCCTTAGTGTGCCATGCACAGCTCTGTCTCTCCATTCATTAAATCCCTCTCTCCCTCCTCCCGCAGTGCTGTGCTCAGACAGAGTGGGCCAGGTCACCAAGACGTATCATGACATCAAGGCAGTCACCCACCTGCTAGAGGAGGTAAGAGAGAGACACACAGCAGATGAGATGGGATTATGGCGGATTAAAATTATCCGCCTCACTGACCATCACTGTTTGTCACCCTGTTCAGCACCCTATTTCTGTCAGTGTGATCAGAAAGAAAGTAAATTAAATGTGGTTAAAAAAAACCCTGCAAACCTAAAACAGTGATTGTGTAACTGCCAAATTTTGACAAAATCTAATTTACCATTATGTATCATGTATTCACATTGTAGAAAGAGCGGGATCTCGAGTTAGCAGCACGGATCGGTCAATCCCTCCTGAAGCAGAACCAAGAAATAACCGCACGCAATGAAATGCTGGATGAACAGCTTGAAATTGCCAAGGAAGAGGTATGAACACACCTCATGATACACACTAAAATATATGGTCTGTGATGTTATCAGTGTCGTCTCTTACACAGTCCGCTGAGCTCGAGTCACATCAGCTCACTATATTTTTTAGATTGCTCAACTTCGCCATGAGCTGTCGATGCGAGACGACCTCCTTCAGTTCTATGCGAGCACCGAGGAGATTGAGAACGCTGAATCACATTCACCGTGAGTTTACACACACACACACACACACACACACACACACACACACACACACACACACACACACTACATGGAGGTTGTGGAACGATGCCACTGAAAATATTTAGCTTCATGAAAGTATTAGTTTGTTGTATCCTTCAGAATAAATAAGAATTACTGTGATTTATGCTACCAGTCTCTGCTCAATGACGACACTTGAGCAGAAATTACAATCTTATTTGCCTTTAAAAACAGACAGAGTAACCTTTAACCTTTCAATAAACAGAGTAATACCTTTTTGATATGTCACACAGTGTTTGTTGGGTTCAAACAACATACGAGGTGTACTCTGCTACTTTATCTTTGTTTTTTTAATGTAAAATGAACAGAAACAAATAGTTTGTGCTGCAATGTAACAAATTCAATCATAAAATAATTTAAAAAAACAGCCTTCTTGCTATTGTTAATTAGTGATCTAAAAGAGGTCCCTAAATGTTTATGATCATCAGTGCAGTGAGTCTGTGTGTAAGTGCACATACGTCAGAACGCCTCCACTGATCCGCTCAGTTCTCAGCTAAGCTTTTTGCCACCAGCAGGTTAAATAGCTAATCATCATCACTATTCATTACTGTTGTCTTTTCATTTCTTTTCATTGTAGCAGCTTCTGCTTAGATGCACGCTGCAGGTCATCTGCAGGTCACCTTTTTTCTCTTAGTGAGAGAAATGGGAAGATGTCTAATGCAGTCAAATGTTTCTGCTCTTGTCGTAGAATAAAAAGGAACGCATCATGCAGCTCTCTCAGCAACTTCGTCCACTATGACTTCCTGCAGCAGAAACTGAAGGGTTTGGAGGACGAGAACCGCAAACTGCGATTAGAGGTATGCACCACTGCAAAGGTGTCACTGTGAATGAAATAAAAGTGAAGTTGCTCGTTCCTTAGATGAAATAGAACACTTAAAAAGGTTCATTATCATTTTTCTGGCAAGTTATGTAGAACATCTAGCTTTGGATGTTGTTTCAGGAACTACTGTCTACATTTATTTTTATATCCAAACATTTTCATCCATACAGAAACATTATCGCTACGCAATCTCATAATGCAAAATAAACACGTTTGTAGCTATAAATAAATCATTAATGTGATACCAAGAAGGAATTCAGTCAACATTTGGGAGAGTAACACCTACTGTTTATCTTGGCACAGATCAGAGATGAAATAGTGTTGCTCAATCTAATAAAACATGTCATTCTTAATTGACTCATTTAAAATGTATGACATTTTGACATTGGCATTATTTCTGCAGGCCAGTGAGCTCACAACAGAAACCACCAACTATGAGGAACAAGAACAAGAGCTGATGATGGTGTGTGTGGAAGAACTCTGTAAGTCTTACAGTTTTGTTTTTTGTTTAATATTGCATAGACGATCAGTGACAGGTGTAATTACACACTGTTACTGTGTGTTTCAGCATCTGTCAATAAGCAGGTAGTCGACCTTTCAGAGGAGCTAGCACGGAAAGTCGAGGACTGTCTGCGTCAACAGGAGGAGATCAGCTCACTGCTCGCTCAGATTGTTGACCTGCAGGCCCGCTGCAAAGTGGTGAGGAAAACACACACATGCACACACACATAAAATCTCCAGTCAAGGTGCTCTCCAGGAGCTACTAACTTTATAAAGAGTTAGGTAATAGATCACGCTTTCAAACTTTTCCATGTTCTCTACGAATAGACTTCGCAGCAAAACTCTGCTAACCTTCTTCTCTGTGTCCCTCCAGCTGACCCATGACAATGAGGAGCTGAACCAACACCTGAGTGCCTCACGTGAAAGCCAGTTAAATCTTCAGTCAGAGGCAAGACACTCTGACAGATTATACTCACTTAAGAGTTGGAATAGGATCCTTTCATGTTCTTGCTTGAGCTTAGTTTTGTTTTTCTTTTAAGACAACTACAATTGGAGTGTTGACACCTAAAACATGCTCCTGTATCTTTAAACATGCGCTGGTGTCGTATGTAAACATTTGCAAAGCCAGCTGTCTTTCATTGAATGTTATTGTGGGCATTTAACAAACTACCGTTAAGAAACAAACTAGATACAGCACGCTAAGTTCAACTTGAGAATTATATGAAAATAGAGCATAAACAAAACAAAGGAGTGGCTTTGCATGTTGGATATCAGCCCAGAAGAAATGCTACTGGCTTACAGTAGCATTGTCAGTGCTTAGTCAGACGTCCAGAGCTCTTATCTTCTGGAGGCTTGGTGAAAGACAATGACTTGAGTTTATTAGAGAGGGGCAGAGATACAGTGGACTGTTTATAGACCTCCACCAATGTTTACCTGTGCACTGCGAGGTGCTGTTTATGGAGATGGCATTTTTGATTTTCCAAGCTCACATTATAGTAATACATTCTGTGAGTTCGATTAGGTCTTAGTGTCACACAGTACTGCAGATCCAGAGAATGTATAGTTGAGATTTTGTCAATATGAAAATCAGCTACTTAAAGAGCCCTCATATGGTTACTCAGAAAGCCCTTCTTTGTGTCCTTATATGGACATGTTACCTTTGTGTATCTTTGCAGAAGCATACCTTAGCCACAACATGTCAATATTAAGCTCTGACGTTGTGAAAGGTATGATGTTTTCTTTTTGTACCACAGTTTGACAGATGTGTCTCCCCCTGTCTGCAGCTCAAAGACCTGCAGGACAAGTACTCGCAGTGTGAGGACATGCTCCGCGAGGCCCGAGAGGACATAAAGAACTTGCGGAATAAGAGCCTACCCAACAGCACGGTGCAGCGTTACACCGCACTGGCCTCTGTTCTTCCCATGGACTCACTGGCAGCTGAGATAGAGGGCACCTTCCGCAAAGGCCTGGACACTCCTGCACCCTCAGAGTACAAGTGAGTCTGATTTTGTGTGTGTGTGTGTGTGGAAGGCTTGTCTTAAATTTCTCCTAAACATTCAATTTCTATCTACATAAAACCCAGGACATTTACTTTATGTGAGTCATCGAGGCGTTATTGATGCTTAAATGCCCTGCCTGGTCTTTTTGTTAGTGTACACTGAAAACCCAACTCACAATCTGTCTTTAGAGTGTTAAACCCCCTGTTTCACATGAGGTACGTGACATCATTATGCTGGAGGATTTAGCAGGCAGCACTCTATCTTGCTATGTTTTAGTGAGAATATATATTTGTTGGAGCACACAGATGGGCAGCAGAAAGTGGGTTATGCTGCATGACTGACTTTGAGAAATTTCTGTGGGTGTTTTTTTTCTCCACTGTGAGACTTTTAATTGTTAGAATCCATTGTAAGTGGTGGAAATCCAAGGTGACTATGGCTGCTATTCTCTGATATGACGCAGTTCCAAGCTGCTGTTCTTACTCTAATAGTCTTGAGGTTGATCCAAACCTTAACCCAAACCATTTACTTTGAGATGATATGATAGAAAGCTGAGGCTGAATATAAAATGTCTTCCATAACAGTATATAGGACAAGTGGGGAGGCAATAGACTGACATCTTTACTGCTTGAATCATGTGTTTTGGTTATGATTTTTGGGTTCATGAAGGTTGATACAAACATTTTTTATATTTAAAATCTTTAAATCTTCTATATTTAAGGCCAAAAACAAAAGCATTTATGATTTCCACACATCAGGCAAGGAAACTTAAGAACATATTTCTGTCTCATGTTGAAGTGTAACATTTACAAACAAAAAATGGTAAATGGACCTGCGCTTATATAGCGCCTTTCTAGTCGTCTGACCACTCAAGTGCTTTTTACACTACGAGTCACATTCACCCATTCACACACTGGTGGCCGAGGCTACCATATAAGGTGCCACCTACTACTCAGTTTTTTTAACACACTCATACACTGAGTATTTTGGGGTTCAGTATCTTGCTTAAGGATACTCTGACATGCAGATGGGAGGAGTCAGGGATTGAACTGCTGATCTTCCAATTAGTAAATGGACCTCTACCTCTGAGCCACAGCCGCTACTGTAAGCTGTGGCTATTAAGTGATTATTTTGAGAAGCTATATTTAGTAGCTTTACATCAGTAAAATACATCAAGTCACACACAATACAGAAAATAAGATATTTTTGGGACACACATCATGATAGTTGTGATTGTCAGCATCATTACCAGTGGTGGAAAGCAGCTAACTACATTTACTTGCATTCATTTAGATTAAGTTCAAGTGCCTAAAAATTGTACTTGAGTATTTCCAATTTATACTACTTTATACTTTTGGTCCTACTTAATTTCAGAGGTTCTTTTTCACTCTGACAGTCATCTGACAGCGAGAGTTATAAGTTACTTTAAAGACTGAGATTTCCAGAAAAACACAAGCTCTTACGAACTGTGTTTTTAAGATAAAACCATCTGTTGTTAACCTCTTTGGCAAGTACAGTAACCCCTTGCAAAAATGTCATGTTCTTTGATGTCTGTGAGTTGTTACTGACATTTCCCCTCTAAACTTCTCATATTGTTTCAATAGTACAACTGTTAAAGGCCCAAAGAGGAAAATGATCTGCTTACAAAAACAAGGAGAGAAGCCCCCCAAAATAGAGATTATATATGTAGCTGAACATAGTTTTTCTCTTCTTCTGCTTTTGTCCTTCCCCGTTAATCATCTCACAACCTCTTAGACGTATCTCGTGACACTTTGGAGGGGACACCACATCTAGTTTGTGAACCACCAAACTCAACCACCAGCATTACTTTTAGTGTTGATATTTTAAGTATATATCTGTTGCTGATAATAAATCTGTACTTTAATTTAAGTAAATATCTTGTGATCACTGGTGAAACAATAAACACTGGAACAACTTCATATTAAACTAGTACATTTTTATTTCTTATGAGGCTGCAGTGCTCATCACTGAGCTACCTGAAACAAGAGATGAAGGAGAGGAAGCAGGGAAGCTTTGTCTTCTTTTTTAAAACAGGCTCCTGAAAAAAAGAAGACAAATCACAGTTAGTGTAAATGTGTCTTTTAAAGGATGAATTAGAATCTAGTGAGCTAAACAGTCAGTGTAAATAAAAATGAAACAGCATACCTCCTCTTGCTCCTCTGCTTCTTCTTGATCCTGACCTTCAGGGCCTCCTGTTGGATTTTCCACCGTCTCTCGCTCTAAGGATGTACATCTTCTTTTTGTAAATGCTCTTGCTGTTGCTCGCAGGAACATTCCAATCAGCTTTTCCTTTTTCATTATCACAGCTTCCTGCTCCTGGCCCTTATCATGCATGTCTATACGCTCCATAGGTATTTGTGCCTCCCCAGTCTCTCCTGTTTCCTTCTCTTTGTAATGGAAAGCTTTGCTGATTTCTGTGTTCTTCAAAACCTCCTCCAACCTGTTGATCTCATTAAGAGCGTCAAAGTATTTCCGCTCCAGTATCCTCTGTGTGTTTTTGTTTTTATGCAGGAGTTTACCCTTTTCCACCACCCATAGGTTCTCCATGCGCTGGAGTTCCTGAACCTGCATCTTTGGTTTGGTGTTTGTTGAGGACAGCTTCTGGATCATTTCGTTAGCTGATTGAATGCATTGTTCAAGTGCAAGCACGTCTGTGTTCTCAGCTGGCCGGCACGCCCTTGGCTTGTGTTGTTTAGCAGCAGTACCACACTGCTTCCTCTTAAAGACAGAAATATTAACAACATAAGTGGTGAAATCACAGTCACACAGTAAATGCATTGTACCCTTTTACATCTGTTGTCAAAAATAACTGTAGTTATAAAGAGTTATTTTTTTATTAAAAACAACACAATTTAGCTTCAAGTCTGTTGTATTTGTATCTTTTTAGTTTTACAATCTGGTTATTTATTTATTTTTAATCTACTGGGGGTTAAAATGGGGTTTTATTAAGATACAGTACAGTTTTTTTACAGTTAAGCTTTTAGAAAAATGTTGGTTTGTTAAACTATGCTGAGTTCTGTCTACAGATTTAAGAAAATCTTACCTTGTTTTTTGTCTTCTGCCTGCCCCCCCATGTCCACTGAACAAAGATATTGTAGCGCACTGTGCAAGGAAGCAGCTGGCTGACTAGATGACTGTAGCATAAATGTGTTTTCATTTGAAATACACTGTGAGTCCAGGCTCTGAGTCAAAGTGTGTGTTGTTGTTTGTGTTTGTTTGAATGCTGAGGAAGAGTTCATTCTAAAATGTAGGTTTAATTTTGAGTCTTGTCTTTGGAAAAAGCAGTTGGAATTAAGATTTTCAGATCACTTTAGTGCACTTTATTTTGTTGACAAATCTGATCTTTTTCCATGAGAGCACAACTGATGTCCCCCCCCCCACAGATTTCTCACATTGTTATTCAAAATATCACAAGGGTTGGGAGTACATTGAAATAAACCCCTGGAGGGCAGGTGGACACACGAAGTAAAACTAATGGACTTAATCTAACCCTAATGTTGGTTATTGTTAAAACTATTATGCTCATGTAGTTTAAAGATGTGTAGCCATCAAACTGAATGGGTGTGACACCCCAGCATAAGACAACAAAGAGCATCCTTCCTCCATTACCACTAGCTTACAAGGTAAAGAAAATTGCCCACTGCATCAAAACATATGGATATGGGGAGATTTGTAATGTCTGGAGTTAAATTATGGAAAGCAGCAACACAAGGGAATAAAAGTTGGCGATGGCAATCCTTGTACCCCCTCTTTAGTCGTCTAGGTAACTTACTCAGAGTGATTGACAGGACAGAGTTGTTATTTCTGCCCCAAGTTTTTTCAGTGGTTAGATGAGGTCCTGTAAATTTAACTTCAACTGTTTCTGAGCCTCTGACGTGCTGCCCTGCTCGTGTCTTATTGATAAACCTGCATATACACAGCACTTCTTTGCTTCTAACATCATAATAATTCATACAGTTTGCCTACTGTAGCTTAAAATTGCAGTGATTGTATTATGATAAAGATAGTGTGTAATCTTTATGGCCACTCATGGCCTTTCTTCTCCTGACAGGAACCATCCGTGGCGTGTGTTTGAAACAGTGAAGGTGGTGAACAAAACTGTGAGGCTGCGTTCTCGGTGCCACTCCCCTGGGCTGCCAGGCTCCAGCCCACCGTCCACTCGCTCCAGTTGCACCAGCACCCCCCGAACCAGCTACTATGGCTCCGACAATGCCAGCTTTACTCTAGAGGACAAGCCCAGCTCCAGTAATTCTCAGAGAGAGGACAACAGGTGTGTTTGAGTATGAGTCCATGCCCATATGCACACTGTAATATCAAATGAAAAGTTACAGATATATTTTTGATCATTTCACACGCATATTTGGTATTTTTAAAAAGCTTCTTTACTAAGTTAAAATGTTGTAACAGCACAAGTGTACATGATTTACCAAGGTAAAGGTCAGCAGGGTTGAAGCAGCTAAAACATCTATATCTATTCAACACAGTGTTAGTGGGCCTAAGCGTCTGGGCCAGCCAGGCACACCAGGAGGCCAGGACCTCGAAGCCGCCTTGCGCAGCCTGTCAGCCCGCCAGCAGAACCATTCCTCTGAGCGGCCTTTTTTTGATGTGGAGCGTGAGCGTAAACTCAATGCCTTGGCAGCAAACTGCGAGGAGGGCGAAGGCTCCAGTGGCTTCCTGACACCAAATGACAGCCTGGTTTCGAGCCCAGCAGCTTCGACAGGCACCAACTACTCCAACGGCAGCTCACGGCACTCCTGTGGCTCCTCAGGAGGATCCCGGTCCTACCTGCCCGATCGCCTGCAGATCGTCAAACCTCTGGAAGGTAAAAGCTCCAGCTTGAGACTGAGTCTTACTCATTTCTTGGAGTTTGTCCCAGTTTATGTGGAGTGTTGGTGACAATCCAAACAAGATAAAGTACGCGGATCATTAAACATCAGACTGTCATGCAAATTAAATACCACAGGCGTGAAGCCACGCTGCTCGTAAAAGTAAAAAGCATTCTTTAAGGTAAGTAAGGCAATAGTTTAATTACATGATCACATGATAAAACCACTGAAGCATATAATATGCAAATACATTTGACATTAGCGTCAGATAACTGATCAACAGTTGGTGGCGTTGACACTCCCGAGGAATGAAGAAGACTTACAGCATGCAAATATGGATGTAAACAATGAATGTGACTGTAACTTGTTTGTGTAAGAAAAACTCCACACTGTACCTTTAACCACTGAACCAACTTAAAATTACATACCAAGATTAGAAATTCATATCAACACATGCCTGATAAAGTTTCAACCATTATGGTTTGTGAATTTGTTTCACATCTTTCTTGACTCCCTAAGGATAATGAATTTCACCTTTAAGCTATGCTTAAAGGTGAAATTCTTCATTTTTATTGTGAATTTATTTAAGTACGTTTTGTGCCAGACCTGGCAGCCAACAAGACCAGTATCTTTTGGGAGAATCTGCCATTTATAACATGGTATCAGCAAGTCTTTAAAAGTTTTAAAAACCATTGCATTTAGTTAGATGAAAAAGGCCATATAAGGTTTTAAAAATTCTTACATTTGGTTTACAAAAGTCTTAAAGATTTTTGTTATTTCCTTTAGTTGGTAAATGTTTTTGTGTCTGATTGCAAGCTGTGGAGAGATGTGACACACTCAGAAACTAAAAGTGGGATTATTGTGACGGTGGATTGTACAGACAGGTGGCTGTTCAATCCTTTTAGTGGAGAAATGTGATAACAATAATAGATAATTATGGACCATATCGTCTCTTCTGGTTTTCTGTCATACTTTCATACGCTGGCCTATGTAGTTTCAGTGTGGTATTACCAATGTGGTAAGTCCTCAATTTAACTGTGAACCCTGCAGAAACCCTGTATCTCATTCTGCAGTGTATATAATTGTTGACTCCCTGCTTCAGTCACTGCCACCAACTACAACAAGTTACAAATATCTTGCTCCACCCACCTCCTTCCCTTGACTTTGTATGCATTAATTATATATGTCTTGCCTCCACTGAATTTTTCCTTACGTTTCATTTTTCATTTTTGTACATGAGCAAAGCTAAAAAAGAACGTGTCTTGCTAAGAGACAAAACTGATGATAAAACCACTTCAACCCTACTGCCACACTAATTTGAAAGAAAGAAATGCCTAACTTGTGGCATTCAAGAGACAAACAATGTGAAATAAATCCTATTTTTTTACTAACTGTATAAATAATATGTCACTGCATCAACTGCAACATTTTAACCTCACTTCCCTCTGACTCTCTCGTCATCAGGCTCTGTGACTCTGCACCAGTGGCAGCAGTTGGCCAAACCAAACCTGGGAGGCATCCTTCATCCACGTCCAGGCGTCCTGACTAAAGACTTCAGGGAGCTCGAGGTCGACATACAGCACGTCTACAGTCTGAACGACCTGGAGGAGGATGAGCCAGACCTGTCGCAGCTGTCTGGAGCACATGGCATGGGTAAGATGCATGCTAACACACCGTACACATGCTACACAGCTCCATGAAGCTTCATCATTCCTATTCATTAAATCCCCTCTAAAATTAATGTTCCCTGCTTTCTCTCCTCCTTAGTGTTCAACTTTGCTTTGATTATGTCCCATTAACTGTGTAGTATAGCTTTAGTTCCCATCTTAAATGCCTCTTGTAGTTTTTCATTGAACATCATTTTCTTCATGTGTAGTTTAATGCGCCTTTTCTCCCCCTTCATGACCTCACAGTCTCTCCATCTGGTCCCAACCTCCCTCAGACCTCTCCCACTCATACCATTACTACCTGCCAAGTCCTCCAACCCTCCCTTCTCATCCCCTCCTTCTCCACTAGGTAAGAATATACATACTGTAAACAAATGTAACTGTTCCTGTGTGTTTTCAGCATGTTGTGTTTTCTTCATGTATTTTCACACCCCTGAAGTTAAAGGGACAATTCACCCTGAAATCAAAATGACAAATTTGTGTCTTACTTGTAGTGCTATGTATCAGTCTAGGTTGTTTGTTTCAGTGTGAGTTGCCGAGTGTTGGAGATATTGGCCAAAAAGATGTCTGCCTTTTCTCTAATATAATAGAACTAGATGACACTCAGCTTTTGGTGCTCCCAAAAAAAAAACTCAACAGCAATGTCTCTTTCCAGAAATCATGATCATGTGACTCAGGATAATCCACAGATCACCACTTTCATGTTGGAACTATTTTCTTACTTCTGAACTACACCGCCAACTGTATCATAGTTCAGAAGGACTGTGGATCTATTCATGGACAAGAGGTTTGTACTCATGACAGGGGGAGATGTAAACAGAAATGGCCTCCTCTTCAGCTGAGCTGTAGTGTTAGCTAGCTCAGTGGTACTAGGTGAGCTAGCAGAAGATAGATGCTTCCCTCTGTGCAGTGATACAGTTGGCGGATGTTTTTCAGTAGTTCCTACATCAAACTGTTCACAACAAGGTCTGTGGATTATCCTGAGTCACATGATTATGGTTTCTGGAAAGAGACATTGCTGTTGAGTTTTTCAAATGTATTTTTTGGCACTTTGAGCACCACAAGCTGAGTGCCATCTAGTTCCATTATATTCAACAGAAGGCACGAATCTCTATGGCCGATATCTCCAACACTTGGCGACTCACACACAAACAATCTAGACTAATAAGTAGCTCTACAGGTAAGAGGGAAAATATGTATTTTTCCCATTTAAGGATGAACTGTCCCTTTAAGTTTAGGGGATTTTGTATCGCTGTGATGTACCTGAAATACTGTTATCTCTAAACAAGGAACTCCTGAAAAAGAATATGCTGTGTTCATTAAGTCACAACTTTTTTGCAGCGTCACTTTCATTCAATAAGTGTGGATATTCCAGATTTCCTGTCTTCTGCGCTGCTTTTCTCCCCCTAACTTCTGCTCTTTACCCGCACAGCGGCAGAAAACGTCTGTCGAGGCTCTTTCTCCAACTCTAAAAGTCGCCTTCGGGGCAAAGTAAGAGTCGAGGGTTATGGATGCACAACGAATGCTGGATTTCAGTATTAATAATGGAGGCACAGTGCCAAATTTGTTTACCTAAAAAATACTAAGGTTAATAATTTAAGACGTCTTTAACGTCGGAAACTGAGATGTTTTCTGTGACCTAATTAAATGATCGTAGCTACTTCATGGAAAAATCATGCGCTGTGCGTCTGTCACCTCCTACTAACACTGCTTGAACTTGTTTGTACTCCTCACATATCATTGGCATGTTACGCAACATTCCAACGTCTCTTGCAGTTTCTAGGTTTTCATCTCAGCAAACCACCAGATCCTGTGTCATCACCACCACCAAACTAACATCATGTTCCATCTGACAGCAGTGACTGACACACTAACAGGGAATGGACTAACTGAACCTGTTTACATCGTCTTGTTTTGTATAATGTGTGTATGAGCTTGCATGTTTGTGCAACAAGAAACAGTTTGGATTTCTCATCTATTTTTTTTTAATTAATTCAATTACAGCTAATCACTGTTTTTTTTCTGTTGGCAGCCTTCACTCTTTCGGCCTGCCATCTTGTGGGAACTGTGAGCTCGTGAGCACTTCATCGCCGTCCCACCAACAACACTTTGGCCTACAAGGCCGGACCACCACCACCACCACAAACGTATCCACTTCATCACCGGGACTCCTGCAGCTGCTGCAAGAGCGTGGAATCTCAGCCTCACCTTATCCTCACAACTACCTGCACCACAGCCATAGCACAAAACCTTCACCCTCCACAGCGAAAGACAAAGGTGGAGGCTCACCGCCGGACAAAGAGAAGGGGAGAAGGAACATTTTCAGTTTGAACCTGGTGGAGAAGCTTCAAGGTCTGGGCCTACACCGAGTGGCAGCCTGGGGGATGACGGACCGCAGTGGGAGAGAGAAGCAGTCAGTCGTCCTCTAAAAGTTTGATGAAGACTGTTCATCACTTTGTCCTGTCTCATTCACCGTAGTGACTTTGTATCCAGCCATGTGATCCCCACGGGGCTGTTCAGGGCCCGCAGCTCTGGTGTCTTGAAAACAAAAGCCACAGAATGTGCTAGAGCCATACTTTAAGTTGTCGGTAGTGTACAGTAATATTCTTTTCAATGAATGTGTGTACAGTAGTGTGTGTGTGTGTGTGTGTGTGTGTGTGTGTGTGTGTGTGTGTGTGTGTGTGTGTGAGTGACATCTTCATCTCAGGAAAATCACCTGATTACCTGATAGCAACCTGCAGAGATAGCTTCTTTTTACACAAAAAAAAGAAACATCCTAAAGATGAAAAATTTATACAGTGTTTCGTGATTGTCATTTTACACTTTTTTTTCCCAGCCACTGGTTTTAAAAAAAACCTCATCATCACTTGTTTTTTTTGTTTGTTTGTTTCCAAAGTGGAACATCACTTATGTGTATATAACAAAGTTGTTATTTGGGAAAGACTGTGTGCAGTAAATTATTGTTAGCTGAAACCACAAACCAAACCAATGCTGTCTAGGACTGGGTATCATATCAGAAATTACCATATCAATACCAATACCAGTTTCCTTTCAGTGATACCACCTTCATTTGATACCTTTTATTTCTACTTCTTCCGATACCCATCGTGTGAACGGAAGTATTCAGTTGCTTAAAATGCCAGACACAGCAGGTGTGTAGTGTAGCCATACTTTTGAACGTTTTGGTGCCATCTTGGCACCTTGAACTGGCAACTCCGTCAACTGCACTGCGCTCAACTTCACCACACCACAAACTGTATGAGTTGTAGCTGCTGTGGTGGTGGGCAGTACAAAAAGGATCAAATGTAGGTATCGCTTGACAGTGTCAATACTACTTGGTACTGGTTTATCTGGGTCAGTACTTAAAGGTCTCCAGTACAGATACCCAGCCCTAATGCTGTCACACTGAAGAACTTTGAAATGCACTAAAACACACTCTGGTCTTCCTGCTTATTAGCTGCTACACTGAGGAAAGCATGTTGTATATAAGATTGTCAGATGTACTGAATTAAACACTTGAGAAATTGATCAAGCAGCATTTGCGCTGACAGATGATGCACTGACCGAACTGGGAAATGTTGATGATTCACGTAGCACGTGTTGTTATGGCTGCATACAGTAAAGTGTCACCTGCGATCGTGTGAGCTTTATAATGAGCCAGACCTCACCAAAAATAAATCAGGTTTATCATGCAGCATCAAAGACGAAGCAATATGTACATTTACTGCACTGCGTTGACCGAAACTCTTGCTTGTACAAATCTGCTGCATTTCATGTCATCAGGAATTTTGAAATTGCTGGGATGTAAATGAAATCAAAATAATTTTGGGCATTCAGAGTGAATCTGCCATGATGTTAAGGGGAATCCTTATTTAAAGTAGAGTGGTCCTGATTATTTAGACGGCATGTTTCTTTGAAGTCTTTGAACAATCAACCGTAGCAACAAGGCATAGGATACTGTGGATTAAAAAGGGAAGAAATCATAAACACAGGTTCTGATGATTTGTGTTCTGACTTAAATCAACCAAACCACTGTTTCTCTGCACTGCTGTTAGCTCTGTTCTGTGTTAGCATCACAGCTGTATGTGTCAGTGTGTGTATAAACTGTACCACCTGTGAATAAAACTTTGCATTTCCATCCAGTACAGTTTTCTCTCTGTTACCTCCTGGCAGTGAAGACAGACATGACTACTGTGATAATTCTGCAAAAAGGTTTTATTTATAAACTTGCAGTGAGAGTAAAACATTGACTTTGTATAAAATGTGAACAAGAAGCAGCAAGTCTGAGCTCTCATGTCGTCGTTAGCTGTGTCTCACTCTGCGTTGCGGCGTCCGAAGTCCACCCAGCCCTGGTAGTCCCGATCTAGCATGCACTCAGAGTTCATCATCTCTGTGAACAAACCATTCCTACATGAACCACACACACACGGGTTCAGTAAACAGATCTAAGCGTCTCTTGGATCTCTGCCCACTTACTCATTTATCAAATGTTGTCACAAGTGAAGCGAGCAACAGTCAGAGAAGGAACTTTCACACCCCAGCCCACAGCATACCTGAGATTGCTTGCATTATTTGTTTGGTCATAATCTCCCGTTCATCCTCCGAAAGGTGCGCCCGTCTCTCCATCCGTGCAGGGACAGCCTGAGGCGACGGCTCCTGTCTGCCACCTGTGCCTCTCACTTTCTCCCTCTTGGCTAGAAGCTGCCGTAGTAGATGAGTCTCCTCAGCTTCTCCTGCTGCACAGGATACCAGCAGTGCAACCAACAGTGCAAACACCACCATAACTTTCCCCGACATGTCTGTGTACAAGAAGAAAACAAAAGATTTACTATATCACCATGAGACAAAACAATCTAAGAATGAATGAAAGAATTTACCTCTCAAGATTTAGTGAAGTAAGAGCACAACAAAACCCAACAAGTGTGATGCTTCTGGTGCACACTGAGCAGATCGACTCTATTTATACCACGAGTTTGGTGTGAGCAATATGGCCTCAAATCAAAGACAGATAACAGTGTTCACTGATTGATTGGTGGACGGATGCATTGGGAGGATGTGCGTACAGGAAGAGACGGATGACTACATCCACAAATCCATTATTGTGCTTCTGACTTACCTGGAAAGGCCTTTTTTTGCACCGCAATAACAATAAAACGAGTCAATGAGTTTACATAAGAAATCCAATACTCTGTTGGGGGCTTTTTTGAGTAGTACAGAGGATCTGATGTAAGTGTTCTTAACTGGCGTCCTCTAATCAGATGTCTCCTCTCTAAGCATTGCTATTATTCTCACTGTTCACACATGCTGGACTTTATTTCCCACTCCCATGTAGCATCTTTGTGCCTTCATTTCAACCCTGTACAGGCTTCAGACATCTGTTGTCATTTGCAGAAAGTGGAGCTTTGACGATGATGAATCTAATTTGAAAAAAAAAGCAAAGTGTTTATACTTTAATGGCCGGTTGGAGGTGATGATTGCCTTCACCACGTCACAGTGTGGCCTGGACTTTCCAGATGACGTCCACGCTACCCTTTTAGTAAAAATACTACAGAGCATAGTTGACGTTAACGCTGTTTACAGACTGTATAGATTTTCTACAAGTGGCCCTGTTATTGTGTATCCAGTTGTCACTGACAACCGTGGGCAGATCAGGAGAGAATGGGCCCCCGGGAAACAGATACGAAAAATGCCCCACAGACTTTGTCTTGGTTTTGCCTCTTCTGTTGTTGTTGTTTTGTGTCATAGTTGTTATGCTCCTTTTTGTGGTTTTGTGTCTCTGTTGTAATTCTGTTTGTGGTCATTTTACATCTCTTTTTAGTTGGTTTGTGTTTCTCTGAGGTATTTTTGTGTGTTTTTATGGTTGTTTTGTGTGCTTTTGTAGTTATTTAGTGTTTCTTTGAGGTATGTTGTGTCTTTTCGTATTTTTTTTGTGTCTCTTTGCAGTTGTTTTGTGTTTTTCAGAGGTGTTTTTGTGTCTTTTTTTGGTCATTTGTATCTCTTTGTAGTTTTTTGTGTCTCTTCTTAGAGGTGTTTTGTGTCTCTTTGTGATAGTTTTGCATCTCTTTGTAATCATCCCGTGGCACTTTGTGGTAGTTTTGTCCCTTTTGTAGTTACTTTGTGTGTCTTTGTAGTTGTTTTGTGTTTCTCTGAGGTAATGTGTCTTTTTTTGGTCATTTCATGTCTGTAGTCATTTTGCGTCTCTTTGTAGTTGTCTTTCTGAGGTAATTTTGTCTTGTTTTTTGATTTTTTTTTGTAAGTTGTAGTTATTTTGTGTCTGTAGTTGTTTGTGTCTCTTTGAGATCATTTTTGTCTTCTTTGGTCATTTTATATCTCTTTGTGGTCGTTTTGTTCCTTTTTGTGGTTGTTTGGTGTCTGTTTGTGGTAGTTTTTCCGCTTTTGTAGTTATTTTGTTTCTCTTTGCAGTTCCTCTTGTGACACCCAGCTAAGCTCTAAAATGCATACAGGTGAACTTCAATAACAAAGCCAACAGTCAGTGTGGGTCAAAATGCCATAACAGGCTGTTTTATTACAACCGAGGGTCACTAATATCAGTTACTGAAGGTTAAAAATTGAATATCTTGCTGCAGGGAGGGTGGCACACCAGTCAGCAGACTGATGCACTGGGAGTATGCTATAAGTGAGAAAAGCAAGAAATAAACAAATACCAAAACTACAAAACAAATGCCACAGCAAACCTTAATATGATAACACCACAAATCAACAGGTGAACCCCCACTGCACCAGCTGTTCCTGTGGCCATAGGCCAACACCATCTGCAGCACTAGAACAAAAGAAAACTTTAAATTAGCAATGCACTCAAACTACTAACATTCAATAAACAAAATCCAAAGAAGCAATAGAATATGCTGTAAACGGCAACCAGCACTTTGCCTGTGAATTTAACAGAACACAAGTTAGAGCTCAATCTACACACATGCAAGCAATGCTTGATAGTGAAGAGACATTCTCATACCTTGCCACATCCACTATTCTTGGACTGTTAGGACCCTTTACAAAAGAAAAAGTAAATAGTTGGCAGACCCACATTTTTACAAAGATTCCATATCTACATAATACATACAAACAGAGTACCTCAGGGTGCATTTGCACCCCTGCATTACCCTTACAAACAAGTAATCTTGGATAAAACAGCTTGTTTGGCTTACCAAGGAAGCATGTGCACAGGAGTGATCTCAGGAGCATGAGTGAAGCTTTCACACCTGTGCTTCATAGGCCTCTTAACAACTCAGGTGCTCCCTTGCTCTCTCCTGATTGGCCAATTGTACCTGAATCTAGTATCCCCCTGCTACTGCATTGCTTTGTCATCTTTTTGTGTCTCCTTGTGGTCATTTTGAGTCTCTTCCTGGTCGGTATTTGATCATTTTGCAGGTGAAGGCCAGGGGGGGCCCTGACACTTTGGGCCCCTGGGCCTGTGCCCAATAGGCTTGTTCATTAATCCATCCATGCTGACAACATGTGATGCATAATGTCTAGAAAAGCATAACAAGCATGAACACAGCATCAGAATATTTTCTACCAGGCAGTGAAAGCATCACCTGTCAGCTAGATTTTCTGGAGCAGCAATGATTGATGTGGTTGTGTGCTACATGAATAGAAGTGACAGCCACACAATGAAAAGCTGATAATGTGCGTGCATGTGTTCACCTGCAGACGACACCTCAGGATGTGCTGACTAATGAGTAAACCTTAGCAGCCTTACAATGAATTAAGCCCTGCACCTGAAACAAGAGCCTACCATTTGTCGGAACAGTCCTTAGGAACTTAGTTTGACCTAATGTCGTTATTCCTAATAATCCTGCGGTGAAAAGACAATTGCAGGTCTCATATCTGACATTTATGCTCTTCATACACCGACGTGACACACACCTATCACTGAAATCTGATAAACGCCCCAGACACCACAGAGTGTAGACAGCTTGTCTCTTTCGACCTGTTGCCCAGGTCAGGTTGAAATATGTACACACCCTCGTTATCAGGCCGGTAGCTGCAGTCGATGCTCATCGCTGCTTTTTGTTTATTTTCACACTCTTATTTTCACATTCTTTAGATTAAAGGCTGCAGGACTTGTAAGGTTAGTGAAAGGTTATTTTGAGCCTTTACATTCACGGTTGTGTAATGGTGACAATAAAACAGCTATTTCTTCATCATCAGTGCTGCTGTAGCTGCTCATCTCTCCGGGTTAACTTTCATTTTTTGGGTCCCAAAAGGCACACAATGATAGCAACATTTAAAAAAGAAGGCTCCACTCATATTTATTAACCCTTTCTTATAAAATCCACATTAAAGGACTCAAAACAGATTTTATAATTTTTTTTTATTTACTGCAGTTAATAAAACAGAAATGGGTTAACTTTAACATTACTCACACAAATTAATTATGAAAACAACTCGATTAATAACAAGTTGCTGAATTCATTCATCTAAACTTCACATTAAAACAAAAATAACTTTGTCTTGGAAAGCCCTCGATTATGATACTAAATACAACTTTTAACTATAGCTAGTATCTGTAATGGAGTGCTTTTAAAAAGTTATTGTCTTTAATATGGATGTGAGTGTAAGTCATTAAATTGTAGCGTGCAACGTGTTAACTGTTCCTCTTCCCTAATGGGTGTGTTCCACAGCAGACTGAGATGCTTTTTAGATTCTTGTGTCAATCACAGGAAATTTTATGTCTGTCTGCACGTTAGATAAGCTTCTTATGAAAAAGGTGTGACCATTTAGTGTGTGTGTGTGTGTGTGTGTGTATGTGTGTGTGTTTAGAGCGTTGAGTGCACAGTCATGTTTGGAGAGACATAATCCCCAAAATACTTATTATGACTTTTACCGCTTGTGTCCACTCCCTCTGCTTCTTAGGAACATCTTCAGTCTTCTAAAGAAAACACTGAACAATTAAGAACCAGTTTGTGATGGTTAAAACAGATCCCTCATCTTCTTCACCATTCCATTCGCAGGTTTGATGATAATGACAGGGACGCCGGTGTCAAGTAGCTGTGAGAAAATGTGAAACCAGGCATCATTATCAAGCCAAACACCAGAATAAATGTTAGCCTTTTTCAGTAAATGTTATCAGTGTATACATTGAAAATTTACATTTCTTTTCCTCTTAACGTGTTGTTAGGTTTAGGCAAAAAAAAAAAACACTTGGTCATAGTTATAGAAGATCATGTTGTGGCTTAAAATACCTGCCTCTGGGGGCACAACCCTGGCTAGAAACACGGTGATGTCTCAGTAAAAAACAGCCGCTTTTTTGCCACCATCGTGAAACGCAGCGATGACTCACTTAAAAAACAACCAGTTTTCTTGTTTGGTGGTCTGCAGCTCAGCAGGCGTCTTGCCCAGGTGTCATGATGTCCACCATCCCCTCCACTTCCCACTGACAAAGTCAGCTCATATATTACGTCACTTAAGAAATATTGACGTGATACATATGAAACGTACAAATGTAATGTATCTGTGGCTTGCAGAGACGTACATGTAAAATTAGTACTGAGCTGTGCTGTGCTCTGGGTGAATACCATTGAAAGGTTCAGTTGTTGCAGGATGTCTGAGGACGGGAGAGCTGTGTCCACTCTTACAGTAGCTGCAGTGTGCAAACTGCAGAAAGCATGTTAATGCTATTACTGCTGCTGTTATCTACACACTAAAAAAGGTCAGTCTCCTTGATGTGGCTATGTGTTGACCTCCATTTAGGAATCCAAATTAAAGATGGTTAAGTTGCATACACTGAAACTGTCAAAAGTATTTCTACATGACCTTAAAGGCCTGCTGTGTCAACACACTCTCACTACAACCTCGTCACATACTGACGTTTAGTCATGGACCTTCCATGTCCAGATAAGATGTGAAAGGTACCCTGGGTGCATTGGTTGTTGACATTCTGGGATGCTGTGTCAAGTTCTGCCTGTTACAGGCATTGTCTTCTTTCAAAATACACTTCCGTTTTCACAGGAAATTTAAAGTTTACATACTGTCTCTTTCAAAATAAAAGCACTACATCAGTGCAACACCGCAAATTGAGTTTTTTTTTCCTCCAACAACTAACACATGTGTTTGGGTTTAGGGATAAAGAACAGAGTTTGGCTTTAGAACCTCTCTCCCTGGTGAAAGTCAGTGTTCGTTGACCCATCCAACACCCTTCCTGCCCTCCTCCCTACTCCGCCACATTTCCCCTTGACACTGCCGAGCACCATTGAACTATAACATGACCGGCTGCGTATCATGCTGACATTAAAGGATGACTTTTTTCATCAGTGTCTGACGCCGCAATCACCACCCAAGCACCAGATTTCGACGACTTCGGCTATGTGGCTTTGGCTGAATGGTGTCCTATGGCAACTAAAGAATAATAGTTCATGTTAACAGTAGCACCAAAAGAGCTATAGAGTCAGATAACTGACTCAGTTATGTCAGTTAAGCAGAAATATTTACCTTATATTTGGTTACTGTAGCTAACATTAGCCACCATAAGCTACGTATACCAGAGCATGTGAGGCTGCAGCAGCAAAACCCCTGAATTAAAGGTGCAGTGTGTGATTCTAGAGAAAGACTGCTGTTTGATTCTGAGATGATAATAAGACTTAACCATCAGCTATTTTTCTCCAGAATTACATTCTGCAGCTTTAAGAAAGGTTGTGTTCAATAGCTTATAAATTCAACTTTTCATTTATAAGAGTAAGATTGTGTTATGTCTTCTGTCTCAAACACTAGAGGCTGTCTAGATTGTGTGTAGTTAGAAATGCCAGCGCAGACTTCCTGGTACTGCCTGAGTATAACTGACATTTGATGGAAAAAAGAAAAACAATTATCTTCATGCCTGGCTGGATATTATTCTTATCACTTACCCATCAAGGTACCTGACTAGATGTTCAACCCGTCTATCAGCGTCTCTAATACTTTAACACACCTTAAAAACACTTCTGCTCTGCATACCACACATTGTTGTGGCATGGGACCAGCCTGTCTCCTTCTCCCTGAGTCCTATAAAATGTCCAGTTGTCTCAGGCTGAGGCACTCCTCGGAGACTCTCCAGCTCTGCTCATCACCTCCAGGTCAGCTCACCTCCACCTCTCACCTCCACCTCCACCTCTCACCATGTCTGTCTCTCTCAGCCGCCAGAGCAGCAGCAGCTTCAGCGCCCGCAGCAGCTTCAGCAGCGGCAGCGTCAGCAAAGGGATGCAGCTGTTCGGAGGCGGACAGAAGCGCATCTCCACCGGCGGGAGCGTGTACGGGGGCGCGGGAGGCTCCGGGACGCGCATCTCGCAGTCCTACACGGCCTGGTCCTCCGGGTCGCAGACCCCGTTCGGCGAGTCCGCAGTGATCACCAATGAGAAGTTCACCATGCAGAACCTCAACGACCGCCTGGCCTCCTACCTGGAGAAGGTAAGCCGTGATGATGATGATGATGATGATGATGATACAAATTTCTGCACCATCCTTTGACTCTGTCTGTTACTGGGATTATAAGATTTTTTTTTTATACCTGCATCAAACTTAATTAAGTGCAAATACATTTTAATGTGCCCCTTGTAACACCACTGTATAATGAATGCACAGTGTCCTAACGCCACGCACGCGCTGGGATGCACGCACAACAGCAAAACTTTAAAGGGCAGGTTCATGATTTTTCAAGTCTGCCTTAAAACAACAGTAAAGTGCTTATATCAACACTGAAACAGGTTTGATAGCTGCAATCAATCCTCCTGTTCACAAGAGCCTTCAAAAGAAACTGCTGTTTGTGTTTTTACAACTCACTTTGATGGAATAAAGATTATTATAAAGGTAAAGGGCTTCCAGATTTTTTTTCTAG
The DNA here is from genome assembly GCA_019142605.1 of Cephalopholis sonnerati. NCBI lineage: Eukaryota > Metazoa > Chordata > Actinopteri > Perciformes > Serranidae > Cephalopholis > Cephalopholis sonnerati. The sequence goes on from JAGQAX010000003.1 coordinate 20,357,363, forward strand.
CAGTGGTGGAAAGTAACTAAGTACATTTACTATGTGCTGACCTTACTTAATTACAACACTGTGAAATGAGTATTACACATTTATGTCACTTTAAATGTGCAAACGGCTACTTTTTTAGAAGCAAATATTGTATTTTATAGTTTATTTCTTTACTTGAGTTACTTTGCAAATTATAAAATAAATAAAACCCTACGAGTAGAAATAATTGTAAAATCAAATAAACAATAATACATACATTTACTTAAGATACTAAAATGCTTCTTGAATGCATCAGTGAGTAATAATACACCACTAACACTAACAAAGAGTTCTTTTGATACTTCAAGTACATTTTCTTGATTATACTTACATAACTTTACAATAAGTAAAGAATTAAGTGAAGGATTTGGATACTTCTTCTATCACAGTTCATGATGAAGTAATGATAGTCTGTGAACGTTAATCTTAAACCAACAAACACAGGAAAAAAGAAATTTGCTTCCAAGTCCTCAAGCTCAGGAGTTATGAACCAGAGCCAAAGTGTTTTATAAATGGACCCATCTGCCATCTGTTCTCCATCATTTGTCATCTGCCACTGTGTGATGTCACTCTCTGGTTGTGTGTGCAGGTGCGCTCCCTGGAGGCAGCCAACAGGAAGCTGGAGCTGCAGATCAGAGAGTACTATGAAAAGAGAGCTCCTACTGTTTCCAAAGACTTCACCGCCTACTTTGCCACCATTGCTGACCTTCGAGCTCAGGTACTGCTCACAGAAAATGTTGATAGGGTCACAAAATCCTGGGCTGGCACCCCGAAACCGAAAGCCATAATTTCAGGAATTTGATTATACTTTTAAAGTAGGCTAATAAAAACCATGTCAGTATGTGTAGTTAAAGAATCAGACACTGATATATGCTGCAGTGTCTTGTACAGAGACTAATGCTGGTACAGGTAACATTTTGATCCTGTTTTAATGTGTTATTTAATTTTACATGCTAGGTGATTTATTCCTCAGATAGACTGGTTGTCCTTTTCTTTCAAATGACAAATACACAGCTTTAATTTGAAGGAGTACATTGATTATAAGGAACAAAACATATACAGAGAACAAGTCATATAAAGAGACTCGTGGTTACCCACATTCTGATATCTTGAGGTGACAGTTCAAGGGGAACCCTTTGCAATGGGCCATGCCAGCTGTTCCCTTGATAAAATTTAGTCTAACTTTGGAGCACTATTTAGCCACATTCACAAGCTAAGCTGACAAAGTTGGTACCAATAAATGCCTTAGACTAGTGGTTCCCAACCTCTTTCCTAGGTGACCCCCTTTATATCTCTGAGTAAAGTGACGACCCCCGACTAAGTGACATGTTTCATTGATACTTCATCTTATATTTGCTGCATAATAATAACAGTAAACATTTTTTTACTGAAATTTTAATTTAATTTCTAAACGCATGAAATGATGAGATAAAGGTCGACTGTGTATTTGTCTGAAAGGATTTCTTACACCCCTTGAAATCAAGGAAGCCTTGCCACAACATGTGATGATTTGGCGACCTCTAGTGGGGGTTTGGTGTCCACTACTGTATAAAGATGACACATACATGCACTGATGAGTCTGTCCAGTAAAACGAGCCAATATGTGAATGAAACAGAGACAGTCTCTCATTCCCCCCCTTTAAGATCATGAAGAGATATGCAGAGAATCAGCGCATCATCCTGCAGGTGGACAATGCTCAACTGGCTGCAGATGACTTTAAAATAAAGTAGGTTGCTTCATGCTACAAAATTCACATTCACACAATTTTTGTAACTTTGGAAAAAGTTAGAAAATAATGGATTATTTTAGTAAGTATAAAATTTACATCTGCAACAGCACAAAGACTGAAAGTGTACTAATCTGTTCACTCATTTAATTCAATGTCAACTACACCTGGCTTCCCTCTGCAGGTATGAGACGGAGATGAACTTGCGCACCATGGCGGAGGCCGACGTGTTGCGTCTCCGAGGAGTCCGGGACAGCCTGACTCTTACCATCGGTGACCTGGAGACGCAGATAGAAGGCTTGAAAGAGGAGCTGGCGTACATGAAGAGAAACCACGAGGAGGTGAGACCCATTCAGAGAGATCACTCTGACCTAACAAAAAAAAAAAAAAAAAGTACAATGGCTCCATCTGCTGGTAGTGGCAGCCATGACAGTTACACACCTGTAAAAGGGCGGGAGATTTTTTTTTTTTTTAAAGTGTCCATATTGCAGGATATGAGTCAACTGAGGGTCCAGCAGACTGGTGCGGTCAATGTGGAGGTGGACAGTGCAGAGTCTGTTGATCTGACAGTGGTCCTGCAGGAAGTGAGGGAGCAGTATGAAGCTCTGGTGCAGAAGAACAAGCAGGAGCTGGAGAAATGGTTCCAGTCCAAGGTGAGACAAGAGTGCTTGAAAATGTGGGAACAATGATAATTAAAAGATCACAAATGGGACTAATTGTGTGCTGTGTGTGTGTGCGTGTGTGTGCGTGTGTGTGTGTGTGCGTGTGTGTGTGTGCGTGCAAAAAGGTGGCTACTCTCCAAACGGCAATCTTGAAGAGTTCAACTGAGGTGAAGACTTTTTCCACGGAGCTGTCAGAGCTGAAGAGGACCTACCAGAGTTTGGAGATAAGTCGGCAGAGCATCCACACAGAGGTAAAACTGACAGAATGCAAAAACACACTTTCATTGTGCAGGGTTAGCAGATCATACTTCAAGGGTAGGTCTGACTAATACCAACACTCACAGGCCCATATGCACATCGAACCCATTTTCACTTGCCTGTTCATAGCCAGCATTACAAGATCGTTTCCTAACAACACATTCTCACTCCCAACGCTTCATCAGTGACCCTACATGTCACACTATTATGCTCTAGGTACCCCTCTGGCATCAGCATTGGACACTTAGGGACAGCGTGTCTTCGTTCTATGCTAAACTATATCCCAAAGTTTATCTGAAGTTAATAAATGCTTCAGCAGACTGGGTTTGTGAGGATTCATATCAAGCAAAAACGGTTTCACTGGACACTAAGTAGTACCCCAGTTCTTCTCCAATCACACTCCGTCTGTCCGGCAGATCCAGTGCCTTCAGCAGAATTTGGAAGAAGTGAAGGGTCGATACAGCGTTCAGCTCAGCCAGCTGCAAATTACCATCAACATGCTGGAGACAGAGCTGCAGCAGCTGAAGGCCTCCCTGGAGCAGCAGCAAAGCGAGTACAACCTGCTGCTGGACATCAAGATGAGGCTGGAACTGGAGATCGCTGAGTACAGGAGGCTGCTGGATGGAGAGCTGCGTGAGCTGCACGAACAAAAGAAGTGAGACATTCAGTGTTTAAGTTCTCTAAAGTAAGCAAAATATAAAAAGAAAAACAATGTTTTAAAACAATTCTGCCTCTCTCCACAGGGCCATCGTCATCAGCAAGGTTGTGGAGGTGGAAGGTAAGAGCCCCAGCCATTCGCTGAAGCAGCTCTCTGATCCTGTAACAATATGATTTAATTCTCGCTGCACTGTAGTCTCATGATGCGTTATGTTTGTCCTGCAGAGCAAAAACCTCACATCGAGAGGAGAGTGAAGACCATCGTGGAGGAGATTGTTGATGGGAAGGTGGTGTCCTCTGTTGTCGACACCCAAGTGGAGGACATTCAGTAACACCTCAGCTCACCTCTGCTGACACTAAACATACTGTCTCTATTTGGCTCCTAAATGATATTTGCTTAATGAATAATGTACTAGAGTCAGCAGTTAACTGTATAGCGGGTACATGATAGTCCCCAAACAAATCAAAAATAATTTTAAGAAGCACCTTTTGGTTTAAAGTTGGGTTGCAGGGATTTCTTTTGATTGCAGTTACACAGCAAACATTACAGCGGGTGATGATCTTTCCTTGACAAATGCTCACTATGAAAAATATGAGACAAAAATATGATTAAAAGCACAGATGATGATGTGTATTATTAATTTTAAATGTATTTTACAACTCATAAAGTTGCATTATAGTTTGTACCTAGATTTTTCATTTGCAAATTTTTTATTTTTTGGGACATTTTAAAAACACAGGGGTTGTAAAGGGGCCAAAATGTTTTAGGTCATGCAAAGAAAATGATAAAAACTCAGTAATGTTTTATTGTCTGAACTCAAGGTCAGTGACTCTTTTATTTTTAAATCACAACAATACACCAAAATAAAGCAGTCCGACATTGATTCTCAGTGAAAATGTTTATGGTGTAATTTCACTCATGGCCACCAGGTGTCACCTTTGTCTTTCTCTCTAAAAGTGAAGTCCTTGCACAGCTTCAGTGGATTGCATAATGTCATTTCGCTTAAGTGGAAACAGATTGTTGCTGCACAAGAAACATGATTATTTTAACTAAGTCACAGGACAACAAACAATAGTTCATAAGTAGCACAAAATCAAAGAACTATAGTGGCGCCATGTTGTACACTTGTGTGATACTGAATATGATTTTCACAGAAGCATGCGGAAAAGAAAAGCTTCTCTGTACTCCAAGTATATTTAAAGTGTAGGTTTGGTTTGGTGAGGTTTACAGGTCACCTGAGTTAACAAAGGCTCATCTGGGTGGGGCTGAATCAAGCAGAGACTTCTGCAGTGATTCACCTGAGTTAATCAGTTGGTCAGTGACTCAACACTGAAGACTCCCTTCCTTTCACTGCTTTTGTGCAGCACGTTATTAACACAATGTTGCTATTCATCAGCAGTGCTATTAAATGTAATTGACGGCCCTTGTGATCATATTGTTTCAGCAGCTTTGTGCAGCAGAGCACATTCAAGTTAAGGGAACTAGGACAGGCTTCGTTTAACTCACTGTCTCAACCCAACAATTAAAATAATTCTGCATGAAAAAAACACCCTCCTGGTGTCAAACTTCATGTTTAATTATAAAAGTAAAAAGCTGTCATACAGGGTGAGCACAATCCCTGCACATGTGCTTTTTGCTGTTTCACTTACTTTGTGGATATTTGATTCACAGAAGAAGAAAACGCAGAGACTGTGTCACTTCATGGTTGCGTGCATCACATGAGGAAATGTAGATTTTCCCCGAGCTGACTGCAATTATTGTCATCATTACCAAAACAAAGGCAGTAAAGCACTTAATTTTGAGCGCATGGGCTCCTCATGCAGTTCAGTTAAGGTCACTCACAGTCGTGGATGGATTACTTAATGGGCCTACCAGGCACAGGCCCAGGGGCCCAGAGTGTCAGGGGCCTGCAAAATGCAAAACATTGCAAAATGTCACTCAGAGAGAAACATACTGACCACACAGAGATGCAAAACAGCTGCAAAGAGACACAAAGAGACTCACAACGACTACAGAAACAGAGACGAAATGACTCCAAAGAGACACAAAGCAACTACAAAGAGTCTTAAAATGACCACAGAAGATACAAAACAACCACAAAGAGATGCAAAACAGCTGCAAAAAGACACCAAGAGACTTACAACGACTACAGAAACAATCACAAAGACCACAAGAAGACTATGACTAGACTATATGAGTGTCTATGCCAGTCTACTATGCAGGAGAGGTGGTGGGACCGTCTGCATGTCTGGAACCAGGGGCCCATTACCTCATAATCCGCCCACCTCGTAGTATCAAGAAGACATTAAAGATATTGGTGACTTTTATATCTTTTAACAACAGAAAAAGTGAATCTGCTTGATTTTTTTGTTGTAAATTTCCAGATCTCTCAGAGCACCTGCACAGTCAAGGTGTTGCATGAATAACTGCAGTAAAGGGTGCGGTCAATACCTGCAGGCATCAGAAGATGTGGCAGAAACCAGTCTGTGCTTGAAATAAAATAAACACAAAGGCAGAGAAACATTGTTAAAAAACACATGATCTTGCAGTGAGTCACCGCAGCCCTCACTCCCTCTCCTGCGTGAAACTGAAAGGGAGATATTGTTTTATGTTGGCTCGTAGCCTACGTGACAGTTACACACCCAGGTAAAAGCTCCTCAGGCTATTTCTCATGTCACGACACATTTTGAGCATAGTGTTCCACCACTGTTTTCAACACATGCCAACTATTTGTGCAAGCCAGGCCACTTCGTACTCATACTAAAATGGGTCTTTTGCATTCTGAGAAGTCATTCCCATTAACGTGAAAAGTGGTCGGGGTATGTGACGCAGTAAATGTGTCAAAAAGACTTACTGATATGGTTTTTGTCAAAAGCCCTGAAGTTCAAGTGCAAGTACAACTCCCACACATGCCACATGCATTCCACGGCAGATTGTCACCCAGTAGATTCGGGACATGCGTCAGTTAGTCTGGGTTTTAGATACATTTAAATCTTATCTTCTGAAAGTTTGAAAAGTCCTTTTTAGTAAATGAAGAATATGCTAGGTTGCGGGAATATCTCAATTAAAGCAGCACACATCATTCATCCTTCGCCGCCCACACAGAAACCACAGTCACACTTCGCCCCACCACATACCATCCCCATCAATCACTCAGCTCAAACCACAGCTCTGCCCTTTTTTGTTGGAGCAGAACACTCTGCAGTCTATCTTTGTTGCAAAGCACTGTATTACAATTCAATATCTTCATTTTGTTTTCAACTGGATTAAATCTACCTGTGAAGTGTAATGCTACATGATAATGATAACACCAAGGCAGCTTATTGAGATTAGAGATGATGTGTAATGTGAGATGTAGGAGAATGTAGGACATGGGTAATAAACAAAGTCTCCAACACTGAAACACAAAATCCTAAAACAAGATTATCTGAATACAAATACAGACTGAATCAGCATTTTAAATCCAGTTTTATAAACTTTTACATGAGGTTTTGCTTGTTGTAACCAACACTACTCTGCTTCCCACTCGTTACTTTACAACCACACCTTAAGTCTACTGAGCAGCTGCTTACGTGTCAAGTTCTCTGCTCAAGATCATCTCAAGACATTTGTAATCTTTCATGTAGGGTTTTCTGTCTAAAAGGAATTCATATCATTGAATTGCAGGAGAAGATAAAATCCCTGCAACATTTATTTTTAAGCGAGTAAGTGCA